>OX276380.1:3271830-3923696 GCA_946251855.1 Alsophila aescularia | reverse complement strand
TGAATATTTTTAATGAGTATTATCTTTATTATCTAAGAGGTACTATTACACTGACGGACACAAACTGAATCAGTTCAAGATTACTTTCAAATGAATATTTTTAATGAGTATTATCTTTATTATCTACGAGGTACTATTACACTGACGGACACAAACTGAATCAGTTCAAGATTACTTTCAAATGAATATTTTTAATGAGTATTATCTTTATTATCTAAGAGGTACTATTACACTGACGGACACAAACTGAATCAGTTCAAGATTACTTTCAAATGAATATTTTTAATGAGTATTATCTTTATTATCTAAGAGGTACTATTACACTGACGGACACAAACTGAATCAGTTCAAGATTACTTTCAAATGAATATTTTTAATGAGTATTATCTTTATTATCTACGAGGTACTATTACACTGACGGACACAAACTGAATCAGTTCAAGATTACTTTCAAATGAATATTTTTAATGAGTATTATCTTTATTATCTAAGAGGTACTATTACACTGACGGACACAAACTGAATCAGTTCAAGATTACTTTCAAATGAATATTTTTAATGAGTATTATCTTTATTATCTAAGAGGTACTATTACACTGACGGACACAAACTGAATCAGTTCAAGATTACTTTCAAATGAATATTTTTAATGAGTATTATCTTTATTATCTAAGAGGTACTATTACACTGACGGACACAAACTGAATCAGTTCAAGATTACTTTCAAATGAATATTTTTAATGAGTATTATCTTTATTATCTACGAGGTACTATTACACTGACGGACACAAACTGAATCAGTTCAAGATTACTTTCAAATGAATATTTTTAATGAGTATTATCTTTATTATCTACGAGGTACTATTACACTGACGGACACAAACTGAATCAGTTCAAGATTACTTTCAAATGAATATTTTTTAATGAGTATTATCTTTATTATCTAAGAGGTACTATTACACTGACGGACACAAACTGAATCAGTTCAAGATTACTTTCAAATGAATATTTTTAATGAGTATTATCTTTATTATCTAAGAGGTACTATTACACTGACGGACACAAACTGAATCAGTTCAAGATTACTTTCAAATGAATATTTTTAATGAGTATTATCTTTATTATCTAAGAGGTACTATTACACTGACGGACACAAACTGAATCAGTTCAAGATTACTTTCAAATGAATATTTTTAATGAGTATTATCTTTATTATCTAAGAGGTACTATTACACTGACGGACACAAACTGAATCAGTTCAAGATTACTTTCAAATGAATATTTTTAATGAGTATTATCTTTATTATCTACGAGGTACTATTACACTGACGGACACAAACTGAATCAGTTCAAGATTACTTTCAAATGAATATTTTTAATGAGTATTATCTTTATTATCTACGAGGTACTATTACACTGACGGACACAAACTGAATCAGTTCAAGATTACTTTCAAATGAATATTTTTAATGAGTATTATCTTTATTATCTACGAGGTACTATTACACTGACGGACACAAACTGAATCAGTTCAAGATTACTTTCAAATGAATATTTTTAATGAGTATTATCTTTATTATCTACGAGGTACTATTACACTGACGGACACAAACTGAATCAGTTCAAGATTACTTTCAAATGAATATTTTTAATGAGTATTATCTTTATTATCTAAGAGGTACTATTACACTGACGGACACAAACTGAATCAGTTCAAGATTACTTTCAAATGAATATTTTTAATGAGTATTATCTTTATTATCTACGAGGTACTATTACACTGACGGACACAAACTGAATCAGTTCAAGATTACTTTCAAATGAATATTTTTAATGAGTATTATCTTTATTATCTAAGAGGTACTATTACACTGACGGACACAAACTGAATCAGTTCAAGATTACTTTCAAATGAATATTTTTAATGAGTATTATCTTTATTATCTACGAGGTACTATTACACTGACGGACACAAACTGAATCAGTTCAAGATTACTTTCAAATGAATATTTTTAATGAGTATTATCTTTATTATCTACGAGGTACTATTACACTGACGGACACAAACTGAATCAGTTCAAGATTACTTTCAAATGAATATTTTTAATGAGTATTATCTTTATTATCTAAGAGGTACTATTACACTGACGGACACAAACTGAATCAGTTCAAGATTACTTTCAAATGAATATTTTTAATGAGTATTATCTTTATTATCTACGAGGTACTATTACACTGACGGACACAAACTGAATCAGTTCAAGATTACTTTCAAATGAATATTTTTAATGAGTATTATCTTTATTATCTAAGAGGTACTATTACACTGACGGACACAAACTGAATCAGTTCAAGATTACTTTCAAATGAATATTTTTAATGAGTATTATCTTTATTATCTAAGAGGTACTATTACACTGACGGACACAAACTGAATCAGTTCAAGATTACTTTCAAATGAATATTTTTAATGAGTATTATCTTTATTATCTAAGAGGTACTATTACACTGACGGACACAAACTGAATCAGTTCAAGATTACTTTCAAATGAATATTTTTAATGAGTATTATCTTTATTATCTACGAGGTACTATTACACTGACGGACACAAACTGAATCAGTTCAAGATTACTTTCAAATGAATATTTTTAATGAGTATTATCTTTATTATCTAAGAGGTACTATTACACTGACGGACACAAACTGAATCAGTTCAAGATTACTTTCAAATGAATATTTTTAATGAGTATTATCTTTATTATCTACGAGGTACTATTACACTGACGGACACAAACTGAATCAGTTCAAGATTACTTTCAAATGAATATTTTTAATGAGTATTATCTTTATTATCTAAGAGGTACTATTACACTGACGGACACAAACTGAATCAGTTCAAGATTACTTTCAAATGAATATTTTTAATGAGTATTATCTTTATTATCTACGAGGTACTATTACACTGACGGACACAAACTGAATCAGTTCAAGATTACTTTCAAATGAATATTTTTAATGAGTATTATCTTTATTATCTAAGAGGTACTATTACACTGACGGACACAAACTGAATCAGTTCAAGATTACTTTCAAATGAATATTTTTAATGAGTATTATCTTTATTATCTAAGAGGTACTATTACACTGACGGACACAAACTGAATCAGTTCAAGATTACTTTCAAATGAATATTTTTAATGAGTATTATCTTTATTATCTACGAGGTACTATTACACTGACGGACACAAACTGAATCAGTTCAAGATTACTTTCAAATGAATATTTTTAATGAGTATTATCTTTATTATCTACGAGGTACTATTACACTGACGGACACAAACTGAATCAGTTCAAGATTACTTTCAAATGAATATTTTTAATGAGTATTATCTTTATTATCTAAGAGGTACTATTACACTGACGGACACAAACTGAATCAGTTCAAGATTACTTTCAAATGAATATTTTTAATGAGTATTATCTTTATTATCTAAGAGGTACTATTACACTGACGGACACAAACTGAATCAGTTCAAGATTACTTTCAAATGAATATTTTTAATGAGTATTATCTTTATTATCTACGAGGTACTATTACACTGACGGACACAAACTGAATCAGTTCAAGATTACTTTCAAATGAATATTTTTAATGAGTATTATCTTTATTATCTACGAGGTACTATTACACTGACGGACACAAACTGAATCAGTTCAAGATTACTTTCAAATGAATATTTTTAATGAGTATTATCTTTATTATCTAAGAGGTACTATTACACTGACGGACACAAACTGAATCAGTTCAAGATTACTTTCAAATGAATATTTTTAATGAGTATTATCTTTATTATCTAAGAGGTACTATTACACTGACGGACACAAACTGAATCAGTTCAAGATTACTTTCAAATGAATATTTTTAATGAGTATTATCTTTATTATCTACGAGGTACTATTACACTGACGGACACAAACTGAATCAGTTCAAGATTACTTTCAAATGAATATTTTTAATGAGTATTATCTTTATTATCTAAGAGGTACTATTACACTGACGGACACAAACTGAATCAGTTCAAGATTACTTTCAAATGAATATTTTTAATGAGTATTATCTTTATTATCTAAGAGGTACTATTACACTGACGGACACAAACTGAATCAGTTCAAGATTACTTTCAAATGAATATTTTTAATGAGTATTATCTTTATTATCTAAGAGGTACTATTACACTGACGGACACAAACTGAATCAGTTCAAGATTACTTTCAAATGAATATTTTTAATGAGTATTATCTTTATTATCTAAGAGGTACTATTACACTGACGGACACAAACTGAATCAGTTCAAGATTACTTTCAAATGAATATTTTTAATGAGTATTATCTTTATTATCTAAGAGGTACTATTACACTGACGGACACAAACTGAATCAGTTCAAGATTACTTTCAAATGAATATTTTTAATGAGTATTATCTTTATTATCTACGAGGTACTATTACACTGACGGACACAAACTGAATCAGTTCAAGATTACTTTCAAATGAATATTTTTAATGAGTATTATCTTTATTATCTAAGAGGTACTATTACACTGACGGACACAAACTGAATCAGTTCAAGATTACTTTCAAATGAATATTTTTAATGAGTTTTATCTTTATTATCTAAGAGGTACTATTACACTGACGGACACAAACTGAATCAGTTCAAGATTACTTTCAAATGAATATTTTTAATGAGTATTATCTTTATTATCTACGAGGTACTATTACACTGACGGACACAAACTGAATCAGTTCAAGATTACTTTCAAATGAATATTTTTAATGAGTATTATCTTTATTATCTAAGAGGTACTATTACACTGACGGACACAAACTGAATCAGTTCAAGATTACTTTCAAATGAATATTTTTAATGAGTATTATCTTTATTATCTAAGAGGTACTATTACACTGACGGACACAAACTGAATCAGTTCAAGATTACTTTCAAATGAATATTTTTAATGAGTATTATCTTTATTATCTAAGAGGTACTATTACACTGACGGACACAAACTGAATCAGTTCAAGATTACTTTCAAATGAATATTTTTAATGAGTATTATCTTTATTATCTACGAGGTACTATTACACTGACGGACACAAACTGAATCAGTTCAAGATTACTTTCAAATGAATATTTTTAATGAGTATTATCTTTATTATCTAAGAGGTACTATTACACTGACGGACACAAACTGAATCAGTTCAAGATTACTTTCAAATGAATATTTTTAATGAGTATTATCTTTATTATCTACGAGGTACTATTACACTGACGGACACAAACTGAATCAGTTCAAGATTACTTTCAAATGAATATTTTTAATGAGTATTATCTTTATTATCTAAGAGGTACTATTACACTGACGGACACAAACTGAATCAGTTCAAGATTACTTTCAAATGAATATTTTTAATGAGTATTATCTTTATTATCTAAGAGGTACTATTACACTGACGGACACAAACTGAATCAGTTCAAGATTACTTTCAAATGAATATTTTTAATGAGTATTATCTTTATTATCTACGAGGTACTATTACACTGACGGACACAAACTGAATCAGTTCAAGATTACTTTCAAATGAATATTTTTAATGAGTATTATCTTTATTATCTAAGAGGTACTATTACACTGACGGACACAAACTGAATCAGTTCAAGATTACTTTCAAATGAATATTTTTAATGAGTATTATCTTTATTATCTAAGAGGTACTATTACACTGACGGACACAAACTGAATCAGTTCAAGATTACTTTCAAATGAATATTTTTAATGAGTATTATCTTTATTATCTAAGAGGTACTATTACACTGACGGACACAAACTGAATCAGTTCAAGATTACTTTCAAATGAATATTTTTAATGAGTATTATCTTTATTATCTACGAGGTACTATTACACTGACGGACACAAACTGAATCAGTTCAAGATTACTTTCAAATGAATATTTTTAATGAGTATTATCTTTATTATCTACGAGGTACTATTACACTGACGGACACAAACTGAATCAGTTCAAGATTACTTTCAAATGAATATTTTTAATGAGTATTATCTTTATTATCTACGAGGTACTATTACACTGACGGACACAAACTGAATCAGTTCAAGATTACTTTCAAATGAATATTTTTAATGAGTATTATCTTTATTATCTACGAGGTACTATTACACTGACGGACACAAAACTGAATCAGTTCAAGATTACTTTCAAATGAATATTTTTAATGAGTATTATCTTTATTATCTAAGAGGTACTATTACACTGACGGACACAAACTGAATCAGTTCAAGATTACTTTCAAATGAATATTTTTAATGAGTATTATCTTTATTATCTAAGAGGTACTATTACACTGACGGACACAAACTGAATCAGTTCAAGATTACTTTCAAATGAATATTTTTAATGAGTATTATCTTTATTATCTACGAGGTACTATTACACTGACGGACACAAACTGAATCAGTTCAAGATTACTTTCAAATGAATATTTTTAATGAGTATTATCTTTATTATCTAAGAGGTACTATTACACTGACGGACACAAACTGAATCAGTTCAAGATTACTTTCAAATGAATATTTTTAATGAGTATTATCTTTATTATCTACGAGGTACTATTACACTGACGGACACAAACTGAATCAGTTCAAGATTACTTTCAAATGAATATTTTTAATGAGTATTATCTTTATTATCTAAGAGGTACTATTACACTGACGGACACAAACTGAATCAGTTCAAGATTACTTTCAAATGAATATTTTTAATGAGTATTATCTTTATTATCTACGAGGTACTATTACACTGACGGACACAAACTGAATCAGTTCAAGATTACTTTCAAATGAATATTTTTAATGAGTATTATCTTTATTATCTACGAGGTACTATTACACTGACGGACACAAACTGAATCAGTTCAAGATTACTTTCAAATGAATATTTTTAATGAGTATTATCTTTATTATCTAAGAGGTACTATTACACTGACGGACACAAACTGAATCAGTTCAAGATTACTTTCAAATGAATATTTTTAATGAGTATTATCTTTATTATCTAAGAGGTACTATTACACTGACGGACACAAACTGAATCAGTTCAAGATTACTTTCAAATGAATATTTTTAATGAGTATTATCTTTATTATCTAAGAGGTACTATTACACTGACGGACACAAACTGAATCAGTTCAAGATTACTTTCAAATGAATATTTTTAATGAGTATTATCTTTATTATCTACGAGGTACTATTACACTGACGGACACAAACTGAATCAGTTCAAGATTACTTTCAAATGAATATTTTTAATGAGTATTATCTTTATTATCTACGAGGTACTATTACACTGACGGACACAAACTGAATCAGTTCAAGATTACTTTCAAATGAATATTTTTAATGAGTATTATCTTTATTATCTAAGAGGTACTATTACACTGACGGACACAAACTGAATCAGTTCAAGATTACTTTAAAATGAATATTTTTAATGAGTATTATCTTTATTATCTAAGAGGTACTATTACACTGACGGACACAAACTGAATCAGTTCAAGATTACTTTCAAATGAATATTTTTAATGAGTATTATCTTTATTATCTACGAGGTACTATTACACTGACGGACACAAACTGAATCAGTTCAAGATTACTTTCAAATGAATATTTTTAATGAGTATTATCTTTATTATCTACGAGGTACTATTACACTGACGGACACAAACTGAATCAGTTCAAGATTACTTTCAAATGAATATTTTTAATGAGTATTATCTTTATTATCTACGAGGTACTATTACACTGACGGACACAAACTGAATCAGTTCAAGATTACTTTCAAATGAATATTTTTAATGAGTATTATCTTTATTATCTAAGAGGTACTATTACACTGACGGACACAAACTGAATCAGTTCAAGATTACTTTCAAATGAATATTTTTAATGAGTATTATCTTTATTATCTAAGAGGTACTATTACACTGACGGACACAAACTGAATCAGTTCAAGATTACTTTCAAATGAATATTTTTAATGAGTATTATCTTTATTATCTAAGAGGTACTATTACACTGACGGACACAAACTGAATCAGTTCAAGATTACTTTCAAATGAATATTTTTAATGAGTATTATCTTTATTATCTAAGAGGTACTATTACACTGACGGACACAAACTGAATCAGTTCAAGATTACTTTCAAATGAATATTTTTAATGAGTATTATCTTTATTATCTACGAGGTACTATTACACTGACGGACACAAACTGAATCAGTTCAAGATTACTTTCAAATGAATATTTTTAATGAGTATTATCTTTATTATCTACGAGGTACTATTACACTGACGGACACAAACTGAATCAGTTCAAGATTACTTTCAAATTAATATTTTTAATAAGTATTATGTTAACTAACTACGAGGTACTATTTACATAGTTATACTATGCCCATAGTGTTAAAAAATTACGAAGTGTTGAATATATTATTTTAGAAGCGATGCTGCCTGGTTTTGTCTGGTTTATTACTATACTACATCCATAAACAAGCAGCAAATGTAGATTAAAAAACAAATCTAAAAATCCCTTTTTTTAATATATTGTCATCGATATGTGAGCTACCATGAAAGTTTCAGCCAGATAGCTAATCGAGAAGTGCTCGAATTTGAGTTAGATGCCACCCGGAACGACAGACAGACAGACAGACAAACAAGAAAGTGACTTAAAAAACGTGGTAAAATATGCAAACTCTTCGAACTCTTATTCCAAAGACAGTGCTAAGGGCGATATAGTCCAAGACGAAATTCGGTTGACCGTTAAAATACCTTACAATTCTCGTGCGCTACCCGAATTGCCTCGCTTCCTGCGGTTAAAAGCCAACTGCCAGTAACTTGAAGGGTCCGTAACTATCTCGAACAAACCCGTGATACTGAGGGCGAGGACATGCCTGCTAGTAATTATCTCCGATATTGTCAGAGCTTGCGACTTCCGACACTCGGTGCTGCTGGAATTTGAATGTAATTAGGAGTTTCTTGGCCCTTAGGAGGAGTTGCTGTAGTGAGGAGAAACTAATCTTAAGTCTTCCGAAACGGGATAGTTTTTCGGCAATTATTGCTGCCATTGCATATTAACTGCATATTGTTACGAGCTGGGGTTCGGATAAAATTAATGTATGCCAATTACACCAAAAATTAACACCTTTATTCGAAAACCCACAAAAAGAAATTAAGTCATCAAATAACACTCAAACATTTTTTAACTTGACTGTACTCACTAATCAATTATCACTGACTACTCGCTTCGAACCACTTTGATCGTTTCGTTCCGAAAGCCAAGTCAAAGCTGTCCCAGGCAGTCGATGCGCGCTCTATTTATACCGCGACGGACGTTTCCAGAAGGTACTCGTATGTACTCGTATGTACTAGCGGTAATCGGTAGGTATTTGAACTTTCAAGGTCGGAGGCGCCTTTGATGTCGCACCGCGCCTGTGGGTACCTAAAGCCGGCGGCGTCTTTGATGTTGCCGCGCCGCGCCCGTATGTACCTACCTACCGCGCGGTCTGGAAACTCTGTAGGTACCTACGCGCAACTAGTGTGTTCCAGAATGTTCCTTTAAATGTAGGCATTGCGTCATCCGACCAAAACTCCTCGAACATTTTAGTAGCTACTGTTTTTCTAAGAATCGATCGACGTAACAATATTAACTGCATAGCCAGTTTAAAAGAATACACAGAGCATCGTTGCTCTATGTAGCAGTAGCACTTCAGGGTCGTACAATTGTTCATGCAATGATCTAACACGCTTTTGAATAATTTTGGGTATTTCCAAATGAATATCCCACCAATGAGTCTGCGTTAAAAGCTTCCAGCATTTATATTGGTTTGTAGACTGGTTGGCCGAGTGTGTAGTGACCCTGAAGCCGAAGTCAACCAACGGTCGCGGGATCGAATCCCGCAAGGTGCAATCATTTGTGTGATGAGAAGGAATGTTTGTTTTCGAGACATGGATGTAACATTCGTATCTATGTATCTTTATCCGTTGTCTAGTACCTATAGTACACGGTATCCTAGTTTAGGGCTAGGTGATTGGCGTTAATTGACTTTTTTTTTGTATGTGAGTATTCGAAACTATGACTTTATTATCTTTATTACTTTGCAAACAAACGGCTCTATAGAATTAGAATGTCAATCTAAAGGAAGTCATAATCTCATATTTTTTAGATCTACATGTGTAGCAGTGACACACGTTAATATGATGAGATCCTATATTATTATAATGAATGAGTTCTTGCGATAGTCACGAATCCCAGAAGAGAAACCGAGCAAAACATACCAACCGAGCCATAATTGTATTAACCATACTACCCATTAACCCTTCAATATATCAAAGTTCCTCAACATCACCTTACGAGCCGATTGATGCTCCGGCATGCGATACGGGGCCCCTCGATAATGACGGCACTTCCAATGGGGCCCCTTGGGCCAAGCCATGGAATGAAAATTAATATCCTCTTTAATCCTCCCGGGCCTTTGTTAAAGTTCATGACATAACTAGTGTAATCACTTTGAAAGGAGTATATAGCTGTTGTTGGCGAGACAGTTTCAGGTTCTTGCGTAGCTTTGAATTGAATTTGATAGTGTTTTGAGAAGATCTACTGATAAGATAGTGACCAGTTCGTATCCTTGTTTCTTAAGATACTTCCTCCCCAAAAAGTTTTGTTGATCACCAAGTTTCGCTCCGGCAACCGGCGCTCGTAAAGAAAGTTCTAAGGTTAAGAATTCCATATTATCAAGGCATAGGCTGGGCATAGGTATATTCTAAGGTATATTCATAAGGTATATTATTTTTGAGATAGCCATAAGGGATTGTGTGAATCTATACTTCGTCATTTAGAACAAATACTTAAAATAAAAACAAAAATCACGTTTAAAATTATTTATTGCTTTTCAAAATGGGGTTGCGTTGAATTGGCCTACTTGTGAATTTGAATTTGAAATGGGCAGATTGTCCCGAACCCCTTTAAATCTGCCATCGTCAGAGGTAATCGAGAGTGACATAAATGTGTCACGAATTACCCCAATCATCGCCCGGTGATGTTTTAATATCCCGAATCGAATCGATTTCGCAATCGATTCTGTCATTCGCTTCTGTTCACTGTCACTCGTGTCAAATTGGATACGCCTCTGGCAGCGAATTCGGTTATACTAATGGTAGTAAATTTGCTGCAAATGTTGAAGCAAGCCGTGTATATACCGTAATATAATTGGCAGGTATTCGAATCTTTTTTCCTGACAAATCCAACCGAAAACCTGATTAGGCTAACCACGTGGCGATTAAACAAAGCCTAGAGAGTTAGAGAGCAACAGAAATCATATGGTGTCCCGGAACACGACCGACTACCCGTTTATCTCGGGTAATTCGATCTCCACTGGGTACTTCCAGTCGTTCAGGATTCAGCTCACGCCCTTATCGCAGCCCGTCCGAGTACTGAGAGTACCGGCGTCGGCACTGTCGGTAGTAAAAGTTTAATGTTTCGTATGCGTATAATTTGGACGCGTGGGCGGCCCGGCGATAATATTATCGTACGATTCAATAACTCCGGTACCTCTAGCACATGATAACTTGAGGTAATGCCGTAATTACGACCGTTTTTCCCTTCTCAATTGTTGGTAAGAAATTATAGAGGCAAACAAAGTGGCATGCTGCTAAGATTGCTGCTATAATAGGGCTTAAATGCTTGCTTTACAAGTTAATGCTAGACAATGATAATACGCGTAGCCCAAAAGTATTAATGGGCATGGGCTAGGGAAGGGCGGAACACGTGGGCTGATGACTTGGGCGCTGGGCAACAGTCGTCAAACAAGTACCTTTGACCACGGAAGAAATCAAGATGACAAGCCGAGATACAGATAACTTGACACTTTTCAGGATGGATGATCAGATACCTTATTGTGTTAGGTACAATTAATTACATTATCTTCACGATATGGAAGGGTAATGAAAGACAGTCTTACAAGTCACGTCAAAATTATGCGTACCACAGCGTGAAAAGTAATGTGGGAACTGGGAGCTATCACAAAGGTGGTCACTGGTCAGGTCATCGTTATCCAGACAAAGAATGAGGGAGGGTGTGGCGGCTACTGCCAAGTCACGCTTACGTTCCATTCTTTGTTTTTTTCCGTGACCGCCGGTACGATACCTAATTTCACAAACATAATAGCGAGATTCCTTCGCTTGTATAACCTGGTAACAGCCTAACTTGTTGCATATCTGGTGTGCGTGATACGGAACGCTCTTTGTTTCTGGTCGATGCTCATTTTGGACATGGAATTGTTCGTCGTGGTCATTATTAATGTTGGCATTATCTGCATTCCTTACTGCGGTCCCCACAAAAATGTTGTTTCGTTTGTTTCCGGGTGGTTCCTATTATTATGTAGGACGGGTAAACTAATGTTGTTGTATAAGGTATTTTTGGGTATGTCGCAATCAATACTGTTGCTATCGTCACAGGAGCGACCTTTTCCTCAATTTAGAGGATTAATAGTTGTACGTCTTGGATTAATCAAGTCAGAAAGATGGCACTGCTCCGTGACAATGAGTTGAAACGTGCGGGATCCCAGCTAAGTTATAAGATTACAGAAACTTGAACTGCGTCATAAGTGACAAAGGCATTTGTTATCGTAAGACCTTAACCCGTTGAGTCGAGCCCATCAGTCATGTGCCGTCACGTGAGCAAACACGGAGTTTCGTCGTTAGGGCGGTCATTAGGACCGCGTGATTACGCTGTCCGCGCGTATTGATTGCTGCTCCGCCGGTCCGGTAGACCGGGTGGGCGGCGAAGGGTTACGTATTGATGGCTCGTGTTTACGGTTACTGTTATTTGAACGGTCCCTTGATGGATTGGCTGTTCTTGATTTGGTTGAGGCAGTGTGATGATATCTTTTTACATTATTGGGTTTGGATTTTTCTCAGTTAAATAAAGTTTAAGGCCAAAAATACTATTTAGTTAAGAATACTATCACGTATAGTAAGTAGGTATTGGACAAACCAAATACAATATAGTCCATAAATCTTTACCTGTTATATATTCGTATAAACTAGAATAAATAACAGGGCGCTGGGCGGGCGGCGGCGATCGCAGTAGATGTTAAATGTTGCTGCCCCTTTCCCGAATTCCTTTTGCTGGCTTTCACATCACCCGCGGGATGAGAAGGGTTGGATCTATTATCAAACCGGGCCCACACAGCAACCAACCCCCAACCTTACCTACTAGTTAGTACTTAAAAATATCTATCTATCTATACTTATAATAAAGCAGTAAGTAACAAAAATATCTGCACAAAGAAGATAATGAAAAATATATATCTTGGAGACTTAAAAGACTTAAACAAGTTTTCTGGACCGATGCGGTTTTCACTTTTGGCCGTGGGTGAAGTTTAGGGTGTGTATGTAACGTGTGTGTCTCTCTGTGGCATCGTAACTCCCAAACGAATGGACCGATTTTGATGTGTTTGTTTATGTTTCAAAGCTGAGGTGATCGAGATGCTTCTTATCTATAATGGGGGTTGGGGGGTCGGGGGTTATATAAATTTTTAATTTGGGCTTGTGGCTTAAAAATTGGTGTACTTGGTATCTCAATCCGATTGGAAGAAGCCGATTAATCGATATAAGATGAGTAATCGATAAAAATCTATTTGAAGGCTCAACGAAAGGTATAATAAGCTATTCCCATTCAAAATTTCATCAAAATGCGTCCAGCCGTTATCGCTTTAAACTCCCCAAACAAACAACGTTTCACTTATTTATTGGTGTGGATTTGGTCCTGGTATAACTTAGAGAATACTTCTATGTCAGAAAAATGACCACGCGGGCAAAGCTGCGGGCACATCTAGTCAACAAATAAGTTTACTGTCTGATGACAAATCATGTCACTTGTTGAGATCATACTTTTTCATCACCTTAAAGACATAGTAAGTACCTGTGGATCAGGAAAGGTCACCTTGTCCCGGAGTCAACATAATCACATATATGTGGAGTTGTGGATACATACTGCTACCTTATCTGTGTCGGCAAAACCCGAGTCACTTGATCAAGATAAGTGCATGCACAAATCATCGCACTTATGTAACACTCGCGTCACACACACACACACAGCTAAGTGACATACTGACACGACGTGAGTGTTAGTAACAGTCGTAACAGTGAAGGTACTTTGATTATTAGACGTTAGTAAATCACTTTTCAGTGTTATTTGTGTTTTATGAGTGACGTGCATTTGGCCACTTGACACGGATGGGAGGATTCTAGTCGAAGATCGATCTCATCCGTACTTCTATCTTCTATCACCATCAACTACAGCTGATATGAGTAGTCAACGCGATTTTGGGGTAGTTATAGGGGTCCAAATTGGGGTTAAGCATTGTAAAATTAGACAATTAGCTAGCTATTAGCTTATTTAGCACAATATGAAACGGACATGTTTATATATTTCATTGTTTAAGTCTTCATAGTTTTTGAGTTAATGTGTAAAATGTGAAAATAGCGGTAAAATCGAGGTCTCAGTTCGAACGAATTTCTATTTATATCGAAATCTGTCTCTCTGTTTGTTTTTGAAAGCCGCAATTCACCCCGCAGCCTCAGTACGAATCTCCTTGAATTTGTGTCTAATAGTAATAATGTCTACCAATAATTAATCAAAACTATCAGAAAACCAGTACATGTGGTCACGCAGCCGGACTGACAGCACATGTGGTCACGCAGCCGGACTGACAAGGAACGCATCGAGCGCATGCCAATTGCAAAATGAATAACCAGCAAGGTCGCGGATATTTTAGTGAAAGCACTTGCACAAACAATTCGTGGTAGGATAATTTTGTACGAGCTCAGATCAAAGGTAATGGTTTCAGGGATGATATATTGAAACGAAGATGTGCTGAGATTCCGCTGAGACGAGCGAGATGAACCGTATCGGCAATAGGATCGACGATTTAAGATCGAGGTGCCATCGTCGAGAACCTCTTGTTTGTTTAAGATTGAAGAGTCGTCTGCCGTCGTCTGCAGGCCTGTCCTCCTTAGATGGAGTTTAAATACATTATTCAATTGAATTTGAATAAAAGCTCTTATTTAATTAGGCTGTACGGGAAAACATGTATTTGTGATATCTCTATTGCTTTTAAAATTGACAGCTTCGCGTTTGTTTCAGCTAGCCCTAATGCCCTTTGGGCCTTAAATGCAAAATTTCGCTACGGTTCACGTAAAAATCTAACGATGACGGGTTCGTTCCTCGGCCCATGACTTTTCGAAGTTGTATGATTTCCATCGAATCCTGCGTCTGAGGGCATTTTATGGTATCGGTCCCGGCTATTATTGATTAGGACGTTAAGCTAGAGGCCTCGGGCGACCTGACAAACTCTGCCAGCAGAGGCCAGCATTACCTCGTACGACAAGCAAGCAGGCCACTCGGAAAGTATCGACCAAATTCAGCCCAACTGGCCCAAAAAATAATTGAAGGCAGAAGAAAATATATTTATTTATAACAAAACACAACTTTACAAATAACAGGAAGATACAAAGTGAATGCAGGATGCAAAGGTAATTAAGGATACAGGATGCAATCTACATCTAGTTCCACCTCCGTACTAACTGCATCACGTTCTGGACTGGCCTCTTATCTGATGCTTTGGATCATGATAAGCACAACTGCAACTATAGGGGCTATCGGATTTCGATATCTCCACGTTTATGGATGGCCTCAAATTGTAAACGGTCAGGACGTACAATGAATTGTTAATAGAGCTGTATTTTTAGCTGCACTTCCTTATACAAGACATAATCGGAAGTGCTATAAGCTCTGACTGCAAACAAAACTAAAGAGAGGCTAAAATTTAAGAGAGAAAGGTTGCTAACTAACTTTAAATCGTAATAGATCCTAACTGGTCATTCGAAATGAAAATAATAAGAGAAACTTAAAGATAATTGTCAAATACTTATTCAATGATACCCACTTAACATTCGTCGACTTCTGTTTAAGAGAGAAAGGTTGCTAACCAACTTTAAATCGTAATAGATCCTAACTGGTCATTCGAAATGCAAATAATAAGAGAAACTTAAAGATAATTTTCAAATACTTATTCAATGATACCCCACTTAACATTCGTCGACTTCAGTTTAAGAGAGAAAGGTTGCTAACCAACTTTAAATCGTATTAGATCCTAACTGGTCATTCGAAATGAAAATAATAAGAGAAACTTAAAGATAATTTTCAAATACTTATTTAATGATACCCCACTTAACATTCGTCGACTTCAATTTAAGAGAGAAAGGTTGCTAACCAACTTTAAATCGTAATAGATCCTAACTGGTCATTCGAAATGAAAATAATAAGAGAAACTTAAAGATAATTTTCAAATACTTATTCAATGATACCCCACTTAACATTCGTCCACTTCAATTTAAGAGAGAAAGGTTGCTAACCAACTTTAAATCGTAATAGATCCTAACTGGTCATTCGAAATGAAAATAATAAGAGAAACTTAAAGATAATTTTCAAATACTTATTCAATGATACCCCACTTAACATTCGTCCACTTCAATTTAAGAGAGAAAGGTTGCTAACCAACTTTAAATCGTAATAGATCCTAACTGGTCATTCGAAATGAAAATAATAAGAGAAACTTAAAGATAATTTTCAAATACTTATTCAATGATACCCCACTTAACATTCGTCGACTTCAATTTTTTCTTTTTTACAATATGGCGTCTGGTTGTCGCCATATTGAATTTGGTTACTGTCATGTCTTTAGTGACACTCGCAATATTAAGACAAACCAATTGACGAATCATCAAAATCGGCCTACGTTTCTAGAAGAAACAAAGGAACACACATACTCGTACATAAACACAATACTCTCCGCGCAGTCGGATAAAAAGTGATCTAATTTTAGGAATTCCACTCAAGTTCCTTTAAAAGTACCTACTGGTATGATGGAAACCCTTGTCTCTAGTATTTAAATCAAGATAGCATAGCAAAGCCTGAATGAAACTCAAACTCAATTTTTTAAAGTAAATAAGCCACATTATAGTACTTTTACAAGTCAAATCCTAAATATCTCCTAAACATGGAGAAAACAAATCAATAAATCCTAAATATCTCCTAAACACGGAGAAAACAAATCAATAAATCCTAAATATCTCCTAAACATGGAGAAAACAAATCAATAAATCCTAAATATCTCCTAAACATGGAGAAAACAAATCAATAAATCCTAAATATCTCCTAAACATGGAGAAAACAAATCAATAAATCCTAAATATCTCCTAAACATGGAGAAAACAAATCAATAAATCCTAAATATCTCCTAAACATGGAGAAAACAAATCAATAAATCCTAAATATCTCCTAAACATGGAGAAAACAAATCAATAAATCCTAAATATCTCCTAAACATGGAGAAAACAAATCAATAAATCCTAAATATCTCCTAAACATGGAGAAAACAAATCAATAAATCCTAAATATCTCCTAAACATGGAGAAAACAAATCAATAAATCCTAAATATCTCCCAAAACACGGAGAAAACAAATCAATAACTCCTAAATATCTCCTAAACACGGAGAAAACAAATCAATAAATTAGATCAACCATACTTTGAGTTTGAAAAGGAAATTTCCCTTTCAGGTTTAATCACGCACAGGAAAAGGAAATAACCTTCAGACTCTACCGGTGCTTCGGAAATACGCCCGTTAGAGAAGATAGTTAGTTCTACGGGGATGTAATTTATGTCAAATATTTTTTCTTGTAAAACATATGTTTTTTTTTTTATTAATACACATTTACATGACAAATTTATAAATTCCAATGACATGACCCACAATCATAAAAACTGGGATACAATAGGCTGGACGAGTCCCCACAAGCAGCACTCGTTCACGAGTATGACTTGTGTACCAGCCTCACCCTCCTCAACCATTTCAGAGGGAAGGGAGTGACCCGGTACACAGACCCACCGCTAGTCAAGACATTTTAGAAAACATGACCACAAAAACTATTTTAACTTCTAACTTATGTAGTTAAATAAAACAGAAAATAGTTTAGTTTCCACACCAATATAAAAGTGAAACTCTGTTTGTTTGGGGATTTTTCACGCGATAACGACTGGACAAGTTTTGATGAAATTTGGAATGGAGATATAGCTAGAATAAAACATGGAATACTTTTAATCCCGGAAAATTGTAAGTGTCCACGGGAAAACTGAAAAATGTTGATTACTCGCTGCAAGGAAAGGTTGCCATGGAAACGAAATAATCCTCACAAATATATGAAGTGAAACGTTGTCTGCTTGTTTGTTTGTTTGTTTGTTTGTTTGGGGAACTTTCACGCAAAACGGCTGGACGGATTTTGATGAAATTTCTAACGGAGATACTCTGGAATAAAACATGGTATACTTTTTATCCCGGAAAATGGTAAGTTTCCACGGGAAAACTGGAAAATGTTCATTACATACTGTAAGGAACGGTCACCGGGGAAACGAAACAATAACAAGTCTGTCTAAAAGCATCAAGAGCGTTGGTGCTATACTTTTGCATTGGTTTATAATATCCTAGAAGAACTTAGGATGTCTTTTTTGCGATAAACTGTGTAGTCTGCGCGGACGAAGTCGCGGGCGAAATCTAGTGTTGTATATAATTGCTATCTTACAAAGCATTAACTTAACCATCGATGTTTCTAGAAAACGGCACAGCTTAAATTTAGAACGTGGTTCGTTTCACCTCTGCGCCTAGAGACATGGTGAAAGCCGCACGCGAATTGGGTTAGCCTCGTATCTTGGCCATAAAACCTTCGGCTCTATGGTTAAGACAAGACCTATCAATTGCCAAGTATGTCGGTCTAGCCGGTCTGATTGGCGCGATAGAAAAGCCATATTAAGATGATAATACGCGTAAATAAATCGTTTTCTATAGGCTGGATATCAAGTACCGTTAGAGACACATGGAACGTAAATCATAACTAACAATGGTCTTAAAGAAGAATGAAGACTTCAGTTATAAAGCTGGTTGTAAAAACAGTTATACGAGATATGAACGACTGGGACAATCGATAAGGAAAATATATCCAGCTCCGGCCCAAGCCACTAAAGTCACTGATCGACGTAGTGATATAAAATGCCGTAAAAATCGCGGAGTTATAGGCAAAGGCGCTATTATACAACACATAATACGACCATTACGAATAACAAGTCGGTAAATAGACTGCCAATCGAATGAATAAATAAGGACTCCGATACAGTATGGAAGCTAATACAATCCGACTCACTGACCCATAAACTAAACGCCTAGTCTAGGGTTTGGAGACCTGAAGGTCAGGGTTTCTTTGATTTATGTGTCTGGAAGATTATTGTTTAGTGACAATCCGAAGCCGAATTCTACCACGCCTACAAGGTAGTGGATTCGATTCCACTAACTTTGGAATGATCCTTATCCTTAGCCTCAGATAGGCACTGATGGGAAAACCTTTCAATGGCGCAGTCTAGTTTAACGGGCTAGGTTGTGTCGGAAGTTTTCACAGGGATCAATTTACTAAAAAGCCACAAGGGGAGACACTAACTTTTAGATTTACTACAGCGTGAGCAATATTGACCTCTCAGAAGACGATAGGAAAGAAGCACGCACACTAAAAAACATTGACACACGATCTGTACTTAAGACTGTACTTACATAATCTGTAATTAAGTTCAATTGCTATTATTATAGAAAATTCTCACCTCTCAGAAGATGCAAACAAAGCAGTTTGCACAACATTGAGGCACAAATGTTCTGGACTTAAAGACTTCATGGGGCTGTAGGCGTTTAACAGGAAACAGACAGGTATATGTTTCGTACACACCTATAAATAGAATAATATAGAACAGGGGTCGAAGATGCGTAAATATTCAACGGCGGGCATCGGGACAACTCGGGCAGAATGTCCTGGTTATTAGGAACCACGGGAAGCAGTGACGAAGGTACGACGTGCGTGAGGTCGCCCATTCTGTCTGTAATGTTCCATGTAACATAACGCGGTGTGTTGTCAGATAAATAGTGCGATGGAATGGACGTGCTGGTGAACGAATGAGATTCGAGCCTCATGAATACTGCATAGGTTATCATATATTTATTGGACATAGAACGGGCATATTACATTTGTGTGTGGTTTTGATTTTGATACGTATTTTGATGGAGTTCCTCAAGGAACCTTGTTCTATCAAGGTTGAAATTATTGACGGTTGCCGCAATTAAGGTGGATGGTCCACGACACGAATTTCACTAGATGGCGCTAATGACAATATTTGCATATTATTTTAGGTTCGATTTAAATCTTAATTGGCGGCTATAATACCATGTAATGATATCTCATCTTGAGTCAAATTTCATATGTAAATCTAATATTTGAACCGTATTTGTTTTCTATAAATTTAGGTTCATATCTTGAGTCAAGATTTGAACCAAAAGTTTTAGGGAAGAAATACGGTTAATCTGTCAGTTTGACAATAAAAATTGTAGATCAAACATTAACATTTTATAGTGTTTTAACCACGAATCAAGTTTTAAATCAAATATGATAGCAATTTAAGGCCCAAAAAAAACTCTCTCATGTCTTGGACCATCAGCATGGATAATCATAGCTGATGATGAAGATAATCATGGATAATCATAGCTGATGATGGAGATAATTATGAGCAGCATCCAAAATGTACTGTCGACTCCCAAAAGGAGGAGGGTCTCATATCGACGGCCTATTTTTGTATGTTCACTAATTCATATCTCTGGAACTTCTGAACCGATTTCGATGATTCTTTTTTATTTGAAATTTATAATCCCATATAAATTTAATCAAAATTCAGTATATTTATTTTAGTAAATCCATGTTTTTTATTCTACATCTTATATTCTTAACTGACTTCACAAAAGGTATGTTCATCGATTTCTTCGTCAATTGTAATTTATTTAAGTACTTGCATGTTTCTTTTTTTACTGTTAGTGTAAGCTTGTAATATTAGAAATTAATAAATTACGGACCGATTTTTATTTCTCTTTGCACGTGTAGATCTCGAGGTTGGTCCCATATAAATTGTACCAACATTGGATCAGTCGTTTTTATTTTGTTATTAGCTAATAAATTTGAAATCGTTTGTTTGTACCATGGTACTTTGCGCATCACTTGTTGTGAACAAAGGTCAGGTATAGTAGGCGCAGCCAATCTATATGTTTGTGAAGTTAGGCTCTGTGAAAAATTGCGCAGGTACTGCTGTGGGGATGAAACAGCGTAAAGTAAGAGCGAGTTAGAATATGCGAAAAACGCAAGCGAGTGAGCGAGGCAGTTATACAATGCTGTCTTCACCTTGAACATTGGGATTGCGCCTGAAAAATAGCAGCTTGCGCAGCGACTAGCAAATAACTTCCGAGACACAAACTTCCGCTGCGCCTACTGTAGAGTTCAATGTATCGTATTAGGAAACTCAACATGTATTATTTTGCGTTAAAATCATCACTAAAACGAGTTTTACATAAGTCCACACAATCGTGTCGCGATCAGATTCGTCACGGGTCGCTTACAAACAACCGTGCATCTTCCAAGGCCGACACAGCGGTAGGTATGGGGGACATTGCCCCCACTATTCGGCAGATTCTCGCCAATCTCGACCATCTCGTCCAATCTCGGCCGATCTCCGAACACTTGTTTCTGAGGAATTAATGGCCACTATTCGCATTAGGTGGCAATTTGTCGTCCGTCCAATCTGGTCGGACATGGAACTTTCTACATTTGAATTGCAGGGCGGGTGAGAAAATGTTGGAATATTCATTGCATGTGAATATTCCAACATTTGCAATGTGTATCTGTGTAGAGCCCACCGAGGTGTGAATGGATCGAAAGGCTGCGAAACAAATTTTGTATGATTCGCCTGTTGCATATTCGAACGATATATTGTTTTAGTTGACGTACAAACTGCACAAATATAATAATAATAATTATAATTTCGTCACGTTTCTTGCTATTTTAAAAGCTATAAATTCCATTCGTAACTCTTAATATACCTTATTATGTAGTACTAGCTGTAAAGGCCGTAGCCAGGAATTCACTTCGTGGGGGTTATATGTTGTTAGGACCCCTGCGAGTATTTATAGGTACCCAAGTTTGCAACTCTGAAAATCCGTGGTGCTCGAAATAAAGGCACCTGTTTCAGTTTTTTCAAAAAATCTACTATATTTCGCGCGTCTTTATTTTCATAATTTCCCCAAAATCCGATGTTTTACTATTTACTTTTGTGGTGCTAATAAACTACTCTCGCTCATGGGTCCTAACAATATTAAAAAAACACACACATACATTGCGATGTTTGATGGTTTATAACTGACTGGTGTAATTAATTAGCTTTAATTATTAACATTATTTGGTAAATACTTTATCTCTTAATAAGAAACTGTGTCTGTCGTTTCCAGTTTACATTAACATTTTAGTAATTTTAACTGCAATTTTATGGTGGGTGGTTTACTAGGGCCGCTGCCTACGGCCTTGCTAGCTGTGCCCGCAGCTTTGCCCGCGTGGTAATTTCTCTGAGCTATGATTACCTTAAGTACTATTCCAGGACCTAAAATACCAATACTCAAAATTCCTTTAGCTGTCAAATAGTTTTTTATCGATTACCCGGCTTCTAATCATCGGATTAAGATATAAAGTACCCCAGTTTTTAAGACAACCCGTAAACTATCCAACCCACATCGCAATCGGTCCAGTAGTTTTTACGTAATGCACGAACAGACAAACAGATAAACAAACAGACACGAATATTAACGTTATATTCTTGTTCAGTAGCTTATTTTAAGTACCCCAGACAATTATTTTCTTTGTACAGACATTTTGTTACTTACTGCTTTATTAAATGTATAGAGATACCTTACGTAGAGAGATACAGATGATTTCCCTACGCGTCGTTCCCCACGAACATGCAATTGCTTGTCGTTTTGCATGGATATGTATTGAGATATAATCGCGGCGCGGCCGTCACGTTAGCATAGCCTTCAAATTTTAATTAAAACAAACTTGTCTATGATAGAGCCCAAGGTATAGAATCTTGAAGTGGTAGGTCCATAGACAACTGCATATTACTCCTTGGGTAGGCCTCTTACGCAAGAGTCCGCCTGGGGAAGTACCACACCTTTGTCTGATATTCAACCGCCAAGCAGTAGTGTGTAAACATTTCTGTGTTTCGGTTTGAAGGGCAATGTTTCCAGCGAAATTACTGGACAATGAGACTTAACAACCAATGTCTCAGGGTGACGAGCGCAGTGCAGTGACGCGCAAGACTTTGCAACCAAAGTTCTAGGTGGCACTGCGACTGTTATGGTCAGGCGTGTCGCTTCTTACAATTAGGCGAGCCTGCTCGACTCATAACTACACAGAATAATAATTTTAAAAAACTCTGTAGAACATGAATGGCACGAAAATTTGACGTGATCTGAAACTCCACCGCTCGGAAAATGAGATGACTGAGCGAATTCTTGCAAATTTTCATGACAGGCAACAAAATCCCGCCCTTGAACTATTAGTTATTCTGTCCCTTGAGTAATGAACAAAGCTGATGAATTGTTTATGGATGAGACGCAAATATAAACGGCTTTTCTGAACTAGACCTATTTTTTTTAAACGACAATAACGATTTTAACGATTTCAATAACATTCCCAATTCTAATGTTTTTAGGTTTCTGTACCTAAAATGTCCAAACCGAGCCCTATTGTAGTACTAAGCCTTTGCCCAATCGTCTGTCTGTCTGTCCTACCTTTAAAGGGCTTTTTTCTTTTGAACCATAATATGCATTAGGTAGCCACCGGTAGAAATTTTCACACAATATGAATTATGGCGGATATCCTAACAAAGTAACAAACAACTACAAAAAAAGTGAAAACCCTGGTTGGAAACCTCGGCGCGCGACTCGCACTTGGCCGGTTTTTGTTCACTCATATCTTCTGGATAAATGAACCGATTTGGATGTTTTTCTTTATTTCAAAGAGTTGACTTCCACGGTAGATATATAATTTAAATAGATAGATAGATAACTCTTTATTGAAGAGTTGACTTCCACGGTAGATATATAATTTAATTAGATAGATAGATAACTCTTTATTGAAGAGTTGACTTCCACGGTAGATATATAATTTAAATAGATAGATAGATAACTCTTTATTGAAGAGTTGACTTCCACGGTAGATATATAATTTAAATAGATAGATAGATAACTCTTTATTGAACACCAAACAAATAAAAACACTAACAACTAGAAAACAAAATTAATAATAAAGTGCCACAATGGGCGGTCTTATCACTCAGAGCGATCTCTTCCAGACAACTGTGCACGGAAAGGAAATCCCCATATAAAGATTCATAAAAGATGGTTTAGGGGTTTTTAGTTAACCCATTCTAAAGCCCATTTTTTATTTAAGGAATTATCGTGGCTCTGCACACAGACGCTACCCAACAAAAATGAAGCTCTCAAAGCATCGTGGGGCTTAACTCAGTCACAATAAGGATTAGCGGATGACTGAGCGATATGCCATTATGCTGGATCTTGGCTGAAGATTCACAAGACCCTGCAAATTGAAAGCTCTGCTCTTATAAGAAATCAGAACCTGTGAAACGAATAGGATATCTCTAGGCGGTAACCGTCATTCTTACTGTGGACTGAGGTATTCTATTGAGAGATACAATTTCAAAGGAACGTGACAAAAGTATTAGACTCAACGGCGAGATCTGAATGGCAATCGTAAATAGCATAAAAGCTCTTTTGTAAAGATGTGTGCGACTGATATAATGCTACTAAAGATGTGGCTTGGGATGAAAATATATTACTCCGTGACCGCTAAAATGTACTTTGCGTCTAGGAAAAGACTAAGCGAAATTGTCATTTTACGAGAGCACATAACCTTTTAGAAGTTTTGGATACAACTAAAATTCTATGGTCATTGTGGCTTTCTATGGAGAGGTTTATGTTCAGTGGACCTCTTCTGGCAGATGATTATGGAGAGGTTTATGTTCAGTGGACCTCTTCTGGCAGATGATTATGAAAGTTCTCTATTCAGTGACAATCAGCAAGGAGAATACAAATACTGCTTACAATAAGCCGACTAATTAGTTACTGAGTAAGAGTGTGTGACTGTGTGTGCATTTCTAAAGGCAGTGGTGTCTTTTAGATACAAGAATAAAGTTAATAAAAATAAGCTCCAGATACAAACACCATGCCAATCATTGGTCCCCAAACTAGTTTCTATTTGATACAATTATTTTGATGAAACCCAAATTTAAATATTGCGATGCCATGATTTTAAACATGCAAAAGGATGTATGTGTGTGGAAGTATGTACGTTTATGTGTATGTGGATGGACATTACTTATGAGGATGACCTTATACCCTACACCTTAGTAAGGTAATGAACTCCTCCGTCTGGCCATAGTTAATAACTGTATATAAAATTTTCTTACTGACTGCAGTTCTTAAATATTTGTAATTATGTTAATTTTATTATTTTAAAGTAAACTAAAGACATTAATTTGAACAGGAGAAATGTTTTCTACTGTCATAATATTAATGACAATCAGCTATGCATGTGTGAGAGGGTGTGTATGTGTGTCCAAGCGTCAAGATCACATTAGCCAACCCATTGTTAGTAGCGTATCTCGGACCGTCAGCAATCACCAACTATCCACGCTGCCAACTTCAAACTCAACCGTACCCTGCAGAATTGAGGGTACATTACTGTTTGAGGGTTTGCTTGCACCATAGTATAAATAATAGCTTGCACGCTGCAGGTTCAGGGCAGACGAAGCGTGCTCAATGGCGTTGGATGCCAATCCGGAGTCAGCTTACTGAAGCTTGTCAGTTGATGCGAAAGTACTATTTTCATGGCTATTTGAGGCTCGGGACACGTTGATGGAAGTTTTTGTAGTAAGTGTATTGTTTGATAATTACGTAGGTAACACTGAGGTGCAGTTTTTTTTTAATTGTTGTGGATTCACTAAAGAAAAGCAATTTTGATGAGATTTATACAATATTGGGTCAAACTAGAGATAGATAGATAGATAAATTCTTTATTGCACACACCACAAACAAAATCAACAAAAAATAAAGGAAAAATAGCAGAAGAAGTGTACAATGGGCACTAAAAAAAAATAGAGGTAGAGAGGTAAAAAAAACTAGAGGTTTAAAAAATTCAATTAAAAAATACAAAAACAGATTTACTTAAAAAACAACTGAACCAAATTTGATGAAATTTATTTGGTACCCCGAAAACCTAAAACGAAGGCTAAATAACGAAGGTTTCAAATAAACGAATAATAATCCAAATCTGTTCATAAATCCCAGAGATATAAGGTAACAACACACAGGCGACTTATGAACCTCCTTCGGCCTTCCTTTGCGAAGTCGACCTCGCCGGCTGCCACCACCCTACCACCACCGCATAACGGGCACAAGTAAAATATTACACAAATCGCGAACTCCGCGCAATACGCAGCAACTGTCGTTTATTCTGCGGCGGGGTCAGTGAACCACGCGCGCGCGCACCGCTCGCGGCGATCGCGCTATAAATACGCGTGACGTCACTTGTTTATCATAGTACGCAAGGTTACGCGAGCCACGAGTCGCCCATGCCCGCTCAGGTGATGTAAGATGCGTCTTTCTAGAAAAGTTGGGGAAAGTGTATTGCAAAGATTGGCTGAAAAATAATAAACATTTGACCGTGTTGGGTTTAGTAATATATTTTTTATGTGGAATTATGGTATTATGAATATAATTGCAGTTCCAATTTCTTTGATAATGATGATTTGAAGTGGATAATGTTTGCTAACGAAAGAAATGAATGAGGTTTCTGGTTAACATAACCGCCTAAGCAAACACGCCTGCCCTACCAAAAAATAACTTATGCCAATAACTTATATACTGTTGGAATGAGCTTATCAAGGCCTTCAATTTGATACCCATATTGTAATTTTTTTTTTTTTTTTTTTTTTTTTTCAAAATAAGTCTGTTCCTGTATTACTCGGGGGATGTAAGGATTCTTACGATACCCCATACGTCTAATTCAGCCATTTAAAAGTTATGATGGAATAAAGAACCTCACATACATACAAACAAACATGAATCCTAAAAACATTACACTCATTTTTTGGGCAGTCGTGTAATAATATAATATTGTACAGCCGATTTCACAGGCAAGGTCACACAACAAGACCAACTTTCAAATTATCTTATCACGATTTCATTTTGTCACTTTCTTGTTTGTCTGTCTGTCTGTCATTCCGCGTGGAATCTTAGAAGTTCGAGCAATTCCCGATTAATATTGTACAGCCGATTTCACAGGCAAGGTCACACAACAAGACCAACTTTCAAATTATCTTATCACGATTTCATTTTGTCACTTTCTTGTTTGTCTGTCTGTCTGTCATTCCGCGTGGAATCTTAGAAGTTCGAGCAATTCCCGATTAGCTATCCGGCCGAAACAGGGTACTTAGCTCACAAATCAAAGACAATGCATTCCAAATAATAAAAAAAAAAGGATTTATCTACCATTTTTGTTGCTTCTTTTATTGCTAATTTATATTATTTTTATATATTGATATATTGTCCCTACTTTACTCTATTTTGTTTCATCCTTCTTCGCCACATTATCTCAACGAACGTTTTGATTTCCTTCACATGTCAAACTCTCGTTTTTTAAGGTCATCAGAGAACTTACTGCTAAAAATTCCCATACATAGGACTTCATTCTATGATCATTCCTTTACGGTTGAAGCAGTTAGATTGTGGAATGATTTGCCGGTTAAAATTAAACGTGCACCTTCTATTGGTGCTTTTAAAAGTCAAGTAAAAGCCTACTTACCTTTCACACTAGCTACTTTTTTACCACACTGTATATATTTAAAAAAGAAAATAAAAAAACATAAACAAGTATATATGATTATGTATGTATAATGTGTAGTGTATATTTATATGTATATATCTGTATGGTTGTTATGTTTTGGTATTTAGTTGTCATTTCTATTTAAGTAGATATAGTTATGTTGTTGTTGTTAGAAAAACCACCGTTCGTAATTTATTTATGTTATAATCCTCTCCATGCACGGTTGTCTGGAAGAGATCGCTTTAAGCGATAAGACCGCCAATTGTAACATGTTTTTTTGTAAGATTAAGTTTATTCATTAAGTATATTTCTGTATTGTGGTGTTTCAATAAAGAGTTCATCTATCTATCTATCTATCTATCTATTTTTATTAGCATTTAGTGTAAAAGACGAGTATTTGTCCCTCGGAAGTATAAAAACTGAAAAAAAAACATTATGTCATCTTAAAAACAAGCAAAAGTGATAAATGATAAAGTTATCTTAGCGTTATCTCAGTGAATGTCATTATCAATGACCGATACGCGTTCAAGGTCACAATTTCGTTTGTGATAAGCAATATCCTTCTACTTTCACGAGTTATCGCTATCGAGTTATAAGGATTTTGTTTATTTACAAGCTGCGCCCCGCGGTCTTACCCGCGTTGAAGTTTTTCTGGTATATTCTATGTATTATTCCAGGAGGTATCCTTTTTTTTTGACGGTTGGTCTAGTGGCTAGATACGAAATCAAACGGTCGCGGGTTCGAATCCTGCAAGGTGCAATCATTTGGGTGATGAGCAGAAATGTTTTTTTCTGAGTCATAGATGTTATAATATTCGTATCTATGCATGTTTATCCGTTATCTAGTGCCCATAGTACAGGGTATCCTACTTTGGGGCTAGGTAATTGGTGTGGAATTGTCCCGAATATATTTATTTCTTTATTTCGCTTTTTTTTAATACTAATTTACTTTAGCATAATGAGTCAGGCATAACTTTTAATGACATAATATTAATTTCACATAATCAGTATTAGGCAAAATCGGACCAATAGGGGCGACGCTATGGTGGAACATCCACATACCCTCTTACATATGTATATACAATAAATACATACATATATACATACATAGACTGTAAAACTCATTACCCTTCCCTTGCTTCGCCGTAGTCGGTTAATAAAAGATGATAGATATTACTGATAGACATAAAAGCACTTATTAATATTTTAGTACAGTAATATTGTATAGATATATCATCAAAGTCGACCACTAAAAGCCAACGACGTGGAAGACGTTCTCGGTTATGACGTTGTCAGTGTCCAAAACTGGAGCGGCGGTCGTTACATAGTCTACTGTTCCGATAATGGACATCGTTATCGTACCAACGAACATAATTAATAGCTACAATATCCTCACAAATATATAAACCTGGCGTGTTTCTTCCATCTTCACGACTATCCCACTTACAGACTTCTAGACATAAGTATTTAGATTGTAGATAATACTTAGCTCTACCACGCACTATCTTTATTTATTTATTTATTTATTTAGCACAAGAAGTGTACATGGAGGACTTAATGCTAGGAAGCATTTTCTACCAGTCATCCTGGTCTTGCAAGAAAAATGTTAGGGTGTGCGGCTTTATTGTGAAAGATCTCTGGAATTGATAATAAAATAAATATACAATAAACTTTCATACAATATATACCTAACAAATAGCTATGTACTTACTATTTAATATACTTACTAAAATATATATCATCATCATCATCATCATGACAGCCTTTAGAAGTCAACTGCTGAACATAGGCCTCCCCCAAAGAGCGCCATGACGAGCGATCTTGTGCCAACTCCATCCACCGACTTCCTGCGATGGCTACAATGTCGTCGGTCCATCGTGTGGGGGGTCTCCCCTCACTTCACTTGCTTGTTCGTGGACGCCATTCGAGAACCTTTATTCCCCAGCGGTTGTCGGTTCTGCGAACTATATTATGGCCTGCCCATTGCCACTTCAACTTGCAAACTCTGAGAGCTATATCGGTAACCTTCGTTCTTCTACGGATTTCCTCATTTCTGATTCTATCACGTAGTGAAACACCGAGCATAGCTCTTTCCATCGCTCGCTGCGCAACTCTGAGCTTTTGTATGAGACCAATAGTTAGCACTCAGTGCCGTATGTCATCACTGGCAACACGCACTGATTATAAACTTTCGTCTTGAGGCTCTGCGGTATCTGCGACGAGAAGCTATGGCGTAATAAAATATATATACTCAATAATTATTAAATATATATATTTTATATTATATGGATACTAAGGGGATAAATTATTAAATTGTATTAGAGAGATTATTTAATTGTATCTTTCTTGGAGTGATCTATCTACAATTATATTATAGCAGTAAGTAATAAAAAGTCAGCACAACAAAGATATAAAAAAAAAATAGGTGACATGTTGTCTGTCTGTTTGTTCGCGCAACATGTAAAAACTACTGGACCGATTGCGATGCGGTTTTCACTAATGGATAGCTATCGGGAAACGTTCCCAATTTTCAATAAAAATATAATTCGGACTATTACGAACATTTTAAAACAAAATATTGCCACATCGATCCAGCCGTTCTAAGTGATGCGGTAACCAAGCATTTGATGTTTATAAATAGATTTGTAATCTAACAACGGTTTACGCACGCGCGTGTGGCACCTTCTGGTTAATATATATGACTCGAATGTGTCATAATCTATCGTTTAAAAACAAAACTCAACACTTATGTTGATCAATAGCTTCCAAATCACATTCAATGATGTCCAACGGTGACACTTCCTGCGATCTATTCACCGTAGCACGGCTCAGTCTTTCGTATGTAAATGTTACATGGAGGGTCCGCGCTAATCAGTTGATTAAACTGTAACATTGTATCCTTTCGAGAACTCGAACCTCTGAAGCAAGGGCGTAGTAAGGAGGACGGTGGGGCGCTTGCCCCCTTTGAGAAATGGGATAGATTATCCAGATTTATATTACAAAACAGAATGATATTTTCTGTGAAATTGGGTTGAGAATTGATATGTGAGTTTTTTTTTTATAATAGGTAGATCCAAACAATCGTCCATCTGATGAAGGCTCTTTACTCTTCTTCTGAAGCTTCCCTTGTTGTATCCAAGCGGTCTTGTCCATTTAATTTATGTAAGCTGCTCCGTTTTTTGTTTTTTTGGATGCTAATATATATTGATATTTAGAGGAAGTGAGAACAACATACACATTATTTTTTTGGGAATGATTATGAATTAGAAACTTAGTTTGTCGTCGAAGGCAATCAATAGTATGTAAAAACCGAACTGTCATCCGATAACAGTTATTTTTACAGAACTGCCCAAAAATAAGAGGGTAATGTTTTTAGGTTTTAAGTATATTTGTCTGTATGTATGTACGTGAGTTTCTTTATTTCATCATAACTTTTAAATGCCTGAACAGATTTGGATGTATGGGGTATCGTTAGAATCCTTACATCATCCCGAGTGACACAGTTTACTTTATTTTTAATTCTTTATTTCGGCAGTATATATAGCTTCCATTAAAAAAGCGCTTTTTTTATTTTCTCTATATGGGTATCAAATTGAAGGCCTTGATGTGAAAATTACAACAATATGTAATTTATTGGCATAACTGAAAATTGGACACTAAAAAGGTCTTTCCTAAATCAAGCTATAACGATCAAGTAATTAATATATATAAGGTCAAGCCTGCCCAAAAAGGTTTTACCACAATTGATTGTGGTAAAAACTTGAGACTGGTTGAAGTGTCCCAACCTTAGATCTAATTAAAAGTGGGAAGATGAGGTATCGGCTCCACGGGCGTGGACTGCATAAATAAGGTGCAACCACACAATTGCCCTTCTTTGTGTTTAGTAACAATCGAATGGCTTACCTGTTAGCAGTCGCGCTACAGTCTGCGTATATTTCTCTTTGTTGTTGATGTACATGCACATGTGTGGGCTTGTAGTTGTATCGAGTCCAGTTTTTATTTACGGGATATTTCAGCATATCTTCCCTCATTTAACTAGATCTATGGTTCCAGCCCAAGTTATTTCAATCAGCCAGCGCAGCGTCAAGAAGGGCTTAAAGGTAACTCGCCCCTCGGCAAAATCCTGAATACGCACACGCTGAAGCCTCCAAGGTTGAACGGCTTGGGCGTCCTTTATTATTCATCAAACATGAAATCCTAATCTCGCCCCTACTGCTCCCTCATTTGCATAATGATTAACATTGGTATTATGTACTCTTAAGTACTGTACACTCTTAAGTACTGTACTGTGTACTGTCATTTTAGACAGTTTCTCTCCTCTTGGCTCCTAGGTGCTGGGACAGAAATAATTTAGCGAAATAAACCTCTAAGCTGTCTATAATAAAATAGGTATGAAAGATTGTAAGGTAAGTTGGGCAAAGCTTCTAGACTAAAGCCTCTAATGGATGTGATGACTGACCGATTGACAGTCATGTGGTTTAGTCGACATCGGCTCACCATTAAAATGAAGACGGCTTACCATTAAAATGAAGACCTATTCGCCGAATGACTTATTCTTAAAAAGGCCTGTTCGCCGAATGACTTATTCTTAAAAAGACCTGTTCTCCAAATATTGTATTTTAAGCCCTCAACTTCAACGAACGGGGTGTTATAAGTTTAGGGTGTGCATCCGTGTGTATGTCTGCGGCATCGTAGCTCCCAAACGAATGGACCGATTTTGATGAGGTTTTTCCCTGCAGTTTTTTTCTGTTAGTTGAGTTCCTAAACGAATGAACCGATTTAGATGCAGTTTTTTTTATGTTTCAAAGCTGAGATAATCGAGATGGTTCTTAGCTATAATGGGGGAAGGGGGGGGGGATTGAGGATCGTACCTCCCAAACGAATAGACCGATTGAAGCAGTTTTTTTGTTTAAAAGCTGATTTGTAATGGTTCTTAGCTATATAAGGAGAGGGGGGAGAAAAGAGGGTGAGAATCTTAGCTTCCAAACGAAAGGTCAGATTTAAATGCGTTTTTTTATGTCTGAAAGCGGAGGTAAACCAGATGGTTCTTAACTATAATGGGGGAAAGGGAGGTGAGAATCGTAGCTCCAAAACAAATGAACCGATTTTGAAACGGTTTTATATGACTGAAAACTAATGCTTCTTAGCTATAATACCAACCAACTGGTACCAACCGACGCCGTCACGAACGTCAGTGGCGATAGTTGGACTCTGTGTACGTCTCCCTTTTAAAATAGAAAAAAAAACCATAGATTCTTTGCAAAAGTTCAAGTCTAGTGTTTCTGTAGTGATTGTGTAGTGTTGTATGGTTTGGGAAATTGGGAAACCATGCAATAAATAATAAAAAACTATTTTTGCACATCCTCGACTGTCGACTGGACATGTGATACCCTCAGTTCGTCATTTAAATAAAAAAATGTTTTGTTCAAAAAAAAACGTTTTTGCAGATATTTGCCACTAACGATCCTTCCCAAGCCGAATGACGGATGACTTTCCTGAAGTTTCCTCTATAAAGTGTCATTTCTGAAGTCATTTTTTTTTACTGTAAATTTTATTGTTTTATTTGTAAGTATGTTCGTTTAATTATTATTTTTTGTGTTTATATTATTGTGCTGCAAACGCACTCACGAACGCACTCTGCGTTCGTGATGTCACGAATAGGTTCCGACAGAAAATCAGTGCCAAGGCCTTGGCCTTTGCGTTTGCTGAGTCGGGACCTGTTTGTGACAACACACAGCATTAATTTTTGTTTGTTTGTCTAAATTCCAAATTTTTTTTCTTCTTAATAATGTTTAATGTTGTGTGTTGTCAGAAATAAATGTATTTTCTTTCTTTCTTTCTATAATGGAGAGAGGGGGGGCGTCGGGGGTTATATTTTTTTTTAATTTGTGCTTGATATTTGACGGCCGGTTGGTCTAGTGGCTAGTGACCCTAGGAACGAAATCAAACGGTCGCGGGTTCAAATCCTGCAAGGTGCAATCATTTGTGTGATGAGAAGAAATATTTGTTTCCGAGTCATGGATGTAATATTCTTATCTATGTATAATATACGTTATCTAGTGCCCATATTACAGGGTATCCTAGTTTGGGGCTAGGTAATTGGTGTGGAATTGTCCCAAATATATATGTATTCATTATTCACTACTATCCCTATGCATTCTGATGTAAGAAATTTCAAAATATTTCAAGTTAGCACCCAAGTCGGGTACATAAAGGGTACGGGGAGCGAGATTGGGGGCAATAATAATAAAATTATTCTAGACTAGCTGTACCCGCGGCTACGCACGCGTGATCATTTCTCTAGGTTAAAAGAACTCTATGTACTATTCCAAGACCTAAAATACCAATATACCAACATTTGATCAAAATTATATCAACCTTCAAAAAGTTTTTATCGATTGCTCGGCTTTTACTGATCGGATTGACATACCAAGTACCCCAATTTTTAAATCAAACCCTAAGCTATCCAACAGTGAAAACCGCATCGTAATCTGTCCAGTAGTTTTTACGTGATGCGCGAACAAACATACAGACAAACAAACTGACACACACGATTTAAAAAAATGTTCTATTCTTGTTCAGTAGCTTATTTTAAGTACCATAGACCTTTTTTTTTTAATTATCTTCTTTGTACAGACTATTTCGTTCCTATTGCTTTATTATAAGTATAGATACTACCAGGCAACGCCGCGCGGCTCCAAATAGTACATAGATATAGTCCTAGATAGTGATAACGTGTCCAATGACCCCGCAAAACAAATCGCGTGCCTTATTAATATCGAACATTTTCACAAGCAATTGCTTTTAATTTATGCGCATACGTCGGACATACAAGTATAATTGTGACTGCTGTTTGGTTTCGACCGCCATATTTGTCAACTTGACACGCAAACTGAGACTTGACCCTAGCTAACATGCATAACATGTAAATTAATGTCATTTATTAATATTGTTAACGAAATGAAATACGAAATTCATAATTAGAGGTGTGATCATGGAATTACACTTTGAGATATTTGGAACTTGCAAATCTAAGCGTTGTTTTAGCGAGCTATGGAGCTTCGATTGTGGAATGCCTTACCTGTTGATATTAGACGCACGCTTTTTAAACATCGTGTTAAAATGCTCTATTTGTCACTCTAGCTGAGCTGCTACATCTTAATCCTGTTATTATTATGTATGTAGGTATGTATTTATGTATATATATATATATGTATTATAGTAGTATGTAAGTATGTATGTTTATTATTTTATATAAATGTATGTACCTACTAGGTTTATATATTTTATTCAAATTTTCTATTGTGTTTTCCCAATTAATTTTGTAATTTTTAAGTGCTTATTTATGTTTTTATGATTTTTTATAGCAGTTAACGCCTGCTTAGCGTAAATATATATATATATATAATAATTTTCTAAAAAATATTATATTATATTTTCTAAATAATTTTATAGAAAATTATTGCTTATTTATAGTTTATGTATTTATTTATTGGTTGAAACCACCGTCCCTATTACCTCCGTTATTCCTTTCCGTGCACGGTTGTCTGGTCAGTTATTATTAATTGGACTAGAAAATACCTGGCAAAGGACGTACGGAACAAACATACAAAAAAAGTTTCGTAATTCAAAGGGCTTTCTTTAGTCGTATCCTCGTATCACAGTTACCTTCTTCGTAGTAGCACAACACCGAAAAAATCTTTTAGGTACAATCTCTTTGAATTGATAGTCGATCCGTACCTATATTACCGCTCCATTTCACAATCACAAACTACCATTCGCTGTAAAAGAATATCCAGTTGTATTCCATATTTACGGGCAAAGGAGTGGAGGCAATAACCGGACCAGCCAAAATTCCACCAGCCAACAAGTCTGAGGATTCCAATAAAGAGATTTAAAGGCGTAGAGTTTCGAGTGACGCGACAAATGGCTGAAACGCGAGCAGGGAAACGTGGAATAGGTGCTGAGTTCGACATGTTTTGTAAACCTGAAGCACCTTTTCAAGACTGGGTTTTTTTCTTCGTTTATTCTCGAGTTGTATTCCAAATCCGATGATTCATAAAATTTAACGTATTTGTAATTAGCTAGTAGGTTAGCAGTTCAAGATGAAGCTTTAAAGGATTACAAATCTAGGCTTGCATTAGATACTAGTTTCACTTGATGTAGAGTATTTTAGATAAAGAGAGGGGTGTTATTAGTGTAGGGTGTGTATCATTGTATGTATGTATCCGTGTGTGTCTGTGGCATCGTAGCTTCCAAACGAATGGACCGATTTTGATGCGGTTTTTTATGTTTGAAAGCTGATGTGATAGAGATGGGTCTTAGATATAATGGGGGGATGGAGGGTGGGATCGTAGCTCCCAAAATAATGGACTGACTTTGATGCGGTTTTTTCATGTTTGACAGCTGATGTGATCGAGATGCTTCTTAGATATAATGGGAGGGGGGGGGGGGGGTGGAGGGTGAGGGGTTTATATCATTTTTAATTTAAGCGCATTTAAGCGGACTTATAGGAAGGGGAAATATACACAACGTAATACATAGTTATGTATGTTATGTTAAACTCGGTGACTTGAACAGATTCGTCCAACTTTACACGTGTCGCAGCTCAAATAACTTTTCACAATGTCATCAACATTTTTACACCGAGAATATGAAGAGTTTTCTCGAGGAGAATAAATATTGCGCGTGAACCCTGAGAGGAAATGTGTTCCATAAATTATAACGAAATCGACAGACTTTTTTTTCTTCTATTGAATTTCGTTGCTGCCGGTACAATCTGCCTGATAATGAGCATTCGACTCCTATCTGACATGATATACCCAAATTGTGTAAAGGTGCTAAAAAGCAATTTCATGGAAATGTGTCTATTCCGGAAATAGCATACAAAACAAATTACACAACCCCACGAGTCGACAATAAATATTCCCAAATGAATTAAAACAAACCCCGAGGACCGTCCCCGGAACAAAACAACAGTGACACACATTATTTCACCTCTAAACGCGTCGTAAAAACGTGTTTCGAACGTGCCCAAAATTTATAAGAACAAAGAATTATGTAAGCCTGTAACAATGATGAATGGTATCCTGCAAATAATTGTCCTTCAGAGGAGGGAGGGCGAAGGGAGGCGAGGTTGTGGGCGCGGCAGGGCTGTGACGTCAGAAACCCTCCTCCGGTCGTTGCTCTTCGAACAGCTGACGGGCCAGGCGGGCTAGGCAGGCGTGATGCGTGACGAGGTGAGGCGGCTATACGCAGAGCGTTTGACTAATTAGACCATTCGCTGTATTGGAGTCAGCAATCTCAGGGTTTCACGAGAAAAGGCTTAATAAACTCTAGCTTTATTAAACACGTTGCTTTGCTACCGTTCAACATAAACCCATGTACGTATCGTGACACAGATTCGTGTCGCACTACTTGTGTAAACTGCAACAACTGATCGTTTATCAAGCTCTATTTTTAGGACCCGAATCATAACTATTATTTATTCTGTGCCCGAACGTCGCTACATCAACTCATTTCTGCGTGTGAGTTATGATTATGACCCATTTTCATTACGTTCGCGTCAGCCTCAAGGGCGAAGCAGGTAATATACAACTTCTTTATAACGAGCAAGTCAAATTAAATTATGACTCCTTCAATTTTAATTTGTCCGTGTTTGTTGTTGGGGCCTGTCTGTATTGAAAATTAACGTTATTATACGCGACTACAGCAAAGCAAGGGAAGGGTATTGAGTTTAATAGTATATGTATGTATTATATAATAGCTTCGCTCCTATTGGTCCGATTTTGACAAGCGAGGTATCAATCGACTCATCTTCATTTATAGAGTGTCATAGGCTATTTTTTTTATTCGTCTACGGTGCACCAAAGGAAGGTTATGTGTTTAAACTAAAAACTGGTCCGATTTTGACAAGCGAGGTGTCAATCGATTCGTCTTCATCGCAAGAGTATCATAGTCTATTTTTTACCCGACCACAGTCGGGTTTTAGTTTTTGTACTTATATCTTGTTATTGTTTGTTTGTTTCTTTGTCGTGGTCAGAGTTTGTCAGGCCGCTCGAGGGCCTCTGACATGGCTTAACGACTGATATTAATCAATAACAGCCGGGACCGACAGCTTAATGTGCCCTCCGAAACACGGAGCGATGGAAAACCGCACATAACTTAGATAAGTCATTGTTGCGGAGCCTATGACCGAACCCGGTATCGTTGGATTTTAAGTTGCACTATTGAACCGTTAGGCTACCATCGCTCTATCTTGTTATGGTGCGTGTTATGTTTACCTAGAATGTACCTGTTCACTCTAGCCAGAAAGTTTTATTGATCCAGCATGCTGACTTCAGAGCGGGAGAAGTTTATTTTATCAAAGGTTTTTTATAATAAGAAGCCACTTGAGCTCATGCCGGGTCCCGTCAACCTGCGACAATTGTCTACACTACAAGGGAGGCGAGGTGACGGAGGTGGGGACAAAGAGCCCTTTAAGCCAAGCCCACTCGAATATACGAAGCCCTTCATTTAAATTTGAGGTCGCTATTTACAAACCGCGCGTAAAGGATGATCCACACTAGATCAAGAGTGGGGCAGGGCACGAGCACGGAACACGGGGAAAAAAGAAAAAAAAACACGCGCTCACTCACAAGTATACATCCGGAAACCAACTAGGAATCCCTGTGTCTTGAGAATCAGGAACTATGGAAACAACGAGACAAAATAATCTTGCGCTTTTACCCGTGCACAAATATTTGTCTAGTCGCAGGACTCGCAGGGATCCAACCGTTTCGTGCTAGAGTTAAGTACACTATCCCAACCACTACACCACAAGACCAATCCAAGGGCTTCTTACTTAAAATAACCACACACACGATGTTTCGAAGTATACTTGTGCAAGCCTTGAAAATATACAAACTTGCACAAGCCTAGTATTCAGTCATGGGAATTGGGATGTGCTCTAAACATAGTCTTGGGGCAAGGCAGAGTGATCGAATAATATTAGTTTCAAGTGAATAACTTCCAACAAATTATTAAACGGGTTACATAAAAATACCGGGTTAGAAAAAAAACTTGAGTCGGTACCGAATTGGGTGCCCCCCGGTCATGGTATAGTGTAGATCTACCTTAATTTGAAGCGTAGGCCGAGAGTGGAGACTGCCTCGAATCGAGTCGTCTTTACTAAGATATGTTAATGAAAGTCCAAGTTTCAAGAGTTGCCGAGTGCCACTTCAAATATCGGCTGAATTTTAATGTTGTGTAAGTTACTTTAATTTAATTATGGACACATTTGCATAGAGCCTAAATACTTTACCGCGTTACATGGAAGGGGAGTCAGCCGTATTGCTTACCTGAAAGAAAGGAAAATGTTCATGAGTACATTATACGAGTATGACACACTTTTAACAAAGTGGTCGGCCGAGCGGTAGTTTATGCTATTTGCAATCCGCCTTACAATCCAACAACACCGGATTCGATCCTCACACTTTTTTTTTATAATTACCTACCATGCTATTGTGTTGCCTCATTAGCCATAAGACTATTAAGGATTTTAACATTAGCTTTAATTGCTACGTACTTGTGTTCATTTGGTTTGCATGCAACATACAATATCACTACACTAACTCAAAGGATTTCGTCCGTTTAAGTCCTCTCACGATGTCCGTACTCTGACACCAGAGCAGAGACCAGCACTATTTCATAAGACAAACAAACGATGTCTGTTTTGTCAAGGAGCTGGACAGCCTTGATGTTCATATGGTGATGAAGAACTTTAGTAACGAGATCTACCTTCAGGACCAATAACCTTAATAAGTAAAACATGAAGGTATCGTGGTCAAACGATTGCCTAGTCCGTAATAAAAAAGAAAAAAAAGGTGCGAATTTGCAATCGTCAGACACCCTTGGGCATCCTGACAACCTGACGCCAGAAGATAAAAGTACCTATCACATTAAAACCAAGCCAAGCAAACATACACAGTCATCTTACATTTAATGTAAGACATTTACTTCATGTTTTACCCGAGTACGACGAAGCAAGTGAAGGGTAATGAGTTGAACAGTTATGTATGTATGTATGTGGGTGTGTGGATGCTCCACCATAGCGTCGCCCGTATTGGTACGATTTACACAAGCGATTATCAAACGATTCGTTTTCATCGCTAGAGTGTCATAGGCTATTTTTACACGACCGTAGTCGTATTACTTTTTGAACTTACGTCTTGTTAGCAGAAGTGACCAAAATAATGGAGGTGGTTGAACGGTATACTTGTCCTTCTACGAAGTGAAAGAACGTCAAACATATAAATCTTTTGTGTTCAAGCAAGCCGTAACGTAATGTGGCTATCGTGGCGAATTATAGTACATTACTGCCGCGGTCTGTAATGACTGCGTTGCTGGCAGCGATGATGATGGCCGAGAGCGTAGCTAAGCTAAGTTCGAGGCCATCACAGCGCGGTCAGCATTGCAGCCCTTGATGGCCAAGCTGGAATGAAGGCCAAGCTGGCCTTTACAGGGCAGTCATTGCGGACCAAGGCTACAAGCCTAGTGCTTTACTCAAACAATGCGAGGAATTTAAATAAAACCAGCTTAGTATAATAAGAATTTACTCAAACAATGTAACAACAACGACAAAGACAACAACAACGACCACAACAACAAAAACAGAAACATAAACAGAAACAACAACAACAACAACAACAACAATCACGATCACATCCAGTTTCAAACAAAAAAAAAAACATCAAAATCGGTCCATTCGTCTGGGAGCTACAACGCCTCTCTTTTCGCGTTCGGGGTTAACGAACCCACGGAATAAATAATAGTGCTACGACAAAAGACGACAATAATGGATTTTCAAAGGAAATTGCTGGCCGCAAAACACGACAGTAATTAAATTCCATACAACTTTGCTGGCGCCTATTCAAGCAGCGTGGCAAGGTCGACTTTGCCCAAAGAAGGTTGTCGAAATAATGACCACATTGTTGTATTGTTTGAGTAAAAGCTATTTACGCTATTTGTAGGTTATGTTAGTTATGTACTCTTTGAATAATAAGTATAATTTACAAAATTAAACTAAAAAAAAAGCTTTAGGTTTACTTTATTTGTTGCTTTGTAACTTTTACGTTTTCTTTTTTTCTTGTGTATTTTCCTTTTCTCTTTTTACAATTTAAAGTTTTTTTTCTTTTAGCTTTTTTTTTAATTACATAATAAATGGTTTGTGAGCTACCCTGAAATTTTCACCCGGTTAGCTAATCGGGAAGTGCTCGAAATTTGAATTGCAAGATTCCAGGACAGACAAAATACATAGATACATACATACATACTCGTAGACAAGTGAAGTTAAATAAAAGCTTTTAAAAATGGACTAACTACTAATAACTACTAAACCATTTATAATGAAGTTCATTATAAACCCATTCAAATAAATAACAGAATCATCAAAATCGGTACAGAAACGATACAAAGTTATCATTATTTATTGTAATTGCTTGGACTGCTTTTGGAACTTTTACTTTGTTGAGTGAGAGACGGTACGTATGGGCAACTATTATTTATTCTGCTGTAATGGGCCATAATCGGCAACAGTGGCCGAAGGCGTGATGTTGTAATGGGCTATAATCGACAACACTGGCCGAATGCGTGATGTTGTAATGGGCCATAATCGGCAACACTGGCCGAATGCGTGATGTTGTAATGGGCTATAATCGACAACACTGGCCGAATGCGTGATGTTGTAATGGGCCATAATCGGCAACACTGGCCGAATGCGTGATATTGTAATCGGCCATAATCGGCAACACTGGCCGAATGCGTGATGTTGTAATGACCCAAAATCGGCAACACTGACCGAATGCGTGATGTTGTAATGGGCCGTAATCGGCAACACTGGCCTTATGCGTGATGTTGTAATGGCCCAAAATCGTCAACACTGGACGAATGCGTGATTTTGTAATGGGCCATAATCGGCAACACTGGCCGAATGCGTGATGTTGTAATGGGCCATAATCGGCAACACTGGCCGAATGCGTGATGTTGTAATGGGCCATAATCGGCAACACTGGCCGAATGCGTGATGTTGTAATGGGCCATAATCAGCAACACTGGCCGAATGCGTGAAGTTGTAATGGGCCGTAATCTGCAACACTGGCCGAATGCGTGATGTTGTAATGGGCCATAATCAGCAACACTGGCCGAATGCGTGATGTTGTAATGGGCCATAATCAGCAACACTGGCCGAATGCGTGATGTTGTAATGGGCCATAATCAGCAACACTGGCTGAATGCGTGATGTTGTAATGGGCCATAATCAGCAACACTGGCCGAATGCGTGATGGAGGATGCCACATGTCCTTTAATTGTTGGCATACGTGACGTCGGTTCACCACTTTGGGACCTTTTGGTCGTTAAACAATAGCAACAAACAATAGTAATAACTAGCTTTCGCCTGCGACTTCGTCCGCGCGGACTACAGTTTATCGCGAAAAAAAGCATCCTATGTTTCAATTCAATGCAAAAGTATAGCACAACACTCTTGATGCTTTTGTCATTCCGTTCCTTACAGCAAGTAATCGTTATTTTCCAGTTTTCCCTTGACAACTTACCATTTTCCGCGATAAAAAGTATACTATGTTAGTCTCTATATTTTACAGTACCTATTTACAAAGTTTCATCAAAATCGGATCACCCGTTTTGGCGTGAAAGCTCCCCAAACAAACAAACAACATTTCACTTTTATATATTGGTGTGGGTAGTGAGTGCTACTAATTCTATGATCTAATAGTTGGGTTGAACTTAACAAGTTGTATAGGTCTGGTGATGTAGATACGCTACACAAAGCACCCATACAAGTCCAATCGTATTCAACAAACACAGATTACAGTTTAAAAGCATTTTCAGGAAAATTCCTTTGAAAATGCAGAAAAAATGAGGAAAAAGGCATAACCTCGCCATTAGCGCAGCACCCGGGGACCTTAATATCGCAAACAGTGGTATTAAGTGGGATTCAGTTCAGTGGTTATTATACCCGCTAAGTACGCGGACAAACAGACCGTAGTGTAATCCTCCTTTTCTATATTTAGAACAGACGAGACTTCATTATTATGAATATAGCGTAGAATCTGCTTAACGAAACACCATCCTGCTAATATTATAAACGCGAAACTGCGTTTGTTTGTTTGTTTGTAAACTGTAAAAAACTCGTCAAGCCATAAGTACGCGTACTTATTCGCATGTCTATGACCACTTTTCACGGCTAACTACTCAAACGATCATCATGAAATTTTGCACACACGTTGTCAGGGGTAGAGAAAAGGACATAGGGTACCCCGATTTAGAAAAAAAAAACTAAATCGAAATTATTAATTTTGTATGGGAATTGCCACTTCGATGTCAAAGTGTCAACCCTAAGGTGCACTAAGGAGTTTTTTTATTTCATTCTTAGTGACGGGTGTGTTAATGTTTGCACGCGGGCGAAGCTGCGAGGCGCAGCTAGTAACCCATAAAAGCTCAAAGTAACGCTGTATGTCTGTTACAACTAAACGGTCGAACAGATCTTGATGAAATTCGGTATGGAGATAGTTTAAACCCTAGGGAACATGGAATACTTTTATCGCGATAAACTAGTTTACGCGGACTACAGTCCGCACGGAAGAAGTCGCGGGCAAAAGCTAGTTATTGACCGAGCGAGCGAAGCGTCTCCCTTTCAGCTTGTGCAAAAGTGCTTTCTTATATCCGGCTGTTCTCCTCTACAGTGCACATCTCAACCGATTCTTGTGAAACTTTGTGAGTAGGTTCGATAATCATTTATTTTTTTCGATTCAGTTTTTCGAAATTTTTCAAAATGGCTGATTACCCATATGCCCATATTAACAAGTGTCTCTAAGCTTTTTGTTTAAGGTGCACCTTTATTTAGTTTTAAGCTATGCAAAGACAGACTCGCGCGGTCTACAGCTCACAGAGCCACTAGTCTTTTATTCCCTCAAAAGAAGCATTTGTAACGTCGTGAACTTGTCGGCTTGTCGAACTTACTGTACTACCGAGCTACTGTAGTTCGAACTACTACAGTAGGTACGTGTAGATCGTGCGCGACCGCAATTACTATTAAGCAAGTTGGTCAATTACCTTACTTTTTCGTTGCTATTTTAAAGCGCGTGTAATGTATCTACCTCAGTTTATATAGAATACCAGCTGTGCTCGCGGCGTTTCTCCTCATGACCACGCGGTGGTCATTTCTCTGTTTATTCCAGGCCCAAAAGTACCTATAAAGTACAAACTACCAAATTTCGTTCAGTCGTCGGATAGTTGTTTATTGATTGCTCGGCTTCTAGATACCAAGTACACCATTTTTTTAAGTCAAACCCTAAGCTATCTAACAGTAAGGACTGCATCGCAATCGGTACAGTAGTTTTCACGTGATGCTCAAACAGACAGACACGATTTAAAAAAAAACTTGTTCAGTAGCTTATTTTAAAGGTCCGGCGGAGGATGTCCATACACATGTAATACCTACCGAAAGCATTTATAATTTAAGCATTTTTGAACGATATTATGATATTCGTATTATTCGAATACGGATAGTATTTATGTAGGATTCCAACTGTTTTTTCTTCAAAATGAATCTTACATGAATCAAAATATTGCATTTTGCATATTTTCACTACAATTCGCTTACATTTCGTTTCAGATGGGAACCTAGATAAATACTATCCCCGAATCCGAATAATATCATAATAAGATGAAAATATGCTTCAATTACAAAATGCTTACGGTATCACGTTTGTATGGACGGACAGTTCATCCTCCGCCGGACCCATAGGTACCGTTTTTTTTTTTAAACTATCTTCTTGTACAGTCTTTTTGGTACTTACTGCTACATTATAAGTATAGATGATTGCTCACAGTACGAATGTTTTACCAGCGTTCTAATCCCCCGTATGCAACGTGGAATAGCCGCTGTTGTAATGTTTCATCGAGATAACACCGAGCATTGTTCTGTGCGGATGGCAACGAGGTCGAATGCGCCCAGCATAATGTCAACGTCGATAACGTTAACTAATACTAACACTAGTTAGACAAACAAGAAAATTTACGCGCCTAGTAAAACCAGACTGAGAATGGTTGCTAACCAACTTTAAATTTACGCGCCTAGTAAAACCAGACTGAGAATGGTTGCTAACCAACTTTAAATTTACGCGCCTAGTAAAACCAGACTGAGAATGGTTGCTAACCAACTTTAAATTTACGCGCCTAGTAAAACCAGACTGAGAATCGTTGCTAACCAACTTTAAATCGTTAATTTCGAAATGATAAATTATAAGTTTGTTTGTTGTATGAGGTAGGCTGGCAACTGGTGACAGAGTTTGTCAGGTCGTCCGCGGGCCTCTGGCAAGGCTTAACGACTGCTATTAAGGCGTTATGGGCTCCAAATTTTTGTCCTGCTCGTTATGGTGCAGGGTAAGCAGGAAAGGTGATGCTTCTCGGGAGCCGATTTTAGTTCATATTTTCAATTTTATTTAAAAAAAAATTAATAATCTTACGAGTTTTCAAAAAACGAATCCCACAGAAGTATTTGAATGTTTGTTGGGATTACACACATTTAGTTTTTGTAAAAATATCTTCGATAGAAACTGAATGAAGTTGATTCATTCCGTCGACGGGACCGTCAAAATGGGTGATTTTTAGGAAAATTTTGGATTTTCTTCTATCGAGCCAAATTTATTTAATCGTGTTCGGTGACGACAGACGGATAAAGTATTTTGTGAATATTTATTACACACAAAAAAATAAAGTCAATTAACGGTTTTCAAACGTCTAGTTTTAAATATTCGTGAGGGCGAATCGTCAAATTTGGATACCATTTCGCCTTAATCAATAACAGTCGGGACTGACAGCTTAACGTGCAAAAATGATAAGTGAAAGCTAAAGATGATTTTCAAATACCTATTCAATGATACCCTACATACATACATACGAGTAGGCAATACTCAACAATCCCCAAACCGATTCAGCTCATCATCAAACTTAAACATTATATTATTATTATTATATACATAACTAGTTAACTAGGTATCTATCAAAGAGCATCTAACCTTTTTATCTGGAGCCTGAAACACCTAAACTTAATGAAAAAAACTCATTTCTTGGCCCTAAATTATTGTATATTATATATATGTATTGTCAATGAATAGGGAAAATTATCTATACTAATATTATAAGGAGAAAAATGAACAAAATAAAAAATATGTAGCTTACTTCCGCCAAAATTGTTAGTCAGACAAATGATAAATGGTAAAAATAAACAAGAGTAAAACCCCACGCTAAACAAACCCTACCCAAATTGAACTATTGTAAAATATAAATGAAATGAAAGCTAAGGCCTGGACAAAAAAAAAAAAAAAACTACATAATACACAATATAAAACCCCACGCTAAACAAACCCTAACACTTTTACTTGCAGTGAAATATAAGTATCGTAACACTTATATATTTATATACATATATTATAAATACACATACCTGTAACACACAACACACAAAAAACATATACCTCAATCCAAATACCAAACGTCTGACATCAATACGACACGTGTTTCGTCTCTGCACGAGGCATCTTCAGGTGATGTTGACTTGTCGAGTGCTGGACTGAGAGTGACTAAGCAATGGTGAAAAATTCCCTTATATAGGCAACGCGCCTGAGCCAGTGCGTCTGCACTACTGCATCGACGCGAACCAGTCTGAGCCGGAATGATCTCACAAGGTCGCGCCACTATTGCACCACATTTACGATTACGTCATCGCCGCCTGTTACTTGTGACGCATTTCCAGTAAAAATACGCAACAAAGGTGATGAAACTAAGTTGGTTTGGTCGTTCAACAATGTAAATCTATTATTTTTATGTCTTAAAATTTCTAATTGTTCCAATACATACAAACGGATACCCTTATCACAAACGTGTAAAACATTATACGTATTATCACTCCGCAGAGAGTGACCGGATTCAATTAAATGTTTAGCGAAATGGGACTGCTCTGGATGACTATTCCTATACGCGGACTTATGTTCTTTAAACCTAGTTTCAAATTTGCGGCCAGTCTGACCCACATACACCCCTTTACACTCATCACAAACCAACTTGTAAACACCGGACTTTTTGTGGTTCTTCATCCGGTCTTTACCATTACAAAGATGACGCAGATTGTTATTAGTTCGAAACGCTACATGAACGTTGTTTTTACTAAGCAAGTTTGCGATTTTATCCGAAACTGGGCCCATGTATGACAAACTACCTACATATTTGTTGATTTTATCCCGTGGACCCGCAAAAAGTAATGAACGAACCCTATCTTGTAGTTTCCTTTTTATTAAATTATCTACCACTTCCTTATTGTACCCGTTTGAAATAGCAATTTGATAAATAATATGTAATTCATTATTATAATTCTCAGAAGACAAAGGAACTGTCAATAACCGGTGTACATAACTATGAAAGGCTGCTAATTTATGTTGAATGGGGTGACAAGACGAAGAAGGAATAGCAATATCCGTGTTTACGGTAAATTTGAAAATCTAGTTTATCAATTACCCTCGTTAAAGTTAAATCTAAAAACTAAACTTAATTTTGTGGTGGATATTGTTGATCTCAACAACAAATAAATCAATTTGACGGAGAGTACCTGTCCAACAAATAATAACATCGTCCACATATCGAAAGTAAAAAAGAATATTGGGATCGTTAACTAAACGTTGACATTCAAAATTGTCCATAAATAACTCGGCCATCAGAGGACTCAAGGGGGAACCCATTGCTAAACCTTCTCTTTGTCTAATATATTGAAAGTTAAATCTAAAATAATTTTGTTCCATACAAATACTAGTCAAATTAATAAGATCATCTGTCTCACCAGGGTGTAACCGTTGTTTCTCAAAATGAGAACCCAATACTTGTAAACACTCTTTATAGGGAACATTGGTAAACAAACTGTCTACCCATCCCCCCTGTAACCGCATCGGTCCATTCGATTGGGAGCTACGATACCACAGACAGACACACGTATACATACACAATCTAAACTTATAACACCCCTCTCTTTTCGAGTTCGGCGGTTAAAAACTAATATACTTTCCGAGATATTTGGCTTCAAAAATCATTATATTTCGTCAAACTTCACGATACGTTAATTTGTCGGACAACTATGGGAGGGCAGTTGTCTGTGACACTAATTTCATCCGGCAGCTATATTTAAGGTGGTTTCGTGACCAAGAAAGACAAAGAAGATAGCAGCATGTGCATCAACGCGAGTAACCGACGAAAAAATATTTTTCATACCCAAATATCTCAGAAAGTATATGATATCACTAAGGCAAATTTTGTATTGAACACTTTGTTTCTTATATTTTTACCTGACTACGGCAAAGCAAGGGAAGGGTAATGAGTTTAACAGTGCATGTATGTGTAGTGTATGTGGGTATGTGGATGTTCCACCATAGCGTCGCCCCTATTGGTTCGATTTTAACAAGCGAGGTGTCAATCGATTCGTCTTCATCGCAAGAGTGTCACAGGCTATTATTTACCCGACCATAGTCTAGTTTTAGTTTTTGAACTTTATGTCATGTTTCCTATCGAGTGACACTAGTTTCATTTATGGCCGAGAAATTGAGCTTTTTTCAAAATGACGGGAGTATAGCTAAGCCAATAAGGTTATATGCTCTTTCATGAACATAGTATAAAACTATAGATATAGAAGTAACTTATTCACTCGTGACTATTGTGAAACATAGACTTCGGCAACGAGTTGTTTTAGTTAAGGATTTAATTTATTTAGAAGTCATATATTTTCTTCCATATACGAGTAGGTATGGAATGTTTAGTATAACGAACTCTTGGAAGGTCAGTCGGCTAGACGAAACGACAAAATAGGTGGACAGAAACGGTCACAGTCGTGCCCTAGAACGAAAGAGGTCGGAAGCCAAACTACCAATATAGACTGTTTTATCGACATACTAAAGAGAACATGGTAGAAATGGTAGAGTAACTTAAAACATAAAATATATTATATGCGTACAGCCAAAAGATAAAGGTGTACCTATAAATTACCTATACTTTCTTCTCTTAAAAACATCTTCTTTACTACTATTTAATAGCTGTGCCCGCGGCTTCGCACGCGTGGTCATTTCTCTAGGTTAAAAGTACTCTATGTACTAGTCCAAGACCTAAAAGAATACCAATATATTTACCAACATTTGATAAAAGTCCTTCAACCGTCAAAAAGTTTTTATCGATTGCTCGGCTTCTACTCATTGGATTGAGTAGCAAGTACTCCAATTTTTAAGTCAAACCCTAAGCTATCCAACAGTGAGAAACGCATCGAAATCGGTCCAATAGTTTTTACGTGATGCGTGAACAAACAAACACTCAAACAGACAGACATGATTTAAAAAAATGTTATATTCTTGTTCAGTAGCTTATTTTAAGTACCATAGCATTTTTTTTAATTTTTTTCTTTGTACAGACTTTTTTGGACTATTGCTTTATTATAGGTATAGATTATAACTAAATATACATAGATCTCATTAAAAGTGGAAAGATCAGGTACTAGGTCCTCGGGCGGACCGTACAAATTAGGTGCAATGCACATAACTAGCCTTAGTTACAATCGGAGTGGCGTTTGTGTAGCACGTGTTAGCAGTGACAATTATTATTGATATCTCATTGGCGCTGCAGTCTGCGTATGTCTCTCTTTGTTGCTGATGGATATGAAGACGACAATGGGAATGTAGCTGTGTGCTGTGTGGATGTGTTAGCCTGCAGCTGTATGTAGTCCAGTTTTTGTTTACGTGATATTAAAGCGTGCTGTATCTTACCCCCATTAAATGTATAAATATAAATAAATGTTTTAAAGTTAATGTATAAATACCTATAAAACAGTACTGTGACTGACTGAAGGACAGACAGACAACGCCCAAGCCGGTGGACAGACAGACAACGCTCAAGCTAGAATTAGAAAGGTTGGAAAATGGCCTACAATGTTGTTCGAATAACACCTCAGTTTTTTAGTTTTTTTTAATAAAAGTTGATTTAAATTGAGGGCCCTAAAAAACGTTCGAGACCCAGCAAACTACCTTTCATTAATTCCCTACCTAATTAATCAACAAATATATTGTAGAGCTGTTTATTGGGCTCAAATGCTAAATAAAATATTTAATAATAACTTTTAATAAAATATTTTATTAAAGTTATTATTTATCGTACAATGTTTGACAAGCGAGTTTTCAATCGGTTAATTTTCATGTATATATTTTTTGTCCGACTACGGCAAGGCAAAGAATCGGTTATGTGTTCAAACTAAAAACTTGGTCCGATTTTGACAAGCGATGAAGACGAATCGATTGATACCTCAATCGATTCGTCTTCATCGCAAGTGTCATAGACGGTGCGCGGTTTTAGTTTTTTGAATTCTAGTCATGGATGTATGTTATTCGTATTGATGTATATTTATCCGTTGCCACGTACCCATAGAGCAAGTACCTACATGGTACCCTGGCTTGGGGCTTGGGGTAATTGATGTGATATATCAGGTACCTATATTTTTTACCACTATTCTGGTTATCATCGGATATCATTCCGCTGAGTTACACTGTTGGGCCTAGATGATTTCAAAATTATCTAAGCAATTGTCGTTAGCATTTGCTTAGACAATTTTGAAAACTTCTAGGCCTCGTAGTTATCCAGTGCAAGTGCCCCCCAAGACGAGAAACCTCTGGTATAGAAACATCAATATCTATTAAACGCTAATGTAAACTTAAGTTTTTACTACAGGTAGGGCTTAATCCTCACCAATATATAAAAGTGAAACTAGTCTGTTTGTTTGGGGAGCTTTCACGCCAAAACAACTGATTCCATATTGCTAAAACTTTGTAAACAGGTACTGTACAATATAGAGACCTACATAAGAATACTTTTTATCCCGGAAAATGGTAAGTTGCCACGGGAAAACTGGAAAACTACGATTAGTCGCTGTAAGAAACGGAATGACATGTTGCCATGGAAACGAAATAATAAAAAGTCTGTCAAAAAGCATCAAAAGCGTTGGTGCTATTCTTTTGCATTGGGTTTTAATATCCCAGATGAACATAGGATGGTTTTTTTCTCGATAAACTGTAGTCCGCACGGACGAAGCCGCGGACAAAAGCTAATAGACTGATAAATAGAATATGAAGCCGATTTGGCTATAGTATGATTTCCGTTCCACAGAAACCGTTGTTTACATTCGAAAGAAAACATTGTTTCATTCAAGTGAATTTATATCCGGCCATGAACCTTCTCTCATCCGAATGTCATACAAACAAACGAGAACACTAAAGCCGCGTCCACACTGGCAGACAAATGGGAGGGACGTGACGCGCCCCCACGTGCGTGACGCTACGTAGCGGGACATCCTAACACTACTATCTCGTTTGTAACAAACGGTATTAAAACATGCTTTCAGGACAAACAAAACGCCTTGCACATTCGCAATGCACTCGCAAATATCGTTAAAAGCTTATAAATAGAGCCAGTTAAAGCCCCGGGAATGCGCACCGCCGCGCCACATTGCACATTCACGCTGCGTCTTGCGTGTGAAACACACGCACACGTGGCCGTTTACAAACAGATTTCACGTGTGCTGTTGCCATAAAGATGTGGCACGATCAATTACATACGCCTCTGTGCGTTGTGAAACCCACAGTTTAATTAGTTGATAGAAACAGCTTGCATAACCGTGGATCTTCGCGCCCCTGCCTCGTTCACTCACACATCGAACATTCGCAATTGGTATGGCTATAAAAAGTGCGTTGACTCTACGAGTATAGAGTGTAAACGATTAATTACAAATGCGATTCGTTCTGTTTGTTTTTCCGATGAAATTTCGTAGTTGGATAGTTTGTTTTTCGGCCGATCGGTCGGATTTAGTCACGATGTAGCGTAAACCGCATTTGTAGGTCGGAAGCATTACGCCGATAGCGGTGTGAGAGTTTCTAAGCGCGAGCAACGCACGGCGGGTTCAACGAACTCAGTTTTTGCGTATTGAGGTTGCAGTGCAGCGATTTGCGCAGACGCGTGCATCGGATGCGTAGCGTTATCGAAGCCGGCGCGAAGAAGTAACGGGTCAGGCGGGCCAAAGTAAACAATTACGATAGCACTAACAGCATTGTGTCGCGCAGTCAATGACCCGCGACGCCACCTACTCCTGCCTATTACTAAATCGCGCGTATGCGTCCGCTCAGCGCACACGCGCCGATTTCATTTGCATGCAAACTAGGTACGTGATTCATCGATCTCTTCAGTCGGCCCCGCGACTGCCGTGCCACGGCGTTAGCGGACCGAATTCGCCTTAAACAGGTCTTTGATCTGAGATAAAGTTCGAATCTGTTATTCGGTTATACAATATCCAAATCTGGCACGTGTAAGCTCCACTTTCGATGCCAAAATAAACACCGATAGGCGACTATACTCGAACAAACACGTTGTTGAAAAAAAATTGAATCCAATTAGACGCGGTCCGATCGGATCCGACATACGCGTGAACGCGAAGAAACCCGCGCTTTCATTTGTTACGGCGTTCGCTCCATAATATTTCATGTCGTCTCGACACGTTCTAAAATCTCGCCCGAGGAAAACATCTTACCATTTTCCCGGGGCTAAACAACGACAGTGATCCGAAGAGGGAAAACGGGCGTCGTTACTTTTTTCGGCAAGCAAAACGGCTGCGGAAACTCGTCAATATATCAGAATTGTCGGACTCAGGAGAAGGGAGAGTGCGGGGCCGATGCGCACTACCGATAGTTTGGCGAGCGACGATAATACGACGACTACCGACCAATTTACGCGCCGAGGGCGACTCAATTGCGGGATCCGAGAAAATTCGAAGCCTCGCAGACGGGAATGTCGACGACGCTGAATTTGTAAGGTTGCTGATATCAGGTCATCGCATGTAAAATGTGTCCCTACATCGTCTGGATACGATGAATCCGCGACCAACGAGAAGAAATCGAAATGGAAAAATAAAGGGGATATAAAAGTAACTCCGCTGATGCACACCGCACACAGTAAAGCCAATAGCCCGCAAGTGCATTACCACAAATCGCGTTAGTTTATAGTTGTAGTAAACCACAGGTCCATTACTCAACTACCCTTTGAAATGGCACATCACAGCGGCTGCAAATATCCAAAGGTTATATAATAGCATCGTGATGCAAGCCAGTATTCTCCAGGGTATGATGAAACTTGAGCACTGAGCTCTATAATCCTGCCAACACTGTGCCAGCAACAAACTTTCGCGTCGGTCTAGGGTCAGGTAGGTCGCAGTTTTGATAGTCACACAATACTGGCACGTCTGTTCACTGGCATTCATTGTGGTAAGGAAAGTCTATCTATCATCTTATCATTCGTCAATCAGACAGCATACCTCGCATGATTCTTCCGCAAATTCATGATGGCTAAATTGATAGAAGGTTTGCGAGACATTGGCTGTTTGATTCCTAATTATTCTTGTGTTGTATTATGATTCTTGTTCTTGCCTGTGTCGTATTTTCTTCCCCAAGATGTAACTTGCAATATCAAGTTTCAGAAGAAACATTGTTAGGTTCCATTGGAAGCATAAATCCATTTGAAAATATGAAACTATTGAAGTCAAATCAGCGGAGCTCGCGCCAGCTCGTCTGCAAACAAAGCCGGCAGTAAGGCGTACGCACACGCACTACAGAATACTATTTAATCTAGAAACCAGTGCTGAAGCTTGCAGCATTCTGTAAATGTTAATAAGCCTAATAAATCTGAAGTATACAATGCGCAACTCCTACTTGCGGTTGCGTTTACTTTGAATGCACTTCGCCACATGGCATGACATCGAAGTTCATTCCAAAACTGATGGACATAAACAAGAATCTTAAAAAAAACTACACTCCTCCAAATAGAAAGTGAAGCACCCAAAGATATGCCGACCTGCTCGTACGCATTTATACCATGTTATGCCCGATCGGCCGCCACATCACCTCAGCAAGGTCCCGTCCTTGTTAGTCGTGTTAATTCTGTCAAGTTTTCACGACAAATCAAAAACAAGTTTTTAGTGAAGAAATTACACATCAACCACAAATTATCCACTAACGCACGCATACGCCATTTGCCATGCTTCACTTATTTGATTGGCGATGAAGAATCTGTATTAAAAAAAAAACAATCAGCATTCAGAGTTCTAAAACTGACTCTGTTAGATTTATCGCAATGTTCAAGGTACGAGCAGATTTCGTCCTTACACTTTGATAAGCGTGACTCACGTCAGCCAAAAAATCTACGGACTTGACACATCTATAATAAAAATAACTGTACTATTCAGCCTTCCTTTTGTAGAAAGGTTCCACCCTGTTCGGAACGAGGTACGCACAGTACGCAATATGCGGCTGGCTGCTTCTCTTCATGAATAGAAATCGCTCACTTTAACAATAACTTTCTTGCGACAAGTCAGCTCCCCCGGTAATAGCGCCGTAATAGACAACTCGACGGAACCGGGGGTCCCTTATCCACTGCCGGTTTATTAGCGTCATCCATATACATGAATACGTGTGTGGGGCTCGATGTGTTCCGATCTTCCAATCTCGTCGCCACTCCTTGGAGTTTTTTCATTTTGAATCACGGAGAGTTGTTCTGTGATGATTTAAAACCTTACACATTATAAGGTAGGATATATTGCCAAGTATAGTTGATGATAAACTTTGCAGAGAGACGACGACATGCCCGTTTTCTGATCGATTCTGAGACTAGTTTATACCCGCAATTCAAATATTAAATAATCGTTTATCAAACGACTATAAAGATGTTAATAATTGCGCGCATGTGATGCGTTTTGCGTGTGTCTAACAAAAAAACATAAATTTTGCTAAGATAAACATCTTTATATAGTCGCTTGATAAACGGTTATTTAATTGCAAGAACCAAAAGCTTTGTTTCTAAATATTTTTTTATAATTGAATCTTTCGCGAATTGAATTCGTGTTATAAGACAAAACGGGTTTTATCACGGACAGATTAAAATCAAAATATAATTTTGACTAATTTCGACAAGATGCATTGACTGTAGCACGAGAATATTCAGTTTCCTTAGTTGGTATGATCATGTCATGTTTTAATACTGTACATTTTTTCATAGCTTTTAATCTTTGCAAATAATAATTTGAAACCCTCGCAGTTTTTGTGTTTCTTTTTCCCTCCACGATGTTATCAAATCCATGTTCTAGGATTGCTACAGAACGTGCTTCCGCTGCTTTCCACTAATTCATAATCTCGTTGGTTCCACATGTAATGTTAGAATTACCAAGATCGGGAATGGCGATAGATCAAGGCACGTTTTTATCGCCGAGCCGCAGTTGGGCCGTGTTGTTATGTTGGCTGCCTTCTGGCCCGATCGCTGCGATTACCCTGATACGAAAGGTTCAAAGCTTGGTTTAGAAGTGAATTTACTTCCAAATTGAGAAATAAACGTATAGAAGTTTAATACAGAGCAGAGCCAACGACAAGGTACACAACGAATGAAGCAGTATTTATTCATTGAAGCCTGAGCGGTGAAACGAACTACGCCGCCGGTCGGTTGTCGCAAAAACAAGAGCAATCGAATCTCATTACGCTGGGCCCACTAATTAAATCAAAGTTGCCATAAGCGCACTGCTCTACCCCTTATTTTGATTGCTTTCATGTAAATTCATTCTCTGTTATTCGTATTCGGCTCTAAATGAATTTCGTGTCCGCCACCCGACCGCGGCGGGCAGACATCGGAAACTTTATAAATTATTATTACAGAGAACAAAACAATCTACAAATTCGAACTAAATAACGGGAGTGCTCAAATTGAATTGTAAAAGTACCCTCGTATTACGGATACGATTGATAACTAAAGCTTTGCGATGTAGTTACTAATTGACGCAGACACGCGGAAAGTCCGTACGAAATTCATCAGAAGTGGATTCATCAGGGATGAGTGGTGAAACCGATACGATACATCACAAGTGTTCGCTTCAGATAATGAAGTCGCGCAAATTCCACGTTAATTAACAGAGCGTGAGCCCAGTATCACAATGTTTTCATAACTTGACACGTATCACGTGAAAGAGGCGTGTGACGGCTCTGGAAACGCGTTCCGAGGGAGTCGCGCACGGCCTCGCCCGTCACACGTCACCCTTTACCGCAGTCGAGGGAAGATATCTGTAGCGTCACAAGTAATTAAGAAGCGAGCCACGCTTTGTCCCAGTGTCCCCGGGGGCTAGGAGGTTTCCGCGCCTCTCCCCGCTTACATAATTTCTCTTAACTGCATAATCAATATCAACGTGTCGCTCGAGTTCCGTCTAGACGTTGACGCGCTTCAAAACTCTGCATCGGATTGCGTTTCGAGTGGTCCGGGAGACTGCGCGCCCTATTCCATCTCGGAGCTCGAGGACCTCGAGTGTTTTCGGTGTCTGGGCTCTCAAACGACGCGAGAACGCTCGGCGACCAACGAGCCGTTTATAATCGTACGCCGATACGTCCAATGCATGAGTTCAATCTAATATCCGTGTAAAATTACAAAGTATTTAATTGGTAATGAATGTGACAGCGTTACGGTACGCGAGGGTTGCGTGCCGGAGCGCGTCTCTGTTAATAGGGTCAACGAAATTGAGAAAAGTGAAACGGCAGAGTTGGCAGGATGGCATTTATTGCCGAGCGGACCGGCGACCGGTCCCTGCCCATCGCCATGCTCGGAATAAGCCTTCTCAACTCAACGCGAGGATAATCAGAACAAAGTAAGCGCACGCAGTCCCCGCGGCATTCATTAGACACCGGGACCGGATTTTCTGCTCCTCACTACCCGGAATGAATCACAAAATGTCTGTAGCCCCAGTAACAAGGCAACGGCCTTCCGTATCACCCTCCTTTAGACACCTGCGCGACGCGACCGCGAAATTGAAGCAGACACGATTCCGAGATATCCTCGTTTATAAGAACTATAAATAATTAATTAGGCGAGCTCCCCTTCGGGACGCGTTCAGTTTACCCATATCAAGCCTGTGACATTTTAATGGGCTTTTAAACGGGAGTCCACGTGAGGCTCGAGTTACGTCTCGCTATTGTACGTGAATAATTGAACATGTACATAGTTGTACAACGCACGATGACGGCAGTAAAGATTGGATAGGTAATTATTTCCGCTTCCAGTATTCGCATGCACGTCGGTCGGCACAAAAGCGCTCCGTTACGGTGTCGAGGGTGCCTCGGGCCTCGTCCGTACGGAGACCGTAAATCGGCGCATGCAATCACGGGTGGCACTGGATACGGAGTTGGAAATCAGTTTGCCACTATTGAATTATACGAGAGATGCTGCAGCCTGGCGTCATACGCCAAAGTTTAATCTCCCAGACGTCCCGGGCGGGGCGGGCGGGCTTATTATGCAAATAGTCGTCGAGGCTCCTCGGTCAACTCGCAGTCACGTACGTCGCTGCACGTCGCCTGCGGCCCGCTGCCGTCCGTGCTCGCACGCGCCTTAACCTGATACCTCGCCGCATTTCGATCATATCTGCTAAACTAAATGGAGGCACCAAAAGAAACGCGTTCATTACCCGAAGATAAAACAGGACCGTGATGAAGATAATATTATTCGACTATCAAAAGACGGGGTGAAACTTCGACATCAATTTATTGCCTCCAAATGAAGTCCGACCCGAAACTCACGAAAAAGGCACCGGGCGCCGGAAACGAACGGAGCGATAGGAAACTCTTTCTCCGAGTCAACCCCCGACGAGCGTTAATTAAGCGAAAATCGAAACGTCAAAGCTCGGCGCGGGCTTTATGCAAATTCGCTCGAATTGACTTTCGCATCGACAGAGTTAGAATTTTTACCGCGACGATTGTTTGAACAAGGTAATTACTTAGGAGGCTGCGGAGTCGCACGAGCCTTTGTTTCGGTGGTTTGACATGATGATTGAGAGGTGTATTTTATTTACGAAGTGTGGCGGCGAGTCGGAGTGGCGCATGGAAAGAAGGGCACGAGGTAGTTGCGCGGCAGGTCGCCGGTACCGGTGCGTACCGTTAGCCTCTCGCCGACCCGACCCTGCCGGCCAGCCCCGGCTTACATCTATTACATAACCCGCAATAAAGTCACGAACGCACACCGCATACGCCTATAAAAACTTAGGTAATTACTATTCAAAATTAACACCAAATTCGAGCAACAATATAATCGGCGAAGGGGTAGCGCGGGTTTTTGTTCACGTGTCGTGAGAAGGGGCATTTAGCGCTGTAGTTATTTGAGGCGTATCGCGTGATATCATTAGAACATTATTGCTACCACAAATTTCTTTGTCACTTAACCGGCGGTGGATTTGTAGGATTTATTAAGCGTGACGGTATGCCGCGGATGGTTTGGGAAGATTACTAGCTGTCCCACGTGACTGGACATCCCGCTGGTTCTTGGTGAAAAACGCCGTCAACGCGGTGAATTTGGAAATCGAGTGAGCGCACGCATCATTGACTCGTCTTAACCCGCCACTTGTGACTTGAATTTGAAAAAAAAATAACAAAATAAAAAATATGTAGCTTACTTCCGCCAAAATTGTTAGTCAGACAAATGATAAATGGTAAAAATAAACAAAAGTAAAACCCCACGCTAAACAAACCCTACCCAAATTGAACTATTGTGAAATATAAATGAAGTGAAAGCTAAGGCCTGGACAAAAAAAAAATATATTTATATACATATATTATAAATACACAACAAAAAACATATACCTCAATCCAAATACCAAACGTCTGACATCAATACGACACGTGTTTCGCCTCTGCACGCAATGGTGGTCACCATTGCTTAGTCACTCTCAGTCCAGCACTCGACGAGTCAACATCACCTGAAGATGCCTCGTGCAGAGGCGAAACACGTGTCGTATTGATGTCAGACGTTTGGTATTTGGATTGAGGTATATATATATATATATATATATATATATATATATATATATATATATATATATACCTATATATATATATATATATATATTTGGATTGAGGTATATATATGTTGGATTGGATGGAAAAATGTTGATTACTTGCTGTAAGAAAAGGTTGCCATGGAAACGAAATAACAAGTATGTCAAAAAACATCAAGATGTGCTATACTTACTTTTGAATTGGCTTTTAATTTCCTAGAAGAACATAGGAAGTTTTTTTTCGCGTTAAACTGTATGTAGTTCACGCGGACGAAGTCGCGGGCGTGAAAACTAGCACTTTATATAACGGATCTGAAGTACAAGAGGGAGTTAAGAAATCGATCAATCAGGTTTTTATTTCTATGAAAACCCGCAAAAATACGAAGCTCAGTGACTTTGGTATGATGTACTTTATCGTTGTTTCATGATATTTAGTTTCGAATAGTATTTTTAAAAACAACTACAGTATTCCATTAGAAAGATAAACACAATACATAAACGTTGAAAGCACTTTGTCGCTATACAGATTACGGAACTGCTCTCGACGCTTTGTGACGCTACTGCTGAAGCCGATCGTTTCGGAACTCCCCAATGCCCTAACGAACTGCTGAAAGCATACTTCAACAACTCGCTATGTATCTAGCGACTCGCCCGGCTGCGCACGGGTAGCGCTCACACTGCGGCATTATACTTCAACAATTCGCTATGTATCTAGCGACTCGCCCGGCTGCGCACGGGTAGCGCTCACACTGCGGCATTATACTTCAATAACTCGCTATGTATCTAGCGACTCGCCCGGCTGCGCACGGGTAGCGCTCACACTGCGGCATTATACTTCAACAATTCGCTATGTATCTAGCGACTCGCCCGGCTGCGCACGGGTAGCGCTCACACTGCGGCATTATAATTCAACAACTCGCTATGTATCTAGCGACTCGCCCGGCTGCGCACGGGTAGCGCTCACACTGCGGCATTATACTTCAACAACTCGCTATGTATCTAGCGACTCGCCCGGCTGCGCACGGGTAGCGCTCACACTGCGGCATTATAATTCAACAACTCGCTATGTATCTAGCGACTCGCCCGGCTGCGTACGGGTAGCGCTCACACTGCGGCATTATACTTCAACAACTCGCTATGTATCTAGCGACTCGCCCGGCTGCGCACGGGTAGCGCTCACACTGCGGCATTATACTTCAACAACTCGCTATGTATCTAGCGAATCGCCCGGCTGCGCACGGGTAGCGCTCACACTGCGGCATTATAATTCAACAACTCGCTATGTATCTAGCGACTCGCCCGGCTGCGTACGGGTAGCGCTCACACTGCGGCATTATACTTCAACAACTCGCTATGTATCTAGCGACTCGCCCGGCTGCGCACGGGTAGCATTTTACTTATTTTTAGTATTAATAACTTATAAAAAAATAATGCATAATTCAAAATCTTTGACAATCATTGTAACGACAACGATCATGGTATATTTACACGACTGCTCAAAAAAGGAGTGTAATGTTTTTAGGATTCATGTATGTTATTCCATCATAACTTTTAAATGCCTGAACAGATTTAGACGTAGGTAACGTTAAAAAACATTCCAATAGTATATTTGGCATAAATTATTTTTTGGCAGGGCAGGCGTTTTTTTTTTAGCTTTTAAGCTAGTTATTTGACCTTAGACAACTGCATTATTACTGACTTACTTGACAGATTTGTTATTATTTCGTTTTCATGGCAACATGTCAATCCGTTCTGTATATAAATGTAAATGTTCTGTATAATAATGTAACCCAAGGTATAAAATATCTTGGGTTACATTATTGCAATTTTCTTAGGGATCTCTAATTTAGAGAAAAATAAAATTTGGCCCATGTTACTATATACTTAGGTGAAATATTTTTTATAATCTGTTATTATTTTTTAGATTATCCATTACAAACAAAAATACAAATAATCAAATATTTCATCTTTCTAACATTAGTGTAGACAGGCGCTCTACCGCTGACCTAAACATTAGTGTAGACAGGCGCTCTACCGCTGACCTAAACATTAGTGTAGACAGGCGCTCTACCGCTGACCTAAACATTAGTGTAGACAGGCGCTCTACCGCTGACCTAAACATTAGTGTAGACAGGCGCTCTACCGCTGACCTTAAACATTAGTGTAGACAGGCGCTCTACCGCTGACCTAAACATTAGTGTAGACAGGCGCTCTACCGCTGACCTAAACATTAGTGTAGACAGGCGCTCTACCGCTGACCTAAACATTAGTGTAGACAGGCGCTCTACCGCTGACCTTAAACATTAGTGTAGACAGGCGCTCTACCGCTGACCTAAACTCGGGGCCTTACATCCGTTATTTCCCTGTACACGTTTATTGCAGACACTCCTGTGCCAACTGCTATTGGCGATCTTTTCGTTACCGCCGGTCTCCAAGCTAAGTCCCAAGCCGCGTGCCTGTCTCCAAGTAGCACGCGTCTAACACTTCTTATCCTTATTTAACCCGCCATTGGTGACGTATATGTTTGTAAAATCGGTTGGTTCCAAAAAGCCGAATCACTTTATTATCGGGCATCGAATTGTGTTGTTGTGGTTCCGTGTACTTTCCTCATTGCGCGTAGTCCAACCCGCACTGGCGACGTGGATTCACATGTCGGAGTTTTGGCATCAAACCGGTGCGTGAGACCGGTGTCACAGACTACTTAGAGGAACATTTTTCTGTTTTTTTTTTGGTTGGTTTGGTAACCTATTTGTTAATTTTTTGTTGTTCCTAGTATCATAAGTTTGACAAAGGCTTGATTTAGACACAAAAAATACAATTGTTAAAAGTTTTGATATTTTAAAATAAACATTAGAAAACTCGGTAATTTCTGGTGTTCTTCGTAAGTGTAAAGATTAATATACGAGATGTGATTTTATTATATATCTTCATCTTTTTAATATTTGACTAAGTAATATTACCATGGAATATTCCTTATTCAATCAATCAACACAATAACAATATTAGGTTTGAAAATCCAGGTGCATGGGACCGCCGTCACCAAAGACGTAAGTCAAATTCAAGTTGATAGAATCAGGCGTTACTTTGCGGAAATCCATATTTAAAATGAACAAAATAAAAAATATGTAGCTTACTTCCGCCAAAACTGTTAGTCAGACAAATGATAAATGGTAAAAATAAACAAAAGTAAAACCCCACGCTAAACAAACCCTACCCAAATTGAACTATTGTAAAATATAAATGAAATGAAAGCTAAGGCCTGGAGGCCACAAAAAAAAAAACGGTATATTACACAATATAAAACCCCACGCTAAACAAACCCTACTGAAATACAAGTATCGTAATACTTATATATTTATATACATATATTATAAATACACAACAAAAAACATATATATATATATATATGTTTTTTGTATATATGTTATATATATATATATATATATATACATACTACACTCTCAGTCCAGCACTCGACGAGTCAACATCACCTGAAGATGCCTCGTGCAGAGGCGAAACACGTGTCGTATTGATGTCAGACGTTTGGTATTTGGATTGAGGTATATATATATATATATATATATATATACGATAGGTATATATATATATATATACCATAGGTATATATATATATATATATATATATATATATATATATATATATATATACGATAGGTATATATATATATATATACCATAGGTATATATATATATATATATATATATATATATATATATACCTCAATCCAAATACCAAACGTCTGACATCAATACGACACGTGTTTCGCCTCTGCACGAGGCATCTTCAGGTGATGTTGACTCGTCGAGTGCTGGACTGAGAGTGTAGTATGTATATATATATATATATATATATAACATATATACAAAAAACATATATATATATATATATATGTTTTTTGTTGTGTATTTATAATATATGTATATAAATATATAAGTATTACGATACTTGTATTTCAGTAGGGTTTGTTTAGCGTGGGGTTTTATATTGTGTAATATACAGTTTTTTTTTTTTGTGGCCTCCAGGCCTTAGCTTTCATTTCATTTATATTTTACAATAGTTCAATTTGGGTAGGGTTTGTTTAGCGTGGGGTTTTACTTTTGTTTATTTTTACCATTTATCATTTGTCTGACTAACAGTTTTGGCGGAAGTAAGCTACATATTTTTTATTTTGTTCATTTTAAATATGGATTTCCGCAAAGTAACGCCTGATTCTATCAACTTGAATTTGACTTACGTCTTTGGTGACGGCGGTCCCATGCACCTGGATTTTCAAACCTAATATTGTTATTGTGTTGATTGATTGAATAAGGAATATTCCATGGTAATATTACTTAGTCAAATATTAAAAAGATGAAGATATATAATAAAATCACATCTCGTATATTAATCTTTACACTTACGAAGAACACCAGAAATTACCGAGTTTTCTAATGTTTATTTTAAAATATCAAAACTTTTAACAATTGTATTTTTTGTGTCTAAATCAAGCCTTTGTCAAACTTATGATACTAGGAACAACAAAAAATTTACAAATAGGTTACCAAACCAACCAAAAAAAAAACAGAAAAATGTTCCTCTAAGTAGTCTGTGACACCGGTCTCACGCACCGGTTTGATGCCAAAACTCCGACATGTGAATCCACGTCGCCAGTGCGGGTTGGACTACGCGCAATGAGGAAAGTACACGGAACCACAACAACACAATTCGATGCCCGATAATAAAGTGATTCGGCTTTTTGGAACCAACCGATTTTACAAACATATACGTCACCAATGGCGGGTTAAATAAGGATAAGAAGTGTTAGACGCGTGCTACTTGGAGACAGGCACGCGGCTTGGGACTTAGCTTGGAGACCGGCGGTAACGAAAAGATCGCCAATAGCAGTTGGCACAGGAGTGTCTGCAATAAACGTGTACAGGGAAATAACGGATGTAAGGCCCCGAGTTTAGGTCAGCGGTAGAGCGCCTGTCTACACTAATGTTTAAGGTCAGCGGTAGAGCGCCTGTCTACACTAATGTTTAGGTCAGCGGTAGAGCGCCTGTCTACACTAATGTTTAGGTCAGCGGTAGAGCGCCTGTCTACACTAATGTTTAGGTCAGCGGTAGAGCGCCTGTCTACACTAATGTTTAAGGTCAGCGGTAGAGCGCCTGTCTACACTAATGTTTAGGTCAGCGGTAGAGCGCCTGTCTACACTAATGTTTAGGTCAGCGGTAGAGCGCCTGTCTACACTAATGTTTAGGTCAGCGGTAGAGCGCCTGTCTACACTAATGTTTAGGTCAGCGGTAGAGCGCCTGTCTACACTAATGTTAGAAAGATGAAATATTTGATTATTTGTATTTTTGTTTGTAATGGATAATCTAAAAAATAATAACAGATTATAAAAAATATTTCACCTAAGTATATAGTAACATGGGCCAAATTTTATTTTTCTCTAAATTAGAGATCCCTAAGAAAATTGCAATAATGTAACCCAAGATATTTTATACCTTGGGTTACATTATTATACAGAACATTTACATTTATATACAGAACGGATTGACATGTTGCCATGAAAACGAAATAATAACAAATCTGTCAAGTAAGTCAGTAATAATGCAGTTGTCTAAGGTCAAATAACTAGCTTAAAAGCTAAAAAAAAAACGCCTGCCCTGCCAAAAAATAATTTATGCCAAATATACTATTGGAATGTTTTTTAACGTTACCTACGTCTAAATCTGTTCAGGCATTTAAAAGTTATGATGGAATAACATACATGAATCCTAAAAACATTACACTCCTTTTTTGAGCAGTCGTGTAAATATACCATGATCGTTGTCGTTACAATGATTGTCAAAGATTTTGAATTATGCATTATTTTTTTATAAGTTATTAATACTAAAAATAAGTAAAATGCTACCCGTGCGCAGCCGGGCGAGTCGCTAGATACATAGCGAGTTGTTGAAGTATAATGCCGCAGTGTGAGCGCTACCCGTACGCAGCCGGGCGAGTCGCTAGATACATAGCGAGTTGTTGAATTATAATGCCGCAGTGTGAGCGCTACCCGTGCGCAGCCGGGCGATTCGCTAGATACATAGCGAGTTGTTGAAGTATAATGCCGCAGTGTGAGCGCTACCCGTGCGCAGCCGGGCGAGTCGCTAGATACATAGCGAGTTGTTGAAGTATAATGCCGCAGTGTGAGCGCTACCCGTACGCAGCCGGGCGAGTCGCTAGATACATAGCGAGTTGTTGAATTATAATGCCGCAGTGTGAGCGCTACCCGTGCGCAGCCGGGCGAGTCGCTAGATACATAGCGAGTTGTTGAAGTATAATGCCGCAGTGTGAGCGCTACCCGTGCGCAGCCGGGCGAGTCGCTAGATACATAGCGAGTTGTTGAATTATAATGCCGCAGTGTGAGCGCTACCCGTGCGCAGCCGGGCGAGTCGCTAGATACATAGCGAATTGTTGAAGTATAATGCCGCAGTGTGAGCGCTACCCGTGCGCAGCCGGGCGAGTCGCTAGATACATAGCGAGTTATTGAAGTATAATGCCGCAGTGTGAGCGCTACCCGTGCGCAGCCGGGCGAGTCGCTAGATACATAGCGAATTGTTGAAGTATAATGCCGCAGTGTGAGCGCTACCCGTGCGCAGCCGGGCGAGTCGCTAGATACATAGCGAGTTGTTGAAGTATGCTTTCAGCAGTTCGTTAGGGCATTGGGGAGTTCCGAAACGATCGGCTTCAGCAGTAGCGTCACAAAGCGTCGAGAGCAGTTCCGTAATCTGTATAGCGACAAAGTGCTTTCAACGTTTATGTATTGTGTTTATCTTTCTAATGGAATACTGTAGTTGTTTTTAAAAATACTATTCGAAACTAAATATCATGAAACAACGATAAAGTACATCATACCAAAGTCACTGAGCTTCGTATTTTTGCGGGTTTTCATAGAAATAAAAACCTGATTGATCGATTTCTTAACTCCCTCTTGTACTTCAGATCCGTTATATAAAGTGCTAGTTTTCACGCCCGCGACTTCGTCCGCGTGAACTACATACAGTTTAACGCGAAAAAAAACTTCCTATGTTCTTCTAGGAAATTAAAAGCCAATTCAAAAGTAAGTATAGCACATCTTGATGTTTTTTGACATACTTGTTATTTCGTTTCCATGGCAACCTTTTCTTACAGCAAGTAATCAACATTTTTCCAGTTTTCCCGTGGAAACTTACAATTTTCCGGAATAAAAAGTATCCTATGTTTTATACTAGGGTATAAGCTATCTCCATTCCAAGTTTCATCAAAACTTCCAGCCGCTATCGCGTGAAAGCTTCCCAAACAAACAAACAGACAATGTTTCACTTTTATATATTACTAGCTGTACCCGCGACTTCGCACGCATGGTCATTTCTCTGGATTAAAAGAACTCTATTACTATTCCAAGACCTAAAATACCAATATACCAACATTTAAACAAAATTCCTTCAGCCGTCAAAAGTTTTTATCGATTGCTCGGCTTCTACTCATCGGATTGAGATAATAAGTACACCAGTTTTGAAGTCAAACCCTAAGTTATCCAACAGGGAAATGCATCGCAACAAACATACATAGACAAACAAACAAACATGATTTAAAAAAAAAGTTATATTCTTTTTCAATGCCTTATTTTAAGTACCCTTTGTCGTTCTAATTGCTTTATTATAAGTATAAATAGATATTAACTTTCTTATTATGTTAATAAAGTACAGGCTGATCGTATTTTTGTCCGGGAAAATATTGCAGCCGTCATTATAAAGACCTAAGGAAGCTTTCCATTTACCGAGGAGTGCTCTTAAACGTAAATTTATTAAAGTTGCAGCGTCCGATCATTCAAGATTTTCCGATACACCCCTGTTGCTGTTTATAATTTCCGGTGTTGCCAGTCTTCGTTTCTACGAGATTCCGTTCTGAGGCAATATGACGAAAACGACTCATATTTTCATATAAAAGGCAAAATATGTAAAGTAGATGGCGTATCGTAACCGTTCTCTTTATATTTAGCATTTCTCAAGGTGAGTTCTCAAGAGCTTTTCTTGAATAATGTTGAAAAGTCAGAACTACTATTTGAATGGAAATAAAACCTACAAAACGATATAGGTACTGTGCAAAATATAAGTCAAAAGACATTGAGTATGAAGGATTCATTGCATGACGTGGAAAAATCGTTGTAAAGCGGGAATTTCCCTTCCATCGGCCCGCTCCATATTTATTATTTGTCTTCAAGAGTATGATTATGTTAAGTCAGTACCTAATCGTACTTTCAAGGTTTATTTGTCGTACCTGGTAAAATGATAACAATGTTAACTCGCAATATCCTGAACGCCTTACAATACCATATTTTTTACTAGCTAGCCCCGCGTTATCACCCGTGTGAGTGATTATAATGAAGTTGAAAAGTATCCTATGTGTTATTCCAGGGTATAAGCTATCTCCATTTCATGAAAATCCATTCAGCAGTTTGAGCGTGAAAGGGTACCAAACACACACACACACGCATACAAACTTTCGCCTTAATAATTTAGTGTGATAAAACTCAGTATTTTTATGGCGACAAGCGAACCAATGAGTCACACTACTCATTGGTTTTTCAATGAGTAGTGTAACCGATTCAAGAAAGTGCAATTTTCTTGATCCTACGAAATGACTCGGCAACTAGATGTACCTTAGTGTGTTCAGGTTGTGACCTCTCCCTACCGCCAAACATCTTCAGCTAGAAGCTTCGCCAGCGTCTCTTCGGCTACACTGTCAGTCCAATACCTGGTTCTCTCGGAAGTTTCCTTTCCACTTCAGCCACTCGAGACTGGGACCCAGATTTTTTACCCTGAGATTCTCACTCGTCGTGTTATTGACTAGTGACGCGCCCTGACTTACAGCCAGCGCTCACACCGCGGCATTTTTCTTACTTTCAGCAATCATAACTTTTTAACACGTCATAACTTCTAAAAAAACGCCAGTAATCGTAATTCAACGGTCGTGGTGCTTTGTGACCATGGACAACTGCATTATTACTCACGTACTTGATGGAGTTGTTAGTATTTCGTTTCCACGGCAACACGTCATTTCGTTCCAGCGATTAATCATCATTTTGCAAAATTTTAATACCTTGGGTTACATTATTGCAATTTTAGAAGGGATCTCTAATTTTTTGAACGAGACATAATTTCAAAAACTAAAACCCGAATACGGGCGGGTAAAAAACTGTCTTCGACACTCTAACGATAAAGACGAATCGATTGATACCTCGCTTGTCAAAATCGGACCAAATTTTTTGTTTGGACACACAGCCCGTCTTTTTTTTCGCCGTAGTCGGGTAAAATATAGCACTCTTTAAATGAAGACGAATCGATTGACACCTCGCTTGTCAAAATCGAACCAATATGGGCGACGCTATTGTGGAACATCCACTTACCCACATACATAGATACATACATAAACTCATTACCCTTCCCTTGCTTCGCCGTAGTCGGGTAAAAATTACATACTGCCCAATAGTGTAGATGACGTGACGTGTACCTTGAAAACCTTTCACAGAAACACCTTCTTGATATTGTTTTGATTGCTGCCGATATGTGCACAGTTTCTTTTATTTTCGAAATGGCACGCGTGGTACTGTTCCGCCATAATGGACAAATAATATGCGGCGTGCGCGTTGACCCACCATTATAATGTTATTTGAGGGCAAATAATAATTGCCGAGGCGCTCGGCGTACTAACTAGTCTTTAATCTATGGTTTGGCGGAGTTCTATTTACCTTGAGAAAATGTAGTAATTATATAGGAAAGTGCGTCCGTTTACACAGTTCAAGATGTGACAACTATATTTTATAGTTAATTAATTTAATTGACGAAAATGCCGATAAACATGAGCTAATTTGAAAGAGCACTACAAAATAATAACTATTTAGCTAATCTATAATAATTTTATACTTATAATAAAGCAGTAAGTACCAAAAATCTGTACAATGAAGATAATTTAAATAAAAATGGTCTAGGGTACTTAAAATATAATAGGATAATGAACAGGAATATATCTTCTTTTTTTAATCGTGTCTACATGTCTGTATGTTTGTTCGCGCATCACGTAAAAACTACTGAACCGATTGCAATGCAGTTTCACTGTTGGAGAGCTTAGGATTTAACTTATAAACTAAGGTACTTGGTATGTTAATCCGATGATTAGATGCCGAGCAATCGATAAAAAACTATTTGACGGCTGAACAAATTTTAAAGAAATGTAGCATATATTGTACTTTATATGTATTATACTAAATTTCTCGCCCGCGACTTGGTCCGCGCGGACTACAGTTTATCCCGAAAAAAAGAATCCTATGTTATTCTAGGATATTAAAACCCAATGCAAAAGCATTGAGATATATGTAAGTTTTGACAGATTTGTTATTTTATTTCCATGGCAACCATTCTTTACAGCGAGCAATCAACATTTTCCAGTTTTCCCGTGGAAACTTTCAATTTTCCGGGATAACATGTATCCTATGTTTAATTCCTGGGTATAATCTCTATTCCAAATTTCACCAAAAACCGTCCAGCTGTTATCGCGTGAAAGCTCCCCAAACAAACAAACAGACACTTTTATATAACAAATTATTTATTTGCTTATTTGCTTTTTTTGTTTTTTGTACTTTTTTGTATGTAATGTAAACCTACATAGGTTTTTGGTCCTGGTATAACATGTATGGGTTACTTTTGAAATGAAATGGCCACGCGGGCAAAGTCGCGGGCACAGCTAATAACTACATATTATTTCGGTTTTTATATGTACTCGTATCTATCAGTCTGCAGTGCAGCGGTCAGTGCTCATTATAAATGAGGATAATTGCTGATTTACAACATTGTGGATAGCGGGCATGTGGGTGTTTTCTAATATACGCCATTTGCATTATCACAAAGGTCATCTAATAAAATATTGAATCATAAACACAAGTTGTAGTAAAAAAACATTATAACCTTAGAAAATTAAAGATTGTTCTTATATATTACTAGCTGTACCCGCGGCTTCGCACGCCTAGGTTAAAAGTACTCTATGTACTATTCTAGGACCTAAAATACCAATATACCAACATTTGATTAAAATTCCTTCAGCCGTCAAAAAAGTTTTTATCGTTTGCTCGGTTTCTACTCATCGGAGAGATAACAAGTACACCAGTTTTTAAGTCAAGCCCTAAGCTATTCAACAGTGAACACCGCATCGCAATCGGTCCAGTAGTTTTTACGTGATGCAAGAACAAACATACAGACACGAATTTTAAAAATGTTATATTCTTGTTCAGTAGCTTATTTTAAGTACACTGGACCATTTTTTTCTTTTTTTTTTGTACAGACTTTTTCGTTCTTATTGCTTTATTATGAGTATAGATTTGAGCTATTGGAGGTTTCAACCAAGCGCGCCGCCTTCTTACGCTCAAGTCTGTGTCGGCTGCGAGATTCAACAATGAATCAGGGCTAGATGATTAAGGCCGAGAAAGACGGATTATCCCTGGTATACCTGGAAGACATCGCAGCTTAGCAGTAAGGACAACGATTGTACAATTTTTAAGGTCGATTTTGACTTGCTATAATTTAAGTTTTCAGTGCAACAAAGAGATACTCGTATCTATGAAAATGACAAAAAGGGAGATGGAAGTTACATGACCCGGTTTCAACATCAGACCTTCGTTAACATGTGAAATTAATAGGTCCTTTCAAAATGAGCCATGTTAGGTTTACTAGAAGTCATTCCAGGGAAAGGGAGGGAAGGATAGCATTGCCCACCTTTCTGCTTCAGAACAGCTTCATTGTACAATATTATTGTATTGTGGAGTGATGGTAGCTTAACGATTCAATAGTGTAACTTAAAATCCAACAGTAACGGGTTCGGTCCTATTATTGATTCTAAATTGCAATATTTATGTGTTTTTTACCCTCCGAAGGTAAGCCTTGCCTTAAGGCATGAATTTGCTTTCAGTCCCGGCTGTTATTGATTAATAATCGGACGGCCTGACAAACACTGACACCAGAGGCCAACCAACAAACCAAAATAAATAATTTTCATCTGAATTGTTATGACAAGTTTGCAAAGTAACCTAACTCTGGTGTGTTCAAGTCAAGAGTGAATAGGTATCTACTAGGCAAGCGTGCTACACCTTCGACCACATCATCGCTTTCCATCAGGTGAGATCGTGGTCAAACGATTGCCTAGTCAGTAATAAAAAAAAAAAAAAGTGTATTAAAGCCAATTAAAATTAAGCGAAAAATTGGGGATTCATAAATTGGGGGATTCATAAATTGGGGGTCACTAACTAAATATTGAGTTTATAAATTCTAGACTAGAGAGAGATTGGATAGTTTTTACGGTTTTAGTGATGCCTTTCCATACCAATATATAAAAGTTAATCGTTGTCTGTTTGTTTGTTTGGGGAGTTTTACCGCGATAACGGCTGGACGGATTTTGATGAAAGTTGGAACGGAGATAGCTTATACCATGGAGTAACACATAGGATTACTTTTTATCCCGGAAAACAGTAAGTTTCCACGGGAAAACTGGAAAATATCGATTACTCGCTGAAAGGAACAGAGGAATGAGTTTGGCATGATGCCATAGACAACTGCACATTACTCCGTACTCTAGACAGGCTTTTGATGAACGTCGCAATGAGAGCATTTGATTATCGCCATTTTGGCGCTGATAGCAGTAGTTTGGCAGTAGTGAGCGTCTACGGAACTAACGTGCTTGATCTATTCTGTGACTAACGTCAAGAGATGAAACAATGTCAATTTTAGTTCCATGGATGCTTTGAATCGGCACAAATCCATAGACATAGAGATCAGTGCATGATGCGCTCCTATTTAGACAGTGACGGTGACATCACAGTACATTCCAATATACTCTGTGGTAACATTGTCTCAACCGCGTTCCTGGCAACATTGTTGAATACCGCGAACTAAACGAATTATCTCTTGGAACCGATTAGTACGTCCCCGATGGCTTCCACAGTGTTGTGTGCAGATAAACTTGTTTAGCAAATCATACAATACTAGTGAATACATACTGTAATGTATGCAACCTGTATAATTATATAGGTACTTAGTTGGTACTTAACCATCTCTAGAATCTACTAAGTAACATTGAATGGCTTTGTTGACAAATTGTAGTTATGTATATGGCTAGTTTGGCAAATCCCGCTGACCCTATTGTCGGGTCAGCGGGATGAGAATAAAGTACTAGTGTTTATGTTTTACAGTTAAATACTTAGTAACTAGATTAGCTGAAGTTCGTATACTAAACTTAGTTAAAGGGATCCGATACCGCTGTTTCCGTTGTTGATTCCTTTGAGATTTGCCGCCCGTTAGATTATTAGGTACATTTTTGATAGAATTTACGTTCCGGGGCAAACCTCTTTCAACCCCTTTAATTGTAACAAAATGTTTTGTTATCTGTGTCAATCGCTCGTAGAGGATGTATTTTGGGCTTATACGTTTTATTATATTTAAAAAAAATGGATTTTGAAAAATAAGTCAATACTTACAGCGCAATAATATGTCTGATTCAGATGCGTGTAACTTTAAGGTGATTTTAAATACTGGAAAAAGTAAGACGTATAAGCCTATAGTAAATAAGTTAATTACATGAAAAAAAAAACACCAAAATCGGAAAATATTAGGAAGTAGGAAAGAGTTCGTCTTTTTGTATGGTATTTATATATTGTTTCTTCTCTCTACACATTTATATCACCCAAAGCAGAAAGAACCTCATTCCTGCTCAATAAAAACAGTGCAGAAAGTAGGTATGGAAATCCATTACTGCAGGTTTTTTTAAATAAAATTAGTTAGGTGTCCAACTGACGGATCATATCCGGAACCGTGTACTGCGCTACAAAACAGAGATCACTGACGTAGGGGGAAAGGCTGCTCAGCTGAAATGAGACTGGCCCGGCCACGTCTGCAGAATCTCGGACTAGTTGTGGCAAAAGCTTCAACTGAATGGCATCCGCACAATGTCAAACAACAACTTATTGGGACCGGGATGAAATATTGTCCTACATGAAGGTTTGGTTCATTGTAGCACATATCAGAGAGGAGTGGAAGAGAGGAAGGCATTGCAGAGGGATAAAAAAAATATAACAAAAGGCTGCGCGTAGTAAGTACTACAATCTCGCCACTAATTCAGGGCAAGCATTTTGCCGACACCCGAGTAGCCATAATCAGGAAACGATACAAAGAAATCATAGATAAGAGGTAATCTCAAAGATCGCTGGTTCAGTCTCCTCGTAAAAGTTTTGCAAGCAAATGAAACTGGGCACGATCCTCGGCCTCACAATGTGCAGATTTGCCAGCCCTCCTTGCTTCGTAGGACACGCGTTTCCGGTTGCTAACAATTGATATCAGAAACATTTGGACGGCCCGACAAAGTCTAGAGGTCGACATTACCTCTTGCGAAAATATATTTACATACATACACTAGTTCATATTTTTGCTTCTCCGCTAAAATTACTCATTAACCTCATCACATAAAGTTTATTACTTTGTGTCATCAGCATAATTTGTAGATAATCGGATGCATATTTACTAAAGTGAGGTGTTGGATATTATGGAATGCACTTTTTTATCGAAAAAAATACCCGCGATTCCGGACTAATTTAATATTCTGACTATAGAATCGAAAGCATATCTAACTACCTCTTGTTTTAAGTAGATAGATACCAAGCTGGCATAGCAAACAACGTCAGTAGTCATTGGAATAGTGAAATTAGAAAAACTTGATCTTTCGATAGCTGAAATATTTGACAACATAAGATCAATTCTAGACTCGAACAATTAAATAAGTACATTAATTATTAACAAAATGGAAAAACTTATGGATTTTGATGTTCTTAGGGAAATAAAAGAAATAAAATGAAAAGGTCGGAGCTAGTATTTACAAATTTGAGCCACTTAGTAAATGTGGAGAGATCTTTTTGTACGTGGATACTGAATGTCAAAAGAAACAGACCAACAATTGATAATCTCGAGAAAATTATTATTATGTACTACTATTATCAGAATTATCCTGAAATAAGCAGTTTAGAACAGTCACTAGAATCTGACGTAACACCTTCATGTTTTCCACACCAACAGATAGAGAAACATTTACGTCAGATTTCAGTAACCAAATCATATCGAGCAATAGATTGTGATTAAAGTTGTAACCGAGGTATGATTAAGTACTTAATTTTAATAAAAATAATAATTTTATGTTATGTTTTTTATTTAACAAACACACATAACACCCAACATACACACATATTTGCAATGGGAGTTAAAAACTAACGTTAAGTAAATATGCTTCCGAATAATTATGCAATCCCAAGAATCCCGGGATTTATTTTAAAAAGCCGCTTCCATAATTTCAGAGCAAGGTAATATATGCATCCGATTATCCGACCTCTAGTCATCAGTCACTATCTAAGTTACAAGACTTCCAAGTAATCACTTAACACGTTCTAAGATGTGTCTAACTTTATACAACCTACAACTCAACCACAAGTGTTGAGTAAGTATACATATACTTGTAGAACAACTACAACTTCAACAGCTATGTTGTCAATAGTCAGACGCCCATTGGGACTGTTAGTTGTTCTGTGGCACAAGCCCTACATATTAATTACTTAGGCACCCGTGTGTGAAGTTAGTTTTCAGTTGATTACTCACTCGAAATGGATTTACATTGGTAATTAGATCATCAGACATGTTGGGTTAATTAAACGCTAAGGGATTCTCTGTAAATGTCATGCTAGTTGTTGTACTTGTGCCCTATTCTAAGTTTAGCCACGGAATTATCGGTACTACGGTTTTGTCAGGTTGTCTTGTGTTTCGAAATAAATACTTGCGGGTAGTAAGTCGTCCGTTCGACTTAACTAAAGAACCGACCACCGCCACGCCGCGCGCCTTTTGTTTGGATTTTGTGCGAATTTACGTACGAATCGCTGCATCAAGCTACGTTCGTAAGCGTCGCTCGACGACGCTTGATGACATAATACGCGTAATTCTTATGTCATCAAGTGTCATCGAGCGACGTTTACGAATGTAGCTCTGAAGTTAGCCGACTGCACCATGGAATTTTTAGGAACATAATTGAATACTGCGCAGCGAAACGACTATATTCACTTTGCTGCGGACGGCCTAGTTATCGTACTGTTCAGACATCTTTAAAAAATAATTAAAGATCAACGTATCCGTATGAATGCTGGCGCTGCACTGACACATCTTGGCCAACACAACACGTACCTACCGAGCGGCTAATTATTAATGCAATTAAGATAAGAACGAGTTAACGTTTGACCGTCTTTGTTCGGGTTCCACGTACCTATGTAAGTAATGTATCGTAATGTATGTATCTAGTTAAAGGCGGGAAGATACGGCTCGTCTTAATATAACGTAAATAAAAACTGGACTAGATACAGGCAAACACACAGCTACATTCCCACCGTCTCGTGCTTCATGTGCATCAACATTGCAACTACGAGTAAGTTATACGATACCTAATCTTCCCACTTTATCACTGATGCCATAAGCCTGGAATCTAGGGTGGACCCCTTCTACATCCCCGAGTAGGGTTACCATCCGTCCTGATTTGTCCCAACTTTTAGTCTTTTGTTCGGACTTTGTCCGTTTTTTTTATTTGTCCGGATTTTTTGACCTAGATGGAACACGAGTAATAAAACTTACATGAGTGCTATCAAATAAGTAACTAACCTTATAATATTTTTATAAGTAGTTCTTTAGTCTATTAACTATATTTTCGCTTATGGAAAACACGATTACTTACACTATATTTTCTCGATCAAAAAGTGCTTCGCACTTTTTTGGTCTATAAGTGAAACGATTTATGTATATCGACCTCTTGTAAGATAGTTTTTAAGTTGATCTAGATTCCTGCCTAGCAATTTTTCGATCCATCCAGTGTGTCGTTTAAAATCTAGGTGAAATGATTGCGTATATCGACCTCTTGTAAGATAGTTTTTCGATCCATCCCGTGTCGTTCAAAATCATTAAACTTATCTAAAATCGATTCCCGAGCTGCATCATCTCTCCCGCTCAAACTGCACCTGGAAGAGCAGGACCAAAATTTGAGAGCGTATATACAGCGCCTTAAGCTGTCAGTCGGCTGTTATCGATTAATAGCAGTCGTTTAGTCATATCAGAGGCTCTCGGGCGGCCTGACAAACTCTGACACCAGAGGCTAGCAAAAAGCGAGAGTCTATTCTAATTTCTAAAGTGTCCCATCATATATCAATTAAAACTAACCATAAAATCCGCACGAAACAATACTCTCATCCCGATTTCCTCGGTCCGTTTTACGTGTAAAGTTGAACGCTTACGCCTACATAAATAACCACAGGTGCTTTAAATATTTTATGGGCTATAAATAATAGGGCTCCGTAGCACCTTCGCTCTAACCATCGCATAAAAAGTATTAAAACAACTTCTAATATTGGAGCTGGAGCACTGGTTGTATGTTATGCGGGGCAAGTGTTATTAAAGAAAGAAAGAATAAAACATTTATAACATAACTAAAATGTGTGTCTTATTAGAGCCAACAGACTTATAGTCTCCAGAAACTTGTTTTAGAGACAGAAGTTTCTAACGGCAAGCGAGAATTTCTAACAGTAGCTATTTATGACACATTGCAATTAAAAACTATTGTCAAATATTATCTAGTGCAGAAGGTACTAAACACTGAGTATGTTTATAATTTAAAAAATGTTTAAATAGGCACATTCTTGATGCCAACGTTGCCTATTTGCATTGACTCACGGTTTGTTTACAAACAAACAAAAAAATACACGCAAAAACGCAAGCTTGCAACGCCTGTTACAAGAAACACACGTGGAAGCAAAACAATACTGAATATAGGTAAATAGAATAAAGTCAATAAACGATAATCAAGATAACGTTACATGGAACTCTATGGAGGATGATCAAAGCAATGAAACAGAGAAAGCAGCCAATGAATAGAAATCCAACAATAAAAATTATATAATGGTAAATATAACCAATAAAGTCATCAAAGCGGCTTTCTCTTGAAGTCCCATATAAAGAAAGCGACGTGTCTTTCAAAGCAATACTAATCCCTGAGAGACGCAACATCACTAGAAACAAAAGCGGACACAAAAGGAGAGACAAATAAATTAGTAACCATCCAAGCCCATTCATTATGTTGTGAGCCCTCTACGTAATACACCAGGCTGTTTATCAAAGTCGTAAACTTGTATTCGGTGATTATTAACTGCTTCACAATCTGTGGTTACATTTTTGAAACGGTGATAGTCAAATCTGGGATAGGCAATTACACGATAATTCTAAACTAAATTAGATTGGCAGAAATATTCAAGACATATCGATATTATAATTGTTTTCTAATCCAAAGCACTTATTGAACATATTTACCTAAAATATAGATAACAGATAAGAATCACAATGACTATACAATCGATAAAGAGACAGGAAAGTGACGCCAAAGCCATTTACTGTTTTATTAGAACGTCGGTTATCTGTCGAACGATAAACGGCAGACCACCAACGGTAACACGGTGCGGTGCCACACTCTGAATGTAAAACTAAGCAGTATGGTAATTTACAAAGGAGATTACGGTGATAGGGTTATGACTTCGAATGTGCGATGTTAGCAGGAGAGTCGTCTGTATATACTTGAGGTCAGAACTGCCTCGTAAATAAGTAGTTACATTTTCAAACCAAACCTATTAGTAATTCTAATGCCGTCACTATTACTACTACATGTCTACGCATAGCAAGCTGAGTCTTACGTTTTCATTATCGGCAACACTAATATATTCCTAAAATTATTGGATAAATTAAAGTTGTAAAACAAGTGCGCGTCAAAAGATCGTTATATGAATCTCACGACGAGCTAATGGAACGCTCTAGGTACAGGCAAAGTGACTAATTACATTCCTGATTCCATCCTTTTAAGAGGCTTTATAAAACAAAGTCTCAAAGTAAGAAGGCTATGTAATATATAGCACGTCGCCGGTTCGAAGACGACCCACAGAACACAAACACATGTAAGAAAATAAATAGCCGACGAAACAAAGGGACGACTTTTGAAGATCACGACGCGACGCGACGCTTCGCCTCCGGCTTTACCTTACAAGGCGGGGATGATAATAACAAACGGCACAGTACGGATCCAACCAAATTATATAAACAAAAGTTATGTTGAAACGGTGTAACTCCGCTACGGAAAAAATGTATGTTCCTTTGTGGTAACGCTGGTAACTCGTGCAAGGCAAAACAATTGAGATTATGTATGTGATAACAAACTCTACGGATAAAAGTAAACATCAAAAACCTGTTTTATATTCAATCGTTTGAAGGCCCGTTGTGTATTCGTATAATAGAATTTCTTCCATTCTGATACTCGTCTTTTCCGTAATATATTTATTTCACGGAAATGTTAGTGTATAAATATCTACTTAAGTTTTTCGATAGGCTCTTTGCTTTTTAATCCTGATAAAATGACAGCAGTGAGAATAATGCCAAACTCTACATAGATTATATTTCACGTGTTTTCGTGTCGTTCTTTGTTTGTACCTCGGTCCGTATACCCAATTAGAAAGTTCGGACGAAAGATAATAGAGAAAACGAAGCGTCTATAAATAAGCGTTTTAAGGAAGGAAGCCAGAACTCAGAGAGGTTTCTGCCCGGGAGTCGATAAGTTACAAAACATCAAATTAAAGTACCTACCACACGAATGCGTTTCCTTTATCTGGTTGTTATTTAGTTAGAGGAGGGCGGCGGGGGGAGGGGCGCGGGCGGGACTGGCTACGTGTATTGATTGATGACCCAAAACGTGCAATAGGGCTGTCAATAATTGGACATCACATAACGTACTTCGCTTACATTGACGATTTTGTAATATTCAGTAACAACATTCAAAAGCTAATCAATCCGACAAATCTATAAAGGGAATGTAAATCTATCGAGTTGCGAAGAAAATTAAGCCGGCTCCCTGAATAATCAGTCCATCTCATCAAATACTCAATTAACATCGCCACACAGGGACCGGAGATTATTCCGCGCTACTCGAATCAGATCAACGCACACCGGTTAAGCTTCGCGTGCTGGTATCCGAACTGACGGCACCCAAACTGAATTTAAAGGGTCATGTCGCGATTGAATCGCACGTCCAATCCACTATGAAGGGTTGCGTTGATAACTTTTATCGATTCCGACGATCGCGTTGATTCTCCGGAGTTTTAAGCGTTCTTTCGGATTAATAGAGGATGGGACAAAGGCTGAGGCGGAGCGAAGATTTCCCAAAGACAATGCTAGTAATCAAGGCGCGAGCCGGCGTGATTACACCCGCGCCAGCCGCCGGTCGCGCCTGCTCGCCTACGCCTCACAATTTATATATAAGCTTACGATAAACAACCCGCTACAAAGTACCCCTGTAGCGGGTACTTTTAACATTAGGATGTATAAACAGAGGCGAATTAACGTGGTTGGAAATTATTATCTACGCTACTTGAATTAGAAATTCGTAAAACGTTCTGTCTCCACAGCCGGAGTGCGGTTCAAGGTGAAGGACTGCAGTGCAGGCGACGAGCGTGACTGACAAAGTAGCGTACACGTCAGAAGCTGACAAAATGGCCTGTCGGTGGCGCGGGCGGGATACGCGCGGTGCATCACAAAGATGCATACGCGAGCCAAAATCAATTTGCAATCTTTCCGCCCGCGTTCAGAGGTGGAATCAATTTGCACAATCGTCTCAGCGAATTACGTCAGTCGCCTGCCGAATATCGTAACGAGAGAAAAAAGTCAGCAAGGCCGGCCGTCGGTGCAGTCCGTTCACTTGCGATTTCGGCCGCTCGGGATGGTGGTACAAAAACAGAATCATGACCGTGCGCCGTGTGCTCGCGCCAAAAGTCAAGGTCTTCGTGTTTACCGAGATTGTAACTCGCGCACTCGCACTGATTGTTAGTGCACTTCCAGCCGCCTGGCCGATTGCACCAAGGGGCCCTCCGCATTTAGTATGTCAATTAGTCATAGACACGTGTCGTTTCGCATCGAATAACGAGTGTGGTCGGCATACGCGGGCACGAACGAGGTCGGTGAAACGGTGCGGCACCGCACAATTTTCTTTGCAGTGAGCAGACAGCTGTCAGCGAAGTCGAGTTTTCACAACAATAAACGCCGAGTCAACTCAACAATGAGTCGACGGCACAGAGGCGAATGCAATCAGAATGGTGTACCGCACTCGTTCGGTTCTTCCACTCTTCGTATAATATTAAAATGCGTAAGAGCCTCGCATTTTAATATTATACGCCTCTATCAGTAAATATAGATGTGTGCGGTCGAGGCGCAAGTGTGCGTGCCGCAAGTCTTAACGATTAAGGTTTATGTACTTTTCTAGGTTAGGTATCATCGTGAAAGTTGTCCACGCATACTAAACGAGTCACACACAAATAAGGAAATAATCATGAAAACACGGCGAGCGCCGTCGAAGGACCGGACGACCAATAAAAAGATAAAGTAACGGAATCGGGTTCTAGAGCGAATATTTAATATTTTATTCTTTTGTTTTTTGTTCATAACAGATGCCGCCCACGCTAGGAGCGCTTCGCTCCGTGCATTTTCCCATTTGCAATTTTGTAATCAAATCATTTATTCAGTAAATAGGCCACAACGGGCGTGCTCACACGCACATAAATAAGTTAAAATGGAGTCGTTTTTACTCAGGGCGGGCGCAAAGTGCCATCAGCCGGATGAAACGCCAAGGAACTCTGCGGAAAATACGCTCAAGTTATTTTTTCGGGTGTCAATTTACATATTTCAATTAACAAAGGGGAATTTAGTTTTAGGGTTTGTTTTGTTGCGACTCTCGACTTTTTTGGACCCTGCTGTAAAAACTTTAGGCATAATCAAATCATGTCGCTTTTCTTTGGTATCCGGCTTGTCTGTTATCTATAATGTAATCTATAAATATTGCATAGCAATAGAAGATATAACTTGATGAGCTGAAAATAAAACGAAAGGAATGAAAAAAATAGAGCCAGTTGGCAGTTGTATTTCTTCTTTCGCTGTACGTAACTATGTCGTATTCGTAGCGTAGACAGACAGAAGTCTGACGAAACGGGGATGGGGGAAGTAAATTGTGTAATTCCAGAGTTCATTAAAGTTATATCAGCCCGAACCTCTTCTAATACCTACACAAACAGCCTGTTGTCGCCACATACAAGCAAAAAGCATTATCGTACGACTCGTGCCTACATTCTATTATTGTAATAATTTAATTATTCATTTTACTACGAGTACTTTATCTGCAAAGTAGTAATCCACTATTAAATATGGTCTGGTCATAGAATCTTCTTGCTAAGAACTGTTCTTCTTTATGCAGATGTCTGGTCTTGTTCAGCGACCTTATCCAAGATCTCCAAGACATGTTACATGATTTATACACATGATCTATAATGTCCACCATAACCAGTGGCATCCCAGCAAGTACTGTTGGTGGTGTGCAACGATGTAGCTGGTAGATCATTTCATTTATCTTGGGCACTGTATCTTTTGGTAGATAACATCGCAACGAGCATGCTGTATGCGGCAGGAGATCCCCTCCTGCCGCATACAGCATGATTGGTATACTTTTGGTACGCTCGGAGATATACTCAGGGTTCGAAAGGTACCGCAGTAAACACATTGCCTGGAAACTGACCTTTTTGAACGATGACTTTTGAAGCCGAAAAATGGATTCTTACAAAAGAAACTATGCACAGAATTAGAGTCGCACAAAGGGCTATGGAGCCTGCCGTGCTACCATGCCACCGTTTCTGAACTGATGGCAATGACGTTGGAAAACAAGCAATGAGACTCAAGTGGCATTGGACGGGCAGGACACATTGCTAGGAATAGTGATCGCCCGCGGAATAAAGCCATGACAGATAAGGTACTGAAAACCTCTCGTGAAAGTAGTTGTGCCTCTTGAAATTAACGGTTCACCGTCCATACTGAATACTACTTACTATCAGTGAACTTTCGCGTAAACATGGAGGACAAAGTGAACAAATAAGTAACCTTGTTTCCGATCATGCAAATATCTATTCAGATCAGACACTCCATACTGTTTTCAAACGATTCGATCGCCCAAATCCATCGTCCAGAAAAAAATATGATATCTTAATTCCAAATAACAATAACATTCTTATGATTCTGAATCGTAAAAAACTCTATTTACGACTGCGTGGTGATTTCTCTGATATAAAAAAACTCTGCCTCCGGCCCGTTGGATCCGATATAAAAACATAGTTACTTGAGCAGGCATTTATTTTATAGGTCTATTGTGAGTTTATACCCCGGCATTTAGCCATAACGGGCTCAAGTAAATAGGGAAAGTAAGTAGTTACATAAATTTTATTAGACGGTTAAGCGGTGCAGGGTACAACGTAGGGATTAAAAGTGGGCTCCCTTTGATGGGAAGAAACAAAGACCTATTATCCTCACACACGCCTTGTTTATAGTCACGTCATAAAAGGTTCAAAAAAGGTTGGGAGGGCAAATGAGGTTATATTTATGAGACCACAGATCTTCAAGTGTTTGGTTGATAATGTCGTGACTCTCAGTCCAACCTCTTTGGATGCCTTGAAGGCTTTGTTCATTATGATTATGGTTGTTTTTAAAGTTGCGTGACGAGTTATTGCTTGTATTGGCGTGGATGAGGTTGGCACTGGATCGAAAGGTGTAATAGCAGCGAGATAGGCTTCAGTCACGCAACAAGAGGCAAATAATGAATTACATCATTCAAATAGGCCCTAAACATATATACATTTATATATTTTATGGTGTAGGTATGTTATTCATTTATTTACTGATAACCACCGTCCCTTACTCCCCACTCGTTATTCCTCTCTGTGCACGGTTGTGTGGAAGAGATCGCTCTGAGCGTTAAGACCGCCCCTTGTGACACTCATTGTTATACTTTTTTTTAGATATAATTTCTCATTGTACTTGTGGTGTCCAATAAAGTGTTAATCTATTTATCCATCTATTTATCTATCATCATTATCATATTTGGTGATTTAATTGCGCTCAGATGATCAGAGATAAATTGGTCACCAATTATTATAAAAGTACCTCAAACAAATTCTGTTCTTATATTTTTTCGTGACAAAATCAAACGAAAACTTCGCTTCGTTGTTCTTGAAACATCTCAAAAGTAAACTGGAATCGAGTAGGTAAGGTATTTCGTTTCGAAACTTCTTTACTACGAGGACCTATGCCGCTCATTACGCGGAGATTTATACATTATTTTTACGAGCACTTCAGATGGTTATAATTTTTTTTTTTGTCTTAACATTGCCACCCTTTGATTTAACGTGAAACGGTTTGAAACATCGACTGATTAAAATTATCTGTCTAAAGCAATACGAACGAAAAAGTCTGTACAAAGAAGATAATTTTAAAAAATCCATATTTTTTTAAATTATCTTCTCTGGTGTACATAAAATAAGCTACTGAACAAGAACATAACATTTTTAAAATTCGTGTCTGTCTGTTTGTTAGTTGGTTTGTATGTTTGTTTGCGCATCACGTGAAAACTACTGGACCGATTGCAATGCGGTTTTCACTGTTGGATAGCTTAGAGTTTGACTTAAAAACTGGAGTACTTGGTATATCAATCCGATGAGTGGAAGCCAAGCAATCAATAAAAAAAATGTTTGACGACTGAAGATATGTTGATCAAATGTTGGTTGCATATCTTTTTAATAGAATACTTTTAACCTAGAGAAATGACCACGCGTGCGAAGCCGCGGGCATCAGCTAGTATTTAATAATTTAGATCGTAACTGAGGAAGATTTGAACTTAACAGTTTTATAAAGAGAGAGGAAGCATTAAATGGATGACTGACTGAAAAATTTAAAAAGACATATCTCAGACGTACATGGGAAAATCTGTGAAAGTGTAAAGCAACGTTTTAAATATGAAGCGATTGGAATGTAAGTAACTAAAACACTCAGGCACAACTCAAAGTTAACTGTGGTAGCACTTCACTCCCTGGAATTTCCACACAACTTCTAGTAAATCTAGGCGACACGCCTGGTACTAACTCCAGTATAATTTATAACTACTGCGCGCATATGCAAATTGCGACAACAAAAACTTAAAGAAAATTAATGCTAATGTGGCGATTCGAAGTATAACTATTGCCTTCAGTTTACGACTATGGTAAGCAGGCATGTGCAAGTATAGGTGTTTCAAAGGGATATCACAGATCCAGAGGATATGGATATGTCAAGTTCTAAACGAATGTGTCGTGTCATATACTTTTATCCCCGATTCCAATAAAAATTAAACGAGTCGTTTTTCCAACATCTGGTTACTTTTGTCGTTTTTGAAGTGAAACTTCTTATGCGACTTCCAACAAGGTTGCGTTAAACGTTTAACGCTACCATGGAGGCCTTCCTATTTTCATTTCCACATTACGAAGTTTTTTCTTCATCTCGCGGAGGGAAATATTGTTTCCGCGATAGTGCGGGAATACAACAAAACGATAGTGCGGGAATACAACAAAACGATAGTGCGGGAATACAACAAAACGATAGTGCGGGACTCCACGCACTATGTTTTTGTATGGAGTTCGTGTCAAATATTGACGGACAGTAAACGAAACGGTTCGTTGTAAGAAATAGAAACCGGCCCTCAAAATGGACAGATTTTGAATCTACATTTTCTGCTTGTTTATTTTATAGTTGAAAGTGAAGACACGTCCTGTACATGTACAATTATTTATTCTTATTATGTACATTCAGTTAGTTCCCGAGAATAGTTTATCGAAAGGAATCATCCCTTGAAATATGTTTTACGGACTATAGGACAACTGCGCGGTTAATTTAACTTATACATATGTACACTAATATTATAGAGGAAAGATTTGTATGTTTGTATTTTTACCCGTAAACAGCAAAGCAAGGGAAGGGTAATGAGTTTAACTGTCTATGTATGTATGTATGTATATGTATGTGGTTATATGGATGTTCCACCATAGCGTCGATCCTGTTGGTTGGATTTTGACAAACAAGGTGTCAATCTATTCGACTTCAGGTACAGAGTGTCATAGGCATATTTTTTTATCCGACTACAGCGAAGAAAAGGAAGGGTTATATGTAAAATCTAAAAACTTGGTGAGATATTGACAAGCGAAGTGTCCATGATTCGTCTTCATCGCAAGATTGTCATAGGTTATTTTTTACCCTAAGTAGACGGGTTTTAATTTTTGAACTATGTCTTGTTGTATATTTGTTTGTAATGGATAAACTCAAAAATTACAAAACCGATTTAAAACCTTTAAAAAGCTACATTATCATTTAGTAACATGTGCAGAAATAAACATTTCAAATAAATTGAGATCCCTACGATAATTCCCATAAAGTAATCAAAAATTACCCCAGGTATCAAAAATTTGCAAAAATGTCGTTTACACGCCGTGGAAACGAAATAATAACAAGTCTGTCAAGTACATGAGCAATAATGCTGTTGACTATGGTCAAAAAGCACCACGGTCGTTGCTGCCAAAGATTTTGACTTATGGTTACTGGTGTTTTTATTTCTTTCAGAATTTATGTCTGGTTTAAGTAAGGAAATGCCGCGGTATCAGCGCTACCCGAGCGAAGCCGGGGCGAGTCACTAGTAAGTAATAATTTTAAATTTTGACTTATTTTTCATATTTTTTGTAAGTTACTTCTCTTATACGCAGTATTCACGTTTAGTATTTACGTGATGATTTTTCATTTCTTTCTATTCTCTCTATATCTGTGGATACGTAAGTCACACAATGAGATATTGGTATATGCTTCAAAGCCGTCAAGTGGCAGGAACTGTCTCTTTAACATGTTTATCAGACTAGGAATTCTTATCGAATGGTAATTTTTGTCGTGTATTGTGTCATGTCAAAGTGAAATGTCATGCTGGAATTCTTCAAGGATTTGTTATGTGAATAAGAGAGCTTTTGTCTAGCACTTAAAAGTTAGTGTTAGTAATTAAAAGCTTTTATTTAACTTCACTTGTATGTATCTATGTATTTTGTCTGTCCTGGAATCTTGCAATTCAAATAACGAGCACTTCCCGATTAGCTATCCGGCTGAAAGTTTCAGGGTAGCTCACAAACCGAATACATAGCAATAAAAAAGATAAATAGAAATTAGTTTTTTTTTAAATTTTACACATAAAAATATTTAAAATAAATATGACATTCATAAAAAAACACCTAACACCTTTGTTTTGTATTGTGCATATTTATGTTAAACTTACTTTTTCCCCTTTGAGAGGGTTACTGCGGTAACTGATAGGCTATTTTTATTCCGTTTAGTGACGACTCGAGCATGTCGCGCGCTTGGCCAAGAAGGTTAAAAAAAAGGTTACAGGACAGTGGTCCAACTGTTCTGTCCATCCAACTAGTTGGACTACAGGCCTTTACTAGGAGTGGTAGTCCAACTAATTTTGTAGTTGGACAATGGCCCCATAACAAGACCCGTGTTCCAACTGATTTATTATAATTGTAATTATTTATATACAAGTAGTAAAGTGCTTTTTTAAACAAACAAGCATTTATGAGTTGTTAATAAAAAATAACTAAAAAGTTAAAATCGAGACGAATCAAACGACCCTAAACTCGAGGGGGTTGCTTCATTTTATTACAGCGTTCCCACGGCCACCTTCCGGATCCAACTTCAGATCAGCTTATCATCAGCCTATAGTAGTCCACTATTGCCGAATCGCTAGCAACTATTGCTGAACGACTTTCGTGGCGATGTAATCATAGGAAGTATATCAATTGGACCACGGGTCTAGTTATGAGGCCATTGTCCATCTACAAAAATAGTTGGACCACGACCCCTAATAAAGGCCCGTAGTCCAACTAGTTGGACAGACCAGTTGGACCACTGCCCCGAAACAAAAAAAAGACGTCTACACCGCCAAACCAAAAATAAAGCACCAAGATATGCGGAGCAGCTCGTATGCACAAACCTCATGCACACTCTTACACCATGTTATGCCGCCGCCACATAGCAGCAAGATCTCGACCTTGTTAGTCGTGTTAATTTTGTCAAGTTCTTACGGAAAATCAAAAATAATGCAGACTTTTGTGATGAAATTGTGTATCAACCACAAATTATCAAGTCACGCACACATACGCTGCCGCCATTTGCTATACTTCACTCGTTTGTTTGGCGGTGTGGTGTCCGTCTTTTTGAAAGCTTTGTGAATGAAGGTAAATTGAATTTATAATTAATAATGACAAACTATCATATGGGTATGATTATGAAAGAATTAAGAATTTATGAAAGAGGTTTCACAGCGTCACAGCGTTTCACGCTTTTCTTTAATTTTCAATGTTTGTTTTTCTGTTTAGGTCATATCTTGCAAGCTGAATTAGAACCACTTCCTCTTATCCTACAGAATTTAATGTTAACATGTTGGTTCAGTTCCGATGACAATGCATTTTTATAGTAAGCATGACCTGAATCGACATCGACGATTAGCTCCAGATAAAGGAACTCTTCAACGTCAACATCATAGACACGAAATGTTGTATACCTACGCATTTAATTGTGATAGCCTGTTCCAAGCTTCACCATGACATGGCTACTGCATATAAGTTTTTTTAGAACGAGCGAGAGCGAAGCGTCTCCGTTTCAACTTGGGCAAAAATGCGTTCGTATGCCAGTGCGCGCGTTGTCCGGATCTCCGGCTGTTTCTCCTCTACAGTTCACATTTCTCAAACGATCTAGACGAAACTTGGTATAAAAGGTTAAACGATTTTTTATTTTATTATTTGCCGTCGTGTAGTTTTGATTGAGGGTACTTCCTTCAAATAGGGGCAAACTGCTACTGAATATATCCGCCTTATTAGAACCCATTTCGATGGTTCTTTTTTATTTGGTAGGTAATTTTACGGTGGTCTCATCAAAATTTGGTGAAGATCTGATGAGGATCTCCGGCGTGAATAGCTCCTCAAAATGCAGTAAATAGCTCACTTTTAGGTTTCTGCCAGTGGAATCAGCCCTTTGCCCACTAGGCAGGGATTGATGGAGCACCTTGGTTATTAATGTTAGTGTTACAATAAGCTAACTAGATGGCGCTACTGTGCACCGCTAGATTGTTTGCAAAAAAGTTTGTACGAGGTCTACAGCTCACAGAGCCACTAGTTTTAAATGTTTAAAATTAACTTATTTTAATCCTTCTTGGAGCCACCTAGAACTTAGATTGCAAAATCTTGCGCGTCTAGTACTATTAATTATTCTGGTTTTTAAGTATCATTTCCCAGTAATTTTACTGGGTGATTATTGATGATAGGATGGATGGTGATGGAATAGGATTTAAGAACCTAAGTTAAGACTGTTACAGTAAGTTACAGTCTCAGGGTTATGTTTGCCGGAGCCAAGAACGGAGAGATGAAAGATGAGATCATGCAAGTTACATTTATATTAAACTAACTGTGCCCGTGGCTTTGGCCGCGAGGTCAATTCTACGAGTTAAAGTTATCATGTGTTATTTATTTATTAAAGACCAACAGTACTATTATTAGCCCACAGCATTATTATTCCAGGTCCAAAAGTGTCAAAAGTTCATTTCATCAAAATTCGTTCAGCCGTTAAATACTTATTTTATTTATTGCTCGGCTTCTACCTATTTGGTTTCAGATAAAAAGTACACCAGATTTTAAGTCAAAACCTGCGCAATTCACAGTGAAAGCCTCATTTTAATCGGTCCAGTAGTTTTAGCGTGATGCGCGAACATACAGACAGACAGAGAGGTACCTTATTTTAAAATGTTATATTCTCGCTTTTTTTTACTATCTTGTCTTTATACAGGCTTTTTGTAACTTACTGCTAGTTCTTATGAGTATAGATATATTGTAGACTAGCTGCGCCCCGCGGTTTCTCCCGCGTGATGGATAATGATGATGATGAAAAGTATCCTATGTGTTTCCAGGGTAGCTATCTCCAAATTTCATCAAAAGCCGTTATCGCGTTAAAACTCCCCAATCAAATAAACAGACAACGTTTCACTTTTATTTATTGGTAGAATGGATAGATGAAATGAAAATATTATTATTTGTGACAATCTGTGTCGCAAATGTCGTAATCAGACTATTGTACAGTACGACCGATAAGACGTACTGTACATCGTGCAAAAAATGGCTGCGCAATGAACATTTTTAGAAATCGAATAGCGGAATGAGGCGATGTGCACGGGGCTGTGGTCTAGACTAGAGATGCACCTCATTCCGCCATTCGGTTCCTAAAAATGTTCATTGCGCTGCCATTTGCACGAAGTACAGAGTGGCTACGTCTTATCGGTCGTACTGTACAATAGTCTGATTACGACATTTGCGACACAGATTGTCACAAATAATAATATTTTCATTTCATCTATCCATTCTACCAATAAATAAAAGTGAAACGTTGTCTGTTGTGTGGCCACGACTTACTGGCCATACTATACCAAGGAGAAACCTATCAGACGGGTGTAAATAAAAGTGAAACGTTGTCTGTTGTGTGGCCACGACTTACTGGCCATACTATACCAAGGAGAAACCATCAGACGGGTGTAAATAAAAGTGAAACGTTGTCTGTTGTGTGGCCACGACTTACTGGCCATACTATACCAAGGAGAAACCTATCAGACGGGTGTAAATAAAAGTGAAACGTTGTCTGTTGTGTGGCCACGACTTACTGGCCATACTATACCAAGGAGAAACCTATCAGACGGGTGTAAATAAAAGTGAAACGTTGTCTGTTGTGTGGCCACGACTTACTGGCCATACTATACCAAGGAGAAACCTATCAGACGGGTGTAAATAAAAGTGAAACGTTGTCTGTTGTGTGGCCACGACTTACTGGCCATACTATACCAAGGAGAAACCTATCAGACGGGTGTAAATAAAAGTGAAACGTTGTCTGTTGTGTGGCCACGACTTACTGGCCATACTATACCAAGGAGAAACCATCAGACGGGTGTAAATATTTTATACTTATTTACACTTGCAGAGCGCAATGTTACCTAACACTATAAACAGACTATCGTGTCTATATGTCTGTCTATTGAATGCATGTGCTAATTTGCCAACTCTAAAGACAAAAATAGGGACGTAAATAAATTCTGTAAATGCAACTGCATTCTCAGCAGGCTGAAAAACAGACCTTGGAAAATTCGATTTTTATTGGCTACTCAGTTGGTTTGTTAGACATGTTTTACGAATAGGAAAATGTTATTTAAGCGGTATTAGCTTGGCCTAGCTTTAAGAGCTCCCATCCAATTATTGGCAGGTCCGATGAACTTTCATGGTAGTATCATTTAATTGCATACATTTTTTTTTTTATCTTTAGGATGAGGCAATCAATCAATATACATAGTTATCTGCCATAAGATATTTATAGATATATTTTTGATTAAACTAAATATCACCATTTCATAATTTAATCCCCGATTTTTAGTAAGCATTTAGATATTTTGGAAAGATCTGGATTCAAAGTTAGAAAAACAGCTTTTTTTTTATTACATTGTGTACATAAAATTTTAATAATGCTCGCGTTAATTCTCAAGCTTGATTCTACTATAAAATTGTTTAAGAACAAAATGTTAAACTAAATGCAGAATGCATAAATTAATTAAGTATGCAGACAGAGCTATCTTCTATGCTGCAGTGTTGCAGGGTAACTTCAACGCACAGTGTTATGATAGCATTATACCAAATAGACTAAAATAACTATGGTATTATTTTGATTATAGTTGGAACAACTCAACTATTATACGAGAGACTCCCGTTTTTGCCTATTAAAATGTATAATTTTCAACTCACTGGTTAGGGTTAACATTATCTATCTATAGGTATTATAAATAAAGCAGTATGTACCAAAAAATCTGGACAAAGAAAATTTAAAAAAATAGTTTAGTGACCTTAAAAAAGGCTACTGTTTTTTTTTAATCTTTTCTTTTGTATGTTTGTCGCGCATGTCGTAAAAACTGGACCGATTGCGAAGCGAGCCCTAAGGTATTCACTGTTGGATAGTTTAGGGTTTGACTTAAAAACTCATGTACTTGGTATCTTAATCCGATGATTCGTTGCCGACCAATCGATAAAAAACTTTTTGACAGCTGAACAAGCTTTGAAGAAAAGTAGTATATTATATTATAATGGGTACTTTTGGCCCTGGAATAACACGAATACTAACTTTTAAATGGGTACTTTTGGCCCTGGAATAACACGAATACTAACTTTTAAATGGGTACTTTTGGCCCTGGAATAACACGAATACTAACTTTTAAATGAAATACTACGCGGGAAAAGCCGCGGGCACAGCTAGTACGATTATTAACATATTACATTCAAGCGTTGAAGATTTGAAGATACTAACGTAAAGGAGTACTAGAACTCAAGACAGACCGTTTCATAGACAAAGCTAAGCATAGTTAGGTAACACAATGCCAGACGTTGGTATGTCTACAGAAGACTTTAATATCTAATCTAGTCTAGTACATCCGCGGCCCAATTACAGAAGGTCTAATGCAATCAGTTGCAATGAGATTTTAATTATATGTATATTTTCTTAATCGGTAAGTGACAACTTCATATTGTTAACTATCAATTGAAAAGGAAAGTGGGGCTAGACAAGTTGCGTAATCCCAATAAACTACTTAATTTTGATTGAAATTTTAGGTTACGGAATATTCAGAATAAATAATAGTAGTAGTAAGTACCTCTATTAGTTACTAGCTGTGCCCATGTGTTTTTTTTCTTCTGAGAATGAAGTGTCCTGCAATGTCCAGGGACAAAGGTACAATATACCAAATTTCGCTCAGCCGTCAAATAGTTTTTTATCCGTTACTTGGCTTCTACTCATCGGATTGAGGTACAAACTATACCAGACTTTAAATCAGAACCTAAGTTATCCAACAGTGCAAACCGCATTTCAATAGGTCACTCGTTTTTACGTGATGTGCGAACAGACAGATATGATTTGACAACCGGTTGGCCGAGTCGAGTGGTTAGTGACCCTGACCCTGAAGTCAAAATGCGTGAAGTATTGGACACGACATTTTTTCGTAATTGTTTCACTGACTGACAGCGTGACACTAAATCGAAAGTGAAGCACCCAAGATATGCCGATCAGCTCGTACGCACGCTTACACCATGTTATTCCGATCGACCATCGATCATGTTATTCCATCGCAGCAAGATCTCGGCCTTGTTAATCGTATTAATTCTGTCAAGTTCTAACGGAAAATGAAAAACAATGCAGTCTTTTGTGATGAAATGTGTGTTAACCACAAAACATTAAAAATTATCCGCTCAAGCACACATACGCAGCCGCCATTTGCTAAGCTTCACTCGTTTGTTTGACGGTATAGGCACCGTATTTTTTTAAACATTATTGGTTTATACTCTGGGGCCAAGTGTGTATATGTTCTTGTCCTAGTCTTGATAAATTATAGGTCTTCCGTAATAACATCATTTAGGTCGAGATAGGTATTGGTATTAGGTACCCGTTATTCACCGATATTGCGTGCGGGATTGACTTCCTCCAACATTTCTCGATTGCGCAACTTCTATGATTCATATTAAGGTAAATAGTGAGGGAACTAGCTTACAACACGAATGTAGCATTCCTGATATAACTACAATGCCTTGCTACCGTTATTACAATCACATTTGTCACAGTTCATAAGTTTTGCGTCATCTTTTATCAACACAAGCACAAATTAATATACACCGTGACATTTAATTCGATATTTATCTTAAATGCATGTAATCAGTCCATTATTTATAATCGTTCTATAGCATTCAATAAAAAAATAAAAAATAAAAATCACTAACAAAAAGTAATTAGCCATATGGCAGGTGTCAGTGAATTTTATGTCCTTATGAAAGATGATACATCTCGGGATTCAAATTTAAGGTTTTTATTTATTTGTAGGAAAACTAAAGCTTTGAATTAAAAAGTGTCTAGCCATTTCCTCAATCATAATAAGCTCTTTCTCTTGATATATCTTTGATATCGTTTAATGAAAGAGACCCTCTTTCCAATCAATGTTCTAAACATAAAGTAGTGTTACCTTTGATTTCATTTTCTATCGAGTGAATTCATACTAATCATGTTTCTGTGTTTACAAAGTACGAGATAATATGTAAAATTTTGATGTGATACCAATTTCATAGTTCTGGGTTAATTTTAAAACAAGATACAGACGTTCGAAAATGATCGAAAATTGCTAAAAGTGCTAGAACCGGGCCTTAAGTTGAAATGTCTATTTCACTAAACACGCTACACGGCCGCGGCGCGGGTGCTCCGCCAGGCGCACGATCGTCCTTATTGGTTTTCTCATGTCGCAGGGATAACGTTTGAATGTTGACTAATTTAATAATTCCTAGTTTTATGTTTTATTAGTTATTTAATTTTCATATTTAGTGCTCCAGGTACATTCTATTGCATGCACCGAGTACACACTTTTAAGAAAAATATCGAATTCAATGTCACGGTGTATATAGAAAAGTTCTGTGTTCAGTAGTGATACGTCTTCCGGCTGATAATGATGATGTAATCATTGCAAGGGCATGAACATTGTAAACTATAAGTCCTATTGTATAGTTCTCAATGTCGCGCCTAAATTATATGCAGACAGCCAGACCTACTTCGATACCTGAGAGCTGAGACACGTGTATAGCGTTCCACAAAAGAGTTCATACATTGCACTTTATCGCCCAATCATACGTTCGTATCGGGCTGCTAGATAGGGTTGCCACCGGGATGTCACTTTGGGTATTTCACTGTTGTACAATATACGTTTTTACACGACTGTACCCCATAGGGGTAGGGGTTAGTATCCTTACATCCCCCCGAGAGACATTGGCGGTTTTATTTTAAAACTCAATATTGCGGCAGTATGGCTCCATTTTCAAATACGAAAAATATATATATTTTTCTTCGTATTTTACAACATGGGTCTCCAATTGAAGGCCTTGATTAGCACATTCGAACAGTATATAATTTATTGGCATAAGTTCTTTTTTGGCTGGCAGACGTGTTTTTTTAGCTTTTAAGCCAGTTATTAAATTATCAATAGGTATTAATTTCAGTTTGATACTAAGGAAAAAATGCATAGCAACATTGAATCTAGTATACAAGCGTGACTTTGCGGAAGTCCGTGCTAATAATGTAGATTATTAGCAATCGGTCAATTGGCTCTATAATTAACATTAGATACTATATTTACCTGCCACACAAACAGTGCTGTAAAATTATCCAGAGCATGTATGACAAATATTACGTTTCCAATTTATAGTTGTTATTGTTAATTCAGTAATAGGATAAGCCCATAAAAAAACATTAGCTGATATCACTGGCATTAAAATGATCGACCGTTCAGCAATTACCTACTACCAACTACCTATTTTGACTATCATTTCACACCCATTGGTTGTCTAGTGGCAGCCCTATGTCAGGGCGGGGTGGCAGACAGCCTGACACGCCGACACATGCGACGCGCGATCGCTATCATTGATAGCATAGCAACACGCTGGAAGTACCAACTTGGTACAGTGAGTCAGCTTCGTAATAAAGTTTTTAAACCTACACACAATGTGATGAGATATCAAAAGCGGCAGTTGGAGGATTACTAAAGAAGAGTCTAAAGCGGCAGTTGGAGGATTACTAAAGAAGAGTCTAAAGCGGCAGTTGGAGGATTACTAATGAAGAGTCTAAAGCGGCAGTTGGAGGATTACTAAAGAAGAGTCTAAAGCGGCAGTTGGAGGATTACTAAAGAAGAGTCTAAAGCGGCAGTTGGAGGATTACTAATGAAGAGTCTAAAGCGGCAGTTGGAGGATTACTAAAGAAGAGTCTAAAGCGGCAGTTGGAGGATTACTAAAGAAGAGTCTAAAGCGGCAGTTGGAGGATTACTAATGAAGAGTCTAAAGCCCCATTGTCCATACAAAGAGAAGAAACATTACTTATCTACCTCTAGGTATTACTAGTGGCTCTGTGAGCTGTAGACGTCGCGCGTACGAGCGAATCTAGCGGTGCACAGTAGCGCCATCTAGTTACCTTATTGTAAAACTAACATCAATAACCAAGGTGCTCCATCAATCCCTACCTAATAGGTAAAGGGCTGATTCCACTGTTTGAAACCTAAAAGTGAGAAATTTACTGCATTTTGAGAAGCTATTCTGCTCATCACGCCGAAGATCCTCATCAGATTTTCACCAAATTTTTATGAGACTAAAAATTAACTACCGAAATCGGATATAATAAGACGGAGATATTCAATAGCCCCCTTTTTACCTTTTTTGGGGGAAGTAAAACTTTTCAATAACTTCAATGTTATAAGCATCTTTGCGCTGAATCTATAAAATCTAAAATCTATAATCTATCTATCTAAATTTAAAATGCTGTTTTTCTACTACTCAAAAAAGGAGTGTAATGGTTTCAGGGTTCATGTGTATATGTATGTTTCATTATTACAGCATAACTTTCAAATGCCTGAATAGATTTGGATATGTATGCGTGACATATGCTATAAAATTTAACGTTTTTTTTTCTGGCGGTTGGTTTTTCTCTTATTTTAACGATTTACTTGTTCAAAAACTAAAAGAATCTTTAAAAAATAAAACATTTAAGCATAGATTATGTTCTATTCAAGCGGTTGACACTAATAACAAAATGCTTTCCCCCAAAACATCAAATCTATCAAAATCTACTACTAAACCAGCGACCAGCACTGTCTCTATCGGGAGGGAAGGACATAGCAATACATTTACTAAATACCTACTTTGCAAAGATCTCGTCAAGCGACTATCCTCATAAGTTGGTCAGAAGTCTGCTTATGCTACAATATGGAACTAACAAACAAATTTGGGTTCAGGGAAGTTGCGTCACATCGCACAATGATTCTTCTTTGAGCCTCAAATCAAACAAGCACATCTGTTCATATGCCCCTTGTGACTGACCCGATAGAGGAACGGGATTGTTTAAAATGGGTACCAAATAATAAACAGAACTCCATACACTTGAGTCCTCCATTAAAACTAATGAAGTAACAATATACGAAAGTCTTTGTGTAACAAAATTACTAACGAGCTAAATAACTAAGTACGATTTCTCAATGTTTCATTCACTGCCGCATAGATGCTTGCAACATTTCTCAGTACTAAAACAAGACTAAGTTCAAAAATAAATCGAGACTACGGCCGTGTAAAAAATAGCTTAAGACACGATGAAGACGAATCGATTGATTCGCTTGTCAAAATCGGACCAATAGGGGCGACGCTATGGTGGAACATCCACATACATACATATTTACATAGGCTTCTCATAACCCTGCCTTGCCTCGCCGTACTCGGGTGGAAATGCGGAGCCAGAGAAAAGAATCCAGGCGAGAGAGATTTTACTAAAACTTTTTAGCGTACTTACATTTTGGTAGTGTTGTTTCAACATTTCCAAGTTTGAAACGAACGTGAGTTACAGTACTGACTAACTCCTACAACTAGTTACTAGATTCTAGTGATATAATCTAGTAACTAGCAACAGTCACATGCTAGTAATTGTTGCAATTTAACATATTCCCTTTGTTAGCGATCCCATTGTATAGCTAATGGGATAATGCCGCCGCGCCGTTTAGCTGCCAGCCTATACTTGTCTCTGTAATTATGCAAGCGAAACCAGGATCAATAACGTTTAACTGCTCTTTTACTTGGAAATTCTATGTGAATGTGTGCTAGGCCGAGTTAATATTCTAACAAGTACTAGGAACGTATGAGCGAGAAAGAGACATAAACTAATGTATCCATTTTCAGCTTTTTTAATCAATTTAGTGAGGCGGTAACAAATTCAGGTCGTACCTTGATGGTAAGTATCACGCCCTTTGCAGTGCTATCCAGAACTTTGGTTGCAAAATCAGCGCTTGTCACCCTGAGACTTTGTTTTTTAAGACTCAGCACAGTAATTCCGCTGGAAACATTGCCCTTCAAACCGGAACACAGTCATGATTGCACACTGCTACTGCTTGGCGGTTGAAAATCTGGATTCTTGCAGATGAAGCCAAACCTACCTCTACCCAAAAGCTAAAGATAGACACGTGGTCTGTCGGACTCGACCGAAAGTGGTCACGTGGGAGTTACGAAACATCAATTCAAGCATGTAAAAACATTGCTACTCAATGTGTATTTATTTATTGAGTTGAGACTTAAGACTACAATTTCAACAGCCGGCACCTAGCTCCACCATTATTAATTTCCAAACCCACAATCATAGTGAATCTGACAGCTCTCTAATAAAAACTGTCAAACAGAAGACAAACTCACGACCGAGCCACTAACTGTACCATTCCGAGAGCATTTCCATCAATCCTCCAAAACAAAGTGTCGGCCGTGACGGCATCTATAGAAAATGTCTTCCGTAATTCTCGTTTCGGTTAAATTAAAATAATGGACCTCAATTTATTTGTAGACGCTCTCTTACTCTGACTTAATGGAAACTGTCGAGTGCCACTGAGTACTCAGAGTAGTTAGTTACTCCGCTAATAAGAGAAAAAAGTTGAGAATCCATTTGGTACGAATCCGGGAAATTTGCAGTCGGCAAAGGTACATAATTGGGAAAATTTTGACAATTACGTCATATTAAGACGACTGAACGAGCTATCAGTCAGAATTAAAATAATTACAAAGTTAATGAAGGTCTTCATCCCAAATTATACAAGAAGTAAACCCATAGTTATTCTACGCCCATGATGTGCCTGCAAGATGTTTCGCTCCAAAGTATCACGGCTATAACCTTAACGTGTTCCTGAAATAACTTTTTTTATAAAAAGCCAGCTTGAGAGCAATTTTGCTGAAAAAATAGATGCCTTTATAAACAAAGTTCGCACAACTACAAGTAAGCAATTTACAAGATAAATGAAGAGATGGGAGAGCGGTGGCTGTGAGGAGGGCACGCCCTGCCCGCCGAGAAACGGGAGCAAAAGGATTTTAACAGAACCTACTTAGATAGGCCCGTAATCGTAACAGTTTACGATAGTGCTCCGAGATTTATTGCGCCACATTTTTAGGGATACTTGCGCTATTATATTTTGTGCGTGCTGTCGGAGACTGGTTAATGTTTATTGTGTGTAGGGACGCAGGAGTGTGGGCGTGTGAACGGGCTTCACAAGTGGCTGCTGCCGCCCACGGCGTCCAGAACAGAGTAAAGGTATTCCTCGTTAGGTTGTTCAGTACAAATCGATAAGGTCCTCCCTGAAGCGGGCCTCATAATTTAAAGGAGATTATTTTAGCGTCGGGGAATCTCGCAAATTGTTTTGTCTTCCCTTGACGCTTTATTCGGAAATATCTTAAGGTATTTCAGTTTCATTAAGGAATTCTTTCAGATTTTCAGATAACTATAGTCGTACTCTGGAAGTTGTTGGTAGAATTGCTATAGTATCTAGTGTAGTTGTAAAGTAAAAGGCTTTTGGCAACGACCTCTCGTTGAAGGCAATAAATACAAATCCAAAAACCAGGGTCACATTAGAACGCTGGCAGTCTGGCATACATTCATTATTTTATTGAAATTTGAGACTGAAACTTTTGGTTTCAACATTACGATACGATAAATCATGTTATTTGAGGCATACACGGAAATAAATACGAGTTAAGACAAAACGCGTAGCTTGAAAAGGTTCAAAATCATTGTATTGATACTCTACAGTACTCCTGCAACTAAAATATCTTAATCACAATAGTTATAAATTCATGATGATTTGTTTACCAATATTTCACATCCAAACTAGCTGGAATATACTAAAAAGAACACATCAATGGTACCTAAAACCCGCCGTGAAAAACTCGAACAGCACAACGGGTACTTATTATATCATATAAAAAAATAACGATCCTATAGTTATTGTTACCCAAACTTATAATAGAAAGACGAAGAATAACGGTTGGGTTCACCGCAAGCATCCATGTAATCAACAATAATGGTGATATCATGTTTTCACAGACTAATCACATTCGATCACATTGAAGGTCACTCTATAATAATAAGGGGACTATTAAAATCGTTACATACGAATGACGACGTGTAATGTATACCACCAGTATAATACACTGAATGTAAACAGTTTTGCGTTTCCATGTGGCGGAGTATTGGCCGTTTCTATCGCATTGCTGTTACTTGATATAGGAGCATTTATAGTTCGGTAGCTACTGGCGACAAACAAGATTTTATGAGATGGACTGTTGAAATTGAAAGCGCTTTGTCATTCACAAGGGCTTCCGCAGGATCTTCAAAGAGACTGCTTTATTTTTCTTTGGATTAAAAATTCGGTACTGTTTTTAAGCGACCAAATTAAGCGTTATAATGGTGGTTAATATAAAGAGTGGAGACCAAGTGTATGCAAAATTAGTATCTGCGAAATGCGGCTGGCTGAAACTGGACAAAGAGAACTGAAAACCGAGCAAAGTTTAGGAGAGGTCTACGTTCAACAGTGGACATGTATAGTCTGATGATGATGAAGAGCGGCTTTTAAATCTTACGACTAGGTACCTGTTTTGTTAGGTTTCGGCAACATGACAAATTCTATCTCTCAAGTCGATTAGCAAGTGTGTTTTTGCCAAGTCATATGTGTCAAGTCATACAAGAACCATGTCAATTAAACAAATATGACATCATGTGCACCACGGCAGTCAGCCCGCATGGTGCATGAACCGTGACCTCTCGCTGAGAACAAGGCCGTGTTCCATTCAACCTTGACACTAGTAGCATCATATGAACTTCCGCAGCAGGATAACAAAGGGACAAAGCCGTTTCACGATGCTCCCAGACACCTTTGACCAATTGATTGCGAAAAGGAAGTGCATCCCAAAATTGCTCACGTTGGAATTCAGTTCCACCCGTGATATGAAACTACAAATCTAACTAATAGATAATATTTAACGGCATGTAAAGATAAGAAGCAGTGTGATTGAATGAAAAAGCTAAATATACCAAAGTTGGAGTCAAGACGCGTCGGTGACACACCTCGCGGCGACTTGGCAACAGCTCCTAATCGAGAATCGAGAGGCATAATCGTCGCGGTCGGCGAGCGATGCGCAGCGCAACCAACAATAGCTAAACTAAGAGGGTAAAACAGTTTTTAAGCTACGTGGTTTATGGCATTGGCGTCAGAATATAAGTTATATATGAAACAACGATCATAACAAAAGAAGCTGCAAGATACATAACGGTTACCATTTTGAATTGAATTTATGAACTTTGATCGGCAAAAACACACTTTCACAGAATGTGATGGAGGTACCTATCGTGTGCCATGATCGCTAAGTGAATAGAAAAAAAACTGTAAATCTATACTTATTAACTAGATCTATGCTTATCTGCGTACTTTTTTATACTTGTAATTTTTGTTTCTTACTTTTTCGTAATTTTTGTCCACATTTTTTTTTATGAAATAAAGGAAATAATATGTTTTCCTTCACGAGACTGAGCATACTCTGACCATGAATACTCGTCAAAATTGGAAAGGACTGTGATTCTACCTGCAGCACCGTCCACTATCCAGTAACAGCAATTGTAGTAGGTAGAAGTGAATAATAAGAGCCATAGTATCTAATCTATACAGCACTTCGATCAAGTACTTGATCGAAGATACAGCAGGATAAAGATCTCTCCCTAACTTGTACTGCTGGCGAACTCGTTGAAAACACGGCGTGATGAACCTAAGCTCGGGTGACAACGGGTCGATCTCACTTTCCACTTGAATTGCTGTCATAAATAGCACAAAAAATATTCAAACATTTGCAAGATGAATTACTGTTCACAAACGTGTACTGTCGCTACGTGTGTAGTCTATTGGAAAATTACTCGCGCATGCGCGTCGCACCGCGCTGTATGCGCGGGCGCATCGCTGTCTCCGCCGCGGCCGCGGACGCGTCATCCGGCAGATCGTGTCAGCTAATAGGGCTACCAACTTTTATATTGTATAGTTATTCACAAATACAACACTGAATAAATAATAGTACTACGATTACATAAAAGATTTCATCTACAGTCATATCGTAAAATTCGCATCATGAACTCAAAAATGGTGGCATAAGGGAGTTGATATAGGAAGCGCCTCGGGCGCGCGGCCGGTTTAAAATGTATGGGTATGGCGCCTTGACACAGATGACTAAATAGTAACTATGGGTGCGGGCCCTGACCGCTAGCGGCTATACCAACGATACATTACGCACGGCACGTCAATAATAAGAGAAAAAAAAATAACACAGTTTTTTGAACTAAACGATGTTATAATATAAACTTTGATATACACCACAGTGTTTTTTTAATTATTTCCTAATGTTTATTCGACTACACTGAATTTATCTGATTACGTGCTGAATTATATCGTAGTCAATTCATACGTAACATCGTTAGCTCCGTTTGAAAATGTATAGTCGAATCCAGCGACAAAACAACCGGCTTGGAGCGAGCTACGCCCTCATATGGAACCTATGAAGGTCACCAAACTATCAAGTCTTTTCGCAGTATAATGTGTAAACAAGTTTGTTGAACAGTATCCTTTCTTGAAGTTTCTCGTATGGGTTTACCTAAACCACAGTACATAAGACCACGTGTATGTATGTGGATATATTTATAATAGTGTGTGTCTTTAGAATTAGGACCTATTTCACGACGAGTAATGTTTCAAGTAGGCTGATCGCCAGTTAAACTCACCAGTTACTGTACGTATGAATTTCACCACACCTGAGTAATACAAACCAAGGATTAATGATAAGAGATACTCGTACTCATACTTGCCGAGCAACGTTATTTAGCAAGTAAGTGATCGTGAAATTCGTGAAAGAGGCCCTAAGGTTTATTACAGACTGACCTTAGAGGCAAGTTTCATATTTTCAATGTATTATCTTTACTATCTACGAGGTACTAAGAAGACCAACAACATAGTTCGCTGATCTCAGTAAAATATCATCTACATAGTAATGTTGGTCAAAAGTTTGCTAACGAATATTCTTTAGGTATTATTATAATGTTAACTGTTATATGTTCATATAGCTATACTTTATACTAGTGACTCACCCCGGCTTCGCACGGGTAGCGCTGCAACGCAGTTTTCTTACGTTTATCATTTTTATATTCGACGTAAATTCTAAATAATAAACACCTGTAAGCGGGATTCGAAATCTTTGGCAGCAAATCTGGTTGCTTTCTCACAGACTTGTCATTTATTATGCAAATTTTTCATACCGTTGGTGACATTATTGCAATTTACGGATCTCTAATTTTTTGAAAAATAAAATACTGCTCTTGTTACTTGCTGATAATGTAGCTTTATATAGGTGAAATAATTTTTTAAATCGCTTCTGTATTTTTGAGTTTATCCATTATAAACAAACATACAATAAATCAAATCTGTCCACTTTATAATATTAGTGTAGATAATTTCACCACGCGTATTTAGATAATAGCAGAATTGATTAATTAAGTTCCGAGTTATAAATTATAGTACAAATGCGACTACACTAACTTTTATAAGCAATTGAGTTTTGTTAGAAACGGGATATTCACCATGTATATTTGGATATGCTTTGTTTTGAGTTTCCGATATTACAGCACTGTTGCAAGCGCCAAGTTTTGTTATTCCGTCTCAAAACAAAATGCCGACTTTAGTGTTAGTGACCATGTCAGTTGAAAAACTTCTAAGCATGTACCAACAATATTTAAGATTGTATCAATGTATTTTTGATCTTCCAACAAATATCGACTTCAGAGCTTGCCAACTCCGAGTAAAATAAAATCCCGCGTCCCCTGGGATTCGTCGGCTGGCAACCCTGTGCGCCACGCGGGAGTGACGAAGCGCATTATGTAAACACTGGTAAGCCATCTCCGTTGCTACTATCCCAATTAAAAACTGCTGCTTATTCTGTGGCAGAACACTGAACGAATACTAAAGTGCTCAAAGGAATCGTCAGGAATTTTATCTGTGGGTTTTAGGACGATAATATCGCACACAGCGGCCGCTGCACACAAACGTACAGTTATCCAGTTAGAAGGGTATTTCCTATTCCTGTGCAAGATTCAACCCTGAGTCGATACATTAAAAGGAAATTACCTTTTTAAACTCAAAGTTATAAAGTATAGTTACCTTATTTTATTGATTTGATATGTTTATATATTAAGTTTTTTGTTCATGAGACGTTTGTTTGTTTGACCAAGTGAAGCTACTTTGATTGGTCCATAAAAAAAACTTCAAAAATTATTGCTTACCTTTCCACGAAAAAAAACACGAATAAGAAAAATTATGTCAATGGGATTAATTTTTTCACGAAAAAAATACAATCCTCTATTTTCTATACTTACCATGAAGCAGTTAGTTACAAAAGGTCTGTACAAAGATAATTTAAAAAATAAATACCCAGAGGACTTACAATGATGAGCAACAATAATATAACGATTTTAAAATTCGTCTGTCTGAATGTTTGTTCGCGCTTCAAGTAAAAACTATTAGACCGAACTAAATACAGTTTTCACTCTTGGATAGCTTAGGTTTTGACTTACAAACTGCTGTACTTCATACGCACCATGAGTAAAAGCCGAGCAAACGTTAAAAATCTTTTTGTCGGTTGAAGGAATTAAATGAAACTTGGTATACTTCATAGGTAAGAACATTTCCACGCGGGAAAACCGCGGGCACAGCTAGTAATAATATAAAGCGCATGATCGCGGCGCGATCGACGATCGTGCGTACACGCAACGTGTGAAAGATTTCGAGCGGGGGCGTGTTGTGTGGAATTCCTTAACGATATATAAGCTTATTGTTCGATGGTTAAACGAAAGCGAGAAAAATGATGTTGAGTAGTTACTCGCTACATGCCTTGAGCTCATCACAGTAACTGCTAAGAATTGCTTGCTGTTGCAAAGAATGTTATAGAAGGATTCAATACTCAATGTTTTATAATATGTTACAAAACATCTTAATAATTAATAGATAGAATGACATATTACCCTCAATAAGGTGTAGCAATGTAAAGTAGGAGCGGACCGAACCATTTCAAAACTAATTCCTGTTGGATAATGTATTAGACTAATTTAGTCATTCATAAAATCATTTAAATTATAATAACATTTTTTAATTAAAAGCATTTTAAATTTATTTATAAAAACGTTATCTTTTTCTTCGTCTTTTATTTCGTCGAGTATTTTATTATATATTTTTACTGACAACATTTGGTCCAGAACTGTGCATTTTTAATTTGGAAGAAGGCAGTACTAATTTATGTCTAAATCTAGTTGCGTACCGCCGTACTTGGTCAGCACGCTTAATAAAAAACTGTGGATATTTCCTAACAAAAATACCTACTTCCATGATATAAATTGAAGTCAAGGTCAGAATACTCAAATTAATAAAGTCCGGCTTACAGCTTTCCGGCTCTTTTATATTGGCAAGTATGCGAATGCATCTTTTTGGGAAATAAAGACATCTTGTGCATCTACACTATTCCCCCATAACAGGATACCGTACCGGAGCCAAGCATATGCATAAGCATAATATGCTGATATGGCTGTTTTGAGGTCCGTAACCTTACGTAGTTCTCTAAGTGCATATGTAAAGTTCCACATTTCCACAGTTGCTATGCTTCTCTCGTCCATGGCTGCTTCTAAGTGTGTGTGATGGGATGACTTGTGCTGTGGTTGATAATTTCATCACAAAACGGCTTTGTGTTCGAGATAACTTGACTGAACTAACACGACGAACACAGACGCCTTGCTGCGAAGTGGCGGCCGATCGGCGTAACATTCTGTAAACGTGCGTACGAGTGAATCGGCATATTTTGGGTGCTTCACTCTAGAATAAGCGGTGAAGAATACTCCTTTACACGACTGCCCAAAAAAAGGAGTGTAATGTTTTTAGCGTGTATGTTTGTATGTGAGTTTCTTTATTCCACCATATCTTTTACATGCCTGATCAGAATTACCAATATCGTTAGAATCCTTACTTCTCCCCGAGTAAACATAGGCTATTTTTTTTTTGTTAAATTTCATTTTGAGTACATTTTCAAATGCGAATAAAATATGTTATCTTCGTTTTTTACAATATGAGTAAGAACTTATGCCAATAAATTTAATACTGTCGGAATGTGCTAAGTTCTTTTTTGGCAGAGCAGGCGTGTTATTTAGCTTTAAGCTATTTATTCTTGTTAACTGGTTGTTATTTTACAGCAACTGGTACCTCCAGGGTAGAGTAACAAATGTTTTCAGACGACAAAAAGTGACACATTCGTCCTCTTGGTACTAGTTTAACAGGACACGATCTACTTGAAGCGAAAGTACTAAATTGGTGTTGCACATTTTGCCCACAAAAATAAGTAAAGTCGTATTTGCCGCCTGCCGTCAGAGTAAGTCCTCGGTAGACAGGTAGGCAGGTACCCCAGATAAAACTAAGGCTCAGCGCTAAGTGCGGATCCGAACAAATACCTAACGTAAAAAAACGCCGTATTGCCTCATGTGGGCCCGATAAAAACCTTTTTGGGGAAAGAAAAAATATTTTATCATACAATGGCGCGTTTATGTAATGTAACTGTCCATCAATCACGCTTACATTTCAACCTAAAGTGTTATAAGAAAATTCCTCGCGCGGATGTACCTTAAAACATTTTCCGTGTGCACGGGATGAGGGGGTGCTTACCTGAGTAGATGGTACTTCTCTAAGAAGTCAATAATGTTACGGATCGTTACGTTACTCGAAGAAATATCTCTACAATATCCTAATGGAATTATTCTGACGATGATTTAGTTGGATGAAAATATTGGATTATTTTCCCTAGGGACGGAAAAGTAAGACGAAAAGTGATTGGAATCCGCTGTTGTTCTCCAAATTTTATCCATTTCTTTCGATTGTAAGTTAGGCGAGAGAGGTTACCTATGTACCTACTAAATAATTTATGAGAAACTAGTGACTCGCCCCGGCTTCGCACGAGTAGCACTCACACCGCGGCATTTTATTACTTTTAACATTTATATACCCTTCGTAACTTCTAAAAAAAAACGACAATAAGCGTAATTCAAAATCTTTGCAAGCAACGTAACGCCAAGTAGGTTGAATTACGCTTTCTTTAAGTAACGCTCGTGTTTCTTTTTGACAAACTTGTTATTTTTCGTTTCAACATATCATTCCGTTCCGTTTCAACATATCATTCCGTTCCGTTTCAACATATCATTCCGTTCCGTTTTTACAGGCAAATTTTTGATACCTTGCGTTACATTATCGTAATTTTCATAGGGTTTTTTTTTTTAATCTGTTCATTATTTTTTGAGTTTATCCATTACAAACAAACAAACATACAAAGAATCAAATCGTTCCTCTTTATAATATTAGTGAGATGACAAATAATCAAGATATCCATACTTTTAATAAAGCAGTAGGTAACAAAGTCTATATAATGAAGATAATAAAAAAAGCTAGTTAACAAGAATATAATATATTTTAAATGGTGTCTGTCTATCATTTCATATTTAGGAAAACTGACGCGTCTGTCCATCAGTATGCCAACAACAGGAATACAGGTACAGACATCAACAAACTATTCTACGTATCAGGTATTGTTAGGCACCTAGGCAGTAAATCAGGCCGTCATGGGCAATATGGGCAGCATGCCTATTATTAGAATTAGAACAATGGGGTGCCTCGACAAGGCAAGCCGTGTAATGATAGTTAATTTGCGTGTAGGCTAGGTACGGTAGGGATGCACCTGCTTTTCATAATCTGGTAAATCCTAAAGGCTGATAAATAATTACACTATTCTCTAATACGTAGTTTACATAAGAAATACATGAAGATATTTTAAGTACAGTTTTCTTGCTTGTCAGTGATTTTGCGGGGGAATGTATTATTTAATATATTAAGCAGAAGATTTTATTATAATTCAACTACCTATGTCCTTCATCAATGCGCAAATAAATAACATACAATATGACTCATTAAAATGTAATCAACTAGGTAACGCTTTTATTTTCATCATGTAAATTCAACTAGTTGTAACATTCATTCGATTTCGTTAACGATAAAACAATGCATGTTCGAGTATCGATGGTTATCATATCGAGAACTGTCACCACGAAAATCTTCTGTTTATTAGAAGTTGAACATGTTCGAAAATAATTTTGTAACATCGATAATTCAACTACCATAATCGACGCGTAAACAAATGCCAATGACTATAAATTCAACTTGTACCATTCGTTCCATTTAGTTATCGATAAAATCATGAAATGGTCGAGTATCGATAGATATTAAAGTGAGTACCGTCACCGCGAAAGCCTGTGTTAGACTCGAAAGATAATTGCAATATTAATTAAGTGGCATTAGCAGGTCCAGATAGCAGCTATTGAGTAATTGATTTGTACGAAGGTATCAGTATTCACTTCAGTGTTAGGTATTGGATTATGAACGAAGGTTTCTTTTTAACAAGTACAATAATGTTAGATTTTAATGTAGGTACATTGTAAGTTGCTGCAGTCACGAACTAGATTTTGTAATTTAAGCAAACATTATAATTTTGCAGAAATAAATGGACGTTCTTTTCAAAATAAAGTAAACATTTAATTATGTAAAAAGTACGTATATATTTTGTTGATAACAAAAATATACGTACTACAATGTAATGGTTAGGTACCTAGGATGATGCATCGGAATTATGATTCATCGTACTTGTTGGGTACATAAAAAGATATTGAAGTACCTACATATTTTTGCAAAATACCTAACATAACTACATCGGTAAATTAGGAAAGCTTTTTTAAAAGCTATTATTTGACTTCACTTGTATGTATCTACGTATGTGTGTATGTATCGACGTATCTATGAATTTTGTCAGTCCTGGAATCTTGCAATTCAAATTTCGAGCACTTCCCGATTAGCTATTCGGCTGAAACTTTCAGGGTAGCTCACAAACCGATGACAAAGCAATGAAAAAAATAACAAACAAACATTGAAAGAGAAAAGGAACTAAAAAAACCCGTAAAATATTATAAAGCAACAAAAAATATGTAAAAAAACCCCGTAAACAACCCCCCCTTTCTTTTTCTTTTTTTAAATTAATTATTCTTATTTCATTGGTGTGGGTAGTCAGTTACATTTTGCAACTAAAGTTCTAGGTATAAGCAGGCATGGCGCTTACTATCAGGCGAGAGACCTGCTCGACTCGTCACTCAACGGAATAAAAAGGGTAAAAAAAATACTAGTTACTCAACGGAATAAAAAAGGGTATAAGTACGTACGTATCGTATGTTGTGTTGACGTCATTATCCAAGTTCGTGCTGCTGATGACGATTATATAATCAATGCACGCGGACGTCGGTAGATGGCGCATTCTAATCAGTAAGGTCGTGGTAAGGTTATCCAGCGCCTAGCCAGTCTAATGCAAGATTGATTATCTTGAGAGAGGATAAACGCAGGATAAAAATGGTGCGTAAACCCGACACCGAACAAAATTATTGAAGCTCGTATTCAATCATTTTGTTCGCAGCCAAAATAATGCAAAAATAATCACACTAATATTATAAAGGCGAAAGTTAGGGTGTGTGTGTATATGTTTATTAATTCATCACGCTTAAACGGCTGAACGGATTTGGATGAAATTTGGTACGGTGGTAGCTTATACCCTGGATTAACACATAGGCTACTTTTTATCCCGGTAAATGTATGGTTCCTGAGGGACGCGGCTGAAACCGCGGGGCGCAGTTAATATTTATATAAATTTAATGTTTATTTTTTACTTACATATTTTACTCTACTATTCTATATAATAGTTGCAATTGCAACATTAGACTGTAGTATTTATTTACTATTTACATTAAATTGAATAATCTAATATTGTAAATGCTTAAAATAAATTTGCTACTGTTTAGTTTTAAGAAATATATATATTTTTAAATGGTATTTTAAAGATCTGTATTTTGATAACTCACTCGACAGGATTTAGTAATTTTTTGTTCCGTCGGAAATACAATATGGCAGATGTAGGCTGTAGGACGCGCCTAAGAAACATACATACATCCCAAACACATAACCCTCCTCAGTCGTGTAAAAACTAAAACCCTACCCTACTATGGTCGGGTAAAAAATTGCATATTACAATTTATACCTGAAGTCGAATCGATTGACACCTCGCTTGTCAAAACCGGACCAATATTAGGGACGATGCTATGGTGGAACAAAACCGGACCAATATTAGAGACGATGCTATGGTGGAACAAAACCGGACCAATATTAGGGACGATGCTATGGTGGAACAAAACCGGACCAATATTAGAGACGATGCTATGGTGGAACAAAACCGGACCAATATTAGGGACGATGCTATGGTGGAACAAAACCGGACCAATATTAGAGACGATGCTATGGTGGAACAAAACCGGACCAATATTAGAGACGATGCTATGGTGGAACAAAACCGGACCAATATTAGAGACGATGCTATGGTGGAACAAAACCGGACCAATATTAGGGACGATGCTATGGTGGAATATCCACATATTTACACACATTGACTGTTAACTTAACACCCTTAACTTGCTTCGCAGTAGCCGGGTAAAAAGTGGGAAGATAAGGTACCAGCTCCTCGGGCGTGAACCGCTTAAATTAGGTGTTCAGATAATATACCCAAAAGTTACCTTAAGTTAGTCTTTGGGTGTGAAATTGGACACAAATCGCGACGACTTATAGTCACATTGTTTTTAGTCTTCTTACAAATTATAATTGTGTTGAAGTGTGATAAATTGTGAAGTGCATATCTAACTGCAAATAAGTGCCATTTGCAGTTTTATGTTATATCTATGTATAAGAATCAGCTGTTTAACGAGCGAGTCGAGTAAATGTTATGTAAATGAATCAAGTGCTTTTATAAATAAAATCGTGGTAGGTAATAAATAATCAATAAGAATATCAGTAAAACACGGTAATCAGACTTATCAGAGGAAACAGCTTTACGTTTTAAATAAACGATGAAAAGTTATATTAGTTAGGCCCGGGCTTTGCCTGCGTGGTGTTATTCCAGAACCAAAAGTTATATTAGTTAGGCCCGGGCTTTGCCTGCGTGGTGTTATTCCAGAACCAAAAGTTATATTAGTTAAGCCCGGGCTTTGCCTGCGTGGTGTTATTCCAGAACCAAAAGTTATATTAGTTAGGCCCGGGCTTTGCCTGCGTGGTTTTATTCCAGAACCAAAAGTTATATTAGTTAGGCCCGGGCTTTGCCTGCGTGGTGTTATTCCAGAACCAAAAGTTATATTAGTTAGGCCCGGGCTTTGCCTGCGTGGTGTTATTCCAGAACCAAAAGTTATATTAGTTAGGCCCGGCTTTGCCTGCGTGGTGTTATTCCAGAACCAAAAGTTATATTAGTTAGGCCCGGGCTTTGCCTGCGTGGTGTTATTCCAGAACCAAAAGTTATATTAGTTAGGCCCGGGCTTTGCCTGCGTGGTGTTATTCCAGAACCAAAAGTTATATTAGTTAGGCCCGGGCTTTGCCTGCGTGGTGTTATTCCAGAACCAAAAGTTATATTAGTTAGGCCCGGGCTTTGCCTGCGTGGTGTTATTCCAGAACCAAAAGTTATATTAGTTAGGCCCGGGCTTCCAGAACCAAAAGTACCAAAATATCCCAAATTTCATCAAACTTCGTTCAGACGTCAAATAGTTTTTTATTGATTGCTCTGCTTCTACTCATCGGATTAAAATACAAGAACACCAGTTTTTAAGACTAACCCTAAGCTATTCATCGATGAAAACTGCATCGCAATCAATCTATTAGTTTTTACGTTATGCGCGAACAAAAAGAATGAAAACTTGTTCAGTAGCATATTTTAAGTCTCCTCATCATCATCATTTCAGCCTTTAGAAGTCCACTGCTGTACATAGGCCTCCCCTAAAGAGCGCCACGACGAACAGTCTTGTGCCGCCTGCAATCACCGACTCCCTGCGATGGCTACAATGATATCCGTCCAACGTGTGGGGGGTCTCCCTGTACCATATTTATTCTGTGCCTATACTTCGCTTACTTGTTCGTGGTCGCCATTCAAGAACTTATTCCCGAGCGGGTGTCGTCTCTGCGAACTATATGGCCTGCCCATTGCCTCTTCAACTTGCAAATTATGAGAGCTATGTCCCCTGAACCATTTATTTTTGTTCTTTTGTTTTCTCATTTGTTTAACAGCTAAGGAAAATAACTGTAAAAAACCGGCATTACCAAAATTATATGGCTTAGGTATGCCGTTAGATCCACCTCACTGGGACACCAGTGAGGTGGCCAGCGGTGGACTAAAAGATGTCGTATTTCGAGGCTCGAGGTGTCGTATTTTGAGGATTGATTTTACATCAAGCAAAGCTGAACTTTATGATAATGGGCTTTCGGTGTAAAATGGTGAGTGAGCATTCACGCTTGGCGTCCACGTCGACAAGAAAACACCCATGCGTACAAAATCAGTTTATATTACGATTTGAAACAATACCACCAAATAATAGTACAAGAGAATAATTCGAAATGTAAGCAATTCAAATGGTAGTTTTACATTTGTTTTTTCATGGAAGTTTCATATTACATTCTAGTTAAGTATCGAATTTTGGAGCATGATAACTGTAACTACATTCACTGACATCCTTATACCATGTCTATCGAATTTGGCATCTACACACGACATACTAATAAGGTTCCATACATGGAAACGTCTAATCATGACAAAATTAAATTATAATATCGCCTCCTTGCTCAAAACTTTGCAGTAGGTATTTTGGATAGCACACAAAAATTTAAATACAAATCTTAATACTTTTGATATCAAATGTAATTTAGTTTATTAAAAATTACGTCCGAAAAAAAATATGGAAAACTGAAAAAAATAAAAAATATGGTACATACAAGGTAAGGTTTTATGTGACGATTTACTTTAGTTATTAACAATAATAAAAATAATTAAAACGACAACAATTAAAGAAACGGGTTCATTAAGTCCTTCAGATGTTTAGATTACCTTGGCTTCTTGCGTGGCGATTGCGAACAAAACGGAAACATTTTCCACGATGAAATACGACTTAACGTCGACCACATCGTTAATAAATTTCATAGAGTGACATAACGGACAAGTGCAGTACCATTAACAAACTCAAAGACATTTTGTTACATGCAGGAAAGCACTTTGGACATGTCCAACATGATGTATCCAGAAGTTGAAGTAGGTACTGCAGACATTGTACAATTAATCTTCTGAAAATGCATTACATGATGTCATACACAACTTCATTTGTCACTAGCTGCGCCCGCGACATTGCCCGCGTATTTTTTTTTGGGAAAAATATACCTATTTTATAAAGTAATATACTTCGTCATCATCAACCTATATTTGTCTTAGGCCTTTCCTAATGCTCGCCACTGAGCTCGAACTCAGTATACTTACGTATACCAAATTTATCAAAATTAGTTCAGCCGTTAAATAGTTAAATCGCTTTCCATCAGGTGAGATTATGGATTGCATAGTTTGTATTAAAAAACAAGCGATTGCTCGGCTTCTACTCATCGGTGGAGTATCATCAGATATGAGTGAATAACTAAACTATGCGTAAGGAAAAACCGCATTTAATTCGTCCAACAGCTTTTACGTGAAGCGAGAATAATCAGACAGACAGACACCATACAAAAAAAGACTTGTACTTAGTTAAAAGTATCTAACACCAAGTTTTTTAATACATTTTGGAAGTGATTAATGTTGTCGCCATAAATCTAAGTGCCTTTCTGTTTGGAACAACAGAACGATCAACGACGTTGCGGTAGATCTCAAAAATGACAGAGTAAGTTGCAGCGTCTAGCCTTTATCGACTTTCACACAAACTGTTCCGAATTGTTTTAGGATTCTGGCGGATTCTCGCATCTGCGTTAACAGCGTTAATTGCGCTAACTAGTCGGCAGCTTGGCGGCGCCTATCTAAATAGATATTCAAGTGAAATTGCTATCTTTAGAGGCGCGTCGCGAAGTCTTTGTTTTGCGATTAGAAATAAAATTGCTTGGGCGTGCAGTCTTCGTAAAGATTTTCCATAAATGTACCCCCCGGTGAAAGGTTAGAGGCAGTAAATGGAATACTACTTAGTAAAATACTGTTTAAAAGCTTTTATTTAACTTAACTTGTATGTATACGTAACTATGTATTTCTGTCTGTCCTGGAATCTTGCAATTCAAATTTCGGCTGAAACTTACAGGGTACCTCACAAACTTACAGGGTACCTCACAAACTTACAGGGTACCTCACAAACCGATAAAACAGCAACAAAAAACAAAAGAAAAAAATAAGAATAAGACAACGTAAAAAAGAAGGTGAGTATTTAGGTAGATTGCGAAACATGTCGTGATTAATGAAGGCGGTAAAGTTTATGCATGAAATTGACATGGTGTCTGACATGAACGGATTGTTAGATGAGGGGGCCAATCATAATCGCCTATTTTACCTATAAGACAGTACCGTGACATACTGACTGACAGACAAAAACAGCCTAAGCCGGTGGTCCTAGAAATTTGATATTTGGAGGAAATATTCCTTACTAGCTTTACCCGCGGCTTTGCCCGCGGGGTCATTTTATTCAAAAGTAGGTAGCTCATACGTGTTATTCCAGGGCCAAAAGTACCTATAAGCTATCCAACAGTGGAAACCGCAACGCAAGCGGCCCAGTAGTTATTACGTTATGCGCGAACAAACAAACAGACAGACAAGTTTAAAAAAAACTTGTTCAGTAGCTTATTTCATGTACCTTAGCTTTTTTTCAAATTATCTTCTTTGTACAGACTTTTTCTTATCTACACTAATATTATAAAGAGGAAAGATTTGATTGTTTGTTTGTTTGTAATGGATAAACTCAAATTTATACAGATCCGATTTTAAAAATTATTTCACATAAGGAAAGCTAAATTATCAGCGAGTAACACTAGAAGGATTTTATTTTTCAAAAAATTAGAGTATATATATATAAACCACAGTACATAAATAATACGTAAGATCACAAAGTAAGAAGAAGATACGGGTATTTGTATATGGAACGTTGCCACGGAAACGAAATCACAGAACATCTAATAATCAGTGACGTAGGAAATGCTCTATGCTAATAATACAAGAAATAGTAACCGTAATTCAACCTCCTTGCGTTAAATAGAATAATGTTTTAGACGAAAAGGTACTAGAGTATAATAACAATAAACAAAGGTAAACATTTTGTGTAAGAAATTGTTGTTGTTCTATTTGTCCAAATAAAGTACCTACTAATTTTATCTTTCTATATATTTACCCGTGCGAAGCCGGGCCGAGCCGCTAGTTGCTTTATATGTATAGATGTAATCTAGGGGTGCGAAAATTAGTTTTTTTTTTAATTCCGTCGCTGCCTGACGATTGCCCGTGTCTTTTTACACGACTGCTCAAAAAAAGGAGTGTAGTGTTTTTGTTTGTTTGTATGTATGTATGTATGTATGTATGTATGTATGTATGTATGTATGTATGTATGTATGCATGCATGCATGCGAGTTTCTTTATTCCACCATAACTTTTAAATGCCTGAACAGATTTATCGTTAGAATCCTACATACCTACAAATTTTACCCCCCCCCCCCCCCCCCCCCGAGTAAAATAGGCATATTTTTTGACATCAATCTGGTAGCAATATGGCTCCATTTTCAAATGAGAAAAAAATAAATTTTCTTCGAATTTTACAATAAGGGCCTTGATAAGCACATTCGAACAGTTTATAATGTATTGGCATATGTTCTTTTTTGGCGGGGCAGGCGTGTTTTTTTAGCTTTTAAGCTAGTTATTAGGGGTTGTATGATATGAAATACGGTCAAAATTTCATTCAGATCCCAGACAAGTATTTAAATTGGTATGTAGGCGTCTACATATTTGTTTCTAAGGGAAGCACTATCGTAGAAACTGTTTCGCAAACGGGCGACCTGCGACCTATTCAAACACCGTTTCTATCAACAAGGGGATAGTCACCGAGCGACTTCAAGAGGTTTCTCCTCGTTTGTTTAGTTCGATTGACTTCGAGGTCCAATACGTAAGCAGCTTCTAGAAAATGGACGGAGACTATAGTAGAAACCTCTGTAATAATCTGTGTACGAGGCATTTCTGGAATATTTAAGGTCGTCTCGTGAGTATTGTATTGAGCATACGGTAAGTACGAAATTCTTCATTACTGATATTATAAAGAGAAAAGATTTGTTTGTTTGTAATGGATAAACTCAAAAAATACTATACCGGTTTTAACAATTATTTCATTCACCTATAGAGAGCTACATTATCAGCGGATAGCATGGCCTATATTTTGGTTTTCAATAAGTTAGAGATCTCTACGATAATTGCAATGATGTTAAGCAAGGTATCAAAAATTTGCCTATAAAGTCATTATTTAGCGTGCGCTCGAGAAAACTGTTGATGATACATAAAACATATATTACAAAATAAATATATGTAGCTTACTTCCGCGAAAACAAATTAAACAAATATTTTTATTTTGTTAATTTTAAATATAGATTTCTGCAAAGTAACGCCTGAGTCTATCAACGAACACTAGCATACTAGACGTGAGTGTGTATTAAGTGATGGGCGGCATTCCAGTTACAGGTTCAAGTCCTACTTCTCGGACAAATTCATCACCTTTTTGTCTCGTGAAAAATCGGCACCCCCAAAGATTTAGAATTTCAAAATGCAAGGACGTAGCACTGGGGTAGCGTGAGGCATATGGCCTTATACCCTCTCTGAGGCCTGTATTTCTTTAGTGGGAACGTAATACCTACAAATATGTCAATTATTGTCGAATGAACTTTTTTTTTACCGAAATTATCTACACACTATCCATTTCCACACCGCCGCCTATTATATCACAGGCAACGGATAAAAAAACAGCCCGCGGAGCACACTACTCATCAGCTCATGAATAAAGAAAACGTTAGAGTGACGTAGTGACGTAACACCGCCGGTGTGCCGCGGCAGTGCCAAATGGGTTACAAGCGTATCAGCCGCCTACTGCACTGTCTCTAATGGCTGCCAAGGTCACTGCGCCACGCGATACCGGCTACGGATAAAGATACCTAAAGGTTCGCTCAAACCAACGCGTCCAGCTTGCGGTCGCGCGTGCACGGTAGCGATCAGTTACTGCCATTGTAGTGGTAACGACCTGTTCAAACCAAACGCGTCCTGCGGCCGGACAAGGCGATCAGGGCCCTATTTCATAAAACTATAGTAGACTGACAAATGTCAATCGAACCGACAATTGTCAGTCAAACTATCGAAATGTCGTACATTTTTGTTATATGAAACGCAGGTTTGGCGTTTTCGACTGACATCTGTTGTTTTATTATGATGTGTCGCTTTATGAAATAGGGCCCAGTACAGCGTTAGGAAGCGCGATCATCAGTCTACCGCGATCATTTGATGTCGACACGATACGCACACTGCACGCGAATATTTGTGGGCAACTACAATGTCAGAGACAAAAAAAATGATGAAGTGCTAAAACATTCAACACTATATATCTCATACGTATTATAAAAATAAACGAAAAATCTGTCTTCCATAATCCGTTCTGTTATCACAAAACTCTGTAGCTAGCAAGATGACAGTAATATAGTAGGTAGCTAGCAATCGTACGCTTCGCCGGACGGACGCAGACAGACTGATCACTGACTGAACGCGTAGATCGCGTATTAATTAGTTGAATGACGTTTGCACGCAAGTAGATCGGCACCGCAGCCGCCACCGTGAACGCAGATTGGACGCCTTGGTTTGAGCAAACCTTAATAGTGTCTATGACAGGTCTAGTCTGTAATTCCTCCCTATTTTCAGTGAGCCACATAGTGCGGGGCAGTGCCAAATGGGTTACAAGACTACCCTAGGGTACAGCGCCCCGCCCATCACTTATTCAGTTGCTTGCGTGCTTGTCGTGACGAGGTAGTGCTGGCCTCAGGTGTCAGGTCGCCCAAGGGCCTCTGGCATGGCCTAACGACTGCTATCAATCAATAACAGCCAGGACCGACAGCTTAAGTGCCGTCCGAAGCACGGAGCGATGGAAAAACGCATATAACTTAGTAATAGGTGAACCCGGTATCTATAGATTTTAACGCGCACCACTCAACAACTCATTCAGTAACTCATCCGAAAATAACTTAACTGCGGCGATAATTAATTAATTATCAAAAACACGACTGGCTAAAACGATGGAAATTAGGTGAAAATAGAAAAGTAGACAGATACCTACATGCAGTCGGAACCATCTGATAAACTTGTTACGGGATTTATGTAATTTGCCGTTGTTTTTATTGGCCTTTTTTGGTGTTATTGTCATATTTAACTGACAAACGTATGACCTCTGATGACCTCCATTAAATAGGATATTAGCATTTGATAGGGGTTCGACCAAGACAGATCAAATGTTTTTATTTTTTCGCCAAGAATGTACCTACCTATGTACCTATGGCGTCTAGCCCAGCAGCCGCCTTTGTCGTTTTCGAATCAAATGAAACCTTATTCATCTAAATCCATCAAGCCGGTCAGGCTTCAGGATACAGGCTACAGCCTACCTTGGATGCGCTAAATACCTACACGCGATAAACATAATCCTCCTTCTGGGCAGTCGGGTAAAAAGAGTTTTTCATGGAAAATACCTAAACCAGGGAATGTAACCAGGTATAGTTCCTCGATTAATTTCATACCTAACTAGGTTAATAGTGTAAAATAAAGATTTAAAAATTTAGAGAGCCCCGCCCGTGTCTGTCATATACTACCTAACTGCACTGTTCCCAAGAGCCGTCAAGGTCACTCACTGCGCCACGCGAGCGGTGCCACAGAATAAATATTAGTGGCGGTACCGACACGGACAGACAGCGCACTGCCTAGTATTTAGGGGACAGGTCTAGACTTCTAGAGTCTAGACAAATAATACCGACGAATTCTGCGTGAAATATTCACGATACAGTCTAGTTATGCGGGCGAAACACGATTATAACTTTTTTATTAATTGCATAAAAAATAGATAAATAAATGGATTTACCTACCTAGTAAAAAAAACTGACTAAATTTCGGTGAAATTCAAGTATATGGGGAGAGGTCTATTGGTCTTCCCTTGCAAATAACAAAGGATCATATAAATCAGTTCAGAGATCAAGGAGATACACCTACCTAGGAGCATAAATGAAAATTCACACGAAAAAATATTCACGCAAATTGGGGTACCTGCTCGTGTCAATTAAAAATATTTTAAGTAATAGGTATCGTTAAAATTTTACTATACTGGAATAGGTAATTAATTAACCATAATGATTTTTCACGTTTTGTACTTATAAAGCAATGCCTCATAGATTTCAGTAAAATATTATTTAAATTGCCCTAGGTACAGCAGAGTTTACATTTACGACACAACAGCTGACGAATGCCAGGTCAAATCACAGTAAAAAAAATCGAAAAGACTCACCTGTTTTTTTCCAATTCGTTGTGAGTAGTCCTGCAACAGAAAACAGAGTTGTACACATCCGGCACTTCACATAACACTGGCACTGGCACTACACGGCACTGGTCCTGGCTGATCAACAGTTCACTATACCGGCACTCACCTGCTGCCTTGTGATTTCTTCGTCTTCGGTCGTCTACTCCCACTTCTGTGCTCTTCGCAGACGGGGAGGGTCGACGCGTATCCGTGCTCAGCTTCTGCAACAAACAACACTGCAATTCCGTCAAAATCAGCTGATTACGGCACGGCAAAAATAGACGGGAGCCATGTTGACGCGTACACTGCACTCGATTGACAATTCAAACAAAGAAAAACCAATTCACCTCTGTCGCGCCTCTCGAGGAATTCAGCAGCTTGAAGCAGAGCAGCAATACTCATATTTATCCGGGGTTAGCACACGGTTTCACGAACGAACGCGACGGTATTCGATTTAAAACTATAAATAAGTGTCGGGCGCTCCGAGGTCCGCGGCAGCGTTTCACCGATGTCAAAAACACACTGACATGACAAAAGCCGAGTCGAGTCGGTTCGCGTTCGCGAGCTCGCTGACTCGCTATACGTCGGCGCCGCTCGGGTAACCTCGGCCGGCCAATAGCGGCGCGCGGCTCTCACAATAAAATACCTGGGTCAATCACGTGAACTTACTGTTTCCAAACAAAACATTTTTTTCGTATGCACTTTCGCCGGAGTTTTATTTTGTTGAATAACGTGCAACGCATGTCGGTACAGCATTGGAGTGCTCTCACGACATGCGGTACGGGCTCGGCAGCATACATCTCGATTCATCACTAGGTACTTAAATGTAAAAAGATCTTATAAGTCTGTGATTTTAATATGTACATATTATGTTTGCAATAAATAAATTAAAAGAAAGTTATGGAACGCGTGTGTCTGTCTGTCCTCAAATATCTCAGAAAATACTGAACCGATTTTGTTCCGGTTTTCACCTAGGCGTAGGTTGATTCAAGAGAAAGGTTAAAAGTATAATTTATATGTGGTTTGTGTAAATTTAAAATGTAAAGTCGGAAAAATATAGCCCTCCCTGTAGTGTTTTTTGCATTCGCTGAGAAAACAATGTATGAAAGGTTTGTTCTCAAAAAGTTCTACAAAAAAGTCCGCGACGCCATTATGTGCATTAGGTATCCGTGGTCAGATCGCTTTGTTAGAATGATCTGACCATGGATGGACACTGTTTAGTGTCCCTGGTCAGACTGGTTAAATTACAGTGTCTGTAGTCAGAGTCGTTATCCGTGGTCAGTTCGCTTTGTTAGATTGATCTGACCTCGTACACTATTCAGTGTCCCTGGCTATACTAGTTAAATTACGGTGTCCGCAGTCATAGTCGTTAGGTATCCGTGGTTAGATTTTGTTAGATTGATCTGACCAAGGCAAAAGGTATACGTGGAAGATATCGATAACTTAAATATAGTCTGCTCTAGGATCACAACCAAGCTACAATATATATATATATATATATACTAGCTGCGCCTCGCGGTTTCTGCTGACAAGTATCAAATTGACAGGAGTCAGTGACAGATGTCAAATTGACAGGTGTCATAGTGACATACTTTTAAGTCAAACCCTAGATTATCCAACAGTGAAAACCGCATCGCAGTCGGTCCAGTAGTTTTAAAGTGATGACGAACAGACATACATGCAAACAAACAGAAAGACAAAAATTAAAAAAAAAACTTGTTCAGTACATAGCTTATTATACCAGACCAATTATTTTCTAGTTACCTACATATCTTCTTTCTACAGACTTTTCGTTACTTACTAGTTTATTATAGGTATAGATTATTCTATTCTTTAATTTATTAGAACAAAATAAAATAACACACATCTTTAACAAAATTTGCTTTTTAACGAATATATATATTATGGTTCACATTTGAGAAACACTTCTAATATTCAATATTCTAAGGCAAGTTTTGAGTGTATCGTTCAGTACTTTCAACATGTGCATCCGAGCATAGATCACCGGCAGGAGGTGCTGCCTTGGTTCCTGAAAACAAGATAATCAAGCATTTCTAGGCGGAATCCAGTTGGAATTCAGTGGAAGATAATAGACTCCAAATGAAAAAATACTGCTTTAATAGGTAATATGCATAAGAGCATGCCTTATTGGCACAGTACATAATATTATAGTCCCATGTACTATTAGTATACCTAAACTGCAGCCATTTTGAATAAAGCTCGATTTCTTGGCTATCATTGAAAATAGTGTCAATCCATAGGAGAAATATATGAAACAAAAAAGATTCTATAAAAATAATTAACCCACGGCGTTAGTTAACCGCGCGTATACGCGCTTCAACCGAGATTCAGTCGCAGCCACGCGGTCTTTGCATACGTTTAGTTAAACGCGCGTATACGCGCTTCAACCGAGATTCAGTCGCAGCCACGCAGTCTTTGCATACGTTTAGTTAAACGCGCGTATACGCGCTTCAACCGAGATTCAGTCGCAGCCACGCAGTCTGTGCATACGTTTAGTTACACGCGCGTATACGCGCTTCAACCGAGATTCAGTCGCAGCCACGCAGTCTTTGCATACGTTTAGTTTCACGCGCGTATACGCGCTTCAACCGAGATTCAGTCGCAGCCACGCAGTCTTTGCATACGTTTAGTTACACGCGCGTATACGCGCTTCAACCGAGATTCAGTCGCAGCCACGCAGTCTGTGCATACGTTTAGTTACACGCGCGTATACGCGCTTCAACCGAGATTCAGTCGCAGCCACGCAGTCTTTGCATACGTTTAGTTACACGCGCGTATACGCGCTTCAACCGAGATTCAGTCGCAGCCACGCAGTCTTTGCATACGTTTAGTTACACGCGCGTATACGCGCTTCAACCGAGATTCAGTCGCAGCCACGCAGTCTTTGCATACGTTTAGTTACACGCGCGTATACGCGCTTCAACCGAGATTCAGTCGCAGCCACGCAGTCTGTGCATACGTTTAGTTACACGCGCGTATACGCGCTTCAACCGAGATTCAGTCGCAGCCACGCAGTCTGTGCATACGTTTAGTTACACGCGCGTATACGCGCTTCAACCGAGATTCAGTCGCAGCCACGCAGTCTTTGCATACGTTTAGTTACACGCGCGTATACGCGCTTCAACCGAGATTCAGTCGCAGCCACGCAGTCTTTGCATACGTTTAGTTACACGCGCGTATACGCGCTTCAACCGAGATTCAGTCGCAGCCACGCAGTCTGTGCATACGTTTAGTTACACGCGCGTATACGCGCTTCAACCGAGATTCAGTCGCAGCCACGCAGTCTTTGCATACGTTTAGTTACAGGCGCGTATACGCGCTTCAACCGAGATTCAGTCGCAGCCACGCAGTCTTTGCATACGTTTAGTTACACGCGCGTATACGCGCTTCAACCGAGATTCAGTCGCAGCCACGCAGTCTTTGCATACGTTTAGTTACACGCGCGTATACGCGCTTCAACCGAGATTCAGTCGCAGCCACGCAGTCTTTGCATACGTTTAGTTACACGCGCGTATACGCGCTTCAACCGAGATTCAGTCGCAGCCACGTAGTCTTTGCATACGTTTAGTTACACGCGCGTATACGCGCTTCAACCGAGATTCAGTCGCAGCCACGCAGTCTGTGCATACGTTTAGTTACACGCGCGTATACGCGCTTCAACCGAGATTCAGTCGCAGCCACGCAGTCTTTGCATACGTTTAGTTACACGCGCGTATACGCGCTTCAACCGAGATTCAGTCGCAGCCACGCAGTCTGTGCATACGTTTAGTTACACGCGCGTATACGCGCTTCAACCGAGATTCAGTCGCAGCCACGCAGTCTTTGCATACGTTTAGTTACACGCGCGTATACGCGCTTCAACCGAGATTCAGTCGCAGCCACGCAGTCTTTGCATACGTTTAGTTACACGCGCGTATACGCGCTTCAACCGAGATTCAGTCGCAGCCACGCAGTCTGTGCATACGTTTAGTTACACGCGCGTATACGCGCTTCAACCGAGATTCAGTCGCAGCCACGCAGTCTGTGCATACGTTTAGTTAAACGCGCGTATACGCGCTTCAACCGAGATTCAGTCGCAGCCACGCAGTCTTTGCATACGTTTAGTTACACGCGCGTATACGCGCTTCAACCGAGATTCAGTCGCAGCCACGCAGTCTGTGCATACGTTTAGTTACACGCGCGTATACGCGCTTCAACCGAGATTCAGTCGCAGCCACGCAGTCTGTGCATACGTTTAGTTACACGCGCGTATACGCGCTTCAACCGAGATTCAGTCGCAGCCACGCAGTCTTTGCATACGTTTAGTTACACGCGCGTATACGCGCTTCAACCGAGATTCAGTCGCAGCCACGCAGTCTGTGCATACGTTTAGTTACACGCGCGTATACGCGCTTCAACCGAGATTCAGTCGCAGCCACGCAGTCTGTGCATACGTTTAGTTACACGCGCGTATACGCGCTTCAACCGAGATTCAGTCGCAGCCACGCAGTCTTTGCATACGTTTAGTTAAACGCGCGTATACGCGCTTCAACCGAGATTCAGTCGCAGCCACGCAGTCTGTGCATACGTTTAGTTACACGCGCGTATACGCGCTTCAACCGAGATTCAGTCGCAGCCACGCAGTCTGTGCATACGTTTAGTTACACGCGCGTATACGCGCTTCAACCGAGATTCAGTCGCAGCCACGCAGTCTTTGCATACGTTTAGTTACACGCGCGTATACGCGCTTCAACCGAGATTCAGTCGCAGCCACGCAGTCTTTGCATACGTTTAGTTACACGCGCGTATACGCGCTTCAACCGAGATTCAGTCGCAGCCACGCAGTCTGTGCATACGTTTAGTTACACGCGCGTATACGCGCTTCAACCGAGATTCAGTCGCAGCCACGCAGTCTTTGCATACGTTTAGTTACACGCGCGTATACGCGCTTCAACCGAGATTCAGTCGCAGCCACGCAGTCTTTGCATACGTTTAGTTACACGCGCGTATACGCGCTTCAACCGAGATTCAGTCGCAGCCACGCAGTCTTTGCATACGTTTAGTTACACGCGCGTATACGCGCTTCAACCGAGATTCAGTCGCAGCCACGCAGTCTTTGCATACGTTTAGTTACACGCGCGTATACGCGCTTCAACCGAGATTCAGTCGCAGCCACGCAGTCTTTGCATACGTTTAGTTACACGCGCGTATACGCGCTTCAACCGAGATTCAGTCGCAGCCACGCAGTCTTTGCATACGTTTAGTTACACGCGCGTATACGCGCTTCAACCGAGATTCAGTCGCAGCCACGCAGTCTTTGCATACGTTTAGTTAAACGCGTAAATTCGGGTACGAAAATTTGGAAAAATATTTTTTTCGTCGTTGATGTTCGCTAGGAAGGAACACAATCTATGTTTTTTCTCACTCGGTCAGGGACCACCTTATATGTATATATATAACTAGTGACTCGCCCCGGCTTCAAACGGGTAGCGCTCACACCGCGGCATTTTTATTACTCAAAGCATTTTTATGCCCGTCATAACTTCTAAAAAAAATACGAGAGAAGCGTAATTCAAAATCTTTAGCAGCAACGATCGTGGTGTTTTTTGATCATAGACAACTGCATTATTACTCACGTACTTGATAGACTAGTTATTGTTTCATTTCCATGGCAACTGTCATTCCGCTCTGTATTTTAAAAGCTTATAAATAACTTACAATGTTTATATGTATGAATGTTTGTTTAGGTCAAATCTTGCAAGCTGAATTAGAACCACTTCCTCTTATCCAACCGGAGTTGAATTTTTGCATGTTGGTTCAGTTCCGATGACAATACTTTTTATACGCTTTATATTAGCTTCACTTGTATGTTTGTATGTTTGTAACCGACTCCTTTGGACGCTATTTTGACCTACTTTAAACGGTCAGATTTCATTCAAATTTGACACACCTGTCAAATACCGATGACAATGCAATAATACGAATAAAAAAATAAAAATAAAGTAGAAAATAAATAATAGTTTACAAAAACTAAAAAACACGCTTTATATAGAAAAGCAAACTAAAAAATAGAAAATAAATTTTAATAGTGTATATAAGAAATAAATGTTGTATTTAAAAAAAGCGTGGGTTGATTCTCATATCTGTCAATGAAATATTTATAACTATTGACCCATGCACCCCACGTTTTTTTTGAAATAAAACATATTTTTCTTATTTACACTATTAAAATTTATTTTCTATTTTTTAGTTTGGTTTTCTATATAAAGCGTGTTTTTTAGTTTTTTTATTTATGGAAAGCATGACCTGAATCGACATCCAGGAACAGCTCCAGATAAAGGAACTCATTAACGGTCAACAGCACTGCCACAAAATTTTGTGTACACATTCTATTAATCTAACCGGCTTGAAGTTTCACCATGATATGGCTGCAGCACTCCGGGTTGGCTCCTGACTTGGGAATTCCTCAACGGTTAACAGCATAGACACGACATGTTGTATACGCATTTAATTATGATAGACCGTTTTACGTTTCATCATGACATGGCTACTGCATAAAAGCTTTTTTCTTTATAATGTTTTTAAATTAACTTATTGAACACTTTTTGTTTCTTATTATTTTCTCTGTCGTTTGACACCAGTTTCATTTATGGCCGAAAATTCGAGTTTATTTCAATATGGCGGAAGTTTAGTAACCTAAGCAAAAATCCATTAAAAAAATGATTGTCTTTACGCTATTTAACACTGCTTGCTTGTCATAATATGAAGTAGTGCTGGCCTCTGGTGTCAGTTTGTCAGACCGCCCGAGGGCCTCTAAGATGGCTAACGACTGCTAACTTAGATAAGTCAATGGTGCGGAGCCGAGAACCGAATCCGGTATCTCGTTGGATTAAGGAGCACTGTTAAACTACTACAATCAAGTCGCTTGCCTAATTGAAGCTCTTCGCCTGACAGTACCACCCAGAGCATTGGCTCCAACATCTTATACAGCACTGCACTGCGCTTGTCTCCCTGATACATTTGTTTTTAAGTCTCATGCCCGGTAATTTCACTTGTAACGTTGCCCTTCAAACCGGAACACAGTAATGCTTGCACGCTACTGCTTGAAGAACGTAGTACTATTATTTATTCTGTGCTTGAAGGTTGAATTTTATAACTCTAGTACGGCGAAGCAAGGGAAGGGTACTGAGTTTAACAGTCTATGTATGTAGGTATGTGGATTTTCCAACATAGCGTCGCCCCTTTTGGTTCGATTTTGACAACCGAGGTACATGGATTCGTCTTCAGGTATAGATAGATAGATAACACTTTATTGACAACCGAGGTACATGGATTCGTGTTCAGGTATAGATAGATAGATAGATAGATACATGGATTCGTCTTCAGGTATAGATAGATAGATACATGGATTCGTGTTCAGGTATAGATAGATAGATAGATACATGGATTCGTCTTCAGGTACAGATAGATAGATACATGGATTCGTCTTCAGGTATAGATAGATAGATACATGGATTCGTCTTCAGGTATAGATAGATAGATACATGGATTCGTCTTCAGGTATAGATAGATAGATACATGGATTCGTCTTCAGGTATAGATAGATAGATACATGGATTCGTGTTCAGGTATAGATAGATAGATACATGGATTCGTCTTCAGGTATAGATAGATAGATAGATACATGGATTCGTCTTCAGGTATAGATAGATAGATACATGGATTCGTGTTCAGGTATAGATAGATAGATACTTGGATTCGTGTTCAGGTATAGATAGATAGATACATGGATTCGTGTTCAGGTATAGATAGATAGATACATGGATTCGTGTTCAGGTATAGATAGATAGATACATGGATTCGTGTTCAGGTATAGATAGATAGATACATGGATTCGTGTTCAGGTATAGATAGATAGATACATGGATTCGTGTTCAGGTATAGATAGATAGATACATGGATTCGTGTTCAGGTATAGATAGATAGATACATGGATTCGTCTTCAGGTATAGATAGATAGATACATGGATTCGTCTTCAGGTATAGATAGATAGATACATGGATTCGTGTTCAGGTATAGATAGATAGATACATGGATTCGTGTTCAGGTATAGATAGATAGATACATGGATTCGTGTTCAGGTATAGATAGATAGATACATGGATTCGTGTTCAGGTATAGATAGATAGATACATGGATTCGTCTTCAGGTATAGATAGATAGATACATGGATTCGTCTTCAGGTATAGATAGATAGATACATGGATTCGTCTTCAGGTATAGATAGATAGATACATGGATTCGTGTTCAGGTATAGATAGATAGATACATGGATTCGTGTTCAGGTATAGATAGATAGATACATGGATTCGTGTTCAGGTATAGATAGATAGATACATGGATTCGTGTTCAGGTATAGATAGATAGATACATGGATTCGTGTTCAGGTATAGATAGATAGATACATGGATTCGTGTTCAGGTATAGATAGATAGATACATGGATTCGTGTTCAGGTATAGATAGATAGATAGATACATGGATTCGTGTTCAGGTATAGATAGATAGATACATGGATTCGTGTTCAGGTATAGATAGATAGATACATGGATTCGTCTTCAGGTATAGATAGATAGATACATGGATTCGTCTTCAGGTATAGATAGATAGATACATGGATTCGTGTTCAGGTATAGATAGATAGATAGATACATGGATTCGTGTTCAGGTATAGATAGATAGATACATGGATTCGTGTTCAGGTATAGATAGATAGATAGATACATGGATTCGTGTTCAGGTATAGATAGATAGATACATGGATTCGTCTTCAGGTATAGATAGATAGATACATGGATTCGTGTTCAGGTATAGATAGATAGATACATGGATTCGTGTTCAGGTATAGATAGATAGATAGATACATGGATTCGTGTTCAGGTATAGATAGATAGATAACACTTTATTGCACCAAATTAAACACAAACAAAAATAAACTAGTGGTATAATGTCATAGGCTATTTTTTACCCGACCGTAGTCGGATTTTAGTTTTTGAAATTATATCTTGCTTCTATTCACATTATATTTGTCTGATGAAGCCATTGATCTAGTTAAATGTGGGAAGATACGGCATGCTAATATTCACACAAACAAAAACTTTTACTAGATACATCCGTTAGATCGCTGCGTACATAAAACGCAGTGTGCCTTAATCGTGTTCTCAAGTCATTTCTAATAAGCGTTTGGACTATGTCGCTATTAGTCTATTTCTTACATTATCTATTCGTCTATGTCGCTATTAGTCTATTTCTTACATTGTCTATTCGTCTATGTCGCTATTAGTCTATTTCTTACATTGTCCATTTCGACATACGACTATTTCGTTATTGGTCAATTTCTTACATCCCACACTGCTAAATTACCACAGTCGTACTTCATGTGCATCATCAACAAAGATAGAGACATTTGCAGTCTGAGCACGAATGCTGCTAACACATGCTACACAAACGCTACTCCGATTGTGAAAAAACCATAGAAGGCCAATTGTGTGCGATGCATCTAATTTATGCGGTCCACGCAGCTAGTTTTTTTTTTAGGAAGGACTACTTGCTGTTGGCCTCTAACGGCCTCTACAGCGTACCATCGCAAAGGCACTCCGCCACAATACGTGACGCAGAAGGCGCACGTCAAAGTAAAATTTTAGCGACTTGCTCAAGGGCACCCAGGGGGTACGAACCTCGGCTTGGGCCGTCGCTTAGACTACGGGACATCTGACTAAACTCCTCTGGATCGGTATTAATGATTAATAGCGATCCAGGGCCCTGAACTATGGCTAGGAGCCTCATAAGTGATTTAATAACTGACCACCATTTCGGAATACATCTTTGAGAAGAAATGGCAAGAAACTCAAGCACGCAGTTAGTACCTAATATTTTCACTTATAGTAAGATCTATGCACGCAGAAAATCATATCGACTACATGACTGTGTTGTAAGAAAACCGGCGCAACTTTTAGAAACCTAACATTGCTGGGTTACCACAGTCGTACTTCATGTGCATCATCAACAAAGATAGAGACATTTGCAGTCTGAGCACGAATGCTGCTAACACATGCTACACAAACGCTACTCCGATTGTGAAAAAACCATAGAAGGGTTAAAAGGTCAAAAAAAATAAAAAATGTCATAGACGGGTTAAGGGTCATTAGGGTCGCTTTCAATTTTAAGGGTTCAAAATAAAATAAAAAAAACACTTTACTTCAATTTTTTAAAAGATCACTTCGTTGTCTATCTGTCAAGACCTTTTTTCTCAGGAACGTGTGGGGAGGTATCAAGTTGAAATTAATATCAAATAATCAGGTCTGCAATCCCTTGGAGCTGTGAAAAATAAACTTCTAAGTCAACGCAATCAAATGATACGGCCGTTTTTGCCGTATATTTTGACACTCGCAAGAGTATCAAAACCTATACGGTTATTCCCGTTGTTGATCTAGAATCATGAAATTTGGCAAGAAGCAATGTCTCATAGCAAAAGTAAAGGGAAAATCCGAGAACCTTAAAGTTGTTGTTACATCACCAAAAAAAGTTTTGTGCGGAACCCTCGGTGCGCGAGTCCGACTCGCACTTCACCGTTTTTTATATCTAACATTTTAAAGAAATGTAGGTACTTACTACCAGTATCCTCGTTTTCCTGTAATATTGGCTGAATACCCGAACCATAGAGCACAGGAAGCTGCAAATGAAATGCGGTTTGAACTCGCACTTGTCGTCTTTTATTTCTAAACAGCTTTCTATCATAGACGGGAACCCCATTACGTAGTTGAACATCAGATTCCATTCTTCCTGCAACAAGAAACAATATCACACTAATATTATAAACCAGAGAAGTGTGGCCACTGTCGTAAACAGACCAATCAGAACTTTAGAGTTTTAAACCAGAGAAGTGTGGCCACTGTCGTAAACAGACCAATCATAACTTTAGAGTTTTAAACCAGAGAAGTGTGGCCACTGTCGTAAACAGACCAATCAGAACTTTAGAGTTTTAAACCAGAGAAGTGTGGCCACTGTCGTAAACAGACCAATCATAACTTTAGAGTTTTAAACCAGAGAAGTGTGGCCACTGTCGTAAACAGACCAATCAGAACTTTAGAGTTTTAAACCAGAGAAGTGTGGCCACTGTCGTAAACAGACCAATCATAACTTTAGAGTTTTAAACCAGAGAAGTGTGGCCACTGTCGTAAACAGACCAATCATAACTTTAGAGTTTTAAACCAGAGAAGTGTGGCCACTGTCGTAAACAGACCAATCAGAACTTTAGAGTTTTAAAATGAGAATCAACTACAAACGCAGAACTACATACATTAGAACTGACAGTCCATACAAAACGTCATCAAATGCATAAAAAACGATTAGCGCCGTCTATATTTAGAAGTGTGTGTGTATGTGTGTTACTCCATCACGCTCAAACGGCTGACCGGATTTGGATGAAATTTGGTACCAGGATATCCTGGATTGATACATGGGCTACTTTTCATCATCATCATAATACACGCGGTGAAACCGCGGGGCGCAGCCAGTAGTATATAGTTCATAGATTCAGGGGATACGATGAGAAATGTTTGTTTATTGTGTGAGGTAGTGCTGGCCTGTGGTGTGTTGTGTAGTTGTAGTTTGAGTACTTGTAGAGTTGAAGTTTGTGTATTTGTTATAAACCCTAACATGTTACTATATATGTGTGGTGTGTTGCGTAGTTGTAGTTTGAGTACTTGTTGAGTTGAAGTTTGTGTAGTTGTTATAACTCCTAACATGTTACTATATGTGTGTGGTGTGTTGCGTAGTTGTAGTTTGAGTACTTGTAGAGTTGAAGTTTGTGTAGTTGTTATAACTCCTAACATGTTACTATATGTGTGTGGTGTGTTGCGTAGTTGTAGTTTGAGTACTTGTAGAGTTGAAGTTTGTGTAGTTGTTATAACTCCTAACATGTTACTATATGTGTGTGGTGTGTTGCGTAGTTGTAGTTTGAGTACTTGTAGAGTTGAAGTTTGTGTAGTTGTTATAACCCCTAACATGTTACTATATGTGTGTGGTGTGTTGCGTAGTTGTAGTTTGAGTACTTGTAGAGTTGAAGTTTGTGTAGTTGTTATAACTCCTAACATGTTACTATATGTGTGTGGTGTGTTGCGTAGTTGTAGTTTGAGTACTTGTAGAGTTGAAGTTTGTGTAGTTGTTATAACCCCTAACATGTTACTATATGTGTGTGGTGTGTTGCGTAGTTGTAGTTTGAGTACTTGTAGAGTTGAAGTATGTGTAGTTGTTATAACTCCTAACATGTTACTATATGTGTGTGGTGTGTTGTGTAGTTGTAGTTTGAGTACTTGTAGAGTTGAAGTTTGTGTAGTTGTAATAACCCCTAACATGTTACTATATGTGTGTGGTGTGTTGTGTAGTTGTAGTTTGAGTACTTGTAGAGTTGAAGTTTGTGTAGTTGTTATAACCCCTAACATGTTACTATATGTGTGTGGTGTGTTGCGTAGTTGTAGTTTGAGTACTTGTAGAGTTGAAGTTTGTGTAGTTGTTATAACTCCTAACATGTTACTATATATGTGTGGTGTGTTGCGTAGTTGTAGTTTGAGTACTTGTAGAGTTGAAGTTTGTGTAGTTGTTATAACTCCTAACATGTTACTATATGTGTGTGGTGTGTTGCGTAGTTGTAGTTTGAGTACTTGTAGAGTTGAAGTTTGTGTAGTTGTTATAACTCCTAACATGTTACTATATGTGTGTGGTGTGTTGCGTAGTTGTAGTTTGAGTACTTGTAGAGTTGAAGTTTGTGTAGTTGTTATAACCCCTAACATGTTACTATATGTGTGTGGTGTGTTGCGTAGTTGTAGTTTGAGTACTTGTAGAGTTGAAGTTTGTGTAGTTGTTATAACTCCTAACATGTTACTTTATGTGTGTGGTGTGTTGCGTAGTTGTAGTTTGAGTACTTGTAGAGTTGAAGTTTGTGTATTTGTTATAACCCCTAACATGTTACTATATATGTGTGGTGTGTTGTGTAGTTGTAGTTTGAGTACTTGTAGAGTTGAAGTTTGTGTAGTTGTTATAACCCCTAACATGTTACTATATGTGTGTGGTGTGTTGCGTAGTTGTAGTTTGAGTACTTGTAGAGTTGAAGTTTGTGTAGTTGTTATAACTCCTAACATGTTACTATATGTGTGTGGTGTGTTGCGTAGTTGTAGTTTGAGTACTTGTAGAGTTGAAGTTTGTGTAGTTGTTATAACTCCTAACATGTTACTATATGTGTGTGGTGTGTTGCGTAGTTGTAGTTTGAGTACTTGTAGAGTTGAAGTTTGTGTAGTTGTTATAACTCCTAACATGTTACTATATGTGTGTGGTGTGTTGCGTAGTTGTAGTTTGAGTACTTGTAGAGTTGAAGTTTGTGTAGTTGTTATAACTCCTAACATGTTACTATATGTGTGTGGTGTGTTGCGTAGTTGTAGTTTGAGTACTTGTAGAGTTGAAGTTTGTGTAGTTGTTATAACCCCTATCATGTTACTATATGTGTGTGGTGTGTTGCGTAGTTGTAGTTTGAGTACTTGTAGAGTTGAAGTTTGTGTAGTTGTTATAACTCCTAACATGTTACTATATGTGTGTGGTGTGTTGCGTAGTTGTAGTTTGAGTACTTGTAGAGTTGAAGTTTGTGTAGTTGTTATAACTCCTAACATGTTACTATATGTGTGTGGTGTGTTGCGTAGTTGTAGTTTGAGTACTTGTAGAGTTGAAGTTTGTGTAGTTGTTATAACTCCTAACATGTTACTATATGTGTGTGGTGTGTTGCGTAGTTGTAGTTTGAGTACTTGTAGAGTTGAAGTTTGTGTAGTTGTTATAACCCCTAACATGTTACTATATGTGTGTGGTGTGTTGCGTAGTTGTAGTTTGAGTACTTGTAGAGTTGAAGTTTGTGTAGTTGTTATAACTCCTAACATGTTACTTTATGTGTGTGGTGTGTTGCGTAGTTGTAGTTTGAGTACTTGTAGAGTTGAAGTTTGTGTATTTGTTATAACCCCTAACATGTTACTATATTTGTGTGGTGTGTTGCGTAGTTGTAGTTTGAGTACTTGTAGAGTTGAAGTTTGTGTAGTTGTTATAACTCCTAACATGTTACTTTATGTGTGTGGTGTGTTGCGTAGTTGTAGTTTGAGTACTTGTAGAGTTGAAGTTTGTGTATTTGTTATAACCCCTAACATGTTACTATATATGTGTGGTGTGTTGCGTAGTTGTAGTTTGAGTACTTGTAGAGTTGAAGTTTGTGTAGTTGTTATAACTCCTAACATGTTACTATATGTGTGTGGTGTGTTGCGTAGTTGTAGTTTGAGTACTTGTAGAGTTGAAGTTTGTGTAGTTGTTATAACCCCTAACATGTTACTATATGTGTGTGGTGTGTTGCGAAGTTGTAGTTTGAGTACTTGTAGAGTTGAAGTTTGTGTAGTTGTTATAACCCCTAACATGTTACTATATGTGTGTGGTGTGTTGCGTAGTTGTAGTTTGAGTAATTGTAGAGTTGAAGTTTGTGTAGTTGTTATAACCCCTAACATGTTACTATATGTGTGTGGTGTGTTGCGTAGTTGTAGTTTGAGTACTTGTTGAGTTGAAGTTTGTGTATTTGTTATAACCCCTAACATGTTACTATATATGTGTGGTGTGTTGCGTAGTTGTAGTTTGAGTACTTGTAGAGTTGAAGTTTCTGTAGTTGTTATAACCCCTAACATGTTACTATATATGTGTGGTGTGTTGCGTAGTTGTAGTTTGAGTACTTGTTGAGTTGAAGTTTGTGTATTTGTTATAACCCCTAACATGTTACTATATATGTGTGGTGTGTTGCGTAGTTGTAGTTTGAGTACTTGTTGAGTTGAAGTTTGTGTATTTGTTATAACCCCTAACATGTTACTATATATGTGTGGTGTGTTGCGTAGTTGTAGTTTGAGTACTTGTAGAGTTGAAGTTTGTGTAGTTGTTATAACCCCTAACATGTTACTATATATGTGTGGTGTGTTGCGTAGTTGTAGTTTGAGTACTTGTTGAGTTGAAGTTTGTGTATTTGTTATAACCCCTAACATGTTACTATATATGTGTGGTGTGTTGCGTAGTTGTAGTTTGAGTACTTGTAGAGTTGAAGTTTGTGTAGTTGTTATAACCCCTAACATGTTACTAAATATGTGTGGTGTGTTGCGTAGTTGTAGTTTGAGTACTTGTAGAGTTGAAGTTTGTGTAGTTGTTATAACTCCTAACATGTTACTATATGTGTGTGGTGTGTTGCGTAGTTGTAGTTTGAGTACTTGTAGAGTTGAAGTTTGTGTAGTTGTTATAACCCCTAACATGTTACTATATGTGTGTGGTGTGTTGTGTAGTTGTAGTTTGAGTACTTGTAGAGTTGAAGTTTGTGTAGTTGTAATAACCCCTAACATGTTACTATATGTGTGTGGTGTGTTGTGTAGTTGTAGTTTGAGTACTTGTAGAGTTGAAGTTTGTGTAGTTGTTATAACCCCTAACATGTTACTATATGTGTGTGGTGTGTTGCGTAGTTGTAGTTTGAGTACTTGTAGAGTTGAAGTTTGTGTAGTTGTTATAACCCCTAACATGTTACTATATATGTGTGGTGTGTTGCGTAGTTGTAGTTTGAGTACTTGTAGAGTTGAAGTTTGTGTAGTTGTTATAACTCCTAACATGTTACTTTATGTGTGTGGTGTGTTGCGTAGTTGTAGTTTGAGTACTTGTAGAGTTGAAGTTTGTGTATTTGTTATAACCCCTAACATGTTACTATATATGTGTGGTGTGTTGTGTAGTTGTAGTTTGAGTACTTGTAGAGTTGAAGTTTGTGTAGTTGTTATAACCCCTAACATGTTACTATATGTGTGTGGTGTGTTGCGTAGTTGTAGTTTGAGTACTTGTAGAGTTGAAGTTTGTGTAGTTGTTATAACTCCTAACATGTTACTATATGTGTGTGGTGTGTTGCGTAGTTGTAGTTTGAGTACTTGTAGAGTTGAAGTTTGTGTAGTTGTTATAACTCCTAACATGTTACTATATGTGTGTGGTGTGTTGCGTAGTTGTAGTTTGAGTACTTGTAGAGTTGAAGTTTGTGTAGTTGTTATAACTCCTAACATGTTACTATATGTGTGTGGTGTGTTGCGTAGTTGTAGTTTGAGTACTTGTAGAGTTGAAGTTTGTGTAGTTGTTATAACTCCTAACATGTTACTATATGTGTGTGGTGTGTTGCGTAGTTGTAGTTTGAGTACTTGTAGAGTTGAAGTTTGTGTAGTTGTTATAACCCCTATCATGTTACTATATGTGTGTGGTGTGTTGCGTAGTTGTAGTTTGAGTACTTGTAGAGTTGAAGTTTGTGTAGTTGTTATAACTCCTAACATGTTACTATATGTGTGTGGTGTGTTGCGTAGTTGTAGTTTGAGTACTTGTAGAGTTGAAGTTTGTGTAGTTGTTATAACTCCTAACATGTTACTATATGTGTGTGGTGTGTTGCGTAGTTGTAGTTTGAGTACTTGTAGAGTTGAAGTTTGTGTAGTTGTTATAACTCCTAACATGTTACTATATGTGTGTGGTGTGTTGCGTAGTTGTAGTTTGAGTACTTGTAGAGTTGAAGTTTGTGTAGTTGTTATAACCCCTAACATGTTACTATATGTGTGTGGTGTGTTGCGTAGTTGTAGTTTGAGTACTTGTAGAGTTGAAGTTTGTGTAGTTGTTATAACTCCTAACATGTTACTTTATGTGTGTGGTGTGTTGCGTAGTTGTAGTTTGAGTACTTGTAGAGTTGAAGTTTGTGTATTTGTTATAACCCCTAACATGTTACTATATTTGTGTGGTGTGTTGCGTAGTTGTAGTTTGAGTACTTGTAGAGTTGAAGTTTGTGTAGTTGTTATAACTCCTAACATGTTACTTTATGTGTGTGGTGTGTTGCGTAGTTGTAGTTTGAGTACTTGTAGAGTTGAAGTTTGTGTATTTGTTATAACCCCTAACATGTTACTATATATGTGTGGTGTGTTGCGTAGTTGTAGTTTGAGTACTTGTAGAGTTGAAGTTTGTGTAGTTGTTATAACTCCTAACATGTTACTATATGTGTGTGGTGTGTTGCGTAGTTGTAGTTTGAGTACTTGTAGAGTTGAAGTTTGTGTAGTTGTTATAACCCCTAACATGTTACTATATGTGTGTGGTGTGTTGCGAAGTTGTAGTTTGAGTACTTGTAGAGTTGAAGTTTGTGTAGTTGTTATAACCCCTAACATGTTACTATATGTGTGTGGTGTGTTGCGTAGTTGTAGTTTGAGTAATTGTAGAGTTGAAGTTTGTGTAGTTGTTATAACCCCTAACATGTTACTATATGTGTGTGGTGTGTTGCGTAGTTGTAGTTTGAGTACTTGTTGAGTTGAAGTTTGTGTATTTGTTATAACCCCTAACATGTTACTATATATGTGTGGTGTGTTGCGTAGTTGTAGTTTGAGTACTTGTAGAGTTGAAGTTTCTGTAGTTGTTATAACCCCTAACATGTTACTATATATGTGTGGTGTGTTGCGTAGTTGTAGTTTGAGTACTTGTTGAGTTGAAGTTTGTGTATTTGTTATAACCCCTAACATGTTACTATATATGTGTGGTGTGTTGCGTAGTTGTAGTTTGAGTACTTGTTGAGTTGAAGTTTGTGTATTTGTTATAACCCCTAACATGTTACTATATATGTGTGGTGTGTTGCGTAGTTGTAGTTTGAGTACTTGTAGAGTTGAAGTTTGTGTAGTTGTTATAACCCCTAACATGTTACTATATATGTGTGGTGTGTTGCGTAGTTGTAGTTTGAGTACTTGTTGAGTTGAAGTTTGTGTATTTGTTATAACCCCTAACATGTTACTATATATGTGTGGTGTGTTGCGTAGTTGTAGTTTGAGTACTTGTAGAGTTGAAGTTTGTGTAGTTGTTATAACCCCTAACATGTTACTAAATATGTGTGGTGTGTTGCGTAGTTGTAGTTTGAGTACTTGTAGAGTTGAAGTTTGTGTAGTTGTTATAACTCCTAACATGTTACTATATGTGTGTGGTGTGTTGCGTAGTTGTAGTTTGAGTACTTGTAGAGTTGAAGTTTGTGTAGTTGTTATAACCCCTAACATGTTACTATATGTGTGTGGTGTGTTGCGTAGTTGTAGTTTGAGTACTTGTAGAGTTGAAGTTTGTGTAGTTGTTATAACCCCTAACATGTTACTATATGTGTGTGGTGTGTTGCGTAGTTGTAGTTTGAGTACTTGTTGAGTTGAAGTTTGTGTATTTGTTATAACCCCTAACATGTTACTATATATGTGTGGTGTGTTGCGTAGTTGTAGTTTGAGTACTTGTTGAGTTGAAGTTTGTGTATTTGTTATAACCCCTAACATGTTACTATATGTGTGTGGTGTGTTGCGTAGTTGTAGTTTGAGTACTTGTTGAGTTGAAGTTTGTGTATTTGTTATAACCCCTAACATGTTACTATATGTGTGTGGTGTGTTGCGTAGTTGTAGTTTGAGTACTTGTAGAGTTGAAGTTTGTGTAGTTGTTATAACCCCTAACATGTTACTATATGTGTGTGGTGTGTTGCGTAGTTGTAGTTTGAGTACTTGTAGAGTTCAAGTTTGTGTAGTTGTTATAACCCCTAACATGTTACTATATGTGTGTGGTGTGTTGTGTAGTTGTAGTTTGAGTACTTGTAGAGTTGAAGTTTGTGTAGTTGTTATAACTCCTAACATGTTACTATATGTGTGTGGTGTGTTGTGTAGTTGTAGTTTGAGTACTTGTAGAGTTGAAGTTTGTGTAGTTGTTATAACTCCTAACATGTTACTATATGTGTGTGGTGTGTTGTGTAGTTGTAGTTTGAGTACTTGTAGAGTTGAAGTTTGTGTAGTTGTTATAACTCCTAACATGTTACTATATGTGTGTGGTGTGTTGCGTAGTTGTAGTTTGAGTACTTGTAGAGTTGAAGTTTGTGTAGTTGTTATAACTCCTAACATGTTACTATATGTGTGTGGTGTGTTGCGTAGTTGTAGTTTGAGTACTTGTAGAGTTGAAGTTTGTGTAGTTGTTATAACCCCTAACATGTCACTATATATGTGTGGTGTGTTGTGTAGTTGAACTTAGTTTGAGACTTGTTAAGTTGGAGTTTGTGTAGTTATTAACTCCTAACATGTTACTATATGTGTGTGGTGTGTTGCGTAGTTGTAGTTTGAGTACTTGTAGAGTTGAAGTTTGTGTAGTTGTTAAGTTGCAGTTTATGTAGTTGTTAAGTTGTATTTTGTGTAGTTGCTAAGTTGTAGTTTGTGTAGTCGAGCCTGTGTATCCATTTTTCTGTTGCAGTTTATTCGAGTGTGCAACCAGCCACAGAAAAGATAAGAGAAAAAACTGAACCTCATAAGATTAGCCAGTTCAGCCGTTAAGTTGTGATAAGGTAACAAACACAGAGCAACTTTCGCTTTTATAATATTAGTATGGAATGTCTGTGGGTATGTGGATGTGGTCGTCCCTATTGGTTCGATTTTGACAGGTGAGGTGTCAATCGATTCATTTTCAGGTATAGAGTGTCATAGGCTATATTTTTTACCTGACCACGGCAAGGCAAAGACCCTTCCTTTGTCTCCCCTTTGTCTTGCCCTCCCTTATGTGTTCAAACTAAAAACTTGGTTCGATTTTGACAAGCGAGGTATCAATCGGTTCGTCTTCATCGCTAGATTGTCATAGACAATTTTTTTCCACACCGGGTTTTAGTTTTTGAACTTATATATTGTTTAGAACATTACACAGACAAGTTTATGTAAAAAAATATGTAAAACATGTACCTCTTGAGTGAGCAAAGTGAAATCAACTTCATCAAAGTCCGGTAAAGGCGGATAAATTCTTTTTTTCACATTATCGTCGTAAGTCCTCATAATAGTTTCTAATCTAGCACAGTTGTAGAGGATAAACGCAGCACCTGGAATAGAAAAAAAATGATATTTATTGTAAAACGTAATTAACAGGCTGTACGGCAGATTTAAATTTCATTTTCACACACTCACTTATACACACCAACATACATGCTTTTATATATTTTACTCAACTTTCAATCCTTATCAAATTAAATATCACAGTAATCTTTTTTATTTCATGTAGATCATTGACGCCTTTTTACCCGACTACGGCGAAGCAAGGGAAGGGTAATAAGGTTAACAGTATGTGTATGTATGTGGGTATGTGGATGTTCCACCATAGCGTCCTCCCTATAGGTCTGATTTTGACAAGCGAGGTATCAATCGATTCATCTTCAGATATAGTGTCGTGTATGTATGTGGGAATGTGTATGTTCCACCATAGCGTCCCCCTATAAGTCCGATTTAGACAAGCGAGGTATCAATCGATTCATCTTCAGATATAGTGTCCTAAGCTATTTTTATTTACTCGACTACTGCGAAGCAAAGGAATTATGTGTTCAAACTAAAAACTTGGTCCGATTTTGACAAGTGAGGTATTAATCGATTTTAATTTTTGAACTCATGTCTTGTACGCAAACTTTTTTGACGAGTAGTTTGAAAGTAAAGAGGATATTGTCTTGTACAAATAAATATTTAGTGAAACCCTTAGGTACCTGAGCTTGTTTATATTAAGTGGTCTAAGAAGGCAGAATGAACATTCACGACAACACTTTGTAGGAGGTGCTGGCTTACAAACATACACAAAGGCATAATCGTATGAACAACTCGGCACCTCCACACACTCGACCGCACCACACCACATTTACCAATAAGACGGTTGCTGTTGCAGATCCCTGGCCTATTTAAGGTGAACGCGCATTAACTGGAGGCGAACGCGCCGAATTTTAGTATTCTTTGTATGAAATGCACTGAAACCTCGCGCACCTATCCAAATCGCCAAAAGAATTCGGAAGGTAACCAAATCACGTATAGAGTCTGCCCTGCAAGCATGGATCTTATCGAACGATAAACTTACCGAATTTCAATGTCAAATTTGACGAATGTTACCGAATCGATAAAATTTTACTGAAGCTAGAAGATCCATGTTACCGAATTTCGATAAAATCGATAAATTTATCTATCTTTACCGATCGATAAGATCCATGCTCGCAGGGCTGATGACGTAATTATCTACTCGGTTGTTTCGAAGCGTCCGAATCGAAAGAAGCGCCCGCGTAGCGTTCAGTGTTCCCTTTCGGTGCTAGATTTGGCAAGTTTAACCAGGCCAGTCGCACTCCGCAACAAGTATTATACCTACACTTTGCGGCCGTAATATTGCAGTTAATTCAGTAGAGTGCCAAGCATGCGCTCGACGAGTCGAGCGCCGTTTGCTTACGATAAAGTACCTACTTAAGCAAACTTTTTGTCAAATTTTATTCTTCATAAATACCAAAAATATTAATTATATTTTATGAATACCAAAAAGAAACCTAGAATGTACTGCATAGCATTCGGTCTGACAAGTCTCGTAAACTACCTACACACTGACATTTTATTACGTAGGTAACCATTTCTTTTTCATTCATTATTAAGCATGGAATTCAGACAGGCACCTTTTATTCACCAAAGTGCACTACCTATTAGGTTATAATCAAATAATGAGGTACTAGGTCTATTCTGATAAGAATGTCATTATATGTAGATAATAGAACTATCAACATTTAATTAATAAAAAAAAAAATATTACATAATTGTTTATTATGTTACAATATTTAAATAATATCATATCACAGAATAATTAGTAGTACAAGTACCTCGTTATATCTTGATACAACCCTGCCGAGCCAGGCCAGTAGCACTCCGCAACAAGTACAAATATTATACCTACACTTTGCGGCCGCAATATTGCGGTTAATTCAGTAGTGTCAAGCGTGCGAGTGTCAAGCGCTCTGTCACTTTTTCGCCCTGCCGAGCGAATTCAGCGATTCTGAAACGGTTAGAGCAATTGAAGCTCTCGCGAATTGTGATACGGTACATTCTAGCCTGCACGCAATGGGTGAGCGCCTTCTAGGTAAATATAATTGAAAGATCGCAGTGCTGGGCGCTTATTCACTATGCCGCACGAAATTCCTTGCCGAAAACGTGTGACGTCATTACGGTAATTGCCGTACAATTCCACGAAGATATCATAAGGCAGCGCGTTACGTGCGTGGATGGTCATAGCGAATAAGGGCCCTGTGCGAGTTAAATTGCACTTTATTGCGTTGTAGCGAGAGTTGCTATGTATTTAAATGACGTTACTTGGTTATCCTTCTGTACTTGTACTATTATTTATTCTGTGGCCGAGCGAAAAAGGGACACAGCGATTCAGAAACGGTTAGAGCAATGGAAGCTCTCGCGCGTTGTGATACGGTACATTCTAGCCTGCACGCAATGGGTGAGTGCCTTCTAGGTAAATATAATTGAAAGATCGCAGCGCTGTGCGAGTTAAATTGCACTTTATTGCGTTGTAGCGGGAGTTGCTATGTATTTAAATGACTTTCCTCAGTTATCCTTCTGTATTTGTACTATTATTTATTCTGTGGTTTAACACTATATCGTGATTTATTATTTATATATAATTCAAAAATTCATTCGATACATTTTCTTATCAAAAATTATGTTATTTTCGGTAATATTTACATTTTTCTACTCAACGGCTTAAGTTTTATCTCTAAAATAAATCTGATAGCAAGAAAATATAGTTTATTATCTAAGGCTAAGACTAAAATATTAGCCTGCCAATAAAATAAATAACTTTTGAGATATACGTCATTTAATTCCGAGCTAAATTGTGTGTTCAAACAGCGCTCGCGATATTCAACCTTGTTACGCAGGCACTTCAGTGCTTTTTGCGAGTAGCGGGTGGCAGAGTGTAGGGGCGGTGGCAGGGGAGTGGGGAGTGGGAAAATGAAACATTGGAGCCTGGCCTTAACTTTATGCTTTGCTACACTTGGGATTACCCGCGAACTAAATACTCGTAGACAAAGGCAAGGTAGGTACCTAACACTTGTCAATTGTTGGTTTGTCCTGTTGTAATGAGATAACTCTTTCTTTGTTTTGCTTGACGATTTCTGATGCGAGCGTGCTTTATAACACAGAGTATTTAACGTAAAGAGAAACAAAGGAACGATGATTATAAAGTATTTAGCATTTTCTTGTTTTTCACTTTTCACATAAGGAAATGATTGCCTACTTGCTTAGAAAACCATCCGACCTTGTATGTCACAAGTGGATGGAGAGAGAGAGGGAAGAAAACAGATGTAAACAGACATAAGATATGAGTTCCTTATTTTATTGAAACTCAACCATGGCCATAATTATCAACTGTGACCTTTGACTCTCCTAATAAAATACAAAGGGTCCCATTTTCATTCTGTAAAATTAGCACATATTATTTGGGAATCTATATAAAAATATATAGCAGTTTTTATCATCATGCAACCACCCTTGGTATCGAGTGGGCAACCCTGATCGCATTCTGTTTGCCAGACGATTCTTCAATTCGGCGGGGATAGGTGCGCGAGGCTATAAGAAACATCGGCGCGTTCGCCACCGGGTAATGCGAGTTAAGCTTTAGTCACCAAATGAGTCATACTACACCTCCTGACTTCATATTATTTCGTATAAGTTTAAGGATGACATAAATATACCTTTACTATTTCCCCCAATCATGTAGTCAACGTTAATCCTCAATGGGGAAGTAGGTTTTATTTGTAACAACTCAAAGGCCGCAGCGGACTCGCCAAGGTGTGCAATGAACTCTTGCCATTTTGAGTCTGTTGTCACTCGCATTCCGTATTTGTGCTGCGCTATGCGTGTCATTTCGTCTTGCCGTGATCTGTAATTTGATAGAATATTTATGGATATTATTGAATTATTTGATTTGATTCTAAATTAGAATTATTTAGTTATTCATTAAAATGTGTCTTGTACTCTAAACAAATGGAATAGAGGAGTCAGTCAATATATTATTTAAACAATGTGACTGGACACAAGACTCAGAGACTTAAACAGTGTGTTAAAAACTTAATTGTATTCACGAAGAAAATAAAAATAAACCTTTCTTTTTCTCTATGTGGTTGAGGAGCTATTGGAGCTATGTATTTTAATTTTACTAAAATACATAGCTCCAATTTTACTTAATTTTTTTTAGTACATTACTGCCGCGGTCTGTAATGACTGCGTTGTTGGCAGCGATGATGATGGTCGAGAACTTAACTAAGCAAAGCTCGAGGCCATCATAGCGTGGCCAGCAGGGCAGTCATTGCGGACCAAGGCTTGTATAGTGCTTTACTCAAACAATGCGAGGAATTTAAATAAATCCAGCTTAGTATAATAAGAATTTACTCAAACAATAAAACGACAACGAAAACAACAACGACAACGACAAAGACAACAACAACGACCACAACAACAGAAACAGTAACAGTAACAGAAATAGAAACAGAAACAACAATCACGATCACATCAGCTTTCAAACAGAAAAAAAAAAACATCAAAATCGGTCCATTCGTCTGGGAGCTATAACGCTTCTCTTTTCGCGTTCGGGGTTAACGAACCCACGGAATAAATAATAGTGCTACGACAAAAGACGACAATAATGGATTTTCAAAGGAAATTGCTGGCCGCAAAACACGACAGTAATGAAATTCCATACAACTTTGCTGGCGCCTGTTCAAGAAGCGCGGCAAGGTCGACTTTGCCCAAAGAAGGTTGTCGAAATAATGACCACATTACTAGTATTGATTGAGTAAAGTTGATTTAATCATTAACCCCAATAACTATACAGCCATAGAAGCTCAGTAAGCTAGGTTTTCGGGTACTCGTAAGCATAAATTGTATCTGCATTTGAAGATATTCACCACCACTTGCACTTGCTTGCAATGCGGTTTGCAGATGGCAAAAGTTCTCCCGACCTGACGCCTCAGCAAGATCATAGGCATGATATTTCTTTCATTACATGGGATCAGATTACAGAAGACCTACCAGCTCCAAACTTAAAAATGAAAGGACAGAGGATTTTCTATGCTTTTGATAAAAAAACAAAGTGTCTGAAAACACCTATTTTATTTTAAAAAATGATTGTTTTTTGTGTCAGAAGACTTACATTTTTGTTTTGTTTTTTGAGGTAAAGTTTTGTTTATGCTATTAATATAATATTTTACGTGCAAGGCTGTATGAAGACTGATTATTGATACCTACCTAGTCTATTTAACCTGTCGGCTATAGATTTCCTGTACGGGACATATGAGAAAAAAAACAAATTTTTGGTTCATTGCCTTCCTCAAATAGAGATTTTGTGTATGGCAAACCTTTTAATCATTCTATATTTAAAAAATAGCCTAAGAACTCCAAAAACGCACTCGTCCACAGGTTAAAAACAATTCGTATTAAATTGATTCATAAAAAAACAGTTATAAAAATATCAATGAGCAAAGGAGTTTTTTTTCAATTATTATTTTCGAGAAGTCTAATTTTTGTTTGTGTTCTAGAAGGAAAAGTAAAGTATTGTTTTAAATGATTAGTAAGTTAAAAATATAATATTTTATGAAGATGGCTGTATGAAAACTTAAGAATGATTATTAATAAATAGTCTATAAAACAATTGTAATTAAAGTTGATTCTTAAATAATGTTACATATTTTTAATAAACTAACAGTAATATCCTTCCCCTGTTCATATTGTATTCTACCCTGGCCCCTTCCAAAAAAATAAAAAATTGATTAAACAACTGGCGCTCTAATAAATATGCACAAAGTACGCGATTGAGTAAAGTGCTTCCGGTAAAAGTTTGAATTTAAAATATTTATGACATGCCGCCTGTCCTAATAGCAGAGAACTTCTTAACGTAGAATCACCCAAACATGAATAACAGAATTTCATTTGATTAATTTTCTTATAAAAAAATTTGGTTATTTTCAGTAATATTTTAATTTTTCTACCCAACGGCTTAAGTTTTATCTCTAAAATAAATCTCACAGCAAGAAAATACAGTTTATTATCCACTGTAAAGACAAAAAAAACTAACTAAATTATTTGTTTGCCAATAAAATAAATGACTATTGAGGCTTACGTCAATTAGTTCCGAACTAAATTGTGTGTTCAAACAGCGCTCGCGATATTCAACCTTGCTACGCAGACACCTCAGTGCTCGTTGCGGGTAGCGGGTGGCAGAGTGTAGAGGCGGAGCTAGCGTGGAAAAATGTATTAATGGAGCCTGCCCTTAAACGGTTTTGTTGTAAAGAAACTTAAGAATAATGCAGATAATGTACTAAAAGCTAAAATAAAATATCCTTATTGACATTATCAATAGGATAAGTGAAAATAATATCACATATATAATTATTTTATTAACTGCAACTTTTTGATTTGAAAAAAACCTTGAAAAACTGCGTGTTTTTTTGGAAATAAATGACTTTTGTATACCCTAGAACATTTCCTCTCTAAAATAAGTAAAAAGACATACAAACATTCATCGGGACCCAAAGATATTGGCGGGAACTCGCCAAACAAAAATAAATGGCATAATGTATACTATTATACAAATCAATAAAGAACCTCGAAAACTACTGAACAGTTAGTTATAAAACTTACACTCACGAACGAAAACATCTTCCCGCCAAACGGCTCCGTACTTTGTTTACAAGTTTTAGTTGTAAAGAGCTCTAATTGTGAATTTTGAATTATTTTACACATAAAAATACCTAGCTCGTTTTATTAGCACTTAGATTTATTTAATTTTGATGCAGGTAATTATTAGTAGCTCCAAACATAATGCTATGAAAATGATGTGCTAATATTTTTATGCAGGTAATATTAGTAGCTCCAAACATAAAGCTATGAAAATGTTGTGCTAACATTTTTATGCAGGTAATATTAGTAGCTCCAAACATAATGCTATGAAAATGTTGTGCTAATATTTTTATGCAGGTAATATTAGTAGCTCCAAACATAATGCTATGAAAATGTTGTGCTAATATTTTTATGCAGGTAATATTAGTAGCTCCAAACATAAAGCTATGAAAATGTTGTGCTAACATTTTTATGCAGGTAATATTAGTAGCTCCAAACATAATGCTATGAAAATGTTGTGCTAATATTTTTATGCAGGTAATATTAGTAGCTCCAAACATAATGCTATGAAAATGTTGTGCTAATATTTTTATGCAGGTAATATTAGTAGCTCCAAACATAATGCTATGAAAATGTTGTGCTAAAATTTTTAAGCAGGTAATATTAGTAGCTCCAAACATAATGCTATGAAAATGTTGTGCTAAAATTTTTAAGCAGGTAATATTAGTAGCTCCAAACATAATGCTATGAAAATGTTGTGCTAATATTTTTATGCAGGTAATATTAGTAGCTCCAAACATAATGCTATGAAAATGTTGTGCTAACATTTTTATGCAGGTAATATTAGTAGCTCCAAACATAATGCTATGAAAATGTTGTGCTAAAATTTTTATGCAGGTAATATTAGTAGCTCCGAACATAATGCTATGAAAATGCTAACATTTTTATGAAGGTAATATTAGTAGCTCCAAACATAATGCTATGACATATGTTATATATGACACATAAACATAATGAAAATAATTTAAAATGTTCGGGCTTGCTGCGCTTCGCTTTTTATTACTCATTCTAGTGCATATTTTTTGGAAACATTACTGCAGTTTAAATAAAATATTGATAAAAATAACAAGAATTTCACGCTCGCTTTGCTCGGTCGTGCCTTTTATACTTGTCCATACAATGAATTTTATATGATTCTGATTATTATCAATTAATTTCAGCATTAATAGAAATAGCTCAAAAATTTTGAGATTGCTCTGTTTGTGTCTATCAATCATTTCGATGCATAAATAAACTTACGCTACACCACTGTAAGGCTTCATGTGTTCTTGACTGTACCTACAATTCATATTTTTCCATTCTCTATGATATAATTTCAACTTGCCTCCCCTGGGCCATGGACTGGTGACACCGTTGGTCCAGACGACACATTGTATAAATAATATATTGACTGAAGTCAGTCTATTCTACTTGTTTAAAGAAAATGTGCATCCAACAGTCTTGAGTTTGAATACTGCAAGGGGCAATCATTTGTGTGATAAGCAGAAATATTTGTTTCCATTCATGGATGTAATATATGTATCTAATACGTTTATCCATTGCATAGTAAGTACCCATAGTACAGAGTATCCTAGTTTGGAGCTAAGTCATTGGTGTGAATTGTCACGAGTCCATACCAATTTATAAAAGTGAAAAATTGTCTGTTTGTTTATTTCTTTGTTTGTTTGGGGAGCTTTCACGATATAACAGCTAGACGGATTTCGATGAAACTTAGAATGGAGATAGCTTATACCTTAGCATAAAACATAGGATACTTTTATCCCAGAAAATTGTAAGTTTTCACAGGAAAAACTGGTCAAATTTTGATTACTCGCTGTAAGAAACAGTTGCAAAGGAAATGAAATAACAAGTATGTCAAAAACCACAAGAGTGGTGCCACAGAATACCTAATAATACTGCATAGTGGTGATATACCTACTTTTGCATTGGTTTTTAATATCCTAGAAGAAAATAGCAAATGCTTATAATAATAAATGTTTTTTTCATGATAAACAGTAGTCATCGCGGACAAAGTTGCGGGCGGGAAATCTAGTATAATATATATTGCAGTAGAAAAACTTGGACAGCACTTTATTAAGTCTATAGGAAGAAGTCTAACCTTAAGAAGTCATCAGCATTGATATCTATTTCCTTCTTACAAGTCTTAGAACTCAAAACAGTACTACAAAGTACTTTAAATCCTGTAGAAGTGCTGGAAGATTTTGAAGTCACAAATATTTCTGGAATCTCCTCGTTACTGTGCATTCTTATTGAACATAGATTCTCTATCACTTTGCTGAGATATTTAACACGCAGGGAGGTTAGACAGTGAGCCTCTTCACAAAGTGGATCTATCCTTACTGCATTGCAGTGCTCTTGCAGCCTCTGCGATACAAACTCGGCATTTTTGAAGCCATCAGACAACCCCAAAAATATGGCGCCGGGTCGCTCCAAAAACAAAAAAACACGCCCATTTTCTTCTCTCACGTCTTTAACTTGTAACCTCCAGTTTCTTGAATCTTCAACTAAATCATTTGTAGTTTTCCCAATATATTGAAGTAAAGTAATTTCGGGAGAAGTCGCGCATTGTTCAGAACGCTTATCGATATATTCACTCCAAGATTTCAAAGAACTGGGAAAACTGAAGTCTCCATGTGTCTGCAGATTTTCTGCGTGTTTTTTAACAAGTAATCCTTTTACGGTAATTGTTCGATCGGTTAAAAATGAAAACAAAGTTTCACTAAATAGTTCAACAGTGTTTACTAGCATTTTTACACTAGATTCGCAAGTTTTATTTGGAATTTTGGACAGTCTCACTTCAACTACAACCAGTGTGACCAGATTCAAATGTCAAATTCTGCTAGCCTGAATGACAAAAACTGCTAAAACATGCTAGACATTCTTCAAATAATGCTAAATTACTGCTTTCATAGATATTGCTTAAACATTAGAAAATATGGACAAAAATGCCAATTTGTACGATTAGAATGTCATTTTTATTAGGGTTCCGTACCCAAAGAGTGTCAACGGTCAACTATAATATTTTTAAGCCTACGCTGTCTGTCTGTTTGTCCGTCCTACCGTTTAACGACTGTATCTTTTGAACCGACTGTATCTTTGGAGAGCAATAGTATCCGAATGGTATCATGTTGCGCTATACAATCTGACGGATTATGGCCCATTCACTCTCTCTCTGAGAGAAGGCCCGTGTCCCAGCAGCGGGAACTGATAACGATGATGTTTTGAATTGTAATAGATATTAAAATGTTTATAGAATATGACTGTAATGTTATGTGGTGGATTAATTAAGAAATAATAATAATAAAAAAGGGGGATCCCTATATAACAAAAGTACTTATTACGTATTTTGTCTTTGCTCTAAGCGGTGATAAGTACAAGCGTAAGAGGCAAACTTGGCATGATTACACACTCTAAAGTAAAATTATAATAAGAAAAATAAAAGTGGTGTGGTAAGGAACCCTTAGTGCGCGGCCCAACTCGCACTTGGCCAGTTCATTCCTATTTACAACACAATTCACTCGTCACTATCACTGTCCTTAGCAAATCCTTTGTATAATGATGATGAGTTAAGTGATAATTTTAACATATTTTTGTCGGCTCGAAATTCACACACCCATTTTCTCATATATTTCCTTTTTGCGTTTTTGGAATGCAAAATTCCAGAATCATCATGTTTATATTTGAACCGATTTCTAAGCCGGATTTTTATATTGTTAATCAGTGAAATGATTCGTTCACAATAAGTGTGTGGCATTAGTAAAATCATAATAGCCCACGCAAGATTCACAGTGTTGGGTTTACCAATACCATTACCATTACCATTATTATTTATATTTACCACCATTACCATTACCATTTAAATTAAATTAAATTCATCGTTTCAATTTGTCTTCAGAAATTTTCGGTATCTGTTAGTTTGGCATCAGAGCTGCTTCCAGAAGCCAATAAATTCAAATATAAAGGCTTGAGCGTACTGTGTGCACTTTTGGGGCATTTTGAAACGCGTTCAATAAATCCTGCCAGATTATTGCTATTATTGGATGCTATTATTGGATACATTATTGGATTCTGCTAAATAATGCTAGATTTCAATAAAATGCTAAAAATCCTGCTAGGAGCTAAAATGAGAGTCTAATCCTGCTAAAATCGCAGGAACCTGCTAAATATGGTCACACTGCTACAACTTATTTTTTAATATTTTTTGCGGGCCTGCCACAATTTCGCCAATGTCGCGTGGATAGAGTGGAAGAAAAACTCTGGAGATAATAAATAAACTCACACAAGAAAACGTGAAAAACAACATTTAGAGAGACTGAATTCGAGTTCGAGTTTCGACCAAATATTTAACCATTGTTGATTTTGAATTTTGAAATGAGAGAACTGACTGACAGTGACACTGACTGCTTTGTGCCCTATTATCACAATGGCAACGCCAGTCATATGGGCCGTTTTCTTTGGAACAATTGGTGAAAATAACTGTTATAAACGCTAAATAGATCACAATTGGCGTTCCCTTTGGCCATTTGTGGGAGAAATTAGCGTTCTGAACGTTTTCGATCACCGTTCGTTTTGCAAGTTTCGATGACATGTTGACATAGGAAAATCGACTTTATATCATGAATAATAGGGTCGTTTTTCATTCGGTTTGGATTGGAAGTGTCAAAAGTTGCCAAAATGCCAAAAGTGTTGAAAATGTCCAAAGAAAACGGCTTGTTAAAAATCTTCGAGCATATATCCAATGGAGATGTGAATGCAAGGCGTATCCCTCTGGTGGCCATATGGCACGACTTGACCATTCACGTACTATTAAACTATTTCACTCACGACCGCGGCCATTCGGTATCGTTTCGTGTCGCAAAGCAGAGCTCCGTGAAAATGGTGAATTGTGCGGTATTTTTGTGTAGAAGGCGATCAGCAACATCAAACTTACGGGATCACGGTATTTCGTATCACAAGCAAGTGTTATTTATGTGAATTGTGCTTGTAATTTTGTATAACTTTGATTCAAATTAACTACCAGTTGTGACAGATTAGCGACAGTTTTACGACGCCATCGTCTTTGTAGAAGGCGTAGTGCGGGGACAAATTGAGTGAAATTGATTGAACGAATGATGGAATGAAAGTTAAATTATCTCAAAATGAGGAGTGTTAGTACCTAACAGATTATTTTTCAGTAAGTATTAAAAGTGTTAAAATATACATTAAAAAGCGATATGCCATTCACTCTCTAAACACTTACAACGCTGAAATTTTGCCTTTTAGTATCATATAGGCTGTAGGCGACAATTACGAACGGATGTTACGAATAATTAAGAGGGTGAAAAATGAGTTCTGGGTTCAGGTTATTTAAGTTAGGGACACAACGTTTGGTATTAAGTTAATAGTTTAAATAATTCTGAACTATTAACCTGTGGACGAGTGCGTTTTTGGAGTACATGAGCTATTTTTTAAATATCTAATGATAAAAAGGTTTGCCATATACAAAATCTGTAATTGAGGAAGGTATATGATCCAAAAGAATCGGTTTTTTTTTTTTTTTTATTTTTCTTTATTTATTTTTGCATAAAGTACTTTATTATATTACAAGATAATAAATTTGTATTTTTAGTTAACCTGTCAGCTGTCGGTATTCCGTACGAGACATATGAGTTTATTTTTTGCAAATTTTGCAAAAAATAAATAAATAAAAATAAAAAATATATTAGTTCCGATTTTTTTGGATCATATACCTTCCTCAATTACAGATTTTGTATATGGCAAACCTTTTTATCATTAGATATTTAAAAAATAGCTCATGTACTCCAAAAACGCACTCGTCCACAGGTTAATAGTTCAGAATTATTTAAACCCAAAAGCTCATTCCAGCCAAACAAACCGTTCAAGACATTTTGGTCGTCGATATTTTAGTGATTTGTGCTATTTTGACTGCATTTGAACGTTCCTGAGTGCTGATTTTTGTGAATCACTTAAATATAACCTACAATAATGGTTAGTTGTTGCATTGTAGGCTGTTAAAGCCGTACGGAAGGAAAATATGAAAATATATCCTTTCACACGTAAGTTTTGATTTTCGAGTACATTATTGAATGGTCTTCCATACATAATTGCTATAAGATTCACCTTCGCTTTAGGTATAGTAAGATTTAATTGATTTTACAAGATATTTTTAATATTTTTTTATTTATAAAGGTTATCTTTTTGTATCCTCACAAATTGAGTGGCTTGTTTTATTTTGACATTTCTGTCCATCTCGCTCTATCTTGATGTGGTTTGAGTGAGCTGGAACGAATTAGGACATAAACGACAGACCTACTACATTTCGTAGGGTTAATTTTAGAGATGCCATATATTTTTTTGTTTTTTTATCCGCAAAAACTGGGTAATTTTAATTATCTAACGTAAAATTATAATTGTTGTTTGTTCTGTGTGTGGGTATTTTGATGTATAATAAGTATGTGTTTACAAAATAAAAAGTATAGATCACTGATAGAGGTTATCTAGTTCCCATATTAAAGGCATTCCTTAGTCTGGGGTTAAATGGCGCTGTGTGTAAAAAATCAACCAAAATACAAAATTTTACTTAACAAAATGGGATTAAATTCCCTTAGTTTTTCCAGATTTCCTAAAATTCTAACTATAAGAAAGTTATGGGACAGTGTAAAAGGTCGCACTAACTGGCTTCCAACAATTTCCTCATGTATATGCTCAAAACATTTTTGAATCAAAATATTTCAGAAAAACAGAAAAGAAGATGTTCCTACGAATCGGTTCTGTACCTACAATATACTAATAATAAAATCCTTACAGCGTGAAAGAGTATCATATATATATATATAGTATCATATATATATATATATATATATATATATATATATGTATATATATATACATATATATATATATATATATATACATCTTCTTCCATATATCTATCTTCTTATATATATCTCTTTCTCACACACACACACACACACACACACACACACACACACACACGCACGCACGCACGCACGCAGGCACGCACGCACCGACAAACTTTCACATTTATAATATTAGTGTGAATCTATATTTTTCGTGTACTTTGCACCGTTCACTTTTTGGTGTAGTGGCTAGAGAACTAGTGTCTAAATACGAAATCAAACGGTCGCGGGTTCGAACCCTGCAAGATGCAATCATTTGTGTGATGAGCAGAAATGTTTGTTTCCGAATTATGGATGTTAATATTCGTATCTACTCGTATGTATGTTTATCCGTTATCTAGTGCCCATAGTACAGGTTATCCTAGTATGGGGCTGGATAATTGGTGCGGAATCGTATCGAATATATTACATATTTTGTTTTATTAAAATCCTTTTTTTAACAGGAAAATTATTTAGTCCTATCAATGAAAACCTCAATAATCGACTATCATTTTACCTACACTAACTTTATAAATTGGGCTGAAAATAAATTTTCAGTTAAATATTCTTGCTCGCCAATATTCATTGTATTCATTTTGCAAAGCGGGTAACCCTAAAATTTTTGGTACTTTATACCCGTCTTTTTCAGTATACGCGTGGAGCTCCTCTATATTTATACTCTCTCTACGGTTCGATGCTATGCGTCATGGACGTCGTGACATTACATGTCCTTCACAGGTAGAAGACAGGTAGAAGTCACTGATTTTAGAAGTCACAGACCGTCACAGTGACAAAAGATCATCAATAGCAGTGACTGTGACTCTGTACTGTGACTCATGTCTGTGTAGTACTGTAGTACCCAAGGAAGTTATAAGTGGGGTGAACGAGCAATTCAAAATGTTGTGATGTAGAGTTAGATTTTATTCTCAATCTTGTGTATCTTCGAGTGTTAATGTGTAATATTGGTGGAATATTAACCATTAAGTGTTCGTTAACGTGCACGAGTGCGGGCAAAAGAATCAAACGCAAAAATAAATGGCATTTTGTGATTTTTCCAAATCTCCCTCGGAAGTTTCAGTAAATGTCCACCATTTTACTGATTCGTGACTTTGACAATAATTGACTGTGACGTGACATTACTTTAAACTATAATACACTTGACATTGGCGAAATTGCTAGTAGGCCAGTGCCTCCGCAGAAGCCATCCAATAAAAAAAGAAAGAAAGAAGAAGTGATAAGTACCTACGTACAACTTGAACTATATCTTCAAAGAAAAAGCGGGGGTAACGATTATTTGACCTTGAAAACGATTTAAAAATAAAAAAAGAAAAGGACGTGAGCGGTCCTTGTTGTCTCTTTCTTATTTATAGTGCCAATCTCAGATGACAGCAAATACTTTGAAAAACAAACAGGACAAGAAATTCTTTAATTTCCAGAATAGTATTTAAAATCTCATCAGATACCAAAGAGGATGTTCTATGTAAATGTATTAAATAGGTGACCTCTTTAGTACAGTTGTCTTTGTGATGATTATTTCGCAAGTTTATTTTAGTCTATGCGAAAACTCAGAAACTTTGTACGAGAGAGAAAGAGACTTCTGATCCTCGGTATACTTCCTTTTCTCGCATTTTATTTTAATTTTACTTTTCAGTGAGACCTCTTTTTATATGAGAGATATAGTTCCAGTTGTACGTAAGTACATATAAATTCCTTGGTAGTACCATGTTCATCTGTGATTCTGTTGCCTATGAAGGCTGTAATAGTAAAATAGCGTCCATCACTTTTTCACTTATTTTAAGTAAGGTGTTAGACAGAGATGCACCTGTAATTTTATAATTACCAAGGAATTTATATAATAACGTAACCGGAAGGATCACTACTACAAGAAACGCGGTCCGACAGATACTAAATACTAAGGAGCTGTCTCATGTTATAAAAGGACGACCATAATTCATGAACTAAACAGGACAACAGCTTTCATGCTTTACGAGTAGGTTCTATCCTCTCGTTAGAAAGTCTTCGTCTTTGAAATGAAAGCTGCATAAAACGGAAGGATTATTCCTGAAATCCGCACAAGACCGTCCCAACCAGTGGGGATATCGAGCAAATGCTAAAAAAGATTTCCCGAAATCTCTACTAATTATCAGCAGTGGGGATTTCAGTCAAATAAAAAGAAAGTATTTTTACCGCTTTCCCTAACACGGCTAACGAACTATACTTACTTTTGGGGGCTTTATGGGATAAATACTTAGTTTTACAACGTTTTCTTCTTCTTTTATTACTTCTTTACAGAAGTAATAGATCTCATCGATATCTTCGTTTTGGATGACAGCTATAAAATTTCAAAGGGCTATAACATGGAATCTATTGATCGTAGACTAGTATTTTCCTTACAGAAGTGATAGATAGACCTCATCGATATCTTTGGTCTGGATGACAGTTGTCAAACTTTAACTCTGAAACTATGTATTGATCCTGGACTAGTAATTTATTTTCAGAAGTGATAGATTTCATTGATATCTTCGTTTTGGATGACACCTTACTGAAAATAATGTTTGTTTAGATGTCGTTGATGGTGCATGGGCTGCTGTTGCGCCCCGGCTGGTGTCTCAGTCTTGCGGACAAGGCATTGACATCCAATAATATGTTTGTGTATGGGTATCGCAGGATCGAACAATGAAAGACGCTGTTGACTGTTTCACTGGTTGTATAATCACTTATTACAGCAATTGCTACCCAGCAAAATATTATCAGCTAATTACATGGGAATTGCACCGGACCAATACATTTTGGGGACATGACAAGCTTCGACTTCTTGGGTACGTTCACTACTACGTTCGAGGACGCACGGATCATCCGCGCGATCACTCGAAATAGTTCACGGCGTCGTCAGGCGTTCGACTGGGTCACCGAAAAATAGTAGGGGAAGGGAGGAATAGTATGAAACTGACACTTGACCGTTAACAGTTATATGTGTCAGTTTAAAGCCGTTCACTAACTCCGGATGATCGAGCGATATTTGCACGGGTGATTCAAGCGTAGTATGTGAATGCACCCATGGTTTTAGCGTCTGTGTTGCCAGTCGTCATGCAGTCGTCAAGGGTTGCTTTATTTACTCGTATACCTATTATAAAATAAGGTTGCCTTTACAAGGGCAGGCGTGACGTGCGACGCCACATTTCCTTCATGTCAAGTCAATACCCTTTTCCATAATCTTAGATATTTTATGTAAACAAAGAAATGTCACGATAAGTCACTATCAAAGTGACATGCCAGTTGTCCAAAACATTTTTCACCTGTGAAAAATATATTTGTTTCTATTTCCTTCGGCTTTGCTCTCGCGCGGCACCTTTGCTGTAATAGGAGCCTCAATGTCTTGAAAAAGGCGATGAACAATCTTACAGCAGTCAAGGTACATTCGGCCAATTTTTCCATAAAGTTTGTTACGCCCAGTCTTATTCTTCGCTGGTTTTATTCTCAGTAACAATCTTTCTCACAGTTACTGCAGATAATCCCAAAATAACTGCTGTTTTCTGGGCACAGTCTGCTAATGAGCAATATTTGTCTTTAGACTACGACTTATACTCGTTTGTCTGATTATAGGCATTCATCACCATTACTTTTTCCGATACACTCATATTTTTACGAACACATTTTTTTACCGGTGACAAATTGTGCTTTGATGTTGAGGGACCCGTCTCCATTTGACAAGAATAATAACAAATGTATCAAACCTAACAAAAAGAAGATAAAACAATAACAGAAACAAACAAAACTTTATTTATTTATATATTGTACAATACAGGCAGGTTGTATGGCAGGCCATATAGTTTGCAGAACCGACAACCGCTGGAGAATAAAGGTTCTCGAATGGTGACCACGAACAAGCAAGCGAAGTGTAGGGATACCCCCCACACGATGGACCGACGACATTGTAGCCATCGCAGGAAGTCAATAGATGGAGGTGGCACAAGATCGCTCGTCATGGCACTCTTTGGGGGAGGCCTATGTTCAGCAGGGGACTTCTAAAGGCTGACATGATAATGATGATATTGTACAGTGTACAGTGAACACACATTCATAGTAAGACTACTAGATAAGACTTAAAGTACAAACTAATTGTAAGTACAATGACCCTGCTAGGGTGTTGCAAATAGATAGAGGAGAGGGAAACAATCTTATTACTGACTTCACCACATATTAACTATTAATGATAATAAAGGTACAAATAATTATTTAACTAGGTAATATTATTCTTATTTCTAGGTAAGTTATTCTTATATTTATAATATGGTAACTAGGTAATTCTTTTCTCTATAATCTTATTAGGTATTACAGCTGATATACTAAATTCTCTATGTCAATTTAATAAACTTTCTTCATCATCATCATTATCATTTTCCATTTGTCTTCCATAAATTCGTTGATATTATAATAGGCCTTTTTTATAAGGATAGATTTCAGGGTTTTTTGGAATATGAATAAGCAAGAAACACTCAAGTTCAAGGATTAAAGCACGAATAACAAAACGGTAGCGATTGCACCAAATATTTTGAATCCCTGCAGTGTTCCCAGTCTAAGAAAAAAATATTGCACGGGTTTTTTTATCTCAGTCTAAATTTAAAAGCTAATAAACAATTCAATAATTCAAGAATATCACATTATTCTTTCAAAATAAGTTAATCAAATTTCTATCTTCTTTGGGAAATGTGACCAGCCCACTTCCACATTAGCTTGCTTATCCTTTGAGCTACGTCGGTTACCTTGGTTCTCCGTCGGATATCTTCATTACGAATCTTGTCCATCAGAGAAACACCAAGCAACAAGAGCTCGCTCAGCGAGCTGTCCATAGCTCGCTGAGCGACCTTAAATTTGTGGACTAGTTTGACTGTGAGTGTCCACGTTTCGGCACCGTAGGTCATGACTGGTAGGACGCACGGACTTTTGTCTTCAGGCACTGCGGCATGGATGACGAGAAGACTTGACGTAGCTTGCCGAATGCTGCCCAACACAGGTGAAATCTTCAGTTGGTTTCCTTCTCAAAGTTGTTCTTACCTAATTGCAATATTTGCCCAAGGTAAACATTATATCAAGTTAGGTCCTTTGTCCTTAATTAAACCCTATTTATTTAAAACTATGTTAGGTTATCGATTCTTTAAAAGTTGTGTTTGAGCGAATTCTTTTCAGGAGATTAGATGCCCGTAGATGACCTATCTTAAAAAATCTTGGTGCCGTGGAATAGAATAAAATAAGTCAATATGAATAATCATATTGTTTTTTACAAATAAATATATATTTCTCATTAAATCTTCGTTTTTTTGTGTCGTCTTGCATATTCCTTTATTTTTTTTTGCAATTTTGAAACATTGATATAATAACAACACTAACGATCACTTCCCTTCCCTACTCAGGCTCACGGCCCTATTTCATAAAACTATAGTTCACTGACAAATGTCAATCGAACCGACAATTGTCAGTCAAACTATCGAAATGTCGTGCATTTTTGATAAATGAAACGCAGGTTTGGCGTATTCGACTGACATTTGTAGGTTTATTATGATTTGTCGCCTTGTGAAATAGGGCCCAGTGCAGATCTAGAAACTCACAATAATTAACATAAAATGGATAAACTATGATGCTATTTTTACCCTGCGTCTATTCTGATTCTTCGTCCTTGATCTGCAACTACATACTAAAAAAACATTACTGCAGCCCGATTCCATAACTTGGCTTCAATCGGATTGTCACTTTTTTCATAGCAAATTCGACTCTATCGCAAGGCATTAGTGGCTGCGATACTGAGAATTCGATTGAAGCCAAGTTATGGAATCGGGCTGCTGATCGAAATTCAACCTCTTTGGTTTTTCAAATGTTGAACGAAAACGTGCCGGATTTCATAACATCATTTTATGTTGTCAATGTCAATCAGTTCTGACAGTCACTTATTTTTGACATATTCACGAGTCGTAAGCCAATCGTGGCAGCAGACTTCAGTAGGTAGAGAATTTTATTTTATTCAAAAACGTCCAAAATCTGTACAAACTCAGTCACCAATCTTTGCATTTATTTAGCCTATAATGTATTAGTATAAAAATGATTTTTTCTATCAAATATTTTACAATATTCTGCTTATCATGGCTGTTCTTCGAGGTCTCCGCTCACGATCATCTTTTGGAAGGTATTTACTGTGGAAAAGAAAACTGCTACGAAGTTCTCGGAGTAACCAGAGAAGCTACAAAGAATGAGATTGGTAAGAGCTACCGGCAACTCGCTAAAAGATTCCATCCAGACGTGCATAGAGGTGTGGAGGAAAAAAAGGCGGCAGAGGAAAAATTTAAAGAGATCGCGACAGCTTACGAGATTTTACGAGACGATGAAGAGAGAAGTGACTATGATTATATGTTAGATAACCCGCAAGAATACTATGCTCACTACTACAGGTACTACCGCCGGCGAATGGCGCCGAAAGTCGACGTCCGAATAGTCCTAGCCGTTACCATATCTTTAATATCCATTTTCCAGTACTACAGCGCGTGGTCAAAATACGACACCGCTATAAAATACTTCATGACAGTGCCAAAGTATAGAAATAAAGCATTAGAGATTGCCAAAGCGGAAACTAAAGAAGCTAACTCTAGAAAGGGAAACAAGAAAAGCAAGGTAGAACAGAAAGAGGAACAAGACAGAATAATACGCAGAGTTATTGAAGAAAACATGGACATAAAAGGTGCTTACGCAAAGCCTGAGATTGTAGACATCCTTTGGGTACAACTAATTATATTGCCGTACACAATAGTTCGATATATTTATTGGTATTTGAGATGGCTTTGGATGTTTATAATATTAAAGCATCCATATGGTGAAGAGGAGAAGTTATACTTAATTAGGAAATACATGAATCTTGGACAACATCAGTTCAATGCTTTGGAAGATAAAGAGAGAGAAGAGTTTCTTGATGAGGAGTTATGGATCAAAGATAACTTCATCTCCTGGAAGGAAATCAAAGATGAAGAAGCCAAGAAGGCATTAGCAGATAACAATAAGTACAAACAGTACAGGAGGTATATCAAGCAACACGGTGTTGGTAGAATGACATTTGATGATTCATGATTGTGTACAATATTGTGATTTATTTATGATGATATTACTGTAAATAAGACCAGTCTCTCACAACTTGCATTTATATCAATATGTCATGGCGATATCATAGAATTGATAATTTCATGAAATGGTTGGTCACATCATGAAAAAGTTATATTTTCATTAAATTATCGGTAACATCATGAAATGGTTTGGCCAGATGAATGAATGATCAGCGTTTGACAATATGAATAGCTAAATGCATGGCTACTTCATGATATGGTCAAACATTTATGATCATATTGAAAAATAGAAGGAGAGGGTGGGTGGAAGTCCGACTTGGCCGTGATATGTTAGAAGGCGGGAGCAAAGCATAGTGAGCTTCCACCTTCGCCTACATTTTTTTTTCTAGCTATCTGTTTGAACACCTATAGTATATGAAAACCTTACATTACCTTATTTAATTATATGGCTAAACGTGGATTGAAATATCATTAAACATTGATGTTTCAACAATATGGTCAGTTATAGCTGGCCATTTCATGAAATAATCAACCACATCATGAAGTTATTAATTCTATGATATAGCTATGACAAATGTATTTATTACTTGTACATTTTTATTGTTTATGGTTTAACGCATAAAATAATAAAACAAATATTTTATACACAATTTGTTACTTTATTTGTTGAATATTATCTAACCTTCTCAACATGTACTAGGATGATTCAATTAGAAATATAATAATCATACACAAAATGCAACACAAGGCATTAAGGCATACTATAATACATTCTTCCAGTGCTCAGCCCACAACACAAGGCAAGTATAGTAACTATATACAATCCCTGAGCTAGCCCCATATCCACAACCTCGGGGTAAAATACTACCTGACCAGTAGTAGCTTACAAGGGGTTAGTCCAACTGAGTCTACTAATCGTTCTATGATAGAACAGTATGGACAAAAAAGTCCGGATGGGTATTTAGAACACAATGCTCCAAATTTACAAAAGAAAGGTATGAAATTATGAATGTGGGATGTAATCTTGACACTTTAAAACAATTTAATTTGATCAAAGCAGAACAAGTGATCATTGTTCTGTTTATTCATATATTCTGTTAACAAGACAAATAAAGTTGTACAACAAATATGAGATCTTAAAAACAATTATGTGACCAATGTGTGTGAATAAAATTATGTCATTTATGCATTAAAATTGCATTGGCAGTGCATTACTGATATTTAAATCTTAACATAACTAATTTAGCTGAAATGGAATAGAATGTCATTATTAACCCCCAAACTCCAAAGAGAGGGGGGTGTTATAAGTTTAGGGTATGTATGTATCACTGTATTTATGTCTGTCTGTGGCACCGTAGCTCCCAAATGAATGGACCGATTTTGATATGGGTTTTTCGGTTTGAAAGCTGATGTGATCGAAATGGTTCTTAGCTATAATGGGGGGGGGGGGGGGGGGTTGGAGGTTATTTTTTATTTATTTGTGCTTGTTTTAATGTAACTAGTTGTACACTTTGATGATAATTTTTCATTTACATCTAGGGCACCATGGAACGTGGGTACCTACATACTTACAGCAGATAACTATAAATTCAACAGTACATATCACTTGTACAAATTTTCAAAAGGCTTATCAATGATGCCCATGCAAATAAAGAGTTCTTTCTACTCTACAACTTGACTATTTCTGAACAAAATCTACTTTCCTAAAAAAAAAAAAACTTTTGCAAAATGCTGAATGTTTGTTTTTTAGATGGAGCATTCATTTTAGTGAAAATAAATTTATTTGAAAAGGATTTTTATAGATCTAAGTGCCGAGTTGCTCAGTGGAATAGAGCCCAGATTGATCTGAGATAAAACCTAAAGAAACTATTGTTAAGCTATGGTAAATAGGTAGGTATATGGCCACTATTATTTGATATTTGTATATATTTTGGAAATAAGCTTATTATAACATTTATGATGAGCAACCTTAAAAAGGGGATTAAGCAAGCATAGGTAAATTAATCGACATTTAAATTTTTCCCTTTGAGTAGCCTTTATGAATTTGGCCATTACATTTACCTGGAAGTGTTACAATACAAACGGCTTTAGGCAAGTTTGGAACTCGACATTCACCCAGTCTCAACTCATCAGACCGGAAAGTAGGTTCCACTTCCAGATGACAAAATCTATTGCTCGTTTAGTCACACTTTCGCTTTGGCAGTCGTTTATCTTTTTATGATTTATTGCTTTACAATAACAGTCACTTTGGTTTTTATACTTATTTAATTTACTGTGCATTGCAGAGTTCACATAGCAGTCTATATTATAATTATGATGGCGTCAACACATTAAGATAATAGTTATGTATCTTTGTTATTTTCGTTCAGTAATTTACTATTTCGTAGTTTCTATTGTATGTAGGTAGGATTTCATTACGCTTATTTTGTGACATTATTAATTAATTTTAATGATGGTTTTATTCCGTCCACAACACAATTTTAAGTTTAATCAAATTATTTAATCAGTACAGTAGTGGTCTTCGACCATGCATACGGAGTTGGATGCGTTGTCGAACGTATAAGTTAAAAATAAAACAGGAACTTGTGATTTTGACAGCAGTGGCAGGTAAAAAAATAAAACACGTTATCATGATATGACACTTCCAAAAATAGTAATTATTATTAACGTATTTGTGACATTATATCTGAACCACATAGAAACAACAATCTAAGATATTGCGTTGTTCACCTCATGCTTAGCTTACTCAAGATTTTGTTGTGTCATGTTAATGTAATTTATCTATAGCCCTATTTCACCACTCCAGAGACATCGTGTAGTTAAAACAATATTTAAAAATAACCACTTCTTGTATGATAGTTACAAATTCGTAACATTGTCTACCGTTTTGGCCGCGTCGTGCCCTTACTCTGTGATGGTGAAACGGGAAGTAAATGTTTTCATCACGTATTTTTTTTAATTATCACTTTATTGTGCATATTTTCATGAACTTCTTCAGACTATTGCAGGCCTCGTCTCTACTACACTTTGTAACATGGTAGCTTTCAAGTCAACAAATCAATCTACCAAGCCTATACATTAACTTTGTACACAAAATTTCCAATATAACAATACATACACACACTTATTTCATATTTACAGTAATAAAAAGCTATATTATATTTCATCTGGAATACTTAAACTTTTCTTTCTAAAAATCAGCTACTGATCTCTATTCAAATATGTTTACACAAAATAATGCTTCTGATTCTTTACCAATATGTTATTAAAATTAATACATACATCTGTTAATACAATATTTATCATAAATTCACTTCTTTTCCGATAGTAATAGCTGTTTTGTTTGATCAGCTGAAAATGAAAATTAAATCCACATGTTTCAACATTTATTAGGTACCTTTGTAAAATTATAATCTGTAATGTTGAATAGATTTCATTCCACAATACGATCAACTTGAACGTGGATCTTTTATAATATTCATTAATTGCACGCAGAACTGGAGAAATGAATGCCTGCCACATTCTTGCCATATTTTAAAAGTAGACGCCCTTAGACCATTCTTACACTTGTAAGTTTTACTCACGTAAGTAACTTATCAACTTAAGTGCAAACTTATCGTAAGTTAATTGCGTAAGGTTACTTACGTATGTAACTACGTAATTAACTAACGATAAATTTGCAAATGCAAAAAGTGTTTACATTTGCAAATTTATCACAAGTTAATTACGTAAGTTACTTACGTGCGTAAAACTTAAGTGTAAGGGCGGTTTGGTAAGCCTTTCATAGATTTAGAAAAAGGGAGTATCAATAGATTCATTGTATGTATTCCCAGTTAAAAAAAACAGAAGAAATTCCGTAATTACAATTTATTGAGTTATTTATTTATTATGTGTATTAAAAGATGGCCCATAATTATTTAAATTACAGCCTGTTTTAGTAACCTTGTCTAACGTTAACAGTTAATAAGACAATATATAATGCTTCTTCTGCATTTTTTTGAGATGCTTCCGGCTGCTTTGTGATTGGAAACATTAAGAACACTGCAAAGGTTAGGGAAAGCTACACAAAGTTATCTGTTATTGTGTACTGAAATGAAACGTTATGCAAAAGTAACTAGTAGGAATCTAACTGAACTTCCAATGAATTTATTACCGGAAGACAATCTACATAGATATATGTACATGACCCACTGTGTCGGAAATCTGGTTTGATCAAAATACGTGTTATAACAATTATAACTAATCTCATATTTTTTTAAACTTTTTTTCAGTTTGGCGGAAGTAAGCTAGATGTTTTTTCAACAAAGTAACACCCGTATGAACTATCTGTTATAATTTTACTAAATGCACCAAAAAAATAGCGTAACTTAACGATAGCTGCATGCTTACGTTTAAAATTACTCCGCAATACGTTGTTCTGGACTGCACTGCATTTGTTTTGAGCAGGAGTTGCGCCTAGTTACGCTAAGACGTCGCGTACGTACGCCTATAGTTTCGTGGCGAGTGCGTGCGTAACTAGATAAAGTGAGGCGCGATTCGGTCACTGCTCCGTACAAATATATAACTATTTGACGTCATAGGTCCAATTGTAAGCAATTTGTAATCCTCGGAACTTATGTTATTAGTGAACATCCAAAGTTGCGTTAAAAATCTTAAAGCCACTTAGTACGTAAATTAATAACTTATGGAGCATGAAAACTCCGAAATGTTTCAGGGACACAGTTAAGTTAGTCAAAATTATATAATCATTAAGAAAAAAATAAACATAAACGACATGCTCGCTCAACACCCAACAACTTCATATGTTTCATGATAAGATGGGCGTGTTCCATATGGACCTTCTAGCCCACTTTCCGTGTGACGTGTTGGACTAGTTCTGTGAGTTGCATGTAAGAGAAATAAATAGATAAATAAATTTCAAATAGTTTGTCATTAATAGTTTAAATGTTGCAGCAGTATGAAATTGGTAGTTCGAGTGATTAACCTATACAGGTTGTAGTTATGCATCCCCGCCATATTTGCAGAGGTAGGTATACTCCACTTACAGAACACGAATCATTAATAAAAGAAGTACACAAAAAAATGAATTAAAAATAAGTAAAAAAAGTTTATAAAAAGCGATATGTGTACGCGATCCTAATTTGAAATCACCCAGTGTGGCGAGAGCTTGCGTCCACACACACTAATGAAGCCTTGTCCCGTGTATTGCCTGTTTCACGCACACTACGCGCCAGCCGCGGCGTGCGGCGCGGCAGCGCCCCAAGGCTGGCGCGGGTCATTACCCCGGTCGTTGCCCGAGCCACAGAATAAAGAAGTAATGCCCGAGCACTCAGCTGTTCGATCACTCACGCTCGCCGCAATACGCTCGATGCTAAAATGGAGCAATTTTCTAATGTCGAACTTAGGGAGATGGTTCATTTGTTTTTTTTTTGCCCACGCCCACGCGTCGTGTTTCTAGGTGCCACACAGAGCAATTCCAGGTGTTAATTCAATGTGAACGTGTTAAAAAAATTACACAAAACATTAAGACATTGTGCTCAATTGTGCATTGAAAATGAAGGAGGATACTGAAGAGTATCAAGGTAACGTATATTGTAAACTTGTTCATAATTTTTTACATTCCAATCGAACTGTAAATAAGCTGATTCCAATTTTTTTACCACGTCGGAAATTCCTAACTAATGTCAACGTTGATGATACATTCTCACTTGCATTAAGTTTATTTATACCAACTAATAATTAAAGGTTCGCTATTTATTCTGTGGCGCGGGCGGCGGCGGCGCGCGGCGCGTCTTTAGGAGCGCGCACACATACCTACCATACATGTGTATGTGTCGTGGGGTTCTACTCCAAAACAAAGTTGGGCCTACTACGATTTATCAATAAAATATTTAATTAAAAATTCCACCTCCAGTTAAATGTAGGAATTAAATAGTATTGTTAGTTAATTAAGGTATACCTATTACAATCGACTCTGCGAATATGGCGGGGATGGAAAACTACAACCTGTATATAAAATATCATTGGCTATAACAAACAAAGACTAGATGATAAAATAAACAGAAACAGCAGTAAGTGGTAGGCATTCATGACTGTCGGTCCACTAAACAATCTACTGTCGTAAGATCAACGACAACGCGACAACACGCAGGCGACACAACGACACTCCGGACCCCGCCGAAATACATTCCATATTCACAAAAAAATACTAGGCGTCAAGCATTCACTTTTCAGTCCTTAATTTAAATAGTTCTCTTCTTCAATGGAGTTTCGACTGCGATGAAGCGAGTATAAAATGTTTAGTTATAAGGCTGGTGTCACACTAGCGGCGCGCACGCTTGCCGCGCGGCGGTCGCACGGCTACGTGCAGTGCGCGACCTCACACCGGCGTCTCGTGGTCGGCCTCTTCTATTCGACCGAGCCGCCATGCGTTTGGATCTGTTGCTGTTGTTAAAACAATACAATATGAATAACTTTTTAGACAGGGAAAACGTCCAAACATTGGCACCCCTCCCTAATACTGGCATCGTCACTTTAACACCAAAAATGAAGCCCTAAGACCAAGTATTGACAATGAAAATAAATAATTCTAACATAGCGCTTTCTTCCTTTAAAAAAAAACATAGTTGTTAGTAGGTCACTAACTATGGATTCAAAGTCATATTCATATGTGACAATGCCAATATTTGGAGGGGGTGCCAACGTCAGGACAGTGTAACTTGATTCTTGATGTAAAATTGAGATCAATCTAGTCCCAGAAAGTCTATGTTATTTAATTAATAAGTGTTATTAGTCGAATCAAATTTTGAATTTATTAAGGTTAAACAATAAAGAAGATTTGACGATAAATTGCTTTGTTTCACATTGTAGAATCAAAATTAGGCACAACTTTGTGCATATTGTTTATTTTTATTCTTTAATAAAATTAAGTTTGAATTGCAACCCGTATGTACTTACCTATGTAATGTAATAAATAATATACATTAATAATAAAATACTTAATTCTCAACATCGTTTTGCATTCCAAACTAATACATTTTTGTATCAGTGACATCCCAATAGAGAATTGGACTTGATATTTTAATTATATTTTTAGATCGCCTTCACTAGCCAACATTCACACAAGCAAAACATATCGCACGTGTTTCTCAAAGTTGTGCACGTGTCGTAACTGATTGTGTGTCGTATGCTTTATAAAATGTTATTATAGTAAAAAAATGGTCACGGTCAATAAATTCCGTCCATCTAGTGCCAGCTTGATGTCACGTGACGTGATCAAGACTAGATCACCAGTTCACCACGCAATGTGCAATCATCTTTGATGACAGGTGACTAGAGGTGGTTGTTATACCTAACATTTAAAATAACAGAAAATAATTTTATAACACATTGCCGCATACACAAGCTGATATCATTAAAAGATTCTATAATTGAATCCTTCGATCTATGGGCTAGCAAAGTTGCCTTGAAATTTTAAGAGATGGCGCCTTGCAAAAATCAAAGGTCAACTTTAAAAAAATATAGGAATTCATATCGCACAATACAATCATTTTTTTATCTAACAAATTTTCTAAACGAAAAGTTTGAATCACGTACGGGTTTCGGGGTTTATTAGATACAAGTTTTCCCGCCCGAGACTTCGTCCGCGCGGACTACAGTTTATCGCGAAAAAAACATCCTATTTTCTTCTAGGATATTAAAAACCAATTCAAAAGTAGGTATAGCACCAATTGCTCTTTATGTTTTTTTTGACAGGCTTGTTATTTTGTTTCCATGGCAACCACAGACCATTCTGTGATGACAACCGTTCCTTACAGTGAGTAATCAATATTTTCCAGTTTTCCCGCGGAAGCTTTCAATTTGCCGGGATAAAAAGTATCCTATGTTTTAGTATAAGCTGTGTCTATTCTAAATTTCATCGACATCCGTCCAGCCGTTATCGCGTGAAAGCTCCCCAAACAAACAAACAGTTTCACTTATATATATTGGTATGGATGTTCTCGGTAAGCAGGCGTTAATGCTAAAATCATATAAACAATCATTATTTTGTTCATTAACTGTGTTATAAAATTATAATCTATCACACATTCACAACAGTGTCAGTTTTTATTATTATTATTATATTGAAATATTGAAACTGTTATAATTATTATAATAGTTTAGATATTATGTTGTTAAAATATACAAGCATAACACATTAAATAAATAACTACTGGTGACGTAGTCTTAAGCTAACCAGGTGATCTAGCAGTCGTAAGATGGACGTTATAACTACTGGTGACGTAGTCTTGAGCTAACCAGGTGATCTAGCAGTCGTAAGATGGACGTCATTTTTTTTAGACCATGTATAAAACAATCTAAAAGGCATTACTTGCAAAGCAACAAAACAACAACAATTTTGTGTGGATGTGAACTAGTAAATATCACTTAACATAGAAAGCCATGATTTTAATTGTTGATTAAATGGAGGTCAAGGCAGATGCGGTGGTCTCAAGAAGGCTAACCTTTTTCTCCCATAGATGTAGCCTTCCCAAGGCGTACTCATGCTTAACACACGATTTCATAAATAATTTTTTGATAAAAATTACTTTATATGGATTTGTAAATGACTAATTTTTAAACTATTTGATGAAAGAGCACTTATTGGACATAACTAAACTTCCGCCATTTTGAAAAAAAAAGCCTGTTTGATTTCTTGGCCAAATGAAAATGTCAATCGATAGGGAAAAATATAAATAAAATATATAGTGTTAAAAACTATTGCCTGTGCAATTAACTTTTTATTCGACTACAGCAAAGCAAGGGAAGGGAATGAGTTTAACAGTCTATTTATGTATGTATGTATCTATGTATGTGGTTGTTCCACCATAGCGTCGCCCCTATTGGTTCGATTATGACAAGCGAGATGTCAATCGATTCGTCTTCATCGCAAGAGTGACTATTTTTTACCCGACACCAGTCGGGTTTTAGTTTTTGAACTTATGTTTTGTAGATATATTTGGGATTCAAAATTATTTTTTTAGTTTCTGGTTTTCTTTCTTGGTTATTATATAACTGAATCTGATGAAATTAATGTCACAGAAAACTATTCTAACCTGCGCCAACCCATAGTTGCACGACAAATTAATATTTTACGAAAAATAATGATTTTTGATCCAAAATATCTCGAAAATCGCATGTATTTTTTCTCTCTCTTTTTATTATAATTTTCCCTATCGATTGACACTAGTTTCAGTTATGGCCAAGAAATCAAGTTTATTTCAAAATGGCGGACGTTTAGGCATGCCAGTGTCCATACAAAAATGTTAGATGGTCTTTATATGGGACACCAAATTTAAATAAAATAAGAATCATTCAAATAGGTTCAGAAATTCCACAGACTTCCTCACTATATTAGTGACATACAAACAAACAAAGTATGCATTCCAATTGCGTTTTTTTTATAGTCGATTTAACAAAAAACGTTTACGTAATCGTAGTCGTGCGAACAAGATCGGTTCTAATAATAATATTATGGATTATAATAATGGATTAATATAATATCCTTTCGCGGAAAGCACACAATTCTGTTTCAATTATTAATTTTAATAATCATGTTTAGATCTTTTGATTTACCAGACAAATAATAGACTATTGTAATGAGTACCACTCAACTTGTTGAAAGCTTTAGTTAATTATTTTAGTAGCGTGTGTCTATCTATACTTATAATAAAGCAATACGAACGAAAAAGTCTGTACAAAGAAGATAATTAAAAAATAAATTGTTTAGGGTACTTAAAAGGTAATGAACAAGATTATAACATTTTTTAAATTCGTGTCTGTCTGTTTGTCTGTATGTTTGTTCGCGCATCACGTAAAAACTACTGGACCAATTTTGATGCGGTTTTCACTGTTGGATAGCTTAGGGTTTGACTTAAAAACTGGTGTACTTGGTATCTTAATCCAATGAGGAGAAGCTGAGCAATCGATGAAAAATCGTCTGAGGGAATTTTGATCAAATGTTGGTATATTGGATTACTTTTAACCTAGAAAAATAACCACGCGTGCGAAGCGGCGGGTACAGCTAGTTTAGTCAATATAATGGTACTAATTATGTTGGCAACTAAGCTAACTTTGATAGCTCCAAAGTAATTTTTATCTCATTAGTTACCATAATGTATGAAAGTGACAACAGAATTCCCACCACTATAGATGTTGGTGAACTAAAATAAGCAAAGCTAAAAATGAATTGTGATGTCAAAATTGGGTCTAAAAAATATATCACCATAGTTTTATTTTATTTTAAAGTAATAGCTTGATGTCAAATTAACTAATTACATAAAGTTGCATAATTTTAGCCAAAACGTGTGTGAGGAAGCGAATGAAAACAAACATAATTTACCTTTTGCAGTTGATCTTCCAAACATGCTCAGGGATTTGGGACAGGATTGAAGGACTACAGGGATAGTTATATGTAAAGCTACGTCTAATTATATGCTATTCAATTAAATATAATACTTAAGGGTAGAGGTAACAACTATTTAATTAAAGCGTTAGTTTTTTAAACCACTATCAATATTCACTAGGGATAGGTCCGTACTATGATTGCGTTGTATATTTCAGTTCAATGTAAACTGTGTCATGTTCAAATGTATCAGAATCCGCTCAGTCTAACGAAACAAATTAAATATATATAATCAAAAAGTAGTCGATATGTTTCAAAATTTGTAAAAATGTGGTCCCATAATTAAAATCATTGACAAACCAATAGTTTTGTAAAATGGTCGACAACATAGTTAGACTAGCTCTTACTGATTTTAGTTTCTAAAAATTCACAACACAATCACACCTAAGCGCAGCGTAGCCACCTTATCATAAATGTTCATCCCCAGCACCAAACAATATCCTTATTTTTATTGGTGTCATTATTAAATAACGTTATTAATAGTGGCTCAAATAATACAAATTATCACATGCATATTTAATAATTATATTATTAATACAAATTATCACATGCATTTTTAATAATTGTAAACGAAGTAGAGAGATACGTTAGCAAGAAAAGACTAGTTTAATACTTATTAAACTCACAAAGTCATGTAATTATTGACATTTAATATAATATTAATACTTTTTAGTATTTTATGTGAGTACTAACATAATGTGAGTAATAAGACATTGCATGCACACAACTCCCACACAACTCCCACACCAATGTTCTCAAAAGTTTAACACTTTCCCTGCTGACCTTACAAAGCGAGTCTAGCTCCGGGTGCTGGCGATGACGTCACTGGGATAAAACCACGTCTAAAAACACGCTGGGCGTGTTTTGCCGCACTAGCGTCGCGCTTTCAAAAACACAACCTATGTGTTTTCAGCAGTACAAGAGTTAAACCTTTTCAAACATGTAGAAACATTGTGAAACATTTTATTGCTTTTAAAATGTTTCCAACTTTTTCAAACGTTTGTAATATCATCTAGTGTGGGAGATTCATAAGTCTTAATATCAAAATAGAGATTAATTAGAAATCTATATATGCGAAATTATGTTACTTTATTTTGTAATGTATGTTTTTTTATAGATATACTACAAATAGGGCATGTAATATGGATGTCAGCAATCCCATAAAATAAATACATTATAAGCATCTGTCAGAAGTAATAATAAAATAGAGGCACACTAACTTTTTCATTCACTGTGGCATCAACGTGCGGCGGGGCCTTACCAAAGAAGACTCGGTACAGTTTTTACAATACTAACAGAAAATGAAATAAATGAGTTAAAATATTTGCCCACAGCTAATCTGCATCAATCAAGTTTTGTTCATTGTTAAAAAAACTAGAAGAAGCTATAACTTTCGTAAATAATGGTTCTTAGTGATGACCTCTATTTCATCAGCTTACTTCTAAATAAATAGTTCAATAGATAGCTCAGTATGTAAGTAGGGAAACGATAGGAACGGGCCAACAGTTCACGGTACTCAGTCACAGGATTCATTTAATTCATTTATTTAGAAATATGCATTACATTTGAATATTTTAATAGTACCAGTAAGATTTAATCCAATCGCGGACGGAAACTTCGATTAGCACTTTGCTCTTACAAAATGTTTAGGCACTTTTTATCCGCTTTTTCCTACAATACGTTTTTTTTTTAATTGGTATTATTAGTTTAAAATATTTACACGATATTTGTCAATATGTTTTTGTTATTAATATCATATTTAGGCGTGATATTAAATACAAAAAGATTAATTTTTAATCAGAAAGCGAGACGAAGGCATGGGTTTATACAATACATTTTGGAGTTGTATGATTCTTTTCACACTTAAATGTAAACGCGAAGCAATTAAAACGCTTGGAAACGTTTTTGCGTGTCAGCACATTTCGACACAAAGGATGTGATTCAATGGAAACGTAACATAGTTTCTGAGAATCACAAAGTGACACAATACCGTAAACAAGTCAAAGGAACGTTGGACGGGGATGCGACGACGCAGTCAGGCGTGTGAAGCGGGCGCGACGCGAAGCAGCGGCGCGTGTTCGTCTGCGCGCACAACACACACGTCAGCCACACGGCATAACACTCGCACCACGATCCATACCGATCTATTTTTCCCATCACTACAAACGAATGCAACACCAGCGTCCTTGTTTCCCGATACCTAACACAATTTTGGAGTCTTGTCTAGAATAAATCAGTAACTTGTGTCATATCTTATCAAATGAGGCGGTAGTCAAATGTAGACAAGCGTTCAGCCAAAAAAAAAGCAGGCAAAATGGCTCGACAAGCCTTTCATTATTACAGTATGATGAGAATTGAGAATCTGATTTTAGCATAGTACAATGGCATTTTCGCTGCTATCACGTTTTTCTTTCAGCCCAATTCAGTTCGCAAGCAGTCCTTTTTGTTATGTTTCAAGATGTTTCCAGTGGTTGATGAAAATGTTCCCAGTGGTTTGAAGCTCGAACTAAAACATTGATGCAACACATTATCGAATGATGGGATAAATAGTCGAAATGAATCGTAACACGAGATATATTCGATTACAATAACTAACATCGATGAGTTTTAGCATGTTTTCTTTATTTTCAAATAAAACTGCATATTAACATGAACAGTCTTCAATTCCGAAATAAAAATTAACGCAACGAATTTTGGATCTATTCCTTTCTTGAAGTCCGTTAATTTTAGTTGAAAAAGAAGACATACTAAACACAAGGCACATTATACATTAGATACATAAGACCACATGACGACATCCAGTTTTGCTTAAATGAATGTTGCTATTTTATAAAATTTAAAAATGAACAGGAATACTGAATCTTGTTTGGAATTGGGGATGCTATGTGCTGATTCCGGCTGAATTTAATACCACCAATATAGTAAGTAAGCATGCTTATAAGATCCACCTAAACTACAAAATTTAAATAAAGAACAGTTTTATTGGAGTATGCGTCTAAAAATTACAGTATCGAAGCTTTCTCTGCAGTTCTTGAAAATATTGAACTATCAGGCCACCTTGGACGCATACCCTAATAACAACTTTAGACTTGAAGAAGCATGACAAAGATTTTAAGTATAAACTAAACTAGAAATGGTGTACGTAAGTGAAACTACTTTCAAAAAGATGAATGAAAATAAATACTGTTTGAAATAGTAAAATAATGATCCGTATCTTATTTTTATTAGTTAGATTGGATGCAGCTATCAGCTGGTTGGAAGTCGCAGGCGCATCGTCCAAAATTCAAAAACGATGTGGACAATTTATTTTAGTTTATGATTTTCTCCAAAGAGGATGTAAATACTACGTAACTTTTCTCTTTGAACCAAATTGAGGCAATCCGCTGCGGTCAGTCTAGGAATATCCTTAGACAGCGTCATCAACAGGAGTATAATTTTAACAAGATACTTACTGTTTGGAAACCGTTTCGAGATTTTGATACTTATGTTTTTTTAGACGATCCACATTTTTTAATGCCTTCGATTTTGAAACCCTCTATACTATACAGAATGGGGCACCAAGGCATGGTATTTTTCCTTTGTAGTTAGAAGTTTTCATTCTAAAGAGTTAGTTTTGAAATATTGTCAATCTCTGTCGCACTTCTTCAGATCCATTTTTTAATGCCTTCGATTTTGAAACCCTCTATACTATACAGAATGGGGCATCAAGGCATGGTATTTTTCCTTTGTAGTTAGAAGTTTTCATTCTAAAGAGTTAGTTTTGAAATATTGTCAATCTCTATCGCACTTCTTCAGATCCATTTTTTAATGCCTTCGATTTTGAAACCCTCTATACTATACATAATGGGGCATCAAGGCATGGTATTTTTCCTTTGTAGTTAGAAGTTTTCATTCTAAAGAGTTAGTTTTGAAATATTGTCAATCTCTGTCGCACTTCTTCAGATCCAACCCCCCTTACCTTAACCGCCCCCTCCCCCTTACCTTGCAGCTGCCGGTTGAGTAGCGCCGTGATCCCGGGCCCGTCCCCTGCCTTCTTCACGACCAGCATCGGCTTGTCTTCGCCCTCCTCGTAGCTGTTGGGTAAGTGGCCATTGCTGACGGCCATTGTCTCGCTCACCTGGAACGATGTAATGATGGTGTCAGAGACCTGGTTGTTAAATTCACCAAATTACACACATTGAACACTAGTTTAAGAAATAAAAATCAACATTTTCATATGTATTTTTTATTTAAATGTCCAAAGTTTACTCATTTTCATCAGTTTCTTCTCTGTTCGTTGTTGGAATGTTAAATATAGTTTCATAAAAAGCTTGAACTTCTCCATGTTCAGGTAAGTATTTATTTTTTATGTCATTTTTTTTTATGTTAATATATATATATATATATATATATATATATATATATAATATATATATATATATATATAACTATAACATAACATAACCATCACGATAAGTTTGAAATGTGGGCAGAATGAGATGATATCTGTTGCTCATCATGCCATCAATGAATTCTCTAGCTTTGACTAACTCATTGTAATCAATAGAATGAGTAAAGTGTCGAAATTTTGATATTGTCAGAGTTATTTTTTTTATCCCTTGGAACTCCTCTTCTTTGACTCATCTGACAACATTGTCTTTTTATAGAACTTGGGTACCAGTCTTTGAAATCCAAAATATTTGTAGCGTTTGGACATATGTAAAGTTTTGTTGATCTTTTGAAGATGTCAGTATTAGCTCCACATATTATTTTTAATACATCTTGCTGGTATTATATTACTAAGTTTACAATTTATAACAGCAAAAACCAAAGCAAATCGCCAAAACACAGACGGAGTTGTACCCATGTTGTACCGCAGCACAGAGTACTAACCAAAGAGAATATAATCACTACGTTTAGTACTAACAAACCGTCAATGTCTAACGTTATGAATGCGTTCAGTGAAGTAATAACATAAAGTCACTGATTTGTGTCTTTACTCTATGGACTGGCAGAGTCGACCGTGCTCAATTTGTACTAAATATATAAGGCTTGCGTGGTTTCTCAACGGAATAAGATGCGTCTCAAGAAAACTGAAACGAATAAAAAAAGGCCAAACCGTCAAAAACCTGACCAATGGAGTTTCTCAAATGACCGATTCAAATGTGCTGTGAGTCTGTCTGTCTGTTACTACTGGACCGATTCAAAAGCGGTTTCCACTGATCGATAGCTTAGGTCTTGGCCTTTGCATTTCGATGCGATGAGAAATAACTTACTTAAAAGCTACAAAAACACGCCTGCCGCCAAAAAAGAGCTTCTGCCAATAAATTATATACTGTTGGAATGTGCTTATCTAGACCTGTGGGGACACAAGTTATTAATAGTAATGCGAACTAAGCAAATCGCGCCCTCCGCGGCGCCAGTTGCCTTACCACCTTAGTGTCGAATACGTGTCCGCATGGCACGCCTTGTCTTATATTTTTGTATCGTGTGACTGTGTAATTAATCAGAATATATAGTGCTAATTGGACTGAAGATAAACTCTTTCATTTCCTTTCCGGTAGTTTGGACATTGAATAATAGTTAGGTAAGACCTTCAATTTGATATCCATATTGTAAATATAGAAGTTTTTTTTTCTCGTTTAATAATGATGTCACATAGCCCAGTAGCCATAAAACAATGCATATGTTACTCGGGGAGATGTAAGGATTCTAACGATACCCCATACGTCTAAATCTGTTCAGGCATTTAAAAGTTATGGTGGAATAAAGAAAGTCACATACATACAAATATACAAATATACATTAATGCTAAAAACATCACACTTCTTTTTTTGGGCAGTCGTGTAAAAACCGAGAAATCGATAAAAAGATTTTGATATTTAATAGGTAATTTTGGTCCTGCACACATAAGACAAGTTTTATGAGAAAAATGTTATATGTAACGAATGTCAACGCAAGCAAAGCCGCGGGGCACAGTTAGTCCAAGGCTTCAAAATGGACGATTTGAATGAGATCGAGGTGAAGGATTTTTAATCTAAGGATTTTCGGTGGAGACCAAGAATTTAAGGTAAGCAAGGGAGACGATACTTTACGCTTACAATCCTAGATTGCTGAAGCCAAACGCTTCCATCAACGAAGAGTAAAAAAACTATATTGACAGTAGCACTTAGATGGAACATTTCTCCAAATCATCGCCTCGAATGATTCTACTCTGGTCTCAGCAGTTTTGATCACCACTTCTGTCTCCATGACGTGACACAATGGGCAGCTTCAGCTTGTCCCGGGGCCAGACCAGCTGCAACTCTGACCTCCAGGATTGACCCCGGTCTCACCTGCATGAGCTTGTGTACCACGTCTCTCCCCAGGATGTGGTCGAACACGGCCTGCAGGAATGCGTCCGACATGATGGACAGCTTCAGCTTGTCTCGGTGCCAGACCAGCACTCGAGATTCTTCCATCGCCATTATTGACACCTGGAAATCGTACAATGATTCTCATGAATACAATGTCTATTGTCTACACAAGACATAATCGAAAAAGCTAAAAAACCCGACTACGAACAACTCAAAATAGGCAAAAATTTAAATGAGAATGGTTGATAACCAACTTTAAATCGTTATAATAAATCCTAAATGAAAAACGATAAGAGAAACCTATTAAAGATGCTTTTCCAATGCCTATTCAATGATACCCCACATGACATAGTCGACTTTATTTGTTTCCTTTTTCACAATATGGCGTCTGGTTGTCGCCATTTTGAATTTTGATTAATGTCGTGTCTTATAAATTAGCACTTGCAAGATTAAGACAAATCAATTGACGTAAGAATCATCGAAATCGGTCCACGCGTTTGATCTATATAGTGCCACAAAGGTGCAAACACATAGGCTGATAAAAACATTACCCTCCGTGCAGACGGGTAAAAAGGGTGTCTCTACTTTGTTCCTAAAAGGCATACATATAAGGTAGACATTCCATCTACTACATTTTATTGAGCGAACAGCCAGTAGAAATCCCATAAAACCTATACTAGCGTCCGCTACCATTTACCTAGCAAGTCCAGGTTGACTGGTAGAAAATGCTACTTAGCTTCAAGTACTCCTTGTACATTGTATTTGTGTGCTAAAGAATAAATAAATAAATAATTCCTCGACGGTTAAGAGTTTTTTTTTATTACATAGTGAAAATGATCTTCTAGTCTAGGGAAATAATAAACGAGTTTCAACAAATCTGGTAATTCTATTTTAGCACGGGAATAATGTTATGGTTACATTACCGGTCTTACAACAAAATAAAGAATGAAATGAAGAACGGAAACATGAAATGCTTAAGTTAGATAAGCGAATAAACGCAGCAAGAGCCCAGGAATCATTAAGCCGCCCGCCCTCTTGAAACGCTGAATTATATCGACGTCGTTTCGATAAAAAACTTTACGGCCAGGTCTAATCTCCTAGTTTACGGCCTCACAATCACGAGCTCCGCCAAGCTATAAAAGAATAATGCGTATGTAAGAATACTTCATAGTGCCGGCTCCACATTTATGCTGCGAAAGTGCGAACACGCACTGTGAACAAAATGTGCTACAACTGGAGTTTTAGAAGCTTGCATCCGCGTAAACTTACCATTCACATTTACTATGGCGCCTGTGTATGAAGGTTCGCAGCATATTTTTATTCGAGATGGGGGCGATAAGACCTGACATTGTCGTCCCGCTTGGGGTGTATCGTGCACTTCCCCCTACCAACCTCTACTCTACTCCAGCCTAGTTCTATTAAGTGGTATTGGGTCGCTAGCACAACTGTTCCAGTGATAGTGGTGGTGGTCAAAATGAACATTATCACATTCGTCATCTTCATATTCTTCATTTTATATGTGGAGCCGGCATAAGCAAAAATTGTAACGTGAACTTCCCGTTTTTGCGGAAAACCTAACGGAAAACGTGTTTCCTATACCCGACAATGCCTGAGAAATTATCGCACCGTTCCATTCTTGCCAGTGGCGTGACAATTTCAAATGCAACATCTTATTGTGAGAACGTTCTCGGGAAGTTAAATAAAACTTACTTAGGCATATTTATTGTAGTTAGTTGTTTATGCTAATGAAATCGTGTTTTCAGGGCGAAAACACTCATATTAAATCGTTAGAAACTATTTTTTCCATCGCTAGTAGAAATGTATGTCGATTTTTTTTTTACGGTAACCTTCTCAATTCTAAAAATGTCTCTGCATCTCGTAAAATTCTCGCTACAATGTAACCTCTCAACTTTTTATGCGTCAATCACTTGACCGCGTTTATTACAATGTCAAATATTTCTGCGTTGTGTAAAAATAAACGATAATTCAGATTTTTAAAACACAACTATTCCGATTGTAATGAAACTTCACACACGGATTCAGCTCTCAAGACATTACAGACATTTTGAACTTTAAATAAAACAAAGTCTGATCCTGATGATGCAGGTGTACCGCGTTTCAAACCTGAGGTTTGAGGATCTTCTGATTTGATATTAGTATTGTGGATATCAAGCAAATCTTACTCCTCAGTCTAATGTAAATTAATAATAATAATAAACACTGTATTGCACCAGAATTAAGGGAAAATAATATACACAAGAAATCATTTTAAAAACAGTTTAACTTAAAACATTTTTCGTTTATTGCTTCTTAAAATATGAAATAACTAGCTGCACCCCGCGGTTTCACCCGAGTGGATTACGATGATGAATGATGATGATGATGGTGAAAGTAAATTTCATTCGAATCCATTTGAGCGTGAAGGAGTAACAAACATGCCAACACACTTCTAAACATAAGATACATGGCGCTAATCGGTTTTTATGCATTTTATGACGTTTTGTAAGGACCGTCAATTCTGTGGAGTTTTGCATCGCGCATACGAAGTTTTCCGCCTCTAAGCTCTGATTGGCCTGTTTACGACAGTGGCTACACTTCTCTCATTTATAATATTATTGTGATTTATTTCACAACATGATTGGGAGGATTTTTAGATTTTGAGTTGTAAAAGCGCTATTATGTTGATTTGCAACAAACATGTTTGACTTTTAAACGTTTAATTGTATGTCGGTACTGCGATCTTGTCTAAATAATGTCCAGTACCGTTCCTAAGGGTGTCATGGAATGGAAAACCACGTCTAATAAGGTCCATACATATGCGTTCCTGAAGCGTCAGTTGCAAAGCAACATTTGCTGTTCACGACGCTAAAGATTTGTAAATTGTGACATCAAACTTTAGAGTAGTTAAGTGTGGTCTTAACTACTCTAAAGTTTGATGTCACAATTTGTAAATTTTGACATCAAACTAAATTGTGACATCAAACTTTAGAGTAGTTAAGTGTGGTCTTAACTACTCTAAAGTTTGATGTCACAATTTGTAAATTTTGCCATCAAACTAAATTGTGACATCAAACTTTAGAGTAGTTAAGTGTGGTCTTAACTACACTAAAGTTTGATGTCACAATTTACAAATCTTTAGCGTCGTGAACAGCAAATGTTGCTTTGCAACTGACGTTTCAGGAACGCATATCTATGGACCTTATTAGACGTGGTTTTAAGAGTGCTTAATAACAAAGGACTCGAAGAAAACTCGTTGCTTCCTACTCTAGCAAAATCGTGCCTTTGTTAGAAGGGTCAAGCGGAATCCTTTTGCAGAGAGTGCTTGGAAGTGCCTCCAGCCAGCAAGGCTTCTAGTCGAGAGTATACAGTTTTCTATGAAAACGTGGCTTATCTGCAAGATCATTACTGGTAATCTAACGGTACGGGGAACCAAAGTTTCAGAATTACTAATGAGATACGTAACATTCATCCTGGAACAAACATGTAGAGCAAGAAGATATAATAGACAAGTGACTAAAATCCTAAATCGACGTGGAAAGAACAGGATAAACTTTTGTATCAGAAGCTTGTAGAAAGCTTGAAACAGAGCGGATGGTGAAGGTTGACATTGCTTCATACTGGGATAAGCAAAGTAATTGTCTGACAAATGAACTCCGCTAAGTTTAAACTAGTGGCTTTGTGACCTCGCGCGCACAAACTTTTTTGCAAACAATCTGGCGGTGCACATTAGCGCCTTCTAATTACCTTAATGTAAAACTAACATTAACAACCAAGGTGCTCCATCCATCCCTACCAAGTGGGCAAAGGGCTGATTCCACTGGTAGAAACCTAAAAGTGAGAAATTTATTGCATTTTGAGGAGCTATTCTGCTCATCACGCCGAAGATCCTCATCAGATCTTCACCAAATTTTTATGAGACCAATTTAAAGTTACTAACTTTCATATAAAAAAAGAACCATCGAAATCAGATCCAATAAGGCGGAGATATTCAGTAGCCCCCTTTTTGCCCCTTTTTCGTGTAACCCCTTTTTTTTGGGGGGTCCTAATCAAAAAATCACCGACGACTAAAAAATTCTAAAAATTCATTTAATTTGTATACCAAGTTTCGTCTAGATCGGTTCAGAAATGCGACCTGTAGAGGAGAACAGAGATCCGGACTGACATCCGGACATATATACGAAAGCATTTTTGCCCTAGCTGAAACGGAGACGCTTCGCGGTCGCTCGGTCAACAAACTAAACCGGCCAAGTACAAGTCGGACTCCCGCACTGACGGTTCCGTACAAACTTGTAGGTACCTATGTAAATAGTTCGTCCATCACGGGAATAGAGAATAGAAAATTTAAAAAATAAAAAATGAGGTAACTACTTTATGGTTTTCGGAGTTTTCCCTTTACATGTGCTATAAGACCTTCTTTCCAAATTTCATGATTCTAGGTCAACGGGAAGTACCCTATACGATTTGATTCCCTTGCGACTATTAAAAATTTTGAAATTTGCGGGATAAACGGCCGTATCTTTTGATTTTACAGAAGGGATTGAAGACCGGAGTTTTTCATATTTATTTCATCGTGATACTTCCACGCGTTCCTCTGAGAAAAAGGCTCATGACGGACAGAGAGATGGACGGATGGACAACAAAGTGATCCTATAAGGGTTCCTTTTTTCCTTTTTAGGTACGGAACAATAAAAAAATAAGAAGCAAAGTGTTTTTTTAGTGCAATAATGATTCAATTAATTTTTTTCTTACATACCGATATGCAGTACATCGGCTGGAGCGCCACCAATGGCACCGAGAGTGAAATATCTTCATTGATTAATATCGCGCGCGGGCTCGCGAGACCGCCCACGTTCAGGAAACCAGCTATTAAACTGTTAAGTTATCTGTGCCGAGGGCGTTTGATGGCTGCGCCTTCCGTCGTTACGTTATTGTGTTTTAAGATTGGTACATTTGTAAAGGAACGTAAGTTCAAACATAGTATAGAATTAGTTATCTGTGCCGAGGGCATTTGATGGCCGCGCCTTCCGTCGTTACGTTATTGTGTTTTAAGATTGGTACATTTGTAAAGGAGTACCTAGAACGTAAGTTCAAACATAGTATAGAATTGGTTATCTGTGCCGAGGGCGTTTGAAGGCCGCGCCTTCCGTCGTTACGTTATTGTGTTTTAAGATTGGTACATTTGTAAAGGAGTACCTAGAAAGTAAGTTCAAACATAGTATAGAATTAGTTATCTGTGCCGTGGGCGTTTGAAGGCCACGCCTTCAGTCGTTACGTTATTGTGTTTTAAGATTGGTATATTTGTAAAGGAGTACCTAGAACGTAAGTTCAAACATAGTATAGAATTAGTTATCTGTGCCGAGGGCATTTGATGGTCGCGCCTTCCGTCGTTACGTTATTGTGTTTTAAGATTGGTACATTGTAAAGGAGTACCCAGAACGTAAGTTCAAACATAGTATAGAATTAGTTATCTGTGCCGAGGGCGTTTGAAGGCCGCGCCTTCCGTCGTTACGTTATTGTGTTTTAAGATTGGTACATTTGTACAGGAGTACCTAGAACGTAAGTTCAAACATACTATAGAATTAGTTATCTGTGCCGTGGGCGTTTGAAGGCCACGCCTTCAGTCGTTACGTTATTGTGTTTTAAGATTGGTACATTTGTACAGGAGTACCTAGAACGTAAGTTCAAACATAGCATAGAATTAGTTATCTGTGCCGAGGGCATTTGATGGCCGCGCCTTCCGTCGTTACGTTATTGTGTTTTAAGATTGGTACATTTGTAAAGGAGTACCTAGAACTAAGTTCAAACATAGTATAGAATTAGTTATCTGTGCCGAGGGCGTTTGATGGCCTCGCAATCCGTCGTTACGTTATTGTGTTTTAAGATTGGTACATTTGTAAAGGAGTACCTAAAACGTAAGTTCAAACATAGTATAGAATAAGATGGTGCAAGTTACAAAAAAAAACACATTTTTAGCTTTATTGTTGTTCTGTGTCGTTGATTTGGTTAGATTTAAGAAACTTGGGCACCGACTTTCTTAACTGTTTCCCATATAAGTATATTTTTTTATTCATTTTGAAGTCGTTTTTTTTTTAAGATTTTTTATTTCCCCATTTTGAGTGGCGTGAAACAGAAATCGCAAGTGATTTGCTGTTATCCATTGAGGAGTTCCTTTGTATCTCCGAAGATCTTCATTAGATCTTCTCCAAATTATTTATATATGGGACCATACCTGAAGCATATCCTATTTTATAAAAAAAAAAAACTTCTATGTCGACCCACATTTGACGGCGATATCGGTCATAAAGTGGCTGAAACTTAATAAAATTAAGTCATCCCCTAATTTTCCACCCTTAGAGGTGGAATACTTTCATGAAATTTAAATGGGACTACCCCTGAGGCATCCCATCCAGGCCCTATCCATTAAAAAAAAGAATTTTTCAAATCGATCCGCAATTACCGGAGATAACGCGTAACATACATACAAAAAAAACATACGGGTCTAATTGAGAACCTCCTCTTGAAGTCGGTTGAAAAATAAGTTGCTTTAGTTTTGAAACCCATATTTTCGCTGTTTAAACGTAACATTGCATGAATAGGTAATATATTATGCATGCTTCCGTTTCCGGAATACACTGGGCGGGGGATTTGTTTTACTTCGCGTTTCATGCAGCGGAATAATCTAAAAAAATACCGTTGCTTGCTCATTATTAGCGCAGCAGGATAATTGCTAGTATCAATTCGTACACTTTTTCAGATCTTTCATCATTATCAGCCATACTAGTCCACTGCTGGACATTTATATGTCCAGCAGTGGACTAACAGGCCTCTCTCAATGCGAGCCACTGAGCCCGATCTTCAGCTCTTCTCACGTAATTGTTGCCAGCTACTTTGCGCAGATCGTCGCTCCATGTAGCCGGAGGGCGTCCTACACTACTTTCCCACTACGTGGGTTCCACGCAAGAACTCGCATACCCCATCGGTTATCGGTTCTTTCATCATCTGCCTTCTAATAGGTTTCACCAAATCATGCTTCCACTCTTTCCTCTCTCTCTCTCTCTCTCTCTCTCTCTCTCACGCTCGACAGAGACAGTAAGGGCACAGAATAAATAATAGTACAAGTACAGAAGGATAACTGAGTAAAGTCATTTAAATACATAGCGACCCTCGCTACAACGTAATATAGTGCAATTTAACTCTTACAGCGCTGCGATCTTTCAATTATATTTACCTAGAAGGCGCTCACCCATTGCTTGCAGGCTGGAATGTACCGTATCACAACGCGCGAGAGCTTCCACTGATCTAAACATTTCAGAATCGCTGTCACTTTTTCGCTCGGCAGGATTGTATCAAGATTTATCTAGGTACTTGTACTAGTAATTATTCTGTGTTTTGATTTGACATAGATATTGTAACAGAATAAACAATTATATAATAATGTATTATTTTATTACTTATGTTATAAAAGTTGATAGTTCTATTAACTACAAATAATGAAATTCTTATCAGAATAGACCTAGTACCTCATTATTTGATTATAACTTAATAAGTATTACACTTTAATGAATAAAAGGTGCCTGTCTGAATTCCATGCTTAATAATGAATGAAAAAGAAATGGCTACATACGTAATAAAATGTCAGTATGTAGGTATTTTATGAGATTTGTCAGACCGAATGCTATGCAGTACAGGTTTCTTCTTGGTACTCATAATTAAAAAAAATAAAAAAATTACAAAAACTTTACGTAAGTAGGTACTTTATCGTAAGCACACGGCGCGCGACTCATCGAGCGCACGCTTGACGCTCTACTGAATTAACCGCAATATTGCGGCCGCAAAGTGTAGGTATAATATTTGTACTTGTTGCGGAGTGCGACTGGTCTGGTAAGGGTTAAAGTTGGCTATACTCCATCACTCTGATCATGTGCAGCGCGCGCAGTATGCTGTGTACTTCACAACAATACGGAAGTCACAGAATGAATGAACATACGTCGTACAGTACGATAAATACAATGTAAAGCTTCGTCAGAACACGTAATAATTTGAGATATTTTTGCTTCACCTCTTTGCAAGTATTTTCCTTGGCGGAATCATTGTTAGCATCAGTTCCACACAGATTAGAAAACTATTGCAACAAATGATCCAGTTTCGCCAGCTTACAGGTAAGAAAGTAAAGGAAACTCACCTGAAAGAACTCATCTGTGGACACGCCGAACCACTCCGGCGAGTCCAGGAAGTGATGAGGGAACACTATGTGCAACGCTCGCTGATTCTGCGACACTACTAGTCTGAAACGGGACAATGTCAAATTGTTAGGACCTTATTTCTCATTGGCACATTCGGCTTTTGTATTTGACATTTACATGTGTTTTAAAAAAAAACTTGACAACAATGCAGGAGTTTTTTGAAAGTATTCAAGCTGTCGTGTTGTTAATTTTTTATTTTATCCTTGTACTTGTGTTTTTTCGAGTGTTAAAGAGTAATATTGTTGGAATATTAATCGTTAGGTGTTTGTTAACGTTCACCAGTTTAGGCAAAGGATAAAAAAAACGTGACTCATGTGATGTTTTCAAACCTCTCCAGGAAGTTTCAGTAACACGTCCACCATTTTACTGATTGTGACTTTGACAATCATTATTGACTGTGACGTGACGGTACTTCTAAACTTGACATTGGCGAAATTGCTAGTAGGCCAGTGCCACCGCAGAAGCAATTATAGTAAAAAAGAAGAAGTTGAAAATAGCAATGGAGAAAATTACAGAGTTTCTTAGAGATACAGACAGTCTCCGTAGTTACTTGGTGCTCTCTTCTCTAACGGGCGTATTTCCGAAGCACCGGTAGAGTCAGAAGGGTATTTCCTTTTCCAGTGTGAGATTAAACTCTGAGTCGACACATTAAACTCTGAGTCGACACATTAAACTCTGAGTCGACACATTAAACTCTGAGTCGACACATTAAACTCTGAGTCGACACATTAAACTCTGAGTCGACACATTAAACTCTGAGTCGACACATTAAACTCTGAGTCGACACATTAAACTCTGAGTCGACACATGAATCTGAACTTTCCTATTCAAACTCAAAGCATACCTAATTATATTGGTTTGAACTAATCATAATCTATACTTATAATAAAGCAATAAGAACGAAATAGTCAGTACAAAGAAAAAAAAAAAAATTGGTATAGGGTACTTAAAATAAGCTACTGAACAAGCATAAAACATTTTTAAAATTCGTGTTTATCTGTATGTTTGTTCGCGCATCAGGTAAAAACTACTGGACCATTTGCGATGCGGTTTGCACTGTTGGATAGCTTGGGGTTTGACTTAAAAACTGATGTACTTTGGTATCTCAAACCAATGAGTAGAGCAATCGATAAAAACTTTTTGATGGCTGAGGGAGTTTTGATCAAATGTTAGTACGCGTATAGGTATTGGTATTTTATGCTTTGGAATAGTACATTATAGTACTTTTAACCTAGAGAAATGACCACGCGTGCGAAGCCGCGGGTACATGTAGTAGTTTATATATTTCTCTTTGTTTATGAGATGTTAACTTTGACTAATATTTTGTCTATTTACAATAAATACTTTGCCATTGATTTCTACATTTTGCCACGGAATAAATAATAGTATCTACTACGGTTTTGCAAAGAAACAGAAGGTTTGATGAAACCTGGACTAGCTACTTGACCGCTTTTGATGTAGTACCGATTAAATTACTGCACTATGTTTGGTGTAAAACATAAATTTTCCATCCATTTTAATAGGTCGGTAGGTATACCATGCTTTCTTCAAAGGTAACTACTTCTGTGACTAGTCAGGTTTCTTAGTGAATTATTCCAGTTTAACAAATCAAATTTATCATTACAGCTTTAGGTACCTACTAGGTGCGCCCCGTGGGCTCACCCGTGTGGATTATGATGATGATGATGATGAAAAGTAGCCTCTGTGTAAGCATCCATGGTATAAGCTATCCTGTTACCAAATTTCATCCAAATCCGTTCAGTTTGAGCGTGAAGGAGTAACAAACATACTCTCACAAACACTTGTAAAGATAAAAGATAGATGGCGCTAATCGGTTTTTATGCATTTTATGACGTTTTGTATGGACTGTCAGTTTTAATGTATCATACGAAGTTTTCCGCTCGATAAAAGAGTATTCAATTTTAAGACTCCAAGCTCTGATTGGCCTGTTCATGACATTGGCTACACTTCGCTGATTATTAGTATAAGTGTGATAGATAGACTTGCATTTGGTGTGAGCGAGGATATCCGCTGAATTTCGTGCCGACACCTTACGTCTGAGCCCCAGGTTAAATTCCGAAACTGGATGAATTATTAACTCTCGCTGAGAGCTTTACGACGCTCTACATCAACATTTCAATTCGATTTATTAGATCGCTAGAATAATACACCTGTCAGAAAGCTTCGCCAAACACATTTATTGGGAACCTGAAGCTAATTTGACAACCTTTCAATAACGTACCGAATCGTTTCGATTCGATATAGTTCTCGAATCGAATGTTTATTTTCGAGCTATTCCGTACAGTAACGATTGCATCAACATGTGATGCAATGGATTCCGTACCTTACAAGAAAACAAATCGAATCCTGAAGTCGATTGTTCTGAATAGCTCGAAAATAAACATTCGATTCGAGAACTATATCGATTCGGTCCGTTATCAAAGGGTTCTGAATCGCTGTGCCCTGAATCCAGATTCACATGTAACCTCGTGAGATACGGTAGGATTTACTCCGTGTAGGCGGTTACCGACAAAGGATGGATCAAGATGATGGACGATACTATACATAACTTTGTAAGTCAAGGCGAAGACTTCCTACGACAGGCTTAGCAAAGAAATGCCAGGAAGAAACTAATTACTTAGGTAACGCAAAGCCAAAGACCGCTCGTTACAAAAACCTGGCATTTACTAGTTAGGTACTGGGTTTATTAAACGGGCACTGCTAAGAAATGATTGCCTTTGGTACTATAGGATCTGAGATAAATGTCTTAAAGTTCTTAAACTATGAAAGGCTTTATTAAGTATGCATAATTTTAAGAGACAGCGATTGAATTATAGGCACTCATACACACACAAAGAAACAAAAAACATAAGCAGGGATCTTTTCATCAAATTTTTTTTTTTAAGGACCAATGAACAGTTTCACAATTTCAAGTTACTTATAACAAATGTGAGACCAAACTCATTAGCCACTAACTACCAATCTCCACCATACCTTTAAAATTCGTTTAGACGTCATATAGCTATTTATCGATTGCCCAGCATCTAATTATCGGATTAAGATACCAAGTACCCCAATTTTTAAGTCAAGCCCTAAGCTATAGCCTACAGTGAATACCGCATCGCAATCGGTCCAATATTTTTTTATGTGATGAGCGAACAAGCAAACAGACAGACACGTATTAAAAATTAAAAACTTGTTCAATAGCTTATTTTTAGTACCATAGACCATTTTTTTAAATTATTTTGTTTGTACAGACTTCTTCGTTCTATTTGCTATTATAAGTATAGATAGATTGTTAGATAAAATTACGAGGCAAACTAAAGTAGCAAAAGGTATTAAAAGTAATAGGCCAAATCTGGAGCGCAGCATTCTAGGTGTTAAGTTAACAGACCGTTTTCGAAACACCGAACTGCGCTCCAGAACCGGTATTACAGATGTAGCTCTAAAAGCCGCCAAGCTGAAGTGGAACTGGGCCGGCCACGTCTGCCGTATGCCAGAGGTGCTATGGGCCAAAGTAACCACTAAATGGAATCCCAGCACGGAAAGAAGGCGACGCGGCAGACCACGCAAAAGATGGCGGGACGAGCTTGACACCTTCGACAAAAATTGGTACACAACAGCACAGGACCGCAACGAATGGAAAAATCGAGGGGGGGAGGCCTTTGTCCAGCAGTGGGACAGTATAGGCTAAACAACACACAACAGGCCAAATCTAAGGCGTAGATTTGCCTGTTCATTTCATCTACAACATAGTAGTACACTCAAAAGATCACTCATGAATCATGATATATTAATAAGGGTGGACCGCACTAAAGCACCCGACAGGTATACGTATACGCCGCAAAATACGGTTTTCTCATATTGAGGTTACAGTGACAAAGACCCACAGCGATATGGGAAATACCGCAAACGTAACATGCGGTAACCACAATCGCCCCCTACACGACAGCGGTTGCCTCTACAAGAGATGTCATAATACTGTCAGGGTGATGGGATTGCAGATTGACTTCTGTAGAACCTGTCGCGTTTATATTTCGGTATTAGTTTGAGCATTTAATTCTTTGGGTCTGTAATATTTGGATACTAAGGATTAACATCCAATTCTTGTTGGAAACTAGTGCCTAGATATGGTCGACAATTACATGTCTTGGTCACCATGAAAACGGCGCCGAGACATGGACCCTCACGCATGAGGCTGTGCAGTGTGCACAAGATCAAAGCAGCACAGAGCCATGGAGAGGTCTATGTTTGGCATCAGTCTTCAAAATCGAGTCAATAAAACGAGTAATGTTGAGATCCGACGAAGAACTACAGTTCAAGAAGTCGGAACTACAATTACGAGACTCACATGGAGTTGGGCCGGACACAAAGGCAATAACGACAGGTGGAGTAAGGTGGTAACCGAGTGGTGGCCGAGACAGGAAAAGCGAAGCGTTGGTTGTCCAGCAACAAGATGGGCCGACGATATTGTTAAGATAGCAGGTCGAAGCTGAACAGGACCGAGACGAATGGCGTACTTAAAGAGAGGCCTATACCCAGGTGCAGACTAACATACGATGGACCGACTAATCGAAACACGAAGTAAAGTTTGTAAGTAGCTGTAACACCGCTGATCTCTGAAACTGACTGACCCGATTCTGAGATTTCTTTCACTAATATGAAGCAACATTATCTTTGAGTAGTGTGTACTGCTAGGCTATGGCACCGGGGGAAGCAAAGTCTGTATGGAGAAACACTTAATATTTGAAGATACGATTTGGTACCTACATTATTCTGATACGTTAGGTTCTGGGACTTTTCATCAACATAATCAACGCGGGTGAAGCCACGGGGCACAGCTATTAATATTGTAAATGCGAAAGGAACTCTGTCTGTATGTTTTCCCTCTGTCCGGTCAGTCTCTCTGTTTGTTGCCTATGATGAAATTTGACACAGATATAGCATGAGTTTTTTTTTACATTTTACCCCTAAAAAGAAAACCACGCGGTCAAAGCCGCGGGGTGCAGCAGGGTGACCGCGGTTGAGCGATCGTAATGGAATTGTAATCGTTTATAACGTCAATGCGCTGTCCGTCCTCTTCATATCGTAACCGTAACACAATGACAAGGACGGACAGGACATTGGTATCGCTATAGCTTCGAGTTAGGCGGTCACCGGCCAGGTCAGCTATAAGACACGAACAGTTCAGTATTCGTTACCGGTTCCAAACATTTCGTCACATCGCATCGTGATGCTAACCATAGAGTGCTTCACGACTCTTAGCACTCAGCAGTAAGCAGACAATACGAGGACTATGTCGATACACTTAGTTATTATTTAACACCTGCAAATTGTGGAATGAGATTCCTGCAACGCAGCAGTCTTCCAGCAGAGCTGCAAAAGGGAGCTCTTCAAAAGGTGTCGAAAGTTTTTAAAGGATGTGATATTCCTAGAGTGTTACAGGTATATGTTTATAGGTGATGGTAACCGCTTTTAATTAACTGACCGTCTTCTTGTTTCCTACATCCACACCAATATATAAAAGTGAAACGTTGTCTGTTTGTTTGTTTGGGGAGCTTGCACGCGATAACGGCTAGATTAATTTGATGAAATTTGGAATGGAGATAGCTTATACCCTGGAATAAAACATAGGATACTTTTTATCCCGGAAAATGGTAAGTTTCCACGGGAAAACTGGAAAGTGTTGATTACTCACTGTAAGGAACGGTTGCCATGGAAACGAAATAATAAAAAGTCTGTCAAAAAACATCAAGAGCGTTGGTGCTATACTTTTGCATTGGTTTTTAATATCCTAGAAGAACACAGGATGTTTTTTTCGGGATAAACTGCAGTCCGCGCGGACGAAAGCTAGGTCACAATATACCCTTGGACTCTAGAAGCAGTATAAACTTACTGTAGACAAAGACAAGGCCTCCAAAACAACTTTACAAGAACAAAGTGACGAGCAGACGTTAGTTCCAATACAGCGTTTTCACTATCCGCTTGTGGTTAGCAGACTCAAATTTAATCTTCGCAGGCGGGCGGTACCGGTATACTATTATTTATTCTGCAGCGAAAGTATCTTTACGTTAACGTAATTAATTAAGCATCATGGAGATGATACTTGACTCCAACAATGGAAGCATTGATTATGGTATCAAAAGAAGAGATATCCAATGCAAAAAATAAGTTAATTAATAAACAAGAAAAAATAAGCTTTTATGCAGTAGCCATGTCATGGTGAAATTTATAACCGGCTATCATAATAAATGCGTACACAAAATTTATAACCGGCTATCATAATAAATGCGTACACAAAACTTATAACTGGCTATCATAATAAATGCGTACACAAAATTTATAACCGGCTATCATAATAAATGCGTACAAGAAATTTATAACCGGCTATCATAATAAATGCGTACACAAAATTTATAACCGGCTATCATAATAAATGCGTACACAAAACTTATAACTGGCTATCATAATAAATGCGTACACAAAATTTATAACCGGCTATCATAATAAATGCGTACACAAAATTTATAACCGGCTATCATAATAAATGCGTACACAAAATTTATAACTGGCTATCATAATAAATGCGTACACAAAATTTATAACCAGCTATCATAATAAATGCGTAAACAAAATTTATAACCGGCTATCATAATAAATGCGTACACAAAATTTATAACCGGCTATCATAATAAATGCGTACACAAAATTTATAACTGGCTTGTTGACTGTTGAAGAGTTCCTTTATCTGGAGGTAAACCTGGATGTCGATTTTGTCGATTGCTGACCATAAAATGCATTGTCATCGGAACTGAACCAACATGTAAAAAAATGAGATCCGTAGGATAAGAGGAAGTGTTTTTAATTAAACATACATATATTGCAATTAGTTAAATAAAAGCTTTTTACATTGCAAGTTAAATAAAAGCTTTTAAAAACAAATCTCTTTCTCAGAAGAAGGCTTATTTATTCTATTCTTTGGAGGCATAAGTTTTCAATCGATAGTTATCATAATTACTTAGTTTTTCATAATGGTAGGTACCTATCTATACTTATAATAAAGCAGTAGGTAACCAAAATCTGTACAAAGATAATTACAAAAAATGGCCTAGGGTTACTTTTTTAATGGTCTCTTTGCGCATTACGTAAAAACTGCTGGACCGATTTCGTAGGTTTTCACCATTGGATAGCTTAGGTTTTGACATAAAATCTGTACTTTTTATCTTAATTCGATGAGTTGAATCCGAGCAATCGATAAAAAACTATTTGACGACTGAACGAAATTTGATATCATTGTAGGTGCCTTATAGGTACTTTTGGTCCTGGAATATCACATAGATACATAGACAACTGCACATTACTCCGTACTCTAGACAGGCTGTTGACGAACGTCGCAATTAGCGAATTTGACTATCGCTATTTTGGCGCTGATAGCAGTAGTTTAGCAGTAGTGAGCGTCCACGGAACTAATGTATTTTAGTACTATGGACGCTCGGTGGGGTGCTTTGACGATTCAAACAAAAATATGGCAGAGAAATCATAATTGAGATATTTTTCTGAAGAAAAATCGCGGGCACAGCCTGTAATTAATACCCTAATGGCCCAATTATTCCTCAGCTTTTAAAGATGCAACATAGATGCATGCAATAGTTTCATTAGTATTTAAGCTAACAGTGAAAACAGGATCATACTCCTCTGTGATAACACTGATAACTGATGAGCTGACAGTTAAACGCAAAAAGCGAACAGACAGGCATACTACATCATTACTTACATCATTAGGAGGAGGTTCTCAACTCTTTTATTTAAATGGTGTCTTGCTCGGCTTGTACTCATCGGATTGAGGTACCAAGAAGGTACCCAAATTTTTAAGTCAAACACTAAGCTATCCAACAGTGAAAACCGCATAGCAATCGGTCCAGTAGTTTTTATGTGATGCGCGAACAAACATACAGATAAAAAAACTAACAGACAGACAACACGATTTTTGAAAATTCTTTTTCAGTAGCAACATAGTTTTTTTTTATTTATCTTCTTTGTACAGACTATTTCGTTCTTATTGCTTTATTATAAGTATAGATTTTAAGTGCTGGAACAACACTTAGGGTAAGTACTTTTAACACGAAGAAATGACCACGCGAGGAAAGCCGCGAGCACAGCTAGTCAAAATAATAAAGTGCCTAATGAAGCCAGCTCACGCCCATGCCTCTCGCATCACGGGAGTTTTAACAAAAAACGTGGACGCGGGGGGAAAGAGAAAAGTTTAATAAACGAAGTTTAATATACAGTCGGCTGAGGGGTTGCTAATTAAAATGTGTACTCGCACGGGGTGGAATGCCTAAGTCGAAGGGCGCGCTGCAGACTATTAGCGATTTGTCCATTTTCATTTTACATGGCTAGATTTAGTCCTTAGCAGTCTTGTTTGCCGTGCTAATACGCGTTAAGTTCTCGCTTTACCTACGACAAGACATAAGTTCAAAAAAATATGCAAATATTTACATTACAACGAATTTCTTTAGCAACGTTCACTTAAAACACGATTACTCTAATCTACGGTCCCTGGGTGTGCAGCTGTAATCGTTCCTAGTCACGTGCCCGGGACCAATCTCGTCACCCAAATAATAACGGTGTCGCTAAAGTCAATACAATGTAGGTTCAGCCTCACATAGTAACGTAACGAAATGTCATATTAATGTCGTTGGGTCATTGTGAGCAGCTCGGCGCTCGGATTAGGACAATTTGCGAATTAGAAGTAAACCAACCAAATCTTCTTTCTTTCTTCTTGAATTTGCGAATTAGAAGTGACGCATTTCGGCATCTCTTCATTTATATGGATGTAAACCACAACAACAACAAAATTCAAAAGTAAAAACAATTATGTTCAATTATCGTTCTTGTTTATTGTTATTGTTTGTATTGAGTTTTATTGTCGCTGTTTGTTGTTGTAATTTTAACAACACAAAAACAGCAAACAACGCTATAAAAACAAAAAATGTAACAACAACAACAATGCAACAACAAACAACAACAACTGTACACAAAACAATTGTGTTCAATTGTTGTTGTTGTTTTTGTTGTTGTAATTGTATGTGTGTTTTGTATTTTATTGATAGATAGATAAATTCTTTATTGTACGGACCACAAACAAAACTAACAAAAATAAAGAAACAATAATAGAAGAAGAGTTACAATGGGCGGCCTTATCGCTAAAAGCGATCTCTGTAATGTGAATGTATTTTATTGTTGTTGTTTTTGTTGTTGTTGCATTTGTTAAATACAATTAATGTTGTAGGTAATAACTGCGTCTCTTTAATGGGGTTGGGTTTAGAATCGTGCCGCACAAATTTCGATAAAATGATGGGTGGAACATGTAGTGGAAAGCCCCTTCTTCAAATTATATTTTGCTTTTTATGCGGAAATTTATACTTCATGAGATAATTGAAATTTAAAATTTGAAAATTGTATTATTATGGAACGCAAATAGTGGCTAAAAGGATATGTATTGAGGCCCAAAAATGTTAGAATCGACTCAGGGCATTCCGACATGAGCAGGTTAGGTTCAAAATAAGTGTCAGAACCGACACGGAGCACCCCGACTCCAAGTGGTCTTGTGCGTCACGCTCCTAGAGTGTATATAAAAACGCGGAGCCAGTAGCTCGCGTGGGAGGTCCTGAGCGGAGCAAGCTTGCTCCCGCTCATACTTAACCTCAAAAACTTCTTTATTTTTTTAATATTTTTTTCCGCTCATCCCCACTCAAGGGGGGGGGGGGCGACCCCTACCCCCTCCCACCCCTCCTTAATTCGTGCAGCACGATTCTAAACAATACCCCTTTAATGTGTCCCACTGCTGCCACAATAACAACATCAGTCGCAGATTAATTACCTGGCCCGGCGACGTGTTAACTCACATTAAATTTGACCAAATTGCTCCGAATGCGTTTACGACACGTTAATAACTTTATACATTTATATTTTTGGGTCGTAAATGCTTTGCAGTAATAATGAAGCAAGGGTTATGAGGGATTTGGTTGGTGGCGGAAGATGTATTATTTTGAATTCTCTTTGTTCGTACACAGTTTAATACCTATTGTTTCTTAACCGACTTCAAAATAAAAGTAGGTTCTCAAGTTGACGTGTATGTATGTGATATTTTTGAAAATGCGTAAATATTCATATATGTTAGTCTATATTCTGAACAAATATACTTAACAAATTTTGCGAATGTATGTTTGTCCAAGTGTTTCTCGGAAACTATAAATTCGATTGCAATAAGTCTTTTTATAATAGTTTCAGTATCTTTCAACTTAGGGAATAGTTCAAGTTTCATCAAAATCCGTTCTGTACTTTAAGAGATATGGACTGTAAACTGTTTCAAGTATGACTTATTTCTTAGCGAACGGAATAAGTACTACTTGATTTGCTTAGGCCTACTTTAACGAAACTTTAAAAACCTCTAATGACCTCTAAAAAAGTTCCATATGATTAGAAATCATTAATTATTTATATTTTTTGGACTTCATGTCTGTCCAGTTGCTTCTGACTTGAGAGGTTTCGGGTTCTGTTGCTGACAACAAAGGAAACGTACCGGGTGCCCTTGTTTAATGGAATTGCCTCCTAACCTTTCCAATAATGTGAAGTGAGCTCCGAATTTGTCTCAAACGACGTTTAAATAATCCAATTCGCGAGATAAACGACATTTCCCTTCAGTCGCAAGAAAAATATAAAATAGTAGGGAGTTTATTACCCGTTTACCGACTGTTGTGGTGGGAATGAAGATCCCGCCCGATCTATGACATTAGCTTTCAGCCTTCATGCTCGCTTACAATTCCCGAATAGGTCCCTGTGTCGCTGTAAAAGTCACCTTCCTAATACACTTTTGATACGTCTTAAGCTTGCCCCCCCCCCCCCCCCCCCCAAGCAGGGTAACTAAAACAAGAACATAAAAAACAAGTATACTGAGATCTCGGAATGATACCAACATCGAAAAATTAATTTACAAAACAAATATATGCGACTGAGAACAAAACTATAAAAAGGCAAACAAGCTTCAGATTCTTGATTTTGAAATATAAAATGCAGTCAGAGGCATCATTCCTTTCAATTCTCCTTTGACGGGATCAGCTAGAACCTGGCGAGAGTCATGCCTCCGAATCTCCGAATGCATCTTATATTCTGTGCTTTAGTTTCTTGATTTTGAAATATAAAATGCAGTCGGAGGCATCATTCCTTTCAATTCTCCTTTGACGGGATCAGCTAGAACCTGGCGAGAGTCATGCCTCCGAATCTCCGAAGGCATCTTATATTCTGTGCTTTAGTTTCTTGATTTTGAAATATAAAATGCAGTCGGAGGCATCATTCCTTTCAATTCTCCTTTGACGGGATCAGCTAGAACCTGGCGAGAGTCATGCCTCCGAATCTCCGAAGGCATCTTATATTCTGTGCTTTAGTTTCTTGATTTTGAAATATAAAATGCAGTCGGAGGCATCATTCCTTTCAATTCTCCTTTGACGGGATCAGCTAGAACCTGGCGAGAGTCATGCCTCCGAATCTCCGAATGCATCTTATATTCTGTGCTTTAGTTTCTTGATTTTGAAATATAAAATGCAGTCGGAGGCATCATTCCTTTCAATTCTCCTTTGACGGGATCAGCTAGAACCTGGCGAGAGTCATGCCTCCGAATCTCCGAAGGCATCTTATATTCTGTGCTTTAGTTTCTTGATTTTGAAATATAAAATGCAGTCGGAGGCATCATTCCTCTCAATTCTCCTTTGACGGGATCAGCTAGAACCTGGCGAGAGTCATGCCTCCGAATCTCCGAATACATCTTATATTCTGTGCTTTAGTTTCTTGATTTTGAAATATAAAATGCAGTCGGAGGCATCATTCCTTTCAATTCTCCTTTGACAGGATCAGCTAGAACCTGGCGAGAGTCATGCCTCCGAATCTCCTAAGGCATCTTATATTCTGTGCTTTAGTTTCTTGATTTTGAAATATAAAATGCAGTCGGAGGCATCATTCCTTTCAATTCTCCTTTGACGGGATCAGCTAGAACCTGGCGAGAGTCATGCCTCCGAATCTCCGAATGCATCTTATATTCTGTGCTTTAGTTTCTTGATTTTGAAATATAAAATGCAGTCGGAGGCATCATTCCTTTCAATTCTCCTTTGACGGGATCAGCTAGAACCTGGCGAGAGTCATGCCTCCGAATCTCCGAATGCATCTTATATTCTGTGCTTTAGTTTCTTGATTTTGAAATATAAAATGCAGTCGGAGGCATCATTCCTTTCAATTCTCCTTTGACGGGATCAGCTAGAACCTGGCGAGAGTCATGCCTCCGAATCTCCGAATGCATCTTATATTCTGTGCTTTAGTTTCTTGATTTTGAAATATAAAATGCAGTCGGAGGCATCATTCCTTTCAATTCTCCTTTGACGGGATCAGCTAGAACCTGGCGAGAGTCATGCCTCCGAATCTCCGAATGCATCTTATATTCTGTGCTTTAGTTTCTTGATTTTGAAATATAAAATGCAGTCGGAGGCATCATTCCTTTCAATTCTCCTTTGACGGGATCAGCTAGAACCTGGCGAGAGTCATGCCTCCGAATCTCCGAAGGCATCTTATATTCTGTGCTTTAGTTTCTTGATTTTGAAATATAAAATGCAGTCGGAGGCATCATTTCTTTCAATTCTCCTTTGACGGGATCAGCTAGAACCTGGCGAGAGTCATGCCTCCGAATCTCCGAATGCATCTTATATTCTGTGCTTTAGTTTCTTGATTTTGAAATATAAAATGCAGTCGGAGGCATCATTCCTTTCAATTCTCCTTTGACGGGATCAGCTAGAACCTGGCGAGAGTCATGCCTCCGAATCTCCGAATGCATCTTATATTCTGTGCTTTAGTTTCTTGATATTGAAATATAAAATGCAGTCGGAGGCATCATTCCTTTCAATTCTCCTTTGACGGGATCAGCTAGAACCTGGCGAGAGTCATGCCTCCGAATCTCCGAATGCATCTTATATTCTGTGCTTTAGTTTCTTGATATTGAAATATAAAATGCAGTCGGAGGCATCATTCCTTTCAATTCTCCTTTGACGGGATCAGCTAGAACCTGGCGAGAGTCATGCCTCCGAATCTCCGAATGCATCTTATATTCTGTGCTTTAGTTTCTTGATATTGAAATATAAAATGCAGTCGGAGGCATCATTCCTTTCAATTCTCCTTTGACGGGATCAGCTAGAACCTGGCGAGAGTCATGCCTCCGAATCTCCGAATGCATCTTATATTCTGTGCTTTAGTTTCTTGATTTTGAAATATAAGATGCATAGTAGATGGTTGTTTACTTGTTTTTAGTTTTGTTCGCAGTCGAGTTCAATGTTTTTTTATAATAATTTATTTTATTTCAAGCTTTTTAGTTTATATTAATAAGAATTACTAGTTTTCCCGCCCGCGACTTCGTACGCGCGGACTACTGTTTATCGCGAAAAACAGTATCCTATTTTCTTGTAGGATATTAAAAACCAATGCAAAAGTAGGTGTTTTTTGACAGACTTGTTATTTCCTTTCCATGGCAACCACAGACCATTCTGTGATGGCAACCGTTCCGTACAGTAAGTAAACAACATTTTCCAGTTTTCCCGGAAACTTACAATTTTCAAGGATAAAAAGTATCGTCATCTGATTTTCATGGCCGCAGCTGTGTTTAAGTGAAAAATCTACTGAATTACAGAATGCGGTGCGCGCTGTGATACGTCAAGAACGATATGAACAACTTGTATGACAATCCCATGGGGTTTTATGACATCAGTGGAGCCTCCAAAGGCCGCTTCCAGACATTTCAAAGGTGATCCGGAACTAATTAACTGAAGTGTTTTCGCTAAAGGTCAGTTGTATAAAACAGTTAACCGATATAGTGGAATAAAAGTCAACTCGGTATAAAATCTCTCCGACCGAGTCCGACCCTCAACAGTTGGTGGCTGAATAACTGAATAAATGATTTTGAATAAAAACAAGCGAAGCGTCTTGAATAAAATAAATCCTCGACAATCTTGCAGATGGGAAACATACTCATATTTTTACCAGACTGCTCAGCGCAAAGGACTGGTATTGTGTTTTGTGCTTATGTATGTCTGTTCCTTTGTGGAACTATATACCTAGACCAAACGCGTAGACCGATTTTGATAATTCTTCCCTCAATCAATTTGTCTTAATCTTGTGAGTGCTAACAAAACAAAATCAAAATTCAATATGGCGATAACCAGACGCAATATAAAGAAGAAAAAAAAAACGATTAACTATGTCAAGTGGGGTATCATTGAATAGGTATTAGAAAATCATCTTTAGGTTTCTCTTATCATTTTTCATTTCAAATTACCATTTAGAATAAATAATAATAATGATGATAAATTTATTTTATTTCAACAAGAAATTATGTCTAGATACATAGTAACAGTCATGTTTTGCAATTCATTGCAATTTCATTTTTTATAGGAATGGGGGTAAGGCTCTATAGCCTTACCCCCATTCCTATAAAAAAACATTATATTTTCTTTTTTTTTTCTTTTTAATTTTAATTAAGAAAATAGTATTAACTATAACGATTTAAAGTGAGTTAGAAACGATTCTCACTTAATTTTCTGCCTCTTTTTACCAGACTGCGCAACGCAAAGGTCCGGTGTGTTTATCAGCCTATGTATGTATGTCTGTTCCTTTGTGGCACTATATAGATAGACGAAACGCGTGGACCGATTTTGACAATTCCTACGTCGATCGTTTTGTCTTCATCTTGCGAGTGCTACTAATGACATTAATCAAAATTCAATATGGCGATAACCAGACGCCATTATTGTGAAAAAGAAAAAAACAACGAACTTTGTCAAGTAGGGTATCATTGAATAAGTATTTAAAAATCATTTGTAGGTTTCTGTTATTATTTTTTATTTATTATTTCCATTTAGGATCTATGTATAACGATTTAAAGTTGGTTAGCAACCATTCTCACTAATTCTTATAAATTTAAATTAAAAAATACATTATTATAAAAAACAAGAACCCGACTGCGAACATAATTAAAAAGAGGGAAACAAGCTTTAGATTTTGAAAAAAAAGATGCCAATAAATAAAACTCGCCAGGTTCTAGCTGATCCCGTCAAAGGAGAAATGAAATGCATGATGCCTCCGACCGCATCTTATATTTCAAAATCTAAAGCTTGCCTATTTATGTCTTGTCGTCGGCAAAGTTTGCTAACAAGCAGAAAGGGCATCTTACAAAATTGGTTGCTTACATTATGTTTTAGGTTTTGTTCTTAAAGCATTTCAAGTTCTCCAAACAATGCCAACACACAATTAACCCAGTTTTCGGTCGTAGTGCTCCCAATGTTACATTTGTTTCATGGAATTCTCTAAATTGTAAAATCATGTGCGTCTGGAGATCTATACTTATCTAACTGTACTTATAATAAAGTAATAATAACGAAAAAGTCTGTACAAATAAGATGGTCTAGCGTACTTAAAATAAGCTACTGAACAAGAATATAATATTTTTAAATTTCGTGTTTGTCTGTTTGTTTGTTAGTTTGTTTATCTGTATGTTTGTTCGCGCATCACGTAAAAACTACTATTGCGATGCAGTTCACTATTGGATAGTTTAGGGTTTGACTTAAAAACTAACTTGGTTTCTCAATCCGATGAGCAGAAGCCGAGCAATCAATAAAAACAACTTGACAGCTAAAGGTTTTTTCATGAAATTTGATATTTATTATTTTCTTACCTATTAACTTATAATATTTACTTTATAGGTACTTTTATTCCAGGAAAATATCCAAGCGGGCATAGCCGCGTGCCAAGCTTGTTAGCAATAAAAGTAAATCATCCGTGTCATGTGTCTGTCACAATCGGATAATCGACTCATCAGTCTCTGGTCACACATGTGCAGTAATCTATACTAAACTAATAAAAAAGTAGTACGTACCAAAAAGTCTGTAGAAAGAAAATAATTTTAAAACAATGGTCTGGGACTTAAAATAAGGTACTGGCCAAGAATATAACGTTTTAAAAACCGTGTCTGTCTGTTTTACCTGTTCGCGCATCATGTTAAAAGTACTGGACCGTTTGCGCTGCGATCTTCACAGTTGGATACCTTAGGTTTAGACTTAAAAAAACTGGTGTAAGTAGCTGGTATCTCATTCCGATGAGTAGAAGCCGAGTAAACGATATAAATAATGAACCGTCGCGGGCCACCTGGCAGATGTGTAAACATCGAATATGGCCGAGCGGAGGCGGAAAGAGCCGAACCACGAGCATCGCCGCGCCAAGAGTCGGCGTTACCCTCGTACCGCGCCATTAGATGTTTACTCATCAAAAACTATGACGGCTGAAGGCATTTTGGGTATTGGTCCTCGAATAGCATATAGGGTAATCACAACCCAGAGAAAGGACCACGCGAGCACAGTTAGTTTAGATAAAAACATTACACTCCTTTTTCCTCCACTAACGTTCGTGAGTAAAGAGCGAACCTACTGAATCTAGCTGTAAGAATTCTAACTATAGGTAAGTACAGTACAAACGGGGTCTGGCAGCTCGGAAATACTCGAGTTGAGAAGTTGCTCCTAACCGTATTGGATCGTGCACCTCAAGTGCTTTATTATCTCAAAGTGCTACAAATTCGAGCAATTTACGGACGTTATTTATCATTGTTTAATAAGATCTTTAACTTTTCTGAATAAAAAGGTATGGTATGGTATTTATTACACGGCTGCCCAAAAAAGAAGTGTAATGTTTCAAGGTTCATGTATGTGTGTTCTGAGTTTCTTTATTCTACCATAATGTGCCATAACTTTCAAATGCCTTAACAGATTCCTATGCATGAGGTATCGTTAGAATCCTTACATCATCCCGAGTAACACGGACAACATTTTTTTTTGAGTTATTTGCTGAATAGCTCTATTTTGAAATTGGAAAAAAAAAGTTTTTCTTTATTTTACAATATGGATAACAAATCGAAGGCCTTGATGAGCACATTCCAACAGTATATAATTTATAAGCTTAAACTTTTTAGTTCGTTTTTGGCAGGGCTGTCGTGTTTTTTTAGCTTTTAAGCTAGTTATCCATGCCAATGTATAAAAGTTAAACGTTGTCTGTTTGTTTGATTGTTTGAGGAGCTTTCACGCGTTAACGGTAGGATGGATTTTGATGAAATTTAGAATGGAGATAGCTTATAAACTGGAATAAAATATATGATACTTTTTATCCCGAAAAATTGTAAGTTTCCACGGGAAAACTGGAAAATGTTAATTACTCACTGTAAGGAACGGTCACAGAATGGTCAATGGTTGCCATGGAAACGAAATAACAAGTCCGTCAAAAAACATCAAGAGCATTGGTGCTATACCTACTTTAGCATTGGTTTTAAATATCCTAGAAGAAAATAGGATGCTTTTTTTCGCGATAAACAGTACTGTAGTCCAATATTACACGACCAATATTACACGGCCAATAATACGAAGTCAACCATAGACAAAGCTAAAATCACTCCTTGATGCCTCGTTTGTGTAGGCGAGTGTCAAGAAGAAAATAACGGTCACAGAACCGAATCGGCCAACCCCGACTCCACGAGGTCTTGTCTGCCCTACACTAGAGTTTTTTTAAAAAGCCGGAGGCGCGGACGGAGTGCAGCCCCCATCCGCTGTAACATAGTGCAGGTACCAGGGTGAGCTGGAGCGGCGGAGGCTGGTCATCGAAGGCGACCAAAAAGCAGAAGCTGCGGAGGCGGAGGGGCAGCACTTCCTACAGCGCCGGAGCAATAGCGATTCATAATCTGTGGTAAAAGGATATTGGAACGTGCAAAAGAGGCTTTGACTATGACATTTCTATATATTAATCTGTGATGTACACGTAATATTGGCATTGGCATTGGTACATTATCGCCCGTACAAAAAGTGTCCGGCCCGTATTACACAGCCAATAATGCACACCCTGTTATTACATGTACATATTTAGGCTTCGTAATCCTGGCTGCGTATTATCGCCTGTACAAAATCAGCACGGGGAGATATTACACGGCCAATAATACGCAACCAAATAATGTACACCCTGATATTACGACGCCAATCCACTTAATATTGGTCGCGTATTATTGGCTGTACATTATTAGGTCGCATAATATTGGCCGTGTAATATAGGGACTCCACCCCACGTGGTCGAAAATTTGTTTATTCGTAAAGACCTCATAACTAAGCAATACAAATCAAAACATTTGCTAAACAACCATTTGTAGGGCAAAGCTTCATATTTTCCCCCAATGGCTGGCCTAATACGGCTATTAATCATGGCGTCATGTCATATTAAGTCATAGATCGAATTAAAAGTGCAGGCCTCCTTTGGCCTAAATCACAATCGGAGTGGCGTTTGTGTAGCACGTGTTAGCAGTGACTCTCATTCGCGCTACATTCTGTGTATGTCTCTCTATCTTTGTTGTTGATGCACATGAAGCACGACGGTGGGAATATAGCTGTGTGGTGAGTTTCCTGTAGTTGATATAGTTCAGTTTTTGTTTACGTGATATTACAGCGTGCCATATCTCCCCCCTTCAACTAGATCTATGCGTCACGTAGATTAACCATGTTAGAGTTAGAACACTCTCCTGAGACATTAACACCCGATTTCTGGAACCAAAATTAGCGAAAAAATTATTCTACAGTCTGTTAATCCAATGTCAAACGCTGTTAAGGTTGCTGAAAATCTCATGTGACAGCTTGTTAACGCAAATGTAACCTAACCTAAGCCATGTCAAGCCGCCCGACTGCCTCATACGACAAAAAACAACGCAAATGTCAAATCTACAATTAAACATCAATTGAAGCAATTTTGAGTTTCCGGTAAGCTTTTTCGCATGTCAAAGAATTGAACTTGCAATTAATTAATTAGTTAATTGCACATTTTTGACCAATAAACCTAGGTTAACCGCTGGCATGCGTTACTGAAGGGTATTGAATGTCTACTGAGCTATAAAATATACCTAGGATTAATGAAAGATCATATTTAAATCCTTCATCAACACTTTATTACATATTTCATTTACTTCATGTGACTCGCCTTTCAGAAACCGGCGGTAAATCAAAATAATTTGATTCATGTAATGTGAGAGACAAGGATAGAGCTCTATCGTTGTCTCTTTTGGTTTTGATTATCCACACAGATAAAAACACTAAAGCGTGGAAAAAGAGAACGAACCTATCAAGTGTGACCATATAAAAAAAAAAAAACTTCATCACCTATCCACTGCTGGACGTAGGCCGGAGAGGCCTACGTCCAGCAGTGGATAGGTGATGAAGTTTTTTTTTTATGCACGCCACTGAGGTCGGTCTTCAGCTCTTCTCATCCATTCTCTTCCAGCCGCCTTTCGCAGGTCGTCACTCCACCTGGCCACAGGGCGTCCTACACTACATTTGCATAAACGTGGACTCCACTCAAGAACTGTCTACCCTAACGGTTATCGGTTCTTCTGGAAATGTGACCAGTGCCATTTTAGCTTGCTTATCCAACAATATATTATATATTGCTTAATTAAGGTGACTTAAGAGTCACCTTGGTTCTCCGTCGGATATCTTCATTACGAATCTGGTCCTTCAGGGAAACTCCAAGCATAGCTCTCTCCATAGCTCGCTGAGAGACCTTAAATTTGTGGACTAGTTTAACCTTGAGTGTCCACGTTTGAGCTACGAAGGTCATGACTGGTAGGACGCACTGATTGAAGACTTTTGTCTTCAGGCACTGTGGTATGGACGACAAAAAGACTTGACGAAGCTTGTGACAGCCTGATGGCTGATTCTTGATTTGACACGCGTTTCGGAAACTGCGTGTATGTCTTGTTAAACTACCAAGCATAAAGCCATGAATTGAAAGGACATTTACACGTTTTTACACGACTGCCTAAAAAACCCAAAAAAAGGAGTGTTACGTTTTTAGCATTCATGTATGTATGTGTTTTTTTTTATTCTACCATAACTTTTAAACGCCTGAACAGATTTAGACGTTTATCGTATCGTTAGAATCCTTACATCCCCACGAGTAACATAGGCTATAGTTTGAAAACATTCAATATGGCGGCAGTATGGCACCATTTTCAAATTGGAAAAAACTTCAAAATTTACAATGTGGGCATCAAATTGAAGGTCTTGCTAAGCACATTCCAACAGTATATATTTTATTGGCAACAGCTATTTTTTGGCAGGCCAGGCGTGTTTGTTTAGCTTTTAAGCTAGTTACTTGTGTTAGTGCAGTAGGCAGATGGCAATAGTTAATCGAGGTCGATACAAAATCGAAATCCGAATGTTGTGTAGGCAGGTTTCGTGGGACGTTCAAAGGCTTATTACGCAGATACTTAGGAGCTACATAGAAGAATGATTCTGCAAGATCGTTTCTTAAGAAATCCATCGTTAAGTGAAAAGCGAAAATCGAGATGCCAAGAATAAAATTACAAAAATTCGAATGTCCGAATGTCAGGGCATTTTACTGGCAGGAAAAATTTGCCAATAAATTTTCCTTTTTTTAGAGGAAAATTTATTGGCAAAATGTGTTTACTTTGTGCATTCAATCTGGTCTACACAAGAAAAGAGCGGTTGACCTCGCAAAATATGTTCACTTTGTGCATTCAATTTGGTCTACACAAGAAGAGAGCGGTTGACCTCGCAAAATATGTTCACTTTGTGCATTCAATCTGGTCTACACAAGAAGAGAGCGGTTGCCTCGCAAAATATGTTCACTTTGTGCATTCAATCTGGTCTACACAAGAAGAGAGCGGTTGACCTCGCAAAATATGTTCACTTTGTGCATTCAATCTGGTCTACACAAGAAGAGAGCGGTTGACCTCGCAAAATATGTTCACTTTGTGCATTCAATCTGGTCTACACAAGAAGAGAGCGGTTGCCTCGCAAAATATGTTTACTTTGTGCATTCAATCTGGTCTACACAAGAAGAGAGCGGTTGACCTCGCAAAATATGTTCACTTTGTGCATTCAATCTGGTCTACACAAGAAGAGAGCGGTTGCCTCGCAAAATATGTTCACTTTGTGCATTCAATCTGGTCTACACAAGAAGAGAGCGGTTGACCTCGCAAAATATGTTCACTTTGTGCATTCAATCTGGTCTACACAAGAAGAGAGCGGTTGCCTCGCAAAATATGTTCACTTTGTGCATTCAATCTGGTCTACACAAGAAGAGAGCGGTTGACCTCGCAAAATATGTTCACTTTGTGCATTCAATCTGGTCTACACAAGAAGAGAGCGGTTGCCTCGCAAAATATGTTCACTTTGTGCATCCAATCTGGTCTACACAAGAAGAGAGCGGTTGCCTCGCAAAATATGTTCACTTTGTGCATTCGATCTGGTCTACACAAGAAGAGAGCGGTTGCCTCGCAAAATATGTTCACTTTGTGCATTCAATCTGGTCTACACAAGAAGAGAGCGGTTGCCTCGCAAAATATGTTCACTTTGTGCATTCAATCTGGTCTACACAAGAAGAGAGCGGTTGACCTCGCAAAATATGTTTACTTTGTGCATTCAATCTGGTCTACACAAGAAGAGAGCGGTTGACCTCGCAAAATATGTTCACTTTGTGCATTCAATCTGGTCTACACAAGAAGAGAGCGGTTGCCTCGCAAAATATGTTTACTTTGTGCATTCAATCTGGTCTACACAAGAAGAGAGCGGTTGACCTCGCAAAATATGTTCACTTTGTGCATTCAATCTGGTCTACACAAGAAGAGAGCGGTTGCCTCGCAAAATATGTTCACTTTGTGCATTCAATCTGGTCTACACAAGAAGAGAGCGGTTGACCTCGCAAAATATGTTCACTTTGTGCATTCAATCTGGTCTACACAAGAAGAGAGCGGTTGCCTCGCAAAATATGTTCACTTTGTGCATTCAATCTGGTCTACACAAGAAGAGAGCGGTTGACCTCGCAAAATATGTTCACTTTGTGCATTCAATCTGGTCTACACAAGAAGAGAGCGGTTGCCTCGCAAAATATGTTCACTTTGTGCATTCAATCTGGTCTACACAAGAAGAGAGCGGTTGCCTCGCAAAATATGTTCACTTTGTGCATTCAATCTGGTCTACACAAGAAGAGAGCGGTTGCCTCGCAAAATATGTTCACTTTGTGCATTCAATCTGGTCTACACAAGAAGAGAGCGGTTGCCTCGCAAAATATGTTCACTTTGTGCATTCAATCTGGTCTACACAAGAAGAGAGCGGTTGACCTCGCAAAATATGTTTACTTTGTGCATTCAATCTGCTCTACACAAGAAGAGAGCGGTTGACCTCGCAAAGAAAGTGTAAATATACACTCGTGAGCAATGAAATCCACTCAGCTTCTACGCGAGAAATCAAAGCTGTTTTTATTTTGTTATTAATATTTAATTTAAAAAAAACGTTAATTTGAAAGATAGAATCATAAGGTCTTCATGAAAAAATTATCGTAAAAATCTGACGCTTCTTACCGATAATACATACAATTAATGCTTGAAAATATTGCTCTTCTCTATGTTTTGCTCCGGGAATGTCTATAAATAATTTTTCTTTAATCTTTATTCAAATTTTTGACGGCCGATTGGTCTAGTGGCTAGAGATCCTACTAGAAAATCAAACGGTCGTGGGTTCGAATCCCGCAAGGTGCAATCATTTGTGTGATGAGAAGAAATGATTGTTTCCGAATTATGGATGTAATATTCGTATCTATATGTATGTTTATCCGTTGTCTAGTGCCCATAATACAGGGTATCCTAGTTTGAGGCTAGGTGATTGGAGTGAATTGTCCCGAATATACTATATTATTATTATTAATTATATAACCATTATTATTGATTTTACATTTAAATTATTGGTTTTTTCTTTGAAGGTCCCTTATCTTGCTTTCAAAATCTCGTATAATTTTAAGTATCGTATCTCAAAAAACAGTCAACTGATTTTCACGAAAATTATGTAATTATAATGGTAACATGGTAAACTTTCAGTATCTATAGTTTTAATTGTTTGTACGTATTATCAGACTTAGAATAACACGATTGCGCGAGTGTATAAATATCGACTATAAATATAGAAATAAATAACATAAAGAACAAAAAAAATAAAAAAATATAACCACCCATTATAGCTAAGAAGCATCTCGATCACATCAGTTTTCAAATATAAAAAACCTCATCAAAATAGGTCTATTCATTTGGGAGCTACGATTATCACCCCCCCCCCCCCCTCCCATTATAGCTAAGAACCATCTCGTTTACCTCAACTTTTAAACATAAAAAACCGCAGCTAAATCGATCCATTCGTTCGAAAGCTACGATTTTCATCCCCCTTTTCTCACCTTCCCTCTCCCTCTCCTCATATATCTAAGAACCATCTCGATCACATTAGCTTTCAAACAGAAAAAACGCATCAAAATCGGTCCATTCGTTTGGGAGCTACGATGCCACAGACACACACAGTGATACACACCCTAAACTAATAACACCCGTCTCTTGGTTCGGGAGTTAAAAAATGAAAATATAGAAACATCAAATAAACAGCATAAAGTTACAAACATCGATTACTGAATCAATTGCAACACACGTATTGTGGACTAATCAGAAACATTTCGCAATCAAATCTGCTGTGAATACTGGTATGTCAATAATTAAACACCACCCATATACATGTCGCCGGCTGGTGTAATACTTTTTAGGTCCATTTGACCTCAAAACGAATAAGGAGATACTACCAGACGATTAACCAAAACGAGTATCGAAATTCAAGGCGTATAAACAACACGCGTGGGTTCCAATAAACATCAGTTCGAACAAGGCAAGAGATATTATTGTTCAGCTAAGGAGAATTGAACACCATCCTGGAAAATATAGCGATTAAATTCTTGTCTTAGATGAAAATCGAGAGAAAATATTGCGCGCGCTCCTCTTTCCGTTAAATACTTTGTACTTTTCTTCTTTCAGTCAAAAGTAGATGTTTAACATAGTCTGTGATCAAACGAATCTATTTCATCCATTCGGAATTTCTCTCGCTGAGCTCGAAACGAGCAATCATGGCTTTGAACAATAATCGATAACGCGAGCATCGCTCGAAAAGATCACGAAAGAAACAAGATTCAGAGCTCGTGAATATCATGTCTTTGAACAATAATCGATAACGCGAGCATCGCTCGAGAAGATCACGAAAGAAACAAGATTCAGAGCTCGTGAATAATATAAATCGCTCAGCCGTAAATCCCTGATTCGACGAAAGCTTTTGTTCCCAGTGACGGAGGTTAAAGCTTGGGCCTGAGGCACAGAATAAATAATAGTACAAGCCTGAGGCATTGGTTTGGAAAACAATTTTCATAGAGCCAATTGGGTTCAACCTACTTTGTGTGGCAGATGCTCAGATCCAGGACGGCGAAATGGGTCGTATGCTAAGCTAGATCTATGCATGGCCTAATGAGAAGCCGAACAAAGAACGGTCGCGCCTAGGGTTGCCATTTCAAATTTGAGCGATGCCTGTCTAAGGAGCCTAAAATGGCAGATTTTTCAAGCAAACACCTTTCTAAGAAAAAACGCATTGATGAAACTTTAATTTAACCAACCAACTTATTTAATTAATCAATACCTGCAGTATATATTCCTTTAAAATAATTTAATTACTTCAGAGCAGCAGCTACTACTAAAGAAAAATATTTCTCTTAAAGCATCTTTATGATTATCAAAAGACATAAATTTTTTTCAACAGATCTTTACAAATTTTTTGATGTTACATGTACAATTCTTCACAAGACATATTTTTAAAGCTTTTACTCAAACAATACTAGTAATGTGGTCATTATTTCGACAACCTTCTTTGGGCAAAGTCGATCTTGCCGCGCTGCTTGAATAGGCACCAGCAAAGTTGTATGGAATTTCATTATTGTCGTGTTTTGCGGCCAGCAATTTCCTTTGAAAATCCATTATTGTCGTCTTTTGTCGTAGCACTATTATTTATTCCGTGGGTTCGATAACGCCGAACGCGAAAAGAGAGGCGTTGTAGCTCCCAGACGAATGGACCGATTTTGAGGTTTTTTTTTCTGTTTGAAAGCTTGTGTTCGTGATTGTTGTTGTTGTTGTTGTTGTTTCTGTTTCTGTTTCTGTTACTGTTTCTGTTGTTGTGGTCGTTGTTGTTTTCGTTGTTGTTGCATTGTTTGAGTAAACTCTTATTATACTAAGCTGGTTTTATTTAAATACCTCGCATTGTTTGAGTAAAGCACTATACAAGCCTTGGTCCGCAATGACTGCCCTGCTGGCCACGCTATGATGGCCTCGAGCTTTGTTTAGTTAAGTTCTCGGCCTTCAAGCTTGGCCATCATTGCAGCCCTTGCTGAGCGCGCTGTGATGGCCTCGAACTTAACTTAGCTACGCTCTCGACCATCATCATCGCTGCCAGCAACGCAGTCATTTACAGACCGCGGCAGTAATGTACTATTACCGACGCTATGGGTAATCTATTTCTTTCTTTGCTCCACTGATTGATGACAAAAGAAAATACATTTTCTTTGTATGCCAAACTGAAAAGATAAACTGACAGAAATTTAAGTTTTTCAAAAATTCACTGTAAGCATAGCGGCGCGGTTATTTTCAAAATGCGTCATGCGGGAGCACGATTACCAAGGAAAGTGCGAGAAATTACATGCCTGTCATTAAACCAATGCCGTCTGTACGCCTGTGCGTAATGTGTGTGCCATAAAATGCTAGTCAAATGCGGCAAATGCCTGTCATATGGTAACCCTAGTCGTGCCCTAAATACTGACTCCCGCAGACGATACAATGCGCGTATTATTCATCATGAAGAGCGAAATTCGTAAAGGAGTCGCGGTTTGTGCAAGCGACCGGCGACTGGCATGGCAAGTGGTCGAACATGTGCGTTACGAAATTCCTGCGACAGTAGTTAGTACATGCATATTCTGTGGTACTGTGAACGAAACGTAAACGCATTGTGTACGTGCTTTAACTTTCAATGGACGTTTCATTCAGTAGTCTAAATCGATCGGATATCAGGGTGGAGTTAGGCGGTAAACACTTTCCATTATCTGTCGCATTTGTAGGTACTTCGATTACATTGAATGTTTTAACTTGTAATACTGAGATATCTCGTATGGCAGCATTTATATCGTGAACTAGTTTTCCCTCCCGCGACTTCGTCCGCGCGGACTCCAAAAAGCATCCTATGTTCTTCTAGGATATTAGAACCAATGCAAAAGTAGGTATAGCACCACTATGTAGTATTATTAGGTATTCTGTGGCACTACTCTTGTTATTTTTTGACATTCTTGTTATTTCGTTTCCATGGCAACCGTTTCTTAAAGCGAGTAATCATCAATTTTTAAGTGTTTTTAGTAATGTCCATTTTTTTCCTATTTCCCCTTAAAAAATTACAATTTTCCGGGATAAAAAGTATGCTATGTTTTATTCCAGGGTATAAGTTATCTCCATTCTCAATTTCATCAACATCCGTCCAGCCGTTATCGCGTGAAAGCTGCCCAAACAAACAGACAACGATTCGCTTTTATATATTGGTATGGATATGCTTATTGTTGCAATCAAAGACAGAAGGGCATATCTATCTATACTTATAATAAAGCAATAAGGACGGAAAGTCTGTACAAGGCAATATGAACGAAAAAGTGTACAAAGAAGATAATATAAAAAAAGTCTAGGGTACTTAAAATAAGCAACTATCATTTTGTAAATCGTGTCTGTCTGTTTGTTTGTCTGTATGTTTGTTAGCACATCACGTGAAAACTGGACCGATTGCGATGCGGTTTTCACTGTTGGATAGCTTAGGGTTTGACTTAAAAACTGGTATACTTAATATCTGATTGCGACGAATAGAAAAAGAGCAATGTATAAAAACTTTTTGACGGCTGAAGGAATTTTGATCAAATGTTGGTTTATAGGTATTTTAGCTCTTGGAATAGTACATTATAGTACTTTTAACCTATAGAAATGATCACGCGTGCTAAGCCGCTGGTACTGCTAGTATTATATACTCTTTGTTCACATTCTTATTCTGTGTCCATCTTTGCACGCCCTAGATTGACCTTTTACCTTGAAATCTCATGAGCGGCTCACTTCTATTAATGGCGGTCAAGGCCTTTAATAATAATAAGCGTAAAGTAACTTACACCCGATATTCGAAACGCACGTCAAATCAAGAATCAGCCAACAGGCTGTCACATTTGACAGTCTGTCAACTCTCTTCAGGTTTCTGAAACGCCGTTCGTCTAAAAAATCGTTAATTGACTGTTAAGGGCGTCACAGACGATTAAGATACTATAATATTTGATGTTACAATATTTGATGTTACACACGGCTAAGATACGATAATATATTGAAATTATTCATTCGCTCGCAGGCCGCCCTAGGTGCCACACGTATTTCTTCACCGCTTTCTATATACAGGTGATAAAATATGAATGGTACGGTTTCACTATTAGATTTATTAGATAGCTCATCAGACGACGATTCTGATTTTGAATTTGATATGCAAATTGCATTAGCGCACTGTATAAGGTTATGATTTGGATAGAAAATCACATTAAAATTAGAAAAAGCCGCGGTGAATTTAATCTTTACGCAAATGTTTCTAAAAAAAAAAGACTTATTTTAATAAGTCGAAGGAAACTTTTCTCGAAATTCATAATTTGATTAAAGGAAGATTTAGTGAAACAAAATACGAACATGCGCGAGAGCATTTGTACAGAACAACAACTTGCAGTATGCTAAGAACCATCTCGTTTACCTAACCTTACAAACATAAAAAACCGCAGCTAATCGGTCTATTCGTTCGAAAGCTACGATTCGCACCACTCCCCCCCCCCCTCCCCCCTCCATCGTCAAATTATAGATATGAATCATCTTGTTTACCCCAGCTTTCAAACATAATAAAAACACAGCTAAATAGGTCCATTTGTTTGGAAGCTACGATTTTCACCGCCCTTTTCTTTCTCACCTCCCCCCCTCCCTCTCCCCATATATCTAAGAACCATCTCGATCATATCAGCTTTCGAACAGAAAAAAAGGCATCGTAGCTCCCAAACGAATGGACCGGATTTGTTTGGGAGCTACGATGCCACAGACACACATGCACACACACCCCCACACACACACACACACACACTCACACACACTCACACACACTCACACACCCTCACACACCCTCACACATCCTCACACACACTGATACACACCCTAAACTTATAACACCCATCTCTTTGTTCAGGGGTTAAAAAAACCGTCACGAATACAAAACAGAGCAACCTGTAGATCATATTACGATATATTTTGTATCTTAAGATAGTATATTAATATATATTTTGTATCTTTTACCATATATTTCGTATCTTAAGATGACATCTTTTAATAAATTCCATATCGCTCGATATCTTAAGATACTGTAAGATGCAAATATATATTATCTTCGCCGTTTGTGATGGTTCATATAAATTGTATAGCGAGCGATATTTTATCTTAAGATAAAATATTATCGTATCTTAGTCGTCTGTGACGCGCTTTAACAAGAGATTATTTTATTGATATGGTCACAATAGATAGGTTCGTTCTCTTTCGTTCGCTCTTTAGTGTTTTTTATCTGTGTGGATAATCAAAAACAAAAGAGACAACGATAGAGCTCTATCCTTGTCTCTTGTTTTTGACATTACATGAATCAAATTATTTTGATTTACTGCCGGTTTCTGAAAGGCGTGTCACACGTAGTCAATAAAATAATAAATATGTTATAAGGTTTGATGAAGGATTTAAATATGTTTCATTAATCCTAGGTACACTTTATAGCTCAGTAGATATTCAATACCCTTCAGTAACGTATTCCAGTGGTTAATTGGTCAAAAATGTGCAATTAACTAATTGCAAGTTAACAATCCTTTGACATGCGAGAAAGTTTTCCGGAAACCTAAAATTGCTTCTAATTGTAGATTTGACATTTGCGTTAACAGGATGTCACATGAGATTTTCAGCAACCCAAAATGCGTTTGACATTGGATTAACATAGTTTTTTTTTTTCCTAATTTGCATTCAAGAAACCGAGTGTCATTCCTGTAGTTGTGAAACTTTCTAAAACATAACAATTAATATTGAAATCTATCTAAGGAATATTGCCAATATAACCCAATGGTGTCAATTCTCTTGTTCAACTGACTACATTAAACTAAACTAAAATTGTTTTTAATTCAGCTTAGAGGTTCATAAAATCTACTGTACTCGTAAATACATTTTGTTTACGAGGTTCTTAAAATCAATTCATTTCAACTAAATGTAAACATAATTGCGACAGAACTAAGGGACTTTAGGGGAAGAGGGAAGTCTAAATTAGTCTAGTTTGTAACAAGAGAATCGGTCTGACGGGATTCAAATTAAGCCTAGTTTAGTCTAGTTGGTAACAAGAGAATCGGAACCAATATCCAATTTTAAATTTTGAGACCTCCATCAATGTTTAATTAACGCTCCATATGCCTACGATACATACAAGGCTTATAGCGAGCTGCCTTCATATATTCCAAGAATCTATAAAGGTCTTTATTTATTGCAAAGTCGGGAACAAAACTCTCTTTGTACGCTAAACTGCGCTATCATTAGTCAGGTTATTTTAACAGGGACTGAAAAAATATGGAAATGCGGAATGTTTGGAACATGGCGTAAATTCAAAGTCAATCCTTTCGATGCATTTATGTCTGTAACTTTTAGGGGTACCTACCACCATAAACAGGTTAATTAAAAAAACATAAAAAAAGCAGTAGCATGCCATGGTGAAACTTAGAACGGCCTATCACAATTAAACGCGCATAATAACAAAATTTCGTGTATATGTTGTTAACCGTTGAGGGGTTCCCTAGTCAGGACCAAACCCTGAGTACAGCAACCATGTCATATTAAAACATAAAACCAGCTATCATAATAGAATGCGTACACAAAATTTGTAGGCATTTCTGTGCTGTTGACCGTAAAAATCTAATGCTATCGGAACTGAACAAATAAGTTAAAATACTCTGTAGTATAAGAGGGACTGGTTCTTATTCAGCTTGCAACAAACTAACATACATGGCAAATTAAATAAAAGCTTTTAAAATCTACGACGGACGACGGTGGCGAAGGAAGACTTTTATAGGCAACCCTTATGCAAGCGGTTCATGGTCATAATATCTCAACCACAACTTAAAACTAACTCTTCCTTCTTCGCATGAATAAGTAACGAATTTTTTAAGTAATTCGGTCCCTACATCCCAAGCTGCAATAAATCGCACGAGTTCCAGCGATACACAGCTATCTCTCGCCTCAATCAGCAACATTGAACTTTAGGAACAAGTTACATGAAGAGGTTAACATTGAACGAGGTGTTTGCTGTGACGTAGGCTGCGACTTAATCTGCCGTTACATTTATTTTTATTTGATTAACAAAGTGAGACAGTCAGTAGCCAGCGGAATACATATTATTATCATTTCTTCGGTCTTCAAATCTTGCGATAGGTTTTTCAACTATAATAAATCCAGTGGCAAAACAAAAGCTGATGTCTCGCTTGGGAAGTTACGAGTATGTGCATTTCCCCTGCCAGCCTCGAGTCAATAATAATCAGTCGGGGTTAGGTCTTCAGACAACAGATGTATAACAAAATGTTGTAATGACATGAAGTGTCACGTGATACATAGTGTCGACAGCATGCAGCCGCGACACAGAGGACTATCTGTGGCTGCAGTCTTGTGCCAATGATAAATTTAATATAATAATAATTGCACATTGATCGCATAATGCCGTCCCGGATCAAAAGTACCTTTAGTGTACAAATTAATTTCAGCTGTCAGATAGTTTTTATCGATCCCTCGGCTTCTAGTCATGTGATAAATATACCAAGTAAACCAGTTTTTAAGTCAACCCCTAAGCTATCCAACAGTAAAAACTGAATCGTAATCGGTCCAGTAGTTTGTACGTGATGCGCGATCAGACAAACAGACAGGCACAATTTAATAATGTGTTAAGAATATATTTTTTCCAGTAGCTTATTTTAAGCACCCTAGGCCATTATTGCTTATCTCGAAAATTTATTTCTTTATTGCATGAATTTCATAAACATCCTCAAGTCTATAACTTAAAGACTTGAATAAGAAGTTTATGGTAAGTATATGACATGACGTATGTAATTCAATTGTAACTTAAATCCGTAACGTAGTTCAGTATAACGCGGCGGCCGTGAGAGAAGCTCCCAGAGGTATAATTTACCGCCATCATCTTAGAGTCAGAATACTAATTATGGAAGCAGAAACAAGCATGTACAGCGTACTGAAGGATTAAAGTATACGTCGTATGAATATGATTTGTTTGCACTGAGATTACTTTGTTGCATACAAGGCAGAGAAAGCAACGCCGAGATCCATGCAAAGATGCTGAAAATATGCAAGAAAATAAATAAAAATATTAAATAAAATTAAACCGAATTCAAGTCGTCTAAAACGTAAAAGAAATAAGTTATTAAAAAAAGGTATAATTCAGTAGCAATGTCATGATAAAACTTAGAATGGGCTTATCACAATTAACTGCGTATAAAAAAATTCGTGTCTGTGCTGTTAACCGTTGAGGAGTTTCCTAGTCAGGAAACAACCCGGAGTGCAGAAGCCATGTCATGGTGAAAATTCAAACCGGTTAGCATAATATAACGCGAACACAAAATTTCGTGTCTGTGGTGTTAACCGTTGAGGAGTTTCCTAGTCAGGAAACAACCCGGAGTGCAGAAGCCATGTCATGGTGAAACTTCAAACCGGTTAGCATAATATAACGCGTACACAAAATTTCGTGTCTGTGGTGTTAACCGTTGAGGAGTTTCCTGGTCAGGAAACAACCCGGAGTGCAGAAGCCATGTCATGGTGAAACTTCAAACCGGTTAGCATAATATAACGCGTACACAACATTTCGTGTCTGTGGTGTTAACCGTTGAGGATTTTCCTAGTCAGGAGCCAAGCCGAAGTGCAGAAGCCATGTCATGGTGAAACTTCAAACCTGTTAGCATAATATAACGCGTACACAAAATTTCGTGTCTGTGGTGTTAACCGTTGAGGATTTTCCTAGTCAGGAGCCAAGCTGAAGTGCAGAAGCCATGTCATGGTGAAACTTCAAACCGGTTAGCATAATATAACGCGTACACAAAATTTCGTGTCTGTGGTGTTAACCGTTGAGGAGTTTCCTAGTCAGGAGCCAAGCCGAAGTGCAGCAGCCATGTCATGGTGAAACTACAAACCGGCAATCATAATAGAATGCGTACACAAAATTTCGTGACTGCTGTTGACCGTTGAAGAGTTGCTTTATCTGGAGTGTTCTCATGCTTACCATAAAAATGCATTGTCATCGGAACTGAGCCAACATGCAAAAATTCAAATCCTTAGGATAAGAGGAAGTGGTTCTAATTTAGCTTGCGAGTTTTGACCTAAATAAAAATACATACAGACATTGCAATTGTAACTTTTAAACTTTCACGATTCGAACACATAGTTAAATATTTAAACGGGACTTAATCACAAGACACAAACAATTAATTACAGACATTGCAAGTTAAATAAAATCAATTTTTTTTTTAAATGAGGTCTGTGCTACGCCCATTTTAAGTTATCTACTAGTTGAAGTCATTTTTTTAAACATTTGTTATTATTTTTTACTTTTTAGTTTCATTAATGTATGCCTAAGAAAATGAAGTAGGTAGGTACTTATTCCATTCGCTAAGAAAAAGCCATACTGGAAATAGTTAACAGTCTATATCTTTTAAACCTTGAACTATTCCCTAAGTTGAAAGATACTGAAACTATTACAAAAATAATTATTACAATCGCACATAATATAGTTTCCGATAAATACGAAGATAAACATACATACATAGGTACACGAAATTTGGTAAATAGGCTAACACTTATATAAGTATTACATAAAATCACGCATTTTCAATAATATTACATACATACACATCAACTTGAGAACATACTTTTTTTGCCGGTAAAAGAAAGACCTTAAATTTGTGGACTAGTCTTATTAATGTACCTACTGAACGCCATATAGTTCCTGATCAGAAAATAAAGAACCTACTGAAAGTAATAATAGCCACAGAATAAATAAATAAATATATTCGTGACATTTCCACACCAATTATCTAGCCCCAAACTAGGATACCCTGTGTTATGGGCACTAGATAACGGATAAACATACACAGATAAGAATATTACATCCATGACTCGGAAACAAACATTTCTGCTCATCACACAAATGATTGATCCTTGCAGGATTCGAACCCGCGACCGTTCGATTTCGTACCTAGGATCTCTAGCCACGAGACCAACCGGTAATAGTACAATAGGTGCAAAGTGCAAGCGAACTGGTAGACAAAGCTAGCAACTGATTAATTTGACACAATTACGATTTGCCCTCGCCAGTGTTACCGCTAAAATATAACCCACGTGTGTTCAAGTCAAGAGTGAATAGGTATCTATTAGGCAAGCGTGATACAGCTTCGACCACATCATCGCTTTCCATCAGGTGAGATCGTGGTCAAACGATTGCCTAGTCCGTAATAAAAAAGAATACAAAATATAAAACGACAGTATTATAAAACGAGACAATAAAAACTTGTCGATGACTCACACAAAAGGTTAACGCTTTTATTTTTATAATGGCCCAAGAATGCAGACAAGTTATTATGTTACGCACATGTTAGATAATCCTAGATGAAGTATTAGAGATGTCAAGGCGTTTATCAAAGTAAGCTGCCTTATCCGGTTATCTTTAGTCTTTGCGAAATGTAAAGTCAGTCGGATTTAAGTCAACAAGTTAGGAGTCTGGAGATTCCGATAGTGCTTTCAATAGACGAGTAAGTTTAATCAGGCAGGAGTAATTGAATTAGTTTCACTACTTCGTTTTCATCTTGTTTTTTACTTACGGCAACTGAGTACTACTGATTGTAAGCATTTTTAGGGTTCCGCGCCTTTAAAGGGTTAACTTAAAAGCTAAAAAAAACGCCTGCTATTTCAAAAAATAAGTTCATTCAATAAATTATATAATGTTGGAATGTGCTTAACGAATCAAGGCCTTCAATTTGTTACCCATATTGTGAAATTAGAAGTTTTTTTTTTTCTCATTTGTAATTGGAACAGCCGAAATATTGAAAAAATAGCCTATGTTACTCGGGTGGATGTAAGGATTCTAACGATATCCCAAACGTCTAAATTTGTTCAGGCATTTAAAGTTATGGTGGAATAAAGAAATTCATATATATACATACAAACATACATGAATCCTAAAAACATTACACACTTTTTTTTGGGCAGTCATCTAAAGGAATCCCTATAGGATCACTTCGTTGTCCGTTTGTCTGTTTGTCTGAAAATACCCTTTTTCTCAGGAAAACGTGGAGAGGAGGTATCGAGTTAAAATTAATATCAAATACTCAAGTCGGATTAAGATACCAAGTACCCCAGTTTTTAAGTCAAACCCTATGCTATCCAACAGTGAAAACCGCATTGCAATCGGTCCAGTAGTTTTTACGTGATACAGGCAAACAAACAAACAGACACGATTTAAAAAAAAAGTTATATTCTTGTTCAGTAGCTTATTTAAAGTAACCTAGTTTTTTTTTAAATTATCTTCATTGTACAGACTTTTTCGTTCTTATTGCTTTGTTATAAGTATAGATGGAGTATGACTAATCAATTCGGTTATTGTAAGAATTGCACGCAGCTGTTACATGATAAGTTAGTTGGGATTATTCAATAGATCACTTCGTTACTTTAATGTAGTAGTTATTGAGACTCCGTGATATTTTACTGAATGAGTTACGACGTCAAGTTCTCGAGACTAGACAACTGGTCATAGTCATACTATCATGATATGAAAGCTCACTCTTCATTATTTCGCTCCGTGGAGGCAGCGTGCTCTATCTGTATCTATATTCGTTTCGCTGACTTGACATCATGATATCACGCCACGGCAACATCTAACCAAGCCGGTCAAGCACCTTCACAATAACCCGACTGCGAACAAGACTAAAAAGAGGCAAAAAATCGGTGATAATGGTTGCTAACCAACTTTAAATCGTTATAGATCTTTCGTTTTTTTATGCACGCCTACGTCCCTTCTCACGTACCATATGTGGGATGACTGGAATAAAATGCTTTAGAATTAAGTCCTCCTTTTGAACTTTCTTAGTGCAATAAAGTATTAAATAAATAGATCCTAAATGGTAATTTCAAATGAAAAATGTTAAGGTGATTTTCAAATACCTATTCAATGATACCCCTCTTAATATGGTTCGTCGACTTTCATTTTTTCTTTTTTATATATGGCGTCTGGTTGTAACACTCGTAATATTAAGATAAATCGATTGACGTAGTAATCATCAAAATCATCCCACGCATTTGGTCTCTAGAGCATACATACATAGGCTGATAAACACATTACCCTCATTTGCGTCACGCAGTCAGATGATGGTGCTGATGACAGTTCCACCACCTCATACTCACTTGCCAGACAGCACCAGCGAGAGGCTGTCGACCTTGGTGACCTTCTCGTGCGCGTACAGCTCGTGGCACTTGAGGTGGCGCACGTTGCGCATGCACGCCAGCACGCGCCGGAACTGCAGCCGCGACACGCGCAGCGGCTTGAACAGGGCCACGTATACCTGGGGAAGGGGGAGAGGAGATTCAATACAGTTGTATATAATGTCATAAAAAAAACGTTTTTCCTGCCAATAAATTATATATTGTTGGATAGTGGCATCATCAAAACCACAGAATAAATAACTTTTAAATTTGATACCCATATTGTAAAATTCTAAGTTTTTTTCGCAATTGAATTTGGTGCCATAAGTACTACAGAGATGATGACTTAAAAATAATACTATTTTATTCGGGATGGTATAACGATACCCCCAAAGAGCCATACAGCAAAATTATGGTGGAATAAAGAAACTCACATAATATTTGTATGTGAGTCTTTATTCCACCATAATTTTGGTACATGAACCCTAAAAACATTACACTCCTTTTTTGGGCAGTCGTGTAAAAAAAGGCTCAGGGCAGCGGCATTTTGGCTTGGATGGAAGTAAGATAGGTATATATACTTATAATAAATAAGCACTAAGTAGCAAAAAGTCTGTACAAAGATAATAAAAAATGGTCTAGGGGACTTAACATAAGATACTGAACAAGAATATAACATTTTATTAAATGGTCTGTTTGTCTGTTCGCGCATCACGTAAACACTACTGGACGATTGCGATGCAGTTCTCACGGTTGGATAGCTTAGGTTACAACTTAAAAACTGGTTTACTTGGTATCGCAGACCGATGAGTAAAAGCCGAGCAATCATTAAAAAAACTATTTGACGTCTGAATGAACTTTTGACGAATATAGGTTACTTGTAACCCTGAGAAATGACCACGCGTGAAATGACACGGGCACAGCGAGGTTTAATAAATGACCACGCGTGAAATGACACGGGCACAGCGAGGTTTAATAAATGGCCACGCGTGAAATGACACGGGCACAGCGAGGTTTAATAAATGACCACGCGTGAAATGACACGGGCACCGCGAGGTTTAATAAATGACCACGCGTGAAATGACACGGGAACAACGAGGTTTAATAAATGACCACGCGTGAAATGACACGGGCATAGCGAGGTTTAATAAATGACCACGCGTGAAATGACACGGGCACAGCGAGGTTTAATAAATGACCACGCGTGAAATGACACGGGCACAGCGAGGTTTAATAAATGACCACGCGTGAAATGACACGGGCACAGCGAGGTTTAATAAATGACCACGCGTGAAATGACACGGGAACAACGAGGTTTAATAAATGACCACGCGTGAAATGACACGGGCATAGCGAGGTTTAATAAATGACCACGCGTGGCACAGCCAGGTGAATAATGAGGTTAATAATGAGTAGATACTTTTGGGGAGGAGATGAAAGAGGTTTACTAGATGTGTATCAACCAGCCTTATGAAGTTCTATGGTGTAGTGAAACCATCATGACTTGATCAGTATTTCTGTAACACTATAGAATTGTGTATCACTTGTTGATGGAATGTGTCAGGAACAGGACGGAAAGGGAGTCTCTGATGGAAAAATATGATTGGAAAAAATACGACATTGGATCATACATTAAAATATTAGCGGAACCAACAAAAGATGCCGCAATATCATTGTACAAGTTGTTTTTTCATCAGTGATTTTCCACTTTCGTAGTTATAGTTTGAATATGAACATGTTTAGGATACGATGGGGCTGACATGCCAATAATGGTAAAAGCCCCAAATTTTCCGCTTTCGTAATTATAGTTTGAATATGTATGGACATGTTTAGGATACGATGGGGCTGACATGCCAATAATGGTAAAAGCCCCAAATTTTCCGCTTTCGTAATTATAGTTTGAATATGTATGGACATGTTTAGGATACGATGGGGCTGACATGCCAATAATGGTAAAAGCCCCAAATTTTCCGCTTTCGTAATTATAGTTTGAATATGTATGGACATGTTTAGGATACGATGGGGCTGACATGCCAATAATGGTAAAAGCCCCAAATTTTCCGCTTTCGTAATTATAGTTTGAATATGTATGGACATGTTTAGGATACGATGGGGCTGACATGCCAATAATGGTAAAAGCCCCAAATTTTCCGCTTTCGTAATTATAGTTTGAATATGTATGGACATGTTTAGGATACGATGGGGCTGACATGCCAATAATGGTAAAAGCCCCAAATTTTCCGCTTTCGTAATTATAGTTTGAATATGTATGGACATGTTTAGGATACGATGGGGCTGACATGCCAATAATGGTAAAAGCCCCAAATTTTCCACTTTCGTAATTATAGGTTGAATATGTATGGACATGTTTAGGATACAATGGGGCTGACATGACAATAATGGTGAAAGCCCCAAATTAAAAACAGAATAAAAAAAACTATAGAATAGGTACGGACGCGAGGGGGTTAGGAAAACTGGAGGCAATAACAAAAGAGGGCCTTTGTGTGGCCTTTGTTTGGCAAAGGGCATTTAAAGGTCTTTATAGGAGACATTATTCATTCTACAGATAATACTATTATCTTACATTTTTATTAGAACCTATAAGAAAGAAGATGTTTATAGTACAGTGATAAAAATGGGAACATTTTTAACCCCCAATCGCGAAAAGAGGGGTATAATAAGTTTATATAGTGCTTGTAGATAGAGAGATCGTAAGTTAAGTGTACGTTGACACTTATTGACACTGGATGTTCAGTCAGATGCAATTTATTTATGAGTAGGTAAGGTAGTGTGTGTAGGTTTTCGGCACGTTATTGATTTAAAAGAATTGAAGAAAAGTTCAGGTTCAAAACTGCAGGTCATACAATATTAGAACATTTTTAGTATTCAGGACAATCGTGATCTCGGAATACTCTTGCCTAGACAAAAGATAATATTGTAGTTATCTTAATCCGAGGTACGATAAAATTAAACAAATAAGCCCACACTGGTCTATTTCGATAGAATCTTATATTATACACGACAAAACTAACTTCGAGAAATAGACAGAACAGGAGGATTGGACAAAAATAACAAAACGAGTAGGTGGGTCATTGATAAGCAGATAATCTTTAGTTTATCTATTTGTTGATTTGCGAAATAATTGAGTAGAAACTTATCTCGCAACAAAACACTAATAATTTAGGAAATAAGAGTAATTCTACAGTATTAAGTGGTAGAGTAACATCAGTGGACTACGCAACGTGAATAAACAACATAAATCTCGTATTTCTATGAAAACAAGGTGTAATCATGGCCTCTTCAACGTCTCTCAAAGGCATACTTAGAGCGTATTTTGTACATTTGTGAATGGTATTTATTTTATGCGTGAATGTAAGCGTCGGCGGCGAAACTTCTCAGAAACGAATTAATAAGCTAGCAGCATCTCGCAGAAACCTATTTTTAGTGCTATCGGCAACTGCAGGACAGATGGAGTTTTAAATAGCGCTTTGATTAAATAGCGTTTTGGAAAAGTTTGGATGGACTATTCAATCGCATCAAATGTATGTCCACGGCACAAGATACCAAACAATGCTCTCAAACATGGAGCTAGCCAACTTAACGGAACTAAATCCTTAAAAGCCATTGGTGCATAAAAGGGACACTTTAATCACTCGAGCTAATCTCGTAGAAAGCGCTAAACTGCAGAGGGAAAACAATGGGAGCCCTGAGAACGGCAGGATGCCATATTGTTCCGCGCCATTGTACCTGATCCGAGTGCTCAGAAAAATATTCATTCTGCCCTTCATAACGGATCTGTTTACTTCAGGGGAGATATTGGTTCTGACATCTGATTTCGGATTTCTGTTGTGATCTAGGATATTTGTGAAGTTTTGCATTCAGAGAGCGGAGGTATTCAAATTTAAAGGCGACTTTACCGGTAGATAGATAAACACTATTGCACACCAAAGAGAAATACACAATAATGAAACACATTTAAGTTACTTAATATAAACAGAGTATAAATGGGCGGACTTATAGCTTAAAGCAATTTCTTACAGACAGCCGTAGATGTTTAATTACCAACAACATTATATTCAGTCAAGAACCTTGGACTTATAATGGACCGATCTCTCAGTTGGAGCCCTCAAGTAGCGGCCACTAGCTGCAAAATGTTTGCTGCGGCTGCCTCTTTAAGGCGCCTTCGAAATTTCTTACCTACTGCCACTAAGGTTGTTCTCGCACAATCTCTTTTGCTTCCCATTCTCGATTACGCTGACGTCTGCTATCTCGATCTTACCAAAGAACAGCTGAATAAGCTTGAGCGGTTACAAAATGTTGCTATCAGGTTCATATTTGGCTTGCGCAAATCTTAACTTAAAAATAACATCTTGTTTAATCCTTCTACCCCGAGCTATCTTAAAGAACGCTTTGATTTCCTGTACACATCCAACACCTTCCATCTTAGATCATCGTAAAATTTCACCCTCAAGCTACCTTTGCATTGCAGCACTTTTTACGGACGTTCTTTCACGGTAGAAACTGTTCGTCTGTGGAATAAATTGGAAATTGGAATAATTTATTAATATTTTTTTTATATATATATATAGACCAAAACATTGTACTAGTTAGAAATTAGAATTATGACAGCCACAATTGCATTGAAATAAATAGCACTGCTAAAGATTTTAAACACAAACAGATGAATAATAAATGAATAACAAATCAAAGTTATGAATAATTCAACAGTTGACCAAGTGCAATATTGAATAACGACGCACAGTCTTGGTAAACCAAACCAAAAACAAATAAGGTAGGTAATACATTAAACGCTTGACCAAATAAGTGCAAGAGTGAAGACGTTATGCAAAAGTCTATCAGCAGCTGCATGAAAGTTACATCAATAACAGGCACTTCACTTTTTTTGTAGTGGTAGGGTCTTTGACAGATATTCAACCGCCAAGCAGTAGTGTGTAAACATTAGTGTTTCAATTTGGAGGGCAATGAAACTTAGAATCCAATGTCTCAGGGTGACGAGCGCAGTGCAGTGACGCGCAAGATTTTGCAACATATACTCTGGGTGGCATTGCAACTGTTTTGGGCAGGCTTGACGCTCACTATCAGGCAAGCGACCTGCCCGACTCGTCACTCAACTGTCAACACGTCATCGGAACTGAACCAACGTGTAAAAATTCAACTCCGTATAGGATAAAGTTCTAATTCAGCATGCAAGATTTGACATAAATAAATATTGAAAGTGAAATAAGCTTTTAAAAAATAGGCCCGACCATCTGGCCAAATACCAAAGTGGCAGAATGAAGGACGGCACACAAACAAAGCAAGCCCTAAGCGAAAGCAAACAACTCAGCTAAAACGTGACACCTAATATTGTGTAACTAAGAACATAAGTGTCTAATGTCAATACTAATTAAAAGTAAACTTTGCCGCAATACGGGGAGAATATGAGGGAGGGACGAACGTACGTTTCAGTATTCCGCGAACACCTGCAATACATTTGGCGATGGAATTTTTATTACCTTTAATACAGAATTCACTTACCATATAAATGTGCTAAATGATGGAAAGGGACAGTATTCTCTAACCCCCGATTCCTATAAAAATGAAACGAGTCGTTTTTCCAATGTCTCGTTACTTATTGAAGTTTTTTGTATGGTGTTTACGTCAAAAGCTAACGCACAGTAAGTAAGTGGTTCTTTTTAATCGACTTCGTCACTTTTTTTTGGGTTTTATATATTTTATGTAGGTATGTTATATGTTTTTATTGATTTAAATTTTATTTTATTAATGAATTTTTGCCTCCGTGCACTTGGCTCTCCTATACTATTACGTAGTTTTGTGTAATACTACTTTTTCGTGAAATTGATATTGTACAGTACCTATTCACAAAGTTTCATTAAAATCGGATCAGCCGTTTTGGCGTGAAAGCTGGCCCAATAATTAACAAACAAACAGACAACGTATCACTTCTATATATTGGTGTGGATGTAATGTACGCGTATTGAGAGATCAGGAAGAGGCTCAATCAGAACCACAGATAATAGTACTAAAGAACTGGACTGTGAATGTGGACGAGACGAGGAATCAAAATTTAACTTCTCTTTTACGACAAAAATAATATAAATAGGTAATTTTGTAATAATTTGGGCTCGCTCTAAATCTCTTTTTACAGGCATCGTTAATGCACCGTGGTACATCAGAAGACTTCCATCGAGACCTGAAGATGGATCTCGTTACTAAGGTTATTAAAAAAGTTGCCGAAGCTCACGAAAGAAGACTTCATCATCATGTGAACGTCGAGGCTATCCAGCTACTCGACAACACGGGCATCGTGAGAAGACTCAAACGGACAAAACCATTTGAGTTAGTTTAGTGATATAATAGTGACAATGTTGCTGCCAAAATTGTTGCTGTCCCTTTCCTTTCCAAAAGGTTTGAAAGTGACAGCAGTAATTTTAGAGCTGTCAAATTTAGTTTTAATTTGTGCACTCAGAATCGACGCCATTGTAGTATCAATTAGTGCAAATCAAATGAACACAAGAACAAAGTTACTTCCCTTTAAATAGTGACATTAAGAAAAGTGTTATTGGACACATTTTTAGAATAAACTCTACTTAGCAGCTCAGGTTAAAGTAAAATTACTTATCTTAAGGCTAGATTGTCATTTTAATGAGGCACCACAATACCGTGGTAAGTCATTACATACAAAAAATATAAAAAAAAACTTTTGCGGTTAATTACGCAATAAGACAACGTGTTTTGTAACATAAACCTCATAAGGTCACAGCTAATGAGACATCGCATCGGTGACAAGGCTGTGTCGAACGCCACCATTTTAAAGAGATAACAAACACCTTTCCAGGTTTTTCTTGGATATCAAGTGACTAATTTGTAGAGGACTAAGGAGATATATTATACCAAGACTTGTGGGTGTAGGTAAGGTAATATGAGTGAAGTCTACTTAAGACACTGGAAAAGCATAGCTTTTGGAAGAGGAAATGGAAATATAGTATGTACGTCTAGCTAAAGTTTTAAATAAATATGCAACTCAATTTATGTACGCGATCTTTACTGCCGTGCACCTGCAAAATATGGAATGAGCTTTTTTCAGCAATTTCACGTATGTACAATTGTACTTGCATAGCCACAGCCACAGCAAGGAGTACTTTGAGAAAGCAGTTTAAAAGACCCTTCAAAGGCAACTCATTTATATATTACAAATGTCTAAAGACGATGGAAAACATCTTCCAACAGGACTAGCCGTATGTTTGTTTGCTAGGAAGGGGTGGCCTTTGGGGGTGGCGAGCAGGGTACCGCCCGGGGCCTCGCTCTCGCAGGGGCCTTGCGCATTCGCGCAACTACACAAGTTGTAAAACATTACTACTAATAGTGCTAATGTTTATTTGAATTTCGCTCATTAAGCCACGCATTACAAAACTCACGACACGCAACTCGCGCTCTCTTGCGGGGTCTGTCTGGTGCATATTCCCAGTGCGTGTTTTGTTAAACTTTTTAAGTTTGCACATGTAGGTTCCGATCTGGAAACATGAGCGTTGGGGTGTGCACTAATAATAAAGTTGGTAAAACAGTACTTAAACCAATAAAAAAAAAAAAAAAAAAAAAAAAAAAACAACCGTAAATTGAAAACTATTGTATCTGTACTATTATTTATTCTGCCAGCCATAAAAATAAAAATTACCCTTTTGTAGCATTGAGTTCTAAATTCATTTATAACTTTGCATTTCTCGTCAAGCATCTTCATTAAACCGAATTCCACATAGACAAGGGCCTCGCAAAGATCTACTCGCCTGGAGCCTCGCAATGGCGAAAGCCGCCACTGTTGTTAGTTATTACAATAATGATCTGACCTAACCTATACCTCAGAGAATAGCGTGAATACAGATAGCAGTAATACGAATTAACTTTGCACCCTTAAATGTTACCGTAATTAATAATTATCTTACCGTTTTCAAACACCAATTGTTCGAAAGTCAATTAACACTGACAAAAAGTATATCACTGCGCCAGCGTGTACATAATGGAAAATGATCGGGAAAGACATAAACTGGTAGTTAGAGCATTATCCATTCAATTGTGTTTTTACCAGACTGCGGAAGGTTAATATTGGGTTGTATGTATATATGTATGTTCCTTCGGCACGTCCTACAGCCAAAACGGCTTCATGGATTTTGATAAATGATGTATCATTGGATTCGTCTTAGTCATGAGTTCGTCATAGGATAGTAAGAAGTGTCAGGAAACCTAATATGGCGCTATACAACTGCCATAGTGAATTTACGACTGAACTAAAAATGACCTATACCTATCGAGTGAGAATCAAAATAAACATCTTTAAAAGACCATTCCAAAAATATAGAAGGAAACTAAAAAGTTCAAAATAAAAATAAATTATTATAAAAGAACCGACTGCGAACAAAACTAAAGAGACGCAAACAACTTTAGATTCTTCATTTTGTAATATAATGCAGACGCAGACATCATGCATTTCATTTCTCCTCTGACGGGATCAGCTAGAACCTGGCGAGCTAACTCATGCCTGCCTCGTTTTAGTTTAGTTTTTACCACGTTTTTATTAAGTCACTTTCTTGTTTGTCGTTCCGGGTGGAATCTTGCAATTCAAATATCGAGCACTTCCTGATTACTCGTAGCTATAAGGCTGAAACTTTCACGTTAGCTCACAATTCGATAAAAAGGCAACTTAAAAAAAAAACAGTTTAGTTTTTTAATCTACATTTGCTGCATGTTCCTTTTTTATTGCTGTTACGTATCGTAGTAGATATTCAAATGAAGATAGCGAACCTGAAGGAAATTGGCAATGTACCCAGTCTACAGGACAGATACCCCGCTAATTATAACTGCATTGCTGTTTATAGCGCTGATTTTTTCAATGTTCTAAGGGTTAATAGATTTGCTGCATGCAAGCAAATAGCATGTTTGTATTCAAATTAGTCGTAAATTCTAAAATGATAAGCTTTTCAGAAATCTCTTTATGCCTTATTTTCAACTAGAATTGGGTATAATAGTTTTAATTCGCAATGTGGTTCTCGTCACGAATTTGCTGTTTGTTACGGTATATATAAAAGAGAACATACTTTTCATCACAAGTTACAAGTATTAGAAAACAATATAACATTTGGTCGAGTTAATTAATGTTGTATTTCGTACATAATTTTTCAAGATCGAATGCGTCTGTTTCTTTCAATTATTAATTTGTGATCACTAAGTATTACGTATTTTACAAATTATTATTCACAGTCAGTAGTATCTCCTATTCGCGAAAATGGCATAACGTTTTACTTGCATAAAATTACGGCATCCGTGAAGAAAATCGCGATGATAAAATATATAAAACCATGATGAGGCTCGTACTCGCGATTTTCTTCACAGATGCCGTAATTTTATTCAAGTAAAACGTTATGCCATTTTCGCCTGTATTAAATAGAAGGAATGTTAACTATAAAACTGTACAGATAAGTCCAAACGGCTTTTTGACCAGTGGAAGCATAATCAGGAGATACTACGAAGGAACACGCAACATTTTTAGAGATGGTGGAACGATCAGCTTTGATGAGTGGGGTCGGAACTCGCAAATAGGACATTCTCATGATAATATCTTTGGAAAGCAACGTGGATTGTACATAAAATACTTATATAAGTTTCATTCTAGATACCGCTGCTTCCGAGACAGTAGGTTTTGTTATCTACGAACGTTGCGAAATGAAAAATGCAACCTCCAGATGTTCAACATTTCAAACAAAAGCCACCGGTGCTATATCTTTAGAACCATTGTTTTTATACCCGAAACTTTTAAAGCTCAGGTATTTGAATGGTCAGGTAGCGAAGCCCTTTGCGTAAAAAACCATACGAAGCAACACGCGCCCCTAGAATGAACAACAAAATGAAGAATTTGAAGAACACCAAATTAGGAACGGTTTTACACTTTTTCTAGTCGTGATTTTTGCCCTAAATCCGGCGGAAATAAGTAAGGAGAGATTAAAACGATACGTCAGACTTTGACCCTTATAAGAACTGCTCGTAGTAATCTATTCTGAAAGCCCGCAACCACTCTCCAGAGCATTCAATTTAAGATAAAATCCCGGAATTGCGATACGCTTTAAAAAGCAAAACATTTTTCTTACAATTTCGGGGTCTAAATGTCAAGAATGTACTTATTTTTAAGATTGCTGAAATGGTTTGGGCTGGAGTCATTAACTCGGCATTTTTATTTAGAAAAGATACGATCTCACTTTGAAGGAAAACGTCTTCCGACACGAGATGAAAAATAGAAATTTCCTCGTCTGTCGCGTCTGAAACGGCACGACCGATTAATATGATTGATGTGGAACTATTCATACACCTCGCGTGTGAGAGTGCGTTATGCCTTACGAAGCTGGCACGTACGTCGGCCAAGCATTACCTGTCACATTGCATGTTACTCCAATCCGCCATACCAACAGGACGATAAGCATTCGCCAGCGATGTGATATAAAGTTTAGGGTGCAGGAAGACATTATGCAAACCTTTGCATAAAATCAATAGTGTAGTCAACGCCGCCCACCCAACCAATTTGAATTACAAGAGCGCAACCCTCCATTATTTTGTGCCTGGTTTAGTTATTGCTACTGGCCTGGTAGTGCAGCGACCTCGGGTCAGTTGGCAGCCGGGGCTTGGAATAGGCTAATTGCCAAAAATCCTTTTAATAAATGACTAGAAACTGGATAGTATAAACTAGTTGATTTTGAGCAGTGAATGTTGTTCCATTTGGGAACCTATCCAAATACGGTAATTAATGTTATTTGGCATACTTGACTTAAGAGATCAGACAAAACCTCTAAGAAAGCGCCGTCTTATTTTGTATCTTGGATCACTGTCCTTATGCAACTAACAACTAACGACGCAAAACTCATTTGAAAAGTTGAATCGCTCGAAAGACTTTCACCCGATGGATTAGATTTGAATGAGATGCAACCCAAAATTTCGAGTCTTCGTTCCATTACTGTAAAACTTCAACCGATTTTTTAACCCTCGATGGGGTGGCATACTAAGGGTGACGTCATCAGTTTAAAGGTCATTCACACCGTCTTGCCTGCCCCACTGACCCGATCAGCAAGTTCCGCTGCTTTTCCAAATGATTCCTCATTCCAAGTTCTTGCAAGTTTGAAGCGAGGCATTAAGCGTCATCCATCAAATGGGTTACTAACCGACATCACTCTAATACCTAAACATTTCAGCAGAAGTTAGGTGATTCAACTCCACAGACAATTTCAATACTAATTAGGTATGTATTTCGGAATGTCTCGAAATAAGCTTCCAGTGACGTAAAATTGGGATAAAATAAAAAGGAAAGTATGTTGGACCACGCTCAAACAAAAATGCAATACCATAAAATTAAATAAAGTTTTCTGGAACTTCATTAATTATGAAGGAAAATTCGTATTCGAAAAGTTGTGTTCGGTTCGTAACATGTTTACGAAGTTTCCGGTGGCTTTTGAAGTTCTGAGGATTGAATGTTTCGTCGAGAGGACATTTAGACGGGAGGGTGTTTTCAAGTCGTACTATGCGGTAAGGTTTACTATTTTCCAAAGACAATGTCAATGACAATGTGTAGTTTTATCTCTCTAATTAATATCACTTCTTGCTATTTTGTTGTTATTCTGTTGTGGTTTCAATGTATATTATTTTTATTATGTTTGTATATATTTTGTAAATGTATATGCAGTAAATGTAATTTATTATAATGTATATACTATGTATATGGACATATATTTATATATGTATATATATATATATATATATATATACATAAATATGTAAATATATAGTACAGTATATATATATATATATATATACTGTACTATATATTTACATATTTATGTGTAGGTATATTGGAATATATGTGTATATATGTTTATTCATTGTATTCAGTTTTTATTATTTATTTGTTATATTATAATGCACCACCGTCTTTGCCGTATATTAATTCCTTTCCATCCAAAGGTTGTCTGGAAGAGATCGCTTTTTAGCGATAAGACCGCTCATTGACCCATTTATTTTGTATAAATGTTTTAGTTATTATTGTATTTTTTTCTTATATGTGGTGTACAATAAAGAGTTATCTATCTATCTATCTATCTATCAATGTCGTTATGGTGAGGGGGACTTATTGTTATGCAACGGATTGAATGCGGCAGTCATGTTTTGGGGTTCAAGTCAAAGATTTATATAGCGCGAATTTTGAAAAAGATATTTCAAATAATGTACCTTATCTAATTAGGTACCTTCTTTAAATATAAACGGACGGACTCACGGCTCTAAGCGTAGCAAATGTGTAAATCCACATATTATATTCTGTAATGTTAGAGCGAAGTTTTGCACTCGCGCCTTTATGAACGAACTGTGTGGTGTAGGTATGTGTCAAAAGCAAAACTTCTCGGAGGCTATCTTCTGGGTCGGGAGCTACCGTATTGCTTGAAGAATTTCATGACAGATTCTATGCATCAGTAATCCATGTGAGCTCGTGACTTCACGATTTTGAGAATTCGAAGAAGCTATCCATCGCGGATATAACCATTCGAGGATGTAAACCGACGAGTCAATATCTCCTGAGAATGCCTCCGGCAGAGGCGAGATGTCGTATTGCTTTCAGACTGTGTGGTGCATGGAAACTTGGATAAGGGCACGTTTTTTTCTTCTTATATATTCTGAGTAGGGGTTTATATTGGGTATGACGAAAAATAGGAAGATAATTAAGGCCTGTTGGCCATGTCTCTTTATTTTACGTTAGTTCAGTTCAGATAAGGGTTGGTTAGCATAGGGGATTATGTATCTGTTTTTCCATCTATTGTTACGAGCTAGGGTACGGATAAAAATTATTTACGCCACTTAACCAAAAATTAACTCAACTATTCACAAATACACATAAATAAAATAACCTACAAATAACACTAAATCTCTTTCGAACTCAACTGCATACACAACTAATCACTTATCACTGAACCACAGAATAAATAATAGTACAAGTACAGAAGGCTAACTGATTAAAGTCATTTAAATAAATAGCGACTCTCGCTACAACGCTATAAAGTGCAATTTAACTCGCACGGCGCTGCGAGCTTTCAATTATATTTACCTAGAAGGCGCTCGCCCACCGCGTGCAGGCTAGAATGCACCGTATCACAACGCGCGAGAACTTCCATTGCTCTAACCGTTTCAGAATCGCTCTGTCCTTTTTTCGCTCGGTAGGGTTGTATTAAGATATGACTAGGTACTTGTACTACTAATTATTCTGTGATATGTTATGACTTAGATATTGTAACAGAATAAATAAGTAATAATGTATTATGTTCTTACTTATTATTATAAATTAAAATAGTTCTATTACATACAATTACATTCTTATCAGAATAGACCTACTACCTCATTTTTACTACCTACCTATCCGGTTTTCAGAACGCCGATAAGTTTAGTGAGATACCTACCTACGTGTCGTTGGTTGATTATGATTATATCCTATAGGTATTGCACTTTGATGAATAAAGGTGCCTGTCTGAATTCCATGCTTTTTTATGAGTGAAAAATAAATTGCTACCTACGTAATAAAAGGTATTAAAAGTATGTAGGCTACTTACTAAGTCAGCACAGTAATTCATTTTCCAATCAACAATACCTACTATAATCAATTATAAAATTACGTTGATCGATTTAATAAACGACTTTATTTCTGCGCGAAAAACCTTAAATATGCGTAGCTTCGGTATGGAACACAAATGAAATAACATAAAACTATCGGAACCTACGTAATAAAAAAATATAAATATCTAACTACATAACTAGGACCTATTAAAGGTATTACAATTTATTACCTTTCCATATCCTTTGGAAGCGTAAAGAATGACAATTTGTCATTTCTATCACTATTCAAACAGCCGAATGCTATGCAGTACTTTCTAGCTTTCTTCTTGGTACTCATAATTAAAACACGAATAAAGTTTGTCAATATCTTTACGTAAGTAGGTGCTCTATCGCTAAGTACAAGGCGCGCGACTCATCGAGCGCACGCTTGACACTCGACTGAACGGACCCGAATATTGGGTCCTTGAATTTATTTGTACTTGTTGCGGAGTGCGACCGCCCTGACTGAACTCAACTATAGCTCTGTTTATTCGCTTTGTACAACTTCGATCGCAATCGTAGTTTAGCCAAAACAAGACTGTTTCACTCAGCCAATGCGCGCCATATTTATACCCCGACGCGCACGCACGTCCCGTGCTTTCTGGAAAGATCTCGTAGGTTCTCGCTCATTGCGTCACTCAATAGCGATACCCGAAAGTTCCAGAACAACCGGCGTAACTTTCTATTGACGCCATCTATTATGAAGTAGCTGTGGAGTAGCTACTAGCAAGTTATTCCACTCTCCGGTAGATGGCATTGCATGTTCGGTAGGCGTCTATGTTAAAGTTATTTTACTAGACGATAGATGGCATTGCATGTTCGGTAGGCGTCTATGTTAAAGTTATTTTACTAGACGATAGATGGCGTTGCAGGTATCGACCGAAGTAACACTATCATTGGTGTGACTTACAGTTTGGTGTAAGTAAGCTAAATAAAGTTATTTCGTACATTTTTAATATGGATTTCCGCAAAGTAACGCCTGGCCTGAGTCTAATTTTTGACCGAGCGAGCGCGAAGCTCAAGCGAAGCGTCTCCGTTTCAGCTTCGTCAAAAATGCTTTCGTGTGTTCGGCGGATGTCCGGCTGTTCTCTACAGGTCGCATTTCTCAATCGATTCTCGTGAAATTTTGTGAGCAGCCCTCAAATTCAGGACCCTTCGATAACGCAGTTGTCGATCGATATGGTATTATTTATTCTGTGGATTTGGTTTGATATCGTTCAATTCAATACATTTATCATTCATACTATCGAATCGAATCGATTCAGTTCGTTATCGAAAGGTTTGGCTGGTTCGATTATGTTTTTATTGTCGACTTTTGTTTTGTTTTTGGCCGAGATTTGGGGCCCATATAAACAAATGTCTCTCAGCTTCTTGTTTTAAGGTGCGCGGTGAAAATTTATTCAGTTTTAAGCTATGCAAAAGACAGACTCGCGAGGTCTACATAACAGCTCACAGAGCCACTAGTTATTTATTCGGTTCCTATACTGGACGTTACAAGATAATCTTATGTACCTATCAATGCTTGAATAGAACCGATATTTACTTCGATTCTATACACCCAATAAGTCGCGTTTCTCTCGTGAATTGCACCGATGTCTACTTCGTCCCGACTGCACGCAGCCCGACCCCGACGCCCGTCTATCGACTTTCCAAACAATAAGATTCATTCCCAATTAGTTATAATGTGGTAAAATATGGAGAAGGAACGAAGTAAGGTCTCAATTAAATTTTCATGTTTATTATGATGACTCAATCATAATAAACATGAAAATTTAATGAGATCTTAGACTCAGTAAGCCTTTTGTGCTTTTGGATTCTCATAATTTTTTTCGTGCATACTGCTATGGAATGAAGCTCCTCGCTGAATACTTGTTTCTTCGAGACAACTTACTTTTCGCAATTTTGGCCGTTCGCTGAAACGACCCTTCGAGGATGTAAGCATTCGATGAATAGACTTCGAGGAATATACCTCCGCAAAAACGTCATTCTAAATTCATACGTGTCTCATGTTCAGCAGTGGACTTCTTCCAGCTGACAAAGTTGCAAGTAAAAGCTGGCTTCAGCATGAAACAACTCAATTATTACCATTAACTGGCTCTACCATCTATCTATACTTATAATAAAGCAATACGTACGTAAAAGTCTGTACAAAGAAGATAAATAAAATAAAATGGTCTAGGGTCCTTATAATGAGCTACTGAACACGAATATAACATTTTTTAAATCGTGTCTGTTTGTTTGTTCGTGCATAACGTAAAAACTACGAGACCTATTGCGAGCGGATTTCACTGTTGGATAGCTTAGGGTTTGACTTAAAAACTGGTTTAATTGGTATCTCAATCCGATGAGTAGAAGCCGAGCAATCGTTTAAAATATTTTTGATGAATGAAGAAATTTTGATCAAATGTTGGTGTATTGGTATTTTAGGTCCTGGAACACATTTATAGTTCTTTTATACTAAAGAAATGTCAACACGTGCGAAGCCGCGGGTACAGCTAGTACATATTAATAAAGTTATAACTTGTACCGAAAAGTCAGTACAAAGAAGACAATAAAAAAAATGGTCTAAGGACTTTAAATAAGCTGCTGAACAACAAAATACATTTTTTTTAAATTGTGTCTGTCTGTTTATCTGTTTGTTTGTTTGTTAGCGCATTACGTTAAAACTACTGGACCGATTTTCACTGTTGAGTATCTTAAAGTTTGACTTAAAAACTGGTTTACTTTGTATATCAATCCAATGAGTAGAAGTCGAGCAATCGATTAAAAACAATTTGACGTCTGAACGAAGTTTGATGATATTGGTATTTTTGGTTCTGGAATACCACAGCATCTTTATATCCCAGAAAATTTCCAGCGCGGACAAATCCGAGGGCACAGCTAGTACATTATACAAGCATTTAACTTTACATACTTATCAACAACACTATCAGTAGCTTCATAGCTTGTTGTTAACTAAAGATAACAGTGAATCTAATCAAAATAAATTGAGGTAGATATGTCATCATAACGTAAATGAGACAGGCAACATATTTGCTTTATAATACCTGTTTCTCAAGGTTAAGGCTGAAATGATTTTCTGTCTAGCCTTCTTTTTAAATGAACTTCCAACATGTTTACAAATATTCCGAGATATCTGAACCGATTTGGATGATTATTTTTTCATTTGATAAACTTTTATGCAATAGTTTTTTGTTTGTTTGATCTCTTAAAAGTTATGCAAGATAGCAGTGAGGTAGAAATGTTATGCAAGATAGCAGTGAGGCTGAAATGTTATGCAAGATAGCAGTAAGGCTGAAATGTTATACAAGATAGCAGTGAGGCTGAAATGTTATGCAAGATAGCAGTGAGGCTGAAATGTTATACAAGATAGCAGTGAGGCTGAAATGTTATGCAAGATAGCAGTGAGGCTGAAATGTTATGCAAGATAGCAGTGAGGCTGAAATGTTATGCAAGATAGCAGTGAGGCTGAAATGTTATGCAAGATAGCAGTGAGGCTGAAATGTTATGCAAGATAGCAGTGAGGCTGAAATGAAGGATATATTACCATCAGCCCCACAAACTGCCACTGCGGTAAATACTTATGGCTATCGGCCACCATGTATAAGAAATGGTAGCAGACGGTAATACACTTATTACCACAGTGTACTCGGCGGTAGCATTATTAATTATTCTATGACTCTGATATACGAGGAGTAAGCATGTACTAAGTACCCACTGTGTTTATTCTAGTTTGAAAGAAAGAAATATGGTCCCAAAGCTAGACTTGAACCTGCAAGCACTGGAATAAAGTTCCTATCGATTGCTCTACCAACTGAGCTATTCTGAGGCAAAGACTTTTGTTTGAGATTAAACATGAAAAATATTGTAGGTATAACAATTCATCATTAAAGGTAATTTAAATTATTTAATGAGTAATTGCAAATAAGTACCTAGTGTTGCACATTATTACTAATATTATTATAGCGATAGTCTGTGGAGTAAGTAGGTTATTGCCACTCGGCTCAGTAACCGCTGACTGGATTTTGATGAAACTTGGTAAACTTATACAGGAAATAGTGATAAGCGGAGGACCCGTGGTAGAGCACCCCTAGGATATATATTTATTTCGGTGATAGATATTTTCGGTGTTATTCTATTTTTGTTTTTTTTTACAAGTCTGATTTTGACCCAAAAATCATATTTTAATTATTAAAAGTTAATAAGACAAATAAAATAGCTACAAATTTTGTTCAAAGCAAAATATCTCTTCAAAGTTTGAAGATACCTAACTAAAAAAAGGGTCACTACAGGACTACCGAACCAACATACAAAAATCAACTGACTACTAGTATTAGTTTGGTCAACATTTACTAAGTTTATATCGAAATATAGAGTTTTGTGAAAATAATAAACAAAAAAGAAAAAGCGGGATAATTCCACATCAACTACCTAGCCCCAAACTACGTTACCCTGTTACTATGGGCACTAGATAACGGATAAACATACATAAATACGAATATCACATCCATGACTCGGAAACAAACATTTCTGCTCATCACACAAATGATTGCACCTTGCAGGATTCGAATCCGCGACTGTTTGATTTCGTTCCTAGGATCACTAGCCACTAGACCAACCGGAAATGGAATAACTCTGTAAACATCAATCATTGTGGAACATACATGGGGGTTATTCGGGTGCTCCTGGGAGTGCTCTACCTCGGGACCTTGATTGTACCTACTTCCTGGGACACCTTGTATGAAAACACTTAGGTCCTGAAACACAATCATATGCAGATTATTTACTAGCAAAATATATGTGGACAGAGCCGCGGGGGGCAGCTAGTCATTACCTAATAAAAGTGAAATAAGTAAGTACAATTTGATAAGCAAATCAGTAATTGTAAGCAAATCAGTAATTGTAACTTGTAGATTGTATGATTCAGGAAATGGGAAACATATTCAATGGTAATCTTGATAATGTTTGTGATAAACCTTAATCACAAAACTAATTCTAATCTACCCTCTTATCCTTCATTATTTTACCGAGTTTTAAGGACTACTTCTATTATTGTACTAGCTGTGCCAGCGGCTTTGCCCACGTGATCATTTTCCTGAAATAAAACGATCCTATGTGTTATTCCATCACCAGAAGTACCAATATCACCCAAGTAATAGTTTTTTATAAGTGTTCAACTTTTACTAATCAGATTGAGATACCAAGTACCAGTTTTTAAGTCTAACCCTAAGCTATCCAATAGTGAACTCGCAACGCAATCGATCCAGTAGTTTTTAAGTGATGTGCGAACAAACACACAGACACCATTTAAAAAAAATTATATGTTGATCAGTAGTTTATTTATCTTCATTGTACAGACTTTAAAAAATAACCTATGACCCTCTAGAGACGAAGACGAATCGATTGATACCTCGCTTGTCAAAAACGGTCATTTTTTTAGTTTGAATACATAACACTTCCTTTGCTTCGCCTCAGTCATGTAAAAAAATAAGACGAATATATATTGATACCTCGCTTGTCAAAATTGGATCAATAGCTGTGATACTATGGTGGAACATCCACCCACATAAGTACATACATAGACTGTAAAACTCATTACCCTTGCCTTGCTCCACAGTACTCGGGTAATAAATTGTCTATTACCTTCAACTATAAGGTTATTCATAGGTACAACTGTCTATAATTTTGCTGATAGTCCTCTACAGTTATACTCCTGATAGATGTGATATGTATATGCAAGTTGCAAGGGTTGAATAACTTGACCTGGGCCCCTTGTTTACGCGAACAAGCCAGCCATTGAGTCATCAGTGAAATGGGATACCTACTTTATTAAAAGTTGTACTATACCTAGGAGTTGGCTGTATTGTTTTCCTACATTATGTTTTTATTAGTCTCATAATATACTGCTATAACATTTTAGAGATGAATAGGCTTAATTAAATAATGACACAGGACAGGAGCATATAATGTGGAGATGAAAGTGAGCACACCAGAAGTAAAATAGAGTGAATAGTTTTTTTCATAAATATTATAGAGTATAAAAAAAACTGTAAAAGAACTTACCTCTTCAATCTCCTTATGAAACTTTATAGGTCTCATCAAGTACAACTGCACAGCGAAATAGAAAAAGTTAATCACTACAAATGCACTATTCCACACAACTGCGTCCAAGTAACACTTTATGGTCATCGCCCAGAGCCCGTAGAAAGCACAGCCTACCATCAGAGAGCCCCGCAGCCATAACAAGCCACTAGATGTGTGTGGAGCCAAGAATGAACACAGGAAGAAGATATTGGCAGCTTGGAAAAATACGTGGTTGATCGGCCGCCACCGTGGGCAGTTGTTCAAGTACATGTCCCACATCATCGGACGCTCCTGCAGCGTCACGTTGACGATGTCCCCCGGTTGGCCCGAGAGGCGTGTCGTCTCCACCAGCCCCATCTCGGGTTCCTGGCTGGTCGCCGCCTCCGTGACGTCAGTGCTCGTCGGGATGTCTGTCGGCACGTTCTGCAGCCCGGTAATCATACCGATCGCTAAGGCACTCAGAAACAACATAGTCCCACCGCGGTCTCGGACACCCTCCGTGCACACCTCTCATCGATACTACGCACGCAATTTGCATTTGCCGGCTTGAATTTAATGCACTCACACCAGCTGTTTATTAAAAAACTTTAAAATAAAAGAAATAAACGGGGACGCAGCACTGCATAAAACAAAAATCGCTAGGGGCACCGTCGAAGGAAGTAAAAATACGCGACGCAGAGAAATTAGATTATTCCTAACAAAATCGCATCAAGAATCAAAAATAAAACGTTAGGAAATAAGAAAAAGCAAACAATCGAAGCACACAACTGCCAAACAGGACCGATCTATGACAGCGACCCTAACCAACTAAAAAATGTAGTGTAGTGTAGACCAAAAATAGTGGATCCAGTACGAAGGAAAGCGAGTATTAATGATATCGTAAATTACTTACCTGTGATTCCATACTAGTATTCTAATTTAAAAAACTAAATCAAGAAAACTGATTTCAAACCGTATATACGTAGCTTAAATGAATGAAATAATAAAAAAATATGGACCAAATAAACCAGGCACAAACCAAAAAATAAATAAATAATTCATTTATTTTTTTGGTTTGTGCCTGGTTTATTTGGTCAGTATTTTTTTAAGTTTTATACGATTTGAAGTCGGTTTATTGGTTTTATAAATAAGTTCTGATTTCTTACTTTTTAGTTTCGTTAAAGTAGGCCTATAATTTATAGCTGCATAATATTTGACGTACTAAATAATACGACTAAGAAAGAGCTGGGTTAATGCAGGCCATATGCCTCCAATTTTCTCAGAAATGCAACACGTTAGGATTCTAGTGTTCTCACAATTTCTTTTTTACTTCTTTTTTTATTGTTTTGTCTTCGGTTTGTGAGTTACCCTGAAAGTTTCAGCCAGGTCCCTATTTCATAAATCGACATATCATAATAAACCTACAAATGTCAGTCGAATACGCCAAACCTGCGTTTCATAGAACAAAAATGTAAGGCATTTCGATAGTTTGACTGACAATTGTCGGTTCGATTGGCATTTGTCAGTGTACTATAGTTTTATGAAATAGGGCCCTGATAACTAATCGGAAAGTGTTCGAAACTTGAATTGCAAGATTCCAAGACACACAGAAATACATAGATACAAGCATACAAGTGAAAATAATAAAAGCTTTTAAAAAGCAATATTCATAAAAAAATATATGATACAACGAAATATATGATATCATGGGAAAGGCCTTTGTACATCTGTGAGAATATACAGGCTAGGAACAAAAGCAATAACAATAATGAATATATACACCATAAGGGCTAATACCTAATATTGTTGTCATATTCTATGTATTTCAAAGTTGGTTATATAGCTATAGCGCCAGCATCATCGAACCATCCTTTCTATTTGACCGCTTAAGCACATTGTCATATAAACATTACTGCACCCACGCGCTGTACTTCACCCAGTGTGGTGAAGAATTCGATGATGGTGCATCTATGCACTCTGGTTCTTAGTTTTAAGCCTTAATTTGATTTAATTATTCTTCGCCTACTTGTTCAGACAATATAATCCTAATTCAATTTAAAATTTGTATTTTTAAAAACATAATCCGGGTTCTTCCCAAGTTGACTACATTATTATGATTTAACTAAAATAATAATACCTTAATTTCCGTTATTCATTTAGTTTATAAAACCCAATAACGACTGTAGTATCAACTAGGTAAATGAAAACAAGCACTAGTCAGTATTACGTTTACAAAGTAAGTTTCAGTTTATGTATAATTTATGACTGTTTGCCATTCTTTACTATTATTTAGAGTTCTTTTATTTTTATGATGTGATTCAATGTTTATATTCGATACATATATACAAAAGTGCCTACACCTATTACATAAAAAGAAATAAAAAGAATTACAAATTTAATAAAAAAGTTTGACGTTCTCCATAAACGTTTATCTAAATATGATGTCACTGTCAGTCAAGTCAAATCAGTCACAGTCAACGGGGCCGCTCATAGTGTAACAATAACAGCAGTGCGATTACGTAATATTGATCATGACGGTTTCGAGCCATCAAATTCAATAATGCTTTGCGATTGAGTCGATTTTGCTATGAAAAAAGTGACAATCTGATTGAAGCCAAGTTCTGTAATCGGGCTGCTGCAGCCCGACCACATAACTTGGCTTCAATCGAATTCTCAATATCGCAACCACTAATGCCTTGCGATAGAGTCGAAATTGCTATGAAATAAGTGATAATCCGATTGTAGCCTAGTTCTGTAATTGGGCCACTGATAAAAACGCTAAATATGATCACAATTGGCGTTCCCTTTGGCCATTTGTGGGCGAAATTAGCGTTCTGAACGTTTTCGATCACCGTTGGTTTTGCAAGTTTCGATGAAATGTTGACATAGGAAAATCGACTTTATACCGTCAATGATAGGGTATTTTTTCATTCAGTTTGGAAAGGATCGGTAGTGTCAAAAGTTGCAAAATGACAAAAGTGTTCAAAATTTTCAAAGAAAACGGCTTGCTAAAAATGTACATTTCGAAACTGCCCACAAAGCCATTTCATCATCTCGAACGCAGGGTTTGACTTAGGAAAAGTATTTTTGTCACATAAGTTTGTCACAGTTCTTTCCCTGCATTCGAGATGATGCAGTGGCGTTTTGGACTGTTTCGATTGCCATTTTTGACAATATTGATCTTTTCCAAACCGAATGAAAAACGACCCTAAAGCTTAATACATTAAGTCGCTTTTCCGATGACAAATTTAACTGTCATGTCCAAAGGGAACGCTGATGGAAACTTATCTAGCGTTTTTAACTTTTATTTTTGTTATATATTTAGAGAGAGCCTAATGTCCGTTGATATTTATGGAGGTAAATTAAAGCCATATAAACGTTAGTAAACAGGAATTGGTTTATTATTCCCTAATATCATAGGATATTTTTTCAGTATTGACAATGGACACGTAAAACACAAGCAAGTGAGCATCACTTCTAATACAGCAGTCTATGTTAATTAAGATTCCTTGTTGTGATGCGTGAGTTGTGTAAAGAGTTCTATTCTGAACATCACTCCTCCTCACAACGATCGCTAATGCAATCCTAAAGATTTCGTCATCTCTTGATGCCGAGGTCCTGCTAACCCTTTTGTTAGCACATCTGCAATCATCTTTGATGTGTCTTTATATTCCACAATGATGGCTCCATTTTGTATATGCTCTTTTAGAAAATGAATTCTAATATCAATGTGTTTAGTTTTGCAGCATTGAAACTGTATCATAATGCAGTTATAAGCAAACTGCATTATGACACAGTTTCAACGCTGCTTGGTTATTATAAATTGTTATCTTTTCTTGTTTCTGTGCTGTCATGTCATTCAATAAGATCATTAGGTGTAGAGATTCTTTAACAGCATTTGATAGTGTAATATATTCGGCTTCTGCAGTAGACATGGCAGTTGCTCGTTACTTTCTGGATTCCCAACTGATGACACCATTTGCCAGTATAAAACAGTATCCAGTATATGATATCCTGTCTATGGTGCATGCTGCCCAATTGGCATCTGCATATCCAACCATTTCTTTCCCTTCAGTGTTCTCAAAACTCAATACAATCGTTCTTGTTCCCTTTAGGTATCTTAATATTCTTTTGGCAGCCTTGAAATGTTCGCTTCCAAAACAATTGTTGAATTGCGAGAGATAGCTCACGGCAAAACTTATGTCAGGTCACGTAGCTACAGCTAAAAACATCAAAGATCCAATTAGGTTCTGGTAGGGTATCGTTTCGTCACTTTTCTCTTGTTTTTCCAATTTGAGGCGAGGCTCTATAGGCGTAACACTTGGCTTACAGTCTTCCATTCCAAATTTGGTAAGTAATTTTTCGATATACTTTTCCTGCTTTAGTTCTATTTTGCCTTCTTTTTTGCTTTATTTCTATTCCGACAAAATCTTTCACAGGACCAATGTCTTTCATCTCGAAAATTTTCTTTAATTTTTCGTTGTCTTGTTCAAACATTTGTTTACAGGAGTATGCCATCAGCATGTCATCGACATATAGTCCGAGAAGTACTTCAGCTCCACCTTTCTCCAGTACATAAATGCACGGATCAGCTGTTGACAGCATGAAGCCAAGTTTCCTTAGTTCATTGTCTAACTTCTTGTACCATTGTCGCCTGGATTGCTTAAGACCGTATAAAGCTTTTTGTAATGGACATATTTTCTCTCCTTTATTCATTTGTATGTCAGCATTTTCTTCGCAACCGGTGCCCAAGTTTCATTGTAATCTATGCCAGGTCTTTGTGTAAATTTTCGTGCAACGAGGCGAGCCTTCTTAATGTTGTTAGCTTTTTCCTTTAGTATCATCTTGAAATCTATTATGTTTTTCTCGTTTTCTTTTATGTTTTATTTTCCATGTACCATTTGTAATGTGTGCTCTTATTTTTGCTTTGATAACTTCATGCCATTCTGTTTTTTTTTCATTTTTATCTTCAATTTCACATAAGTATGTTAATTCATCTATATTTCTTCCAGTGAGATTCGATAATTCCTGATATTCACCGGAAGACGATTGTGATGTAGAAGATTTATCAAGCACATAGTTTTTCTGCCAGACAGGTTTTCGCTGTCTTTGAGATCTCCTTCTGCTTTGACTTGAGGTTTCTGACGTTTCAGGGATGTCAACCTCTTTACGGCCCGTGGGAAAATTAAGATCCTGAAAATGAACACTATCAGGAACTGTGCTTATTTCAGGTACTCCAGGGTTCTGAACAGTTATTGGTGTTATTTCAACATCCACGTAAGGTATGTATTCATTTTTCTCCCCTTTTTCTTTTTCAGGCTGCTGGTGTTCCTGTTTGCTGAATATATAGTCATAGTTTTCATCACCTTTCGAACATTGACTGTGATTATACATTCTTACAATGACCATCACGTCCCTGCTTTTATTATCACGGTCTTTTTATTAGGCAAATAGATTCGGAAACCTTTTGCGTTTTGTGCATAGCCAACAAAAACTCCTTCTATGGCTATTGGTGTTAACTTTCCTTTTCCATGTTTATCCAGAACAAATGCTTCACAACCAAATATTTGTAGATGGTTTCCTGAAGGTGTGCGTCCAGTCCATTTCTCGTGAGGCGTACACCTCTTCAGTGCTTTGGGGCTGGACATCGATTAAGCAAGTAATTAGCTGTGTAGGCTGCATCCGCCCATAATTTTTTCGGTAATTTTGCTTCTATCATCAAACAGCGAGCTTTGTCCATTTTTGAGCTGTTTTTGCGCTCACTCTGGCCATTTTGTTGGGGGGGTATATGGAGCAGTCAGTCTTCGCTTAATCCCATTTTATTTTAGAAAAGAGTCGAATTCCCGGTTATAATACAGTTCCGTTGTCTGACTGTAAATTCTTTATTTCATACCAATCATGGAGTTTCTCAACTTTTCTTTTATATTCTTTTAAGATTTCAAAAACTTCGCTTTTGTTTTTCATGCAATATGTGCAGCAATATTTTATAAACGTAACAAAGTATTTTCTTCCATTCAATGTTTCCGGTTGTATGGGTCCGCATACATCAGTGTGAAGTATTTCCAATGGCTGAGTAGATTGTGGTCCTTGGAACTGATTGGAATGGCAATCGTGTCATATTACCTTTAATACAGGTTTCACAATCAGGTAAGTTTCCATTTCCCAGTACTAGTCCTTTGATGAGATTCTTTTTCACAGCCAATTTTAAATCACTTTCATTTAAGTGGCCCAATTTCCGGTGCCATTTTTTGCATATCAGTTTCTGCAGCAGCAGTGCGAGCCACATATGCCTTTTCACATTTTGTGTTTTTTGTGACCGTTCACTTTTTCAGCAGTAAATATATTTTTGCCTCTTCCGTTGTTTATGTAAGCTTTGTCTTTGGTAAACACTACACTATTTCCTCTTTTAGTGATTTTAGCAACTGACAGCAGCAGCCCGATTCCATAACTTGGCTTCAATCGAATTCTCAGTATCGCAGCCACTAATGCCTTGCGATAGAGTCGAATTTGCTATGAAAAAAGTGAGAATCCGATTGTAGCCAAGTTATGGAATTGGGCCACAGGTTTTTTGATAAATCAGGCACAAAGTGTATTTTTGAATTGTATGGGTTGTCATCTATACTGACACTAACTGTGCCTTTGCCTTCAACGTTTACAGTGTCACTATTTGACGCTAGCCATAAAGTGCTTGTTTCTGAATTCATAGACATAAATTGGTTCACTTCTCACGTGTGTGCTCAACACGTGAGAAGTGCAACCGCTATCCAACACCATGCATTTGAAAAATTTTAAGGAATGATAGATAAACAAGTCTGTTTGACATTGTGAGATTCTTCATGACTTCTTTTATACATTTTTTGTCTTTTCTCTCTATGTCCTTTATCAACTTTCTTCTTGCTCCAACAAGCTTCAGTGGTATGGCCTTTTTTCTTACAGGTTTGCAGAAGTTGGTTTTATTTTTGTATAAAAAGCTTCTTCTTCCGTTTTCGTATTCTTCCTGGCTTCACTTTCTTCAATAATGTTTATCTTAAGTTCGTCAGGACTCGGAAGTACGTCTCTTGACTCCATGGCAATACGGAAGTTTTCATACTATGTCCGGTAGGCTATATGGCATCCTAATGCTAAGCAAATCCGAGATGCGCGAGTTGTCTAAAGAGTTCTATTCTGAACATTTTCCATCATTTTGCATCAAAACGAACGGCCCGCTAGAGTTATCAATCAATCAATTGTCATTTTTGCACCAAAATCAAACAAAATGGTGAGGCGAAGAAACCCTCCAAAAATGTAATTTTCAGATTTAACCGCTTACAATGGCCTTACCTTGTGAATTGTTATTATATCCTGAACTATTGAGCAATGAGCAGCTAATATGCATCATGCAAGAGGTCTGTGCAGTGATAAAAACACTCAATTTCTTGTGTGCTTAGTGTTTAGTGATACGGGTGTAATATTTAACTGTTTTTGTTTTCACAGAGACATTTACGAATGGAAAATATTGAAAGAATGTCGCGGTGTGACCTAATAGAGCTGTTTAGAAGCTTTTGTGTGCCTTACGGGCAGAGGAAATACCGAGATACTGGTAGAGGGAAAGTGTTAAACAAATCCAGACATTATAGCCCGGAACCGGCGCTAAATTTAAATTTTACGAATAACTATCAAAATGGGAAAGTGCCCCATTCGAAATCCGACAGGTTGAAACCACCGCCGGATCCCCTTTGTGGCCCGATGAAGAAGATAAAGCTAGATACAAGTGTTTGTATAAATACAGATATAAATAATTTCAAAAGAAAGATGTCAATTGATTCCGTAAGTGCATTTTCCTGTTTTATAAAGATGTATGGTGATGCACCACTATTACCTGTTCCCCTGTTATGTTTGTTGTTCCATTTATACTCAGCATTTTGTTTCCATATGTGTACTGCTCTGCTTGCTCGCAGTTTCTTCGATAGACTTGGGAGTTGAGAAGTTACAATTGAAAACATTGCTAGTAGTTTGGCAGTAGTGAGCATCCACGGAACTAATGTATTTGTACATATTAGTTCTATGGGGCCGTTTATTTTGTAGCAAATGGTGAAAATAATGGTTAAAAGCACTAGATATGATCACATTTGGCATTTCACTTTGGACATTTGTGGGCAAAATTAGCATTCTGGGCAGTTTTCAATCACCGTTTGTTTTGCATGTTTAGATGTCATGTTGACATAGGAAAATCAACTTTATTCCGTCAATGTTAGGGTCGTTTTTCATTCGGTTTGGAAAAGATTGGTAGTGTCAAAAGATGCAATAATGGTGTTGAAAATGTTCAAAGAGAACGGCTTGTTAAAAATGTACATTTTGTAACTGCCTACAATGCCATCTCATCATCACGAATGCAGGGCATGGCCGCTCGGTGGAGCACTTAGAATCTGCACAAACGAAAGTACGGCAGATTCTAACCATAGGGATCAGTGGATACTGGGCATTAAGAGTTGATATTGCTTTGTTTGAATACAAACATTTGCAATAATAAAGCTGTTATACTGTGCAAAGTAATATCAACACTAATGTGCAAAATTTTAGTTCAATTTATCATGCACGCTGGTTGGTTTCAATAAGCTACCGGAATTAGCTGGTACCAGCACAGGCCCCCGATTCAGAACCTTTTGATAACTCAGTAGCCGTTCAACTCGGTATTATTTATTCTTTGGATTCAGTCTGAAATTGTTCAATTCAATACATTTTTAAATAACAATATCAAATCGAAACAATTCGGTTCGTAATTGAAAGATTCTGAATTGGGGGGCAGGTGAGATAGCGGTCAAACAGAAACACATTTTAAAAAACCCAAATCACATGTGTTTTATTATCTGTGTTAACTGTTGGTTACAACTGTTTGCAAAATGAAGATGAAGAGCAGCAGTGCATAATTAAAGACTGTTTCAGTACGGAATTGTACCTCTAATTGTAATTTATGATTTACAGGTCATGGATAGTCCACTGCCAAAGAAAGAGAGGAAACCCATTACTTGGCCTTAAAATTGACAAGACTGAATGTGCATTGACAATCATAATGTCTAGATAAAAAAATATGTTGACATCTTGACATTTTGCAAATCGAACAAACAGTTACTCATATTTTTGATGTTAGAAGAAATCTTCAAATGTTGTTATTGTTGTGTGACATAACACTGATAAGTGCAGGTAGTTGGAGAGAATTCAATGCTGAAACCGTCTACATCAGTCTGATCATGGCCACATTCAAAGGGTCTTAATTGTTTTTTTTAGGTGAATATGAATAAGATTCTTAGCACGATTAATGAGTTAGAATGCAACAATACCACGTTTGGTACTCGGCTCCGCACAAATGACTTTTCCAAGTTATGTGTGGTTTTCCATTGCTCCGTGCTTTGGAGGGCATATTAGGCTGTTAGTCCTGGCTTTTATTTATTTATAGCAGGTATTGTTAAACTTAACATTAGGAGAGGCCTACGTCCAGCAGTGGACAATTACAGGCTGATGATGATGATGATTGTTAAGTCAGTCTTTGGTCAGTCTGGATTATGAAAGAATTAAGAGATCATTAGAGTATTATTATGAAAGAGGTTTTGACCTCGTCACACTACCCCGCCTCTATTGTGACGAGTATTATATTGTGTTTATTGTCTCTATTCTGTGTCACTGAGGTTTGGGTCCTGGGCTAGTGGGAGCAACCCAAACCCTGGGACCGCCTCGTGACACATAAAAATGAAGAATAATCAATAATATGGTACGCCAAACAAAATTGTGCACTCTGATGTGCCCATTGCCTAATATCTGATTAATAGCTGGAAGATAATCCAAGATTGCCGAAGCGCATACTGAGCTCCATGGTACTGTATATAGGTTTTTTATAAACCTACATTTGTTGAATAATATCAGTTATCAACTTATCATACTACAAAGGTGATATAAATTAAAAAAAAACAGTTGCTAATGTAGAGATGTACATGTTTTACTAAATTGAACCTACAGAAAAAAGATGTGTAGTAACTTGTTTTACAAAATAATAAATATATTATTTATATTATTGATTTCAAAAAAAGTAAATTGTTTAAAACTACGAATAATGTATATAAAGACTTCTATCTCTGAGATGATGTTATTTATAAATATTATAAAGCAGTAAGTAGCAAAAAGTATGTACAACGGAAACTAACGAAATTACACTTTTTTCCCATGTGGTCATATTACAGAGGTAAAATGTAAGAAATAATAGGATATGTTCTTGCTTACGATGCACACTATGTCATTGTTAAATTTAATCAAGATTGGTTCAGCAATAACAAGGTAACAAACAGACAGAGCTAGACAGTTTGGTTAAATTTAATCAAGATTGGTTCAGCAATGACAAGGTAACAAACAGACAGAGCTAGACAGTTTGGTTAAATTTAATCAAGATTGGTTCAGCAATGACAAGGTAACAAACAGACAGAGCTAGACAGTTTGGTTAAATTTAATCAAGATTGGTTCAGCAATGACAAGGTAACAAACAGACAGAGCTAGACAGTTTGGTTAAATTTAATCAAGATTGGTTCAGCAATGACAAGGTAACAAACAGACAGAGCTAGACAGTTTGGTTAAATTTAATCATGATTGGTTCAGCAATGACAAGGTAACAAACAGACAGAGTTAGACAGTTTGGCATTTATAATATTGATGTGATTATCTTGGGCTTGTTTATAAATGTTTATCTTATTTCTTTTAAAATAATAGATGATTAGATAACTATAATTATGTATAAATGATATTGCAGCTTTTTATTTCAACTAATTTTAAGAAATTACCTATATACTTTAAATCAAGCTAAAGCAAGCAATACATTGCCAGTATTGGGCTTGTATAGATAGGTACATACCAGCTTATCGATCAGTATATCAGAATTATTGTATATATAATTATTATTATTGCATGTGGTGAATGTTTGTATTTGGAAGTCTCAAAGCAAACCCTTGGGTTGTATTGTTATCAATGTATTTTTATGATTTCACATTTAAATAAGTATGACCGAATTTTACTTAAAATATAGGAAATTAACTTTGTAAATTTAATTTCTGTTCTGTTGTTTTATTGATTCTTTTTTAAGCTCTAAACAAAATAAATATAATGAATATGGTTATGCATAAGGTTAAGTAAATAAGTTGTTATATTCAGTTAGATAGATACATTATTTATTGTACACACCACACACAACAATAACAAAAATGAAGAAACAATAGTAGAAGAAGTGTTACAATGGGCGGCCTTATTGCTAAAAGCGATCTCTTCCAGGCAACCTTTGAATGGGGAGGATTTGTTACAAGCGTGAAGGACAGGGTGCACTATGATATAAAAATACTAGAAGGAAACAGTAAATCAAATTTCTAATAATACTAAAAACTATTTTATTATTAATAATATATTATAATAAGTTAAAAGTTGCGATTAGGTTTCTTACCAGGTGGTAATTGTTACTCCTGCCCATAACAATTACTTACAGCGCCAAGCAGAACTAAAATAAAAATCCAAGGTACAACGAGACTCGACGAGCGGCGCGGCATTTAGAGTCGCGGATACCTAGAGTCGGAACGGGTAAACCTAGAACCTTAACAATGCTTGGGTGGGTATATCCCGCAACCATAGAGTAACTTATGTATAGGGGGACCGCAACCTTCGACAACGCATCACGGACCAACTCCGTCACGCAACGCAGGTAACGCCGCGCGCCGCAGCCATCTATTATAGACAGGCTAATTGATAAGAAACCTCATTTAATAATGAATGACAACTTTTTTGAACTTGAATGTAAATGAAAATAAACCCCAGGCAGACATCTGTCACCAATATCTGCCACAACTTGCCAACTCGATATTTTTGTTGATTGAAAATGCTCGACCCAACGCCTAAAAACGTGAAATCAGTAAAGAGCAGGCTCGACACCATCAACCAAGATGACGCTGCTAAGAAAGCCAGCATGTCGAGGGTCCACTCCCATTTCCTGGTCCCTTCAGAGAAGCTGGACAAGGTCACGAGGAGAGTTATCGCTCCTTACGCTCAAATCGAGCGGAAAGGGTTGAAAGAGGAGGAGGAAAAGGCCGGGTACTTGGATATTAACCGGTTTAATGTGTTCCTGGAAGATACGGTGGACTTGGAGGCTCTGCTTCACGAGACGGCCATGGTTTTGAAAACGGTTACAAATAGTTCCGGTTAGTTTTAGGCTTAAGATTTATTTTCCTTGGATAGGTATACCTGAAGGCCAACCGAGAGTGGTCGCGTATTAGGCAGTCCCAAGTTTAAGACCACCTGCCACCACTGTTTGTAGGTCAGACATTCTACGCGTCTTATATTTCCGTCGCTGATCTTTGTCCATCGTGGACGTGTATGCTACAGCTTGCCATCTTATACACACCAAAGTCGCTGACCCCGCCCACACAGCCCTGGTTGGTGTCTGCGGCTTTATTTCAGAGAATCATGTCGGCGAATCATGACTTGAGCTTGCTTGGAGATTCTCTGAAGAACAAAGTTCGTAATGAAGATATCTGACGGAGAACCAAGGTAACCTGACATGACCTGACAGCTCTAGGGCAATATCTATAAGCAAGCTAAAGTGGCACTGAGTTGGTCTCATTTCCCGAAGAACCGATAAACGTTGGGTATTCGAGTTCTCGAGTAGTAACCACTTTTAGGAATAGGTACGTAGTGTAGACGCCCTGTGGCCAGGTGGAATGATAACCTGTGAAAGCGGCTGGAAGAAAATGAACGAGGAGAGCTGAAGGCCGAGCTCAGTGGTGATTAGGAGAGAGGTACTCCAGCAGTGTACAAAAATAGGATGATGATGATGATGAATCATGAAGAATGTTTTCCACCTTGTACGAGATGTGAAGCCTCCGGGCTGTGTCGGCGGGTCGGTGACTTTGGTTTGTAGACTTAGGGGCAGTGCCTCATAGAGCTAGTTGACCAAGCGAGCGAAAAACGCATGCGAAGAGTCTCCGTTTCAACTTGGGCAAAAATGCTTTCGTATGCCCTTTTGTCAGTCCGGATCTCTGTTCTCCTCTACAGGTCGCATTTCTCAACCGATGTAACTTGGTATACAGGTTAAACGAATTTTTAGTTTTTTTTTGTCGTCGGCGATTTTTGATTGGGGGGTACTTCCCCCAAAAAGGGGGCTACTGAATATCTCCGCCTTATTGGATCCGATTTCGATGGTTCTTTTTTTTCATTTGAAAGGTAGTAAAGTAACTTTAAATTGGTCTCATAAAAATATGGTGAAGATCTGATGCGGATTTCTACCAGTGGAATCAGCCCTTTACCCACCTAGGCAGGGATTAATGGAGTACCTTGGTTATTAATATTAGTTTTACAATAAGGTAACTGGATGGCGCTACTGTGGACCGCTAGATTGTATGCGCGAGGTTTACAGCTCGCAGAGCCACTAGTTAAATGGGGAAAGATCCAGCACGCTTTCACGTAAACAAAAACTGGACATATACAATACTACAGGCAAACATACCACACAGCTACATTTCCACCGGTTCATGTGCATCAACAACAAAGTCATAGGCAGACTGTAGCGTGAATAAGAGTAACAACTAAGTGACTAAGGCCTACCTACCTAATCTTCCAACTTTTAACTAGATCTATGCCGAACTCCGAGAGGGCGGTCTGTGTCCGTCAACATTTAGGGCATGAGCATTATTCAAAGGACAGTTTCCAAATACAAAGCTTTCTTATCGGTAGTCGGTAGTACGGTTGTATTGTCAACAGCTAGAACTACATTGTTTTTGGTTACTTGCAGGCGTTTTCGTATACATTGTAGACAATGCGAAAAAGGAAATAGTCATGATGCCCCAGAACACGAAGAATCCGGAGCGACACGAAGTGAACATACCTATAGGTCAGTTAAATTACAAGACATGACTGTATTACTTCATCTAATATGGAGATAATGTATTTCTAATCCAAAGAAGACTGCTTCGATGCTCGGCACCGCACCAATGACTTAATAAGTGCACACTTGCCATCGCTCCTTGCTTCAAAAGCTCGTTAATGATGATGAGGTCGAGTGGGCCCGGCTTAACTTAATAATAGGTCCACCTCGTCTCATCCCGTGGGTACTGTGAGATCCAACATTTTCCTGTGCATACCTAAATAGAGATCGTCTAGTCAAAATAAAAAAAACACAAATTAGTCATCTTCATACCTAATGCTAACGCCGGATCTGTTGGTCAACTAGCGTGGTTGGTACTATTATTTATTCTGTGCTAGTGCCAAAAATGACGCAAACTCAGGACAGAGCGAACGTGTCGTTCGCCGCCATACAATGCCAGTGCCTGGACTGATAGCACTATTAGTTGACTTTTAAGGGACGTGGACGAGTCCAAGTTTACACTAACAAGCACAAATTAAAATTGTATATAACCCTCGGCGCCCCGGCTAAAAAGCCGCAGCTAAATCGGTCCATTCGTTTGGGAGCTACGATGCCACAGACAAACACACACAGTGATACACACACACCCTAAACTTATAACACCCGTCTCTTTGTTCGGGGGTTAAAAAGTGTTGTAATAAGTATTTCCTCTTACACATATTGAAACGATCAAGTTCAGTGGTTTTCATTTTAAGATTAGATGATCTCATCCAACATTTACTGCAATCACCAAGGCGATGTCGAGCTTCTCCCTTGTTCAGAATAGACGGCAACCCGGCTGATGTGATATGATGATGATACAACGATGAATACCCTCAGTTAATCATGTTGTACCAAAAGCTTCTGGCCGTAAGGTTAGTTTTATTTCCTTGATAGGGGAAAGCAAAATAGCAGCAGCCCATGTAGCCCACACCAAGGACTACCTGGTCCTGAACGACGTGCAGCGGGACCGGCGCTTCGCAGAGGGCCTGAAGTGGGTGGACGCGAAGGTAGCGCTCTGCATGCCGGTGGTGAAGCCCGATGGGGAGTGCTATGCTGTGCTGGAACTGTACCGGACTTATGCCTCTGCTTATGATCAGGTAAAAAATGTAAAGTCACTCCCTAAGTTTTAAAGGTGCATGCGTCCAATGTAAACCATGAGGGTGGTGGACTACTTTCCGTAGACCTGACCTAACTCTGTACCTGTCTTATGTGGGCTGGACACGCTGCCCCCACACTCTTCAATTGTTATTGCCCAGCAATTTTATTATTTGCAATTTTTGACCATTAGTTTTAAGTGGCAGTGGGCAGGCCATCCTATAGTTCGCAGAACCGACAACTGCTGGGGTATAAAGGTTCTCGAATAGCGACCACGAACAAGCATGAAAAGTAAAGGGGGTCCCCCACACGATGTATCGGCGACATTGTAGCCACCTCAGGAAGTGGGTGGATGGAGGTGGCACAACATCTCTCGTCTTGGCGCTCTTTGGGGTAGGCCTATGTTCAGCAGTGGACTTTTAGAGACTGACATGATGATGATGATGATGATAGAAAATATATTCTATTCTATTTGGTAGAGTTACCAGATGAGCAGGTCGCTCGCACCTCCCCTGATGGTAAGCGTGACGCCTGTCCATAGCAGTGCCATCCAAAACTAAGATTTCAAAATCATGCGCGTCACTGTCCTGAGCCTTCACTCTGTACTCGTCACCCTGATACTTTGATTGCCCAGTAATTTCACCAGGAAACAATGTTTCCATCAAACCCAAACAGAAATTTTTACACACTACCGCTTGGCAGTTCAATGTTTGACAAAGGTGTGGTACTTACCCAGGCGGACTCTTGCATTAGAGGTCACTACAAAATATTCTTCTTTCAGTTCTCAAACGAGAATGCGTTGTGCATATTATTACACGACTGCCCAAAAAAGGAGTGTAATGTTTTCAGGGTTCATGTATGTATGTAGTATGAGCGTTTATTTTCCATCATAACTTTTAAATGCCTGAACAGATTTGGTTAGAATCCTTGCATCATCCCGAGTAACAAAGGCTATAAAAAAAATAGTTTTTGGCAGGGCAGGCGTGTTTTTTTCTCTTAATTTGATGACTTGTTTATTGTTACTGCTTTGCAGGAAAATTGCTTCGGCTCTTACATCGAGTAACAGTCTAAATTGCTTCGGCTCTTACATCGAGTAACAGTCTAAATTACTTCGGCTCTTACATCGAGTAACAGTCTAAATTGCTTCGGCTCTTACATCGAGTAACAGTCTAAATTGCTTCGGCTCTTACATCGAGTAACAGTCTAAATTGCTTCGGCTCTTACATCGAGTAACAGTCTAAATTGCTTCGGCTCTTACATCGAGTAACAGTCTAAATTACTTCGGCTCTTACATCGAGTAACAGTCTAAATTGCTTCGGCTCTTACATCGAGTAACAGTCTAAATTGCTTCGGCTCTTACATCGAGTAACAGTCTAAATTGCTTCGGCTCTTACATCGAGTAACAGTCTAAATTGCTTCGGCTCTTACATCGAGTAACAGTCTAAATTGCTTCGGCTCTTACATCGAGTAACAGTCTAAATTGCTTCGGCTCTTACATCGAGTAACAGTCTAAATTGCTTCGGCTCTTACATCGAGTAACAGTCTAAATTGCTTCGGCTCTTACATCGAGTAACAGTCTAAATTACTTCGGCTCTTACATCGAGTAACAGTCTAAATTGCTTCGGCTCTTACATCGAGTAACAGTCTAAATTGCTTCGGCTCTTACATCGAGTAACAGTCTAAATTGCTTCGGCTCTTACATCGAGTAACAGTCTAAATTGCTTCGGCTCTTACATCGAGTAACAGTCTAAATTACTTCGGCTCTTACATCGAGTAACAGTCTAAATTGCTTCGGCTCTTACATCGAGTAACAGTCTAAATTGCTTCGGCTCTTACATCGAGTAACAGTCTAAATTGCTTCGGCTCTTACATCGAGTAACAGTCTAAATTGCTTCGGCTCTTACATCGAGTAACAGTCTAAATTACTTCGGCTCTTACATCGAGTAACAGTCTAAATTGCTTCGGCTCTTACATCGAGTAACAGTCTAAATTGCTTCGGCTCTTACATCGAGTAACAGTCTAAATTGCTTCGGCTCTTACATCGAGTAACAGTCTAAATTGCTTCGGCTCTTACATCGAGTAACAGTCTAAATTGCTTCGGCTCTTACATCGAGTAACAGTCTAAATTGCTTCGGCTCTTACATCGAGTAACAGTCTAAATTGCTTCGGCTCTTACATCGAGTAACAGTCTAAATTGCTTCGGCTCTTACATCGAGTAACAGTCTAAATTGTCAGTCAAAAAGTAAGACATAGCGATCAGACGAAAATCTATTTAAAAAAAGAAGCTTTTATGCCTTGTCATGGTGAAACCTAGACACTCGGTATAAGTTTCAGAATCAGAATTATTTATTCACAAGAATGTAGTAATTTAGTAGAAAATTTAGTGTCTATGCTGTTGACCGTAAAAGAGTTCCTGGAGCTAATCCTGAAAGTCGATTCAAGTCATGCTGAACATAAAAAATGCATTGTAATCGGATCTGTACCAACATGCAATAACTCCGTAGGATAAGAGGAAGTTATTCTAATTCAGTTTGCAAGATTTCATCTAAACAAACACACACAAGTTTAAAAACAACGTATGTTCCAGAACACAGTATACACAGTAGTGAGTATAGCGTGCTGGGCGGGCGCCGCCGTGCACCAGGCGCAGGCGCGCATCACGCTGCAGAAGACCGCGCATCTCAACTCGGAGCTGCGGCAGCTGCTGCAGAACTACTTCTGCGATCTGGCGTCTGTTGACACTATGCTCACGGATATGCTGGTAATCAGCCTTAACTTGTAACCGCTAATTTGGTATCGATCTTCCTTGGTTAGATTCAGACACGTTGGAAAGGTCCCCAGAAACGGGCTAGTTTTTACACGACTGCCCAAAAAAAGGAGTGTAATGTTTTTAGGGTTCATGTTTGTATGTGAGTTTCTTTATTCCACCATAACTTTTAAATGCCTGGACAGATTTAGACGTCTGGGGTATTGTTAGAATCCTCACATCCCCCGGAGTAACATAGGCTATTTTTCAATTTGGTGGCGTTATGGCTCCATTTTCAAATGCGTTTTTTTTTTTTCTAATTTTACAATACGGGTAACAAATTGAAGGCCTTGATAAGCACATTCCAACAGTATATAATTTATTGGCATAAGTTCAGTTTTGGCAGGGCAGGCCTTTTTTTTTTAGCTTTTAAGCTAGTTTCCGCAATTGTATAGCCAGTGCTTTGATTAAAGGGCGTCACAGACGATTAAGATACTATAATATTTAATGTTACGATATCTGCACATAAAATATTATAGCATCTTATGGTATCACACACGGCTAAGATACGATAATATATTGAAATTATTCATTCGCTCGCTGGCCGTCCTAGGTGCCACACGTATTTCTTCACCGCTTTCTATATACAGGATGATAAAATATGAGTAGTACGGTTTCACTATTAGATTTATTAGATAGCTCATCAGAAGACGATTCTGATTTTGAATTTGATATGCAAATTGCATTAGCGCACTGTAAAAGGTTATCATTTGGATAGAAAATCACATTAAATTTAGTAAAAGCCGCGGTGAATTTAATCTTTACGCAGATGTTTCTACAAAAAAAAAACTTAAGATTAAATATTATCGTATCTTAGTCGTCTGTGACGCGCTTAATATATGTAATCAAAGAGCCGGTGTTGCAATAGCTTGTTGGCTATGTGTACAATGGCGGCAATTATCTAGCCTGTTTCCCGTTTCTGAGGACATTAAAACTGTGATTTAGGCAACTTCCTAAGCAAGACGGTTTAAGAAGATACACCGCCGAACAAACGAGTGAAGCATAGCACATCGCGGCTGCGTATGTGTGCGTGAGCGGATAATTTGTAGTGTTTTGTGGTTGCATACATAATTTCATCACAAAAGACTGTGTTGTTTTGATTTTGATGTGGCGGCCAATCGGCATAACACGGTGTAAGTGTGTGCTTGAGGCTTGTGCGTACGAGCGGATATAGGCATATCTTGGGTGCTTCATTTGCGATTTGGCGGTGGGATCTCCGCCATTTTTAAACGTTTGTGTTCTTAAGATAATATTTCCACTCTTTGGCGCTGATTGTAAGTTATAACCACAATTAAGCCTTTAGTTTACTATAAATGCTGGCCATATCTGTGGCTTTGACTGTCCGAGACAACTTCTCAATCCTCGTCACCATCGTCATCATCAGCTCGTTCAAAGTGGTGATTTCTTAGCACACAACTAGTCAAAACCGTAATTTTATATATAAAGAAAGTTTTTTTTGTGTTGCTTAATGTCATATTTTAGTTGATACTTGTGTTGTTCTATTGTGTGACATCATTAAAATTGAGGTTTTGTTCTATTTTGAGTCTCCTTTAGTGTTTCAGGAACCAGACTCTTCTCCCATAATATTGTGCAGCAAATGTCAATCAAAATAATAGAACAGTGATAAGGGCCGACTAAAGGCTTTAGTTAGCCCTTATCACTGTCTCCTTTAGTCAGACCTTATCACTGTCTAACTTTTTTTATTTTTTTCCCTTGTTCTATTATTTTGATTGACATTTGCTGCACAATATTATGGGAGAAGTGTCTGGTTCCTGAAACACAACTTATAGCTAGTTCGGGAACCAGAGGCTTCATAGAATTTCTTGGATTTGTGTGCTAATCTATACTTATAATAAAGCAATAAGAACGAAAAAGTATGTACAAAGAAGTTTAAAAAAAATGGTCTATGGTACATAAGATAAGCTAGTGAACAAGAATATATCAATATTTTTTATCGTGTCTCTCTGTTTGTCTGTATGTTTGTTCACGCATCACGTAAAAAAAACTGGAACGATTGCGATGCGGTATTCACTGTTGGATAGCTTAGGGTTTGACTTAAAAACTGGGGTACTTGGTATTTTAATCCGATGATTAGATGCCTAGCAATAGATAAGAAAAATATAAACGGCAGAACGAATTTTGAAGAAAAATGTAGTATTATTGTGCTTTATAGGTAGGTACTTTTGGTCCTGGAATAACACGTATGGTCTACTTTTAAATGAAATGACCACATGGGCAAAGCCGTGGATACAGCTAGTCAATAATATGAAAAATGTACTCGTCGCTTGTTGCTTCACTAATACTTACAGCACTTGCTTGAAGACATTTTCCTTTATAACAGGCGGTCGTGAAGCAGTTCATGGGAGCCATGCGGAGCAGCTTCTACATCCTGGAGAAGGACATCACCGGCGAGAACCTCCTGGCTGACATGTGGGACGACGGATGGGCTTCCGAGAAGACCACCATGCCACGGAAGAAGACTAAAGTTAGGTAAGTAACCGAAAATACCACCATGCTACCAAAGAAAACCAAAGGAGACCAAATTTAGATAAGTAGCTGAGAATACCACCATGCTACGGTAGAAGACTTAAGACCATCTTACCCTTTGTATGATTCCTAAACTTCCGCCATTTTGAAAAAATCTCGATTTCTCGGCCATCAATGAAACTTATAAAATCGCATAAGTGATTTCCGAGATGATTGGGTTCAAAAAGCTTGATTTTTGTGAAACTTCACGATTATGTGCATTTCTATATTTTGTTGCCATATTTTATAAAAGTTAAAAATGATATGGACTATTTTCCCATATAGTATTTTTGTTTAGGACCTAAGCTAATAAATTACCTAAAAAATTAAGAAAGTCAGCAAATTCCGCATTAATTTAAGAAATATTTAGCTATAACTGTGATAGGTCGGAAAAAATCGTTCCATTGAGAAACGAAATGTTTATGTGTAAATATTATAAATTAAAAGCATGACATGAATATTTTATAATGTATTAATAAGAGTAGTGAAAAATTTATCTAAAAATTACAATACTTTGATAAAAAATACAAGAGGTACCAAAAATATTCACTTCAGTAACTCCTCTGAGCTACTTTACTGACATACACGTACTCGTCCGATCCCTCTTAAACTATAAGTGACCATTATTTAAACGTAATGATGTACCATCATTACAAGAAATGTTTTGACGAAATACTAAACATAAAACATGGCACTAACACAAAGAAAAACCAAAGGATTAAAATTAATATTTAAAACCAATTTAGAGAGACTGTCACTCAGTGGAACATAATATTATGCGTAAGGATGTGTTCACTTGAGCACCAAAATTAAAATCTACTTACTCGTAGATCATAAATATGTTCATTGTCACAATGGCTATAATCTTATGCATACTGTTTATCCCGGAAAATTAATCATTAATCACTGTAAGGAACGGTTTCCATCACAGAATGGTTTGTGGTTGCTATGGAAACGAAATAACAAGTCTGTCAAAAAACATCAAGAGCATTGGTAATATACCTACTTTTGCATTGGCTTTTAATATCCTAGAAGAAAATAGGATGCTTTTTTTCGTGATAAACTGTGGTTCGCGAAGTCGCGGGCGGGAAAACTAGTACATAGTTAAATATTTAAACGGGGCTTAAGGGTGTAACAAAGGCCAATGACCTTCACGATTCGACCTCTAATACTTGTAGTGGTGCTATCTATCTGCAGATGGCAGTATAACAGTGATTACAGTGATGTCAGTTTAAAATCAAATAAAGAGTAACGAGTATACAGAAGTGTTTCTCATAATGTTTGGTTTTTTGCCTATAAATTTACTGACCAAAAATAGATCTCATTAACAGTAGTTAATGGAAATATCTAGGAAGTTCTAATTTTAATTAATTATTTTATACTACACTGATTGTACTAAATGATGAACCATGAAGATTTGACGATGACCACAAAAAACTTACTGAATCTCAGCAATGGAAATAGCTAGGATGTTCCAGTTTTCACCAATTGTTTTATTTTCCACGAGTGCTAGTAATGATGAATCATGAGAGTATGGTGACCGAAAAATATCTGATCAATACAGCCAGAATTTAGTTGGTAGTTTTCATCGGTTTGTCCTAAATCACACCAACGGTTCCATGATGACACTCTTTTGATGATGACCAGAAGTTATTGGATCATAATAATGGATTTGATTTGATCTGTAACTATGTGTGATAATGATGATGATTATGATGATGAAAAGTATCTTATGTATTATTCCAGGGTATAAGCTATCAACACTAAAAATCATCAAAATCCGTCCCGCCGTTATCGCGTTAAAACTCCCCAAACAAACAGACAACTTTTCACTGTCATATATTTATGTGGATTTCTATCAACACTCCAAATTTCATCACAATCCGTCCCGTCGTTATCGCGTTAAAACTACTCAAACAAACAAACAAACAAACAGACAAAGTTTCAGTGTCATGTATTGGTGTGGATTTTCATATACGTAACTTCTAAAAAAAGAAACGCTAGTAAGCGTAATTCAAAATCATTGGCAGCAGTGTTTTTTGACCATCAACAACTGCATTATTACTTATCTACTTGACAGACTTGTTATTATTTCGTTTCCATGGTAACGTCATTCCGTTCTTTATTTTTGATACCTTAGATTACATTATTGCAATTTCCGAAGGAAACGCTAATGTTTGAAAAAAATATAAAAAAACTGCCCCTGTTACTCGCTGATATTGTAGCTACCTACAAGTGAAATAATTTCTAAAATTGGTTCAGTATTTTTTCCATTACAAACAAACAAACATACAAACAATCAAATCTTTCTTCTTTATAATATAGTAGGAACCAATTTTTATGGCGGCTGTGAAGCGCGCTGCGAGTGTGACTTCGCGCTGGTACAGTAAGGTTCGCAATCATTAGAGTATTTTTTCTACAAACTACTTGTAGAACATGCTAATAATAAGAAATACTTTATTACACCAGAATTATGGAACAAATATACAAGAATTTTATTTAAAAATAGGCAAAACGCTAAAAGCGATCTCTTCCAGACAACCTTTGGATGGACAGAAATTACGAATTAAAAAAGGACGGTGGCGCAAAACAATATAATAAATCATGAAAATAAAAATGAATATACCTACATACATATTTAATAAACTACATAAACCATACCTACTTACATCTCACATGCAAATAATGTAATGATTGAAAAAAAGGAATAATAAAAAAAAACTTATTGCTATGATTCTAGTAGCTAAATTAGCGTCGACACTTAACGCTTTAACCTATTCATTATGTTTTAACCTATCATGAAATTATGTTAACATACGTCAACACAATAATATTAATATCGGAATATTATGCTGATATCGTGTTAGTGGATTGTATTGGTTTGTAACAAATAACTTTAAAATAACTAACTAGACTGTACTTGAACAGACACACATAACTGAAGAAGCACACAATCACAAATGCGGCGAGCGCGCGCAAGATGCGGTGAGCTAGCGGGAGGGTGTGCCCCGGCCTCTCACCTCTCCAAAGCCCGCTTACACCTAAAATTAGCTATTGCGCAGCGCCTTGCGCCTAACTTCTCAGCCGCCATAAAGATTGGTTCCTACTCTACTAGTGTAGACTATCCTCCACCCTCGGCTTCACCCACACAGCCGCAGGCGGAGGCTAGTGTTAATGTTTTTACATGACTGCCCAAAAAAAGGAGTGTTATGTTTTTAGCATTCATGTATGTTTGTAAGTTTGTATGTGAGTTTCTTTATTCCACCATAACTTTGAAATGCCTAAACAGATTTCGACGTATGGGGTATCGTTAGAATCCTTACATCCCCTCGAGTAACATAGGCTACATTTCTTTTAAATCAGTATGGCTCCAGTATGGCTCCATTTTCAATTGCAAAAAAATATTTTTTCTTCGAATTTTTCAATATGGGTATCAAATTGAAGGCGTTGATAAGCACATTCCAATCCATTGTTTGGGGAGCTTTCACGCGATAACGGCTTGAAACTTGGAATGGAGATTGCTTATACTCTGGAATAAAACATAGAATTCTTTTTACCCCGGAAAATTGTAAGTTTCCACGGGAAAACTGGAAAAACTGGAAGTATTTTGATTACTCGCTGTAAGAAACGGTTGCCGTGGAAAGGAAATAACAAGTATGTCAAAAAACATCAAGAGCGTTGGTGCTATACCTACTTTTGCATTTGTTTTTAATATCCTAGAAGAACATAAGATGCCTTTTTTCGCGATAAACAGTAGTCCGCGGGGGCGATGTCGCGGGCGGGAAAACTAGTAGTATATAATTTATTGGCATAAACTCATTTTTGCCAGGGCAGGCGTGTTTTTAGCTTTTGAGCTAGTTATTACGTTTGTGGAGAGGACATCTGAAGTTTGACATTTAGTGAAAAAAGACAGCATTTTATATAAGGAAATTTATTAAAATCTTATTTTTCACATATAAAAAACAAAACCACGAAGACAAAGGCGGTTTGTGTAAATCTTATTATGAATACCAGTTCATTTGCTGGCAATATTTATTTCTGATTGTATGGTTTCCATTTCCGAAATAGGCGAAATCATCATTCTGTCTTCAACAAAGAAATGTTTTCATTGTTCCTTCATCGAAGAAAGTGGCGCCGCGAACGGTCGTTCGGCGTTTTTTCAAACTTGGTGTCTGGCTTCCACTTACGGGGAAAACTCACCTTGATCTAATAGAGAAGTCGCTCCTCCTCGCCAGATGGCGTTGTACCCAATACATTCTATTTAATCGGGATTTACAACAAAATCTCACTTGGAGTCATGATTTAACATGCTACACGGTGACCTCAATATTGTTTCCCAACAGGTGGGTCTTAAAATGAACATGGACAAGACGAACATCATGTCAAATGCCCATGTCGTACCCGTGCCGGTTTATGTAGGGAACGATATTATCGAAGCTGTTGATCACTATGTCTACTTGGGTCAGACGATCCAACTGGGTAGATCCAACTTCGACAAAGAGGTCAACCGACGAATCCAACTCGGATGGCGTAATTTCCCGAACGCTGCCCGCGTTCGGGAAATTACGCCATATCTTCTCGTCGCAGATACCGCAGAGCCTCAAGACGAAAGTTTATAACCAGTGCGTGTTGCCAGTGATGACATACGGCACTGAGACGTGGTCGCTAACTATTGGTCTCATACACAAGCTCAGAGTTGCGCAGCGTGCAATGGAGAGAGCTATGCTCGGTGTTTCACTACGTGATAGAATCAGAAATGAGGAAATCCGTAGAAGAACGAAGGTTACCGACATAGCTCTCAGAGTTTGCAAGTTGAAGTGGCAATGGGCAGGCCATATAGTTCGCAGAACCGACAACCGCTGGGGAATAAATGTTCTCGAATTGACATTGTAGCCATCGCAGGAAGTCGGTGGATGGAGGTGGCACAAGATCGCTCGTCATGGCGCTCTTTGGGGGAGGCCTATGTTCAGCAGTGGACTTCTAAAGGCTGACATGATGATGATGATGATGATGATGATGTTTGTTTGTAATGGATAAACTCAAAAAAATACAGAAACCGACTCTTAAAAATATTTCACCTATGACACATTACAGCGCTACATTATCAGCGAGTAACATGGGCAGAATTTTATTTATCAAGAAAATTGAGAACTCTGCGAAAATTGCTGTATTGTAAGATGGTAACCATTAACCCAAGGTATCAAAAACACAGAACGGAATGACATGTTGCCATCGGAACGAAATATGTATTAACAAATCTGTCAAGTAAGCGTGTGTAATAATGTAGTCATCTCTGGTCAAAAAGCATCACGATCGTTGCTGCCAAAGGTTTTGATTTACGCTTACTGGCGTATATTTTTAGAAGTTACGACGTGCATAAAAATGCTTAAAGTAAGAAAAATGCCGTGGTGTAAGCGTTACCCGTGCAAATCCGGGGCGAGTACTAAATGCTTTATAGTTAGGTACTTTGGTTTTTGTTCAACACACGAACCGACACTGTTTTCCCAGCAAAAAAAAACACGCCACGCCACAAAATTTCAAACCAGATGTGATATGCGTTTGACATTGAGTCTTCCCAACTCCTCAACGGGTCATCCGATTTTGATACGATTTCCTTGTATCAAAGAATAATGTTTACTTCCCCAGTATGAACCCCGAGCAGACCCCAGCGGGCCTGGTCGCGAAGACTGGAGAGACGCTGAACATCCGCGACGCGTACCGAGACCCTCGGTTCGCGAAGGATATCGACTCCACCACCGGCACCGTCGTCAGGACCTGCTTGGTCTCGCCTATCCTCGACAAGAATGGTGTCATAGGTGAGGAAGTCGTAACCAACACTAGTCCACTTCTCCAGTTTTAGTGATTCACTGCGTTTGAGCTTATAAATTATACTTAAAAATATAGGTATTGATTTAAAATCGGGTGTACTTTGTATGTGAATCCGTGTAGGTACTGATGAACGCAATTTGGTATTATATTACACACACACAAAATAGTATACTAATAGTATTATAAGAAGCGTATACTATACTAATAGTAATATAAAGAAGAAATATTAGTTGGATGTTTGTTTCCCAACAGGTGGGTCTAAAAACTAAAAACCTGAAACAAAAACAAATTCTAAAAAGTACACATGAAATTCTTTCATATGACACTCCACTTGACCTAATCTTCTCACTTTTAAATTTTTAACCCCCATTTTGGGCGTTTAGTTGTACTATTATTGATGTTGTGCTTTTAGGCCCCGATATTTCAACAACCGCGTGGTGCGAAGTGAGCTTGCGCGGGCGCCGATTTTTCAAAAAATAACAGAGGTCCTTCTTACCCCGCGGCACAGAATAAATAATAGTACCCGCGGTTGCTGTGAGAACCAACTAATAAATAATTCAGGAAATGGCAGGATTTTACTGTGTATTATCAATTATCATCGACTGCCGCGATCACCAAGACGCCTGCCAAGCGTGCTGATCGTGGCGAAACCCCCCTTATGATATAATTGTGGCGTTTTATGGTGATAGCCGATGTTCAGCAGGTCCTAGGCTCCGTGACTTTTCTAAGTTAAGTGTGGTTTTCTCTGCTCCGTGGCACGTTAACCTGTCGGTCCCGGCTGTTATTGATTAATAGCAGTCGTTAAGCCATGTCAGAGGCCCTCGGGCGACCTGACAAACTCTGATACCAGAAGCCAGTACCCATAGTTCGAGTTTTACTCGAACTAAGGGACTGAGCATTTATCAGTCATGGTCAGAAGACTGATTATTTATCTAATTACTATAAAAAATATTGCAAATATGCGATTACTTCCGGTTCTAAGACGTACTAGTTTCTTTAAAAACTCCACTCTTGTTTGGAACATTTGCATTCTGAACGGGGGCCCAAATCAGTCTAATTATTGAGCCGCAGTCGTTAAGCCACGTTAGAGATCATTGGGCGGCCTGACTAACTGACACAACAGGTCGGCAATGCCCCATAGGTACCTACATAGCTACGTTGTTGACCGCAGGAGTCGTGCAAATAACGAACAAGTTGAATGGGCAGAGTTTCAACGTGGAAGATGAGGCGGTGTTCAAGGTGTTCATCAACTACTGCTCGCTCATTGTGCACTTCTACAACATGCAGCAGAAGAAAACTTATAACGTGCGTTACTTCTCAGTAGCCATTCAGTATTTGGACAGCCTCTATACATGTACAGTGTTGTTGAAACCTTTTTTAACTTTATACGTTACTAGCTGCGCCCAGCTTTGCCAGCGTGTAGTCTGTCACTCCCGTAACAAAGGAATTTCAAAAAATGCCTTGTTAGTGCTCCTCAAGGGTACATACTTACTCAAGGATTATTTCCTCCAAATTTCAAATCTCTAGTCCACCGGTTTATGCTTTTCATATTACATCAATAATTTATGTCCATCTAAAGGCCATATATATAATCCTAAAGTATCCACCAAGTCCTCACTGTAGGTGATTCTAAATTATTATTTACAAGAAAACCCACCGTGCTATGAAGTCCCCACCAAATTATTTAATTAATCAAGGACGGGACTCGAATCCGCATCATTCATGCCTCTGCGCGGATCATGATTCTACCAGTTCAGCCGCCGTGACAACTACACTACAACGCGCTCCAAATTTTTCCTACAGTTTCCAAATCCGTATAACGGGGACGATAACGCCATGTATGGGCAGCTCAGCTGAACTAACCCAGAGGCCTGGGCGGCGTATTGGTTACCATGCCATGCCTATATTGATATAGGCATGGCATGGTAATGGCCTATATTGCCTATATTGGTTGTCATGCCTATGGATGAAGCTTTTAATCCCGTCCGTGATTCAAATCGATAAGAATAATTATTAGATACAAGCTTTCGACCGTGAATTTCTCCGCGCGGACTAAATTTTATCACGAAAAAAGCATCCTATGTTGTATAGGATATTAAAAACCAATGCAAAAGTATAAGCTAACGTATTGTATTATCTTTGGCACCAACGCTCTTGACGCTTTTAGACAGACTTGTTATTATTTCCTGTGTCATTTCAGGGTACAAGCTATGTCCATTCCAAATTTCATCAAAATCTGTCCAGCCGTTATCTCAAACTCCCCAAACAAACATACAACGTTTCACTTTTATATATTGGTGTAGATGTTCTCGCTAAGCATACATTTTCGCTTGTTCGCGATAGGACAGATTTGTTTTACGACAGATTCTGGTAAGGACAGATTCTTTTTACGACAGATTCGTGTTAGGGCAGAAATTGTACAGTCACATCCTGATGTGTTTTCTGACTTTTGTGCTAGTGCAATCTTAGTAGCATAAAAAACTGCACTAAGGGCTAATATGCACGAAATCATTAGGAAATCTTCTTTTTCATTCGGTAAGGTTATTTATTCATTGTAATTGGTAATAGCTGAAAATCAGTGTTTGCTAACTGAGCAATATTATTCGCTGAGCTATGACCCATTTGTTTTACTACAACACACACGTACTTTAGTTTTGTATAGTATATCGGGTGTTTTGTACATGTGTCTGGTGCAAGTGACGTGTACGAAATATGAATCATGTTTAGAGATATGTACCTATTATACCTTGTTTATTAAGGATCTGCTTGCCTGTTGCATTTAATGTACTACGTGTGTATTTTATAGAAACAAATAAATCATTTATCCATATATCTATCTTATTTGACCTTGATAATGAATCTACTAACATCTGGAAATTCACAAAAAAACCTTTCCTTACCTTGCACGTACCTAGTGTAAGTATAAATATTATGTGAATGCTACTTGTACTATTATTTATTCTGTGGCTGGGCGTACTTTAGTTCTAAACTACGAATTGTTTTGCCGTGGTTAATGATTACACCAATTTTCTTTTTATTAAACATAGCTTGAGCTTATAGTTTGTGGTTTCTCTTTTTCAGTGTTCTTCTGCCTTAACACGAATCTGTCGTAAAAGTAATCTATTCTAACCAGAATCTGTCGTAAAACGAATCTGTCCTAACGCGAACAAGCGTGCATTTTTGCTAAAATCATATATAAGTAGTACATAGTGTAACATTGGATGACGTTTGTCAGGAGAACCTGAACCGCGTGTACTCGTCACTGATGGGCCTCCACCTGAAGCCGTGCCGGCATGACTTGGACGAGCTCATGGAGACTAATGGCGTCACGCTCGCGCCGCCTAACTTTAGAAGGTTTCCATTTTAAATTGATCTAGTGCCTTATAGTGCCTCCATACATTATAAAAGCCTTTAGGTCCCAGCTTGCAGCACCCCTTGCACATATCTTTAACTTAGCTATAGATTCGGGTATTTACCCCTGTAGGTGGAAACAATTTAAGAGTCGTACCCATCTTAAAATCTGGAGACAAAACACACTAAAATTTACAGACAAGAACCTTACCTCAGTAACACCCAACATGCATTTAGGAAAGGACTGATCAGTCAATACAAACCTGCTGACACTTTGACTTCATTTCACAAAAAATGGACGAAGGCACACATGTAGATGCCTGGATACCTGGATTTCCAGAAGGCGTATGACCAAGTAGATAATGACGTTCTTCTCGAAAAGCTGGACCTGGTCGGTTTCGCTCCTAAACTACTCTACTTTTTCGCTGACTATCTCCGCGACAGGGCTCAATTCGTTCGATACGGGTGCTTTGACTCCTCATCTCACCCCACACGGTCCGGGGTAAGCCAAGGATCATCGCACGGGCCTCTACTTTTCGCCATTATGATCAATGACCGAAGAATTTCTCTTATCCGGAATTTGTCTGATTTATGCAGATGATGTAAAGATCTTTAGATATATCCAATCTGAAGATGACAGTCACGTCTTGCAGCAAGATCTTGATGCTCTGGCGCAAAAAGAACCGGTTATATTTAAATATAACTAAATGTCACGTTATGACATTCACAAGATCAGCTCAAATTACTAATGTTGACTATAGGCTCAATCAAAATTTGATCTCGAAAACCCAGTCAGTGAAACAATGCGCTGCAGTCCTCTACAATGCGCTGAGCAGGTCAAAGATGGATGCGACTTCAATGGTGTGGAACCCTCATGAAAAAATGTATGCTCTCATATTAGGAAAGGTCCAGAAACGTTTTCTAAGGTTTGTATACAAGTAAATGTACTAGTACTTTCCGTACTTAAATCCTACGAGGTTTCTGCAGGGCACATTAGGGTTCCACTCCCTTGAAGCTCGCAGGTTGCATGATCAGCTGCTATGTACCGAGTCCTTTACGGTATTTTAGACTGTCCCACAATACAAGCGAGGCCAGTCGTTTATACGTGTGGGAACAGCGCGCTAGATTCCGCAGTGGGCGCGTACCTTTGCACCGATGCTGGCGCGCACGGTCGTTCGGCAACGTCACTTTAACGCACTTTTCACCTCACAGGCACAAAGCAATATATTCAATGACAGATGGCCTATATTTCTTAAGAGCTCTCTTCTGTACTGTGAGCAAGTTAATAATGTAATAGATACATGGTTTGTGCTCTTACGTATTGTGCCCTTCATTACTATCTATTATTCCTTGTTTTTAACCCCTGAACAAAGAGACGGGTGTTATAAGTTTAGGGTATCAATGTCTGTGGGTGTGTGTGTGTGATTTAGATTTTAGCTGCGGTTTTTTATGTTTGAAAGCTGGGGTAAACGAGATGGTTCTCAGCTTTAATAGAAGGAAGGAGGGAAAGGGGGGGGGGGGGGGGGGTGAGAATTGTAGCTTCCAAACGAATGGACCGATTTTAATGTGTTTTTTTTATGTTGGAAAACTGATGTGATCGAGATGGTTCTTAGCTATATGAGGGAGGGGGGGGGAGTTGAGAAAAGGGGGGTGAGAAAACCAATGGACCGATTTAGCTGCGTTTTTTAATGTTTCATAGCTATAGTAATGGGGGGGGGATGGGGGTGAGGACCGTAGCTCCCAAACGCATAGACCGATTTTGATGCGGTTTTCATGTTTGATAACTGATGTGATCAAGATCGGGTCGGGGGTTAAATCAATTTTCAATTTGTGCTTTTGTTTTATTTTACTGTTATTGGTTTAGTTTTTAAGCCTTTAATGTTTATTTTGTTAAAGACTGCCCTAGGTATTTATTTTAACTTACGTCAATCGATTTGTCTTAATGTTGCGAGTGTACCATGACGGTAATCAAAATTCAATATGGCGAAATCCAGACCGAAGGGCACGTTAAGCTGTCGGTCCCGGCTGTTATTGATTAATAGCAGTCGTTAAGCCATGTCTGATGCCCTCGGGCGGCTTGACAAACTCTGACATCAGAGGCCAGCACTACCTCATACGATAAACAAACATTTTGAATGACCATTTAGGATCTATAACAAAAATTGGATAGCAACTATTCTCATTGAAATTTTGCCACTTTTTAGTGTTTTTTTTCTATTATATGTATTTTTGCCATTGCTCTACCAGCAGTGTCGCGGAGGATAAACGGGTTTTCTTTGCTAACCGAATACTTTAATTAGCTACATTTTAATTACGGACCAATGAATGACTTCACATTCCCTTTTGCTTTCTCCCCAGCTACGACTACCACATCAGCGAGGGAAGTAAAGAGGACATGCCGGGGCTCGTCTGCTTCATGTACACGGAGACGTTCGCCGACCGCAACTTCGAGCGTTCGCAGCTGGCGGACTTCGCGCTCACCATCCTGAGCTGTTACCGCAACAACCCGTATCACAACGCAGAGCACGCGTTCTGCTTCACGCACACTATGTATATGATACTGGCTAATAATTGCGGGTACTTTGACTTTTTTGAGGTAATTCATCAACGACGCTGTTACCGCATTAACCCGTATCACAACGCAGTGCACGTGTTCTGCTTCACGCACACTATGTATTTAATACTGGCTAATAATTGCGGGTACTTTGACTTTTTTGAGGTAATTCATCAACGAAGCTGTTACCGCATTAACCCGTATCATAACGCAGTGCACGCGTTCTGCTTCTCGCACACTATGTATTTGATACTGGCTAATAATTGCGGGTACTTTGACTTTTTTTAGGTAATTCATCAACGGAGCTGTTACCGCATTAACCCGTATCACAACGCAGTGCACGGCACGCGTTCTGCTTCAGGCACACTATGTATATGATACTGGCTAATAATTGCGGGTACTTTGACTTTTTTGAGGTAATTCATCAACGGAGCTGTTACCGCATTAACCCGTATCACAAGGCAGTGCACGCGTTCTGCTTCACGCACACTATGTATATGATACTGGCTAATAATTGCGGGTACTTTGACTTTTTTGAGGTAATTCATCAACGAAGCTGTTACCGCATTAACCCGTATCACAAGGCAGTGCACGCGTTCTGCTCCACGCATAGTATGTGTATGATACTGGCTAATACTTGCGGGTACTTTGACTTTTTTGAGATAATTCATCAACGAAGCTGTTACCGCATTAACCCGTATCACAACGCAGTGCACGCGTTCTGCTTCACGCACACTATGTATTTGATACTGGCTAATAATTGCGGGTACTTTGTTTTTTTTTGAGGTTATTAACAAACGGAGGTAATACCGTAAAACCCTGTGTCTGCGAGTACCTATAATTTTTGGAGAAGATGGTAAGCAAGTATCGGCTGCTTCATGTAAAAAAAATATACTTGGCCACTTCTCATTCTCGAAAGTTCTTGTTTCAGATGGGTGTAGGCGCCGCGTATTTCTAAAATATACCTCTACTCAACGCTACATAGTGTTGCGTATGAGTCTACAATACGCCCGTGTTAAGGATTCCAAAATATACCCGACTTCAACATTTTTCTTGGGTTATATTTTAGTTAGCAGGATACTCCATTGTGCTATACTCTAATATGTACCCGTTTTAGGCCGTCTATGTGTGATGCGTTGAACCTATCTGTGTTAACAACCTTTAATTAGTGAAAGTTGTTGACAGAAATCTATCTGTGTATCGGTAGCGTTGTATGGAGGTATATTTTCGAAATACGCCACTCGAAATCCTAAATTCGAAAGTATACCCGATGTCAGCTCGGCCAGTGACGTCATAAATGTTGGGTAAAGGTATACTTTCGAAGAATACATTTTCGATTTCTGGATTTTAAAACATACCCGACGCCAACACGGTCTCTGACGTCATGAGCGTTCAGTAGAGGTATAATGTAAAAATACGCGTAGGCACCATAAACCTAAATGTTATACTCAAGTACATAAAAGTATTTTACTTCTCTAATTCTCTATGGTCTCCGACCCGAGCCTAATATTTCAAGATAGGTTAGAAAGTTAAAAAAAAGTGGGAAGATGCCCTCATCTTTTCTTAGCAATATTTAAATGTTTGGTTATTTAAAATATCATTGTTTCATTTCCTCGCAATCGAAATGATAAGTAGAGTATATATAGTTTATAAAACAAGGCACTTATCCTCGACTTCAATTTTACCCTCGCCTACAGCCCGGGCGGATAAATGTCTCGGATAAAATGGCTTGTATTACGCACTTGTTGTACAATCTACTATATATATGGGTTAGTTCCGTAGCAAAAATCGTGACTCGACCTTCGATAAGATTGGTTCAGGGCCGGGACTAGTGGCGCAGATGGATAGACCAACAGAAGCTTTTGCTCAGCAGTGAAGAAATGAAATGAACTGCAGTGAAAATGATGATGATGACCTATCGATTGTTCCAGACGGCTGCCCTGATGCTGTCGGGACTGTGCCACGACCTGGACCACCCTGGGTTCAACAACAACTTCCTGACGCTCTGCAAGCATCCCCTCGCAGCAATGTACAAGAGCTCCATGCTGGAAAATCATCACTACTTCTTGGCTAAGAAGATTATTGAGGTACTAATAGTAGATTACGCACCAAGGGGATAAAGCAGTGTCTTACGTCACGGACTGCATATTGAACCCAGAGCGTAACGAGTGTTAGCAAACATAACTATTTTAAAAGTATTTTTAGTCGCATCTCCTTTAATAAGCATTAATTAAGTCATCATAGTAAAACTTTTTTTAGTAGAATTCCTAATTAAATTTGAATATATTTTCGGCGAAGGGACTCGCCATAAGCAGGATGGCCTAGCTGTTAGCGCACATAACTAATTTAAAATGTGTTTTATTCGTATCTTCTTTAAATAGCATTAAATAAATCATTTTTAAATAATAACAAGTCGCTTTTATAAAGTAAGCTATTATTTGTGAATAATTGTTGGGATGACCGGGTATTGCAACATGGCGGACTTCGCCTTCGCGCGCGCTGTTTTTTTGACACCGTTTTACCGTGGCGTTCTTGGAAAGTGGTCGACTAGGGAAAAGTGATGTGTAAACCTTGGCCTCTGCTGTACGACAGATCCCTTTTTCTACAAATCGAGGTCAGAGTATCTAAGTATTTTTTAAGTGTGTTATATTGTACCAGTCTGAGAAACTTTATATATAAATCAAGTAATGAGCTTGTAATCTAAATGTTAAATAAATGTTGTCTGGGTATACTTTGGAGTGTTTCCTTTATACGAGGGACTCTAGGGATAACTGAGTTTAGAGTCCTGAGTGAAGCGAGGGGGCCAATATGCCGCCCGTGACGTAAGTCAGGCTTTATCCCCGAGGTGAATACTCTACTTTTCATACCTTCTGCGACACAATAAAAAACAGGGCTACATAAAAAAGCATTTATAATAAACTCCGGAGTCAAATCACTGTCGCTTAACGACATTTTTGTGTCAACTTGAAAATAATAAAATACGGAATTGTTAAAATTTATTTATTTATTTATTTACAAAACTTACAACTACCATTACAGGATTTCACCTAATGCGATAGTGTAGCAACAAATTAAAAATAACCCTCCTCAGTCGGCTAAAAAATAATCTATGATTTAGGCATAACATAAAACTCCTAAAGTTACCTTAGTAAGTTCACTCAGAGTACAACCAAATAGGTCTAGTTTAACCGCAATTACATTGAGTATGCGAAGTGCACGCGTAAAAGGCGCCTCCCGTAGGAGGTTGGTCCGCGCGCGCGGCACTGCCACCAACTTTGGCATCCGTCGCCGCCAAACATATCTATCTGGGACACACAAGCATATGTGTTGTAGAATATCCGCATTGTGGACCCTACCTCTCAGTACCTTAAATATATAAGAAACAACTCCAAACACCGTCTTTTTTTGTTCATTATTCACAATCGCGCCTTTTTTGTGTTCTGCCCATTGCGAATTGGTCACCATAGCACAGAATAAAGAATACATACCATAGTCTTATACTATTCTTTATTCTGTGCTATGGTGACCAATTCGATTTTCGAATAAACTCTCTTTACAATACTCGTATATCTATGCGAGTATCCATACAAATTTTAACGTTCCAAATTTAAATTACATTGTATCTAATGTTATAAGCCTCGCTTTACGTTGAAGTTGCGCGATATGTAAATATGTAATTGGAAACTGTCGAGTATGTAGGTGGTATGAAAATTAACATACTCGTGTCTCACATATCAAAGTAATCTCGGCGTTATAAGGTCAAAGAAGACAAAAGAAATACTAACACCTAGTTAAATTAAACTAAAGTAATATAAATAGATAAGGCGAATAGGCTTATTTGCATAATTTTCTTCCTACCTCATATTAGTCACTCCATGGTGGAATAAAGAACCTCACATATAATGCGATTTAAATAAGAATAGGACTGGATTCGTGACTAACTTCATACTGACAACTAAGTAAAAGTAGCGTTAGCACAAATACCAAACAACAATAATATTATGTTAAAATAAAAAGAAAAGTGATTTATTGAAATACGTTCTTTCATTATTTTTAATGTTTGACACCATTAATCTATTTGGTAATAGATCTTCACGTTGATTTAGTAGCTCCAATACACAAGTTAATGTAATCAGTTACAATGAGACTTTCATACTAATATAATGAAAATCTCATTGCATCTGGTTGCATTTGGACTTCTGTTATCTGAGTTCACGCAATACGAGTAGATATAATCCTCATTAACGTTGTTACCAACCTCCGTTGTGTATTTCATATATATTTGAACATAAAAAAAGACACGTTCGTTGTCATGTAAACAAATATTAGAGGCATTTTTCATTATATTTAATTAACTATCGTTTATTAAATTACTAAGTCGTTTATTAAGTTAAATCTTATATTATATTAACAGTGCCATGATACAGCTACTGACTAAGAGGCAAGGCACAGCCAAAACGGGCCGGTGGACCTAGAGATTTTTAATTTGGAGGGAATATTCCTTGAGTAACGAGTGACTTAACGAATGAGGGATTTAATGAAGCGACCTCATATGGGTATTGTGTGACGTAACATCCTAAATGTTGCCAATGCTGTTTTAACAATTATTTCCGTCCCGATTCACTTGAAAAACTGTATAGAAATGTGTCAAAAAGAGATCGCGATAAGTTTCAGATCGCCTTATCGAAAAACATTATATACACCGTGACATTGAATTCAATATTTATCTTAAATGCATGTTTATAGTCCATTATTTAGAATTGTTCTATGGCAATCAATAAAAAAAATAAAAATATAAGTAACTGACCAAAAGTAATTAGCCTTTAGCTTAAATGTGGATTTCACTAAACACGCTACACGGCCGCGGCGTGAGTCCTCTGCCAGGCGATCGTCACTTATTGGTTTTCTCATGTCGCAGGGATAACAAGTTTGAATGTTGACTAATTTAATAATGCCTAGTTTATTAGTTTAAGAAAAATATCGAATTCAATGTCACGGTGTATAACTGATTGTAGCTATCTTAAAACACTTCAGCTCCATTAGTTTGTAAATCTACGAGAAGAAAACATCAGTTTGATTGGAATTAAAAAATTGTATTCACTTAATAAAAAAAAAAAATTTTGGTTCCTACATGCTTAACAATTTTTTTGCACACTATAAAAAACTTGAACAATCGAGGTTCAAGATGGCGCATTTTCAATCCTATTTTTATTTAAATCGCATTGTACATACAAACATGAATGCTAAAAATATAACACTCCTTTTTTGGGCAGTCGTGTAAAAAATAGTAGATTCTATGACGAGGGAGCAAAATAATATTTTGACGACGACGGCGCTATTTTGAATCCAGAGCGGAGTGAAGGATTCTTAAGTAGAATCCTGAACGTTGCGAGGGATTCAATATACAGGAAAATTAATTTTGCGTACACTCTACTTTTCATTCTATGAGAAAAATAAATAATAGTTTAAAAAAACTAAAAAACTTAAAATAGTAAATAAATTTTAATAGTGTAAATAAGAAAAAAAAGTTTAATAATTAAAATAAAAGGCGCGTTTAGATACTTTACAACTCATATTATTATTTTATTTAAAAGGGTATTAAATAAACTAAAAAAAAACAACTTGATATAAACTAGGTTTGTTTGTTTGTCGTATGAGGTAGTGCTGGCCTCTGGTGTCAGAGTTTGACAGGCCGCCCGAGAACCTCTGACATGGCTGCTATAAATCAACAACAGCAGGGACCGACAGCTTAACGCGCCCTCCGAAGCACGGAGCGAATGAAAGCCGCACATAACTTAGAAAAGTCATTGGTGCGGAGCCTAGGATCGAACAATGTATCGTTGGTAATTACTTATACTTAACTAAAAAAATATTTTCACTGTGTACTTCAGATATTGTGTTCTAAATTTTGTGTAGATCTCGACTTAAATGTCATTATTGGTACTGGGTGCCAACATGTGAAGGCAGCTTATTGGTACTGGGTGCCAACATGTGAAGGTAGCTTATTGGTACTGAGTGCCAACATGTGAAGGCAGCTTATTGGTACTGGGTGCCAACATGTGAAGGCAGCTTATTGGTTCTGGGTGCCAACATGTGAAGGCAGCTTATCGGTACTGGGTGCCAACATGTGAAGGCAGCTTATTGGGGTAATTCTTAAAAATAGGTACAGGTTTCCGAAAAACACTTCGCTTCTTTGGCATTTCCACAAAAAAAAATACAAAAAAGTTTTTATTGTCACATCAAATAAAATATACAAAAATATAATTAGTACCTAATAATACCAAAAGGGCCAGTGCTCCCCACTCGATAAAATTGTTATAAGTACCAAAGCTTTCAAATGACATGTCCTTTACGGCACTTGTTTCGCATCTTCACAGAACTGTTGACACTTCGAGATAATTGAAGAGAGAGAAAACATAGTGTTTTTCTGAATAAGGTATATACATATATACGGTAATTTAAATAGGAAGTAAAATATGTACCTACCTGTAGATAAGTTACTATGCTTATCTATTTATCTTACTTTAGTTATATTTGGATTAGGGTTAGTTAGCATAGAGTTCATAAGTAACAGTTACGTCGTCTATCTAATTGTATCCGTCTATCATTATAGACTATGAGTGTTCCGCAGAAGTAATCTACATATTTTCTCTATGATCTTTTGTACGGTTCCCTAATCAAACCAAACGTTTCGCCATGCCAGTCTGTCTGTATGTCACATTCATTTTATTCAGAAACTACTAACACTACAAAGTTGAAATTTGGCACATCGGCACATGTACCTATAGATATAACCGCTACATAGATGTATAAAAAATATTGAAAAAGATGTATTTTTCGGGTGGCTTCCATACATGAAAAGAGAAGAAGTTTTCGGGTGGCTTCCATACATGAAAAGAGAAGAAGTTTTCGGGTGGCTTCCATACATGAAAAGAGAAGAAGTTTTCGGGTGGCTTCCATACATGAAAAGAGAAGAAGTTTTCGGGTGGCTTCCATACATGAAAAGAGAAGAAGTTTTCGGGTGGCTTCCATACATAAAAAGAGAAGAAGTTTTCGGTTGGCTTCCATACATGAAAAGAGAAGAAGTTTTCGGGTGGCTTCCATACATGACAAGAGAAGAAGTTTTCGGGTGGCTTCCATACATGAAAAGAGAAGAAGTTTTCGGGTGGCTTCCATACATGAAAAGAGAAGAAGTTTTCGGTTGGCTTCCATACATGAAAAGAGAAGAAGTTTTCGGTTGGCTTCCATACATAAAAAGAGAAGAAGTTTTCGGTTGGCTTCCATACATGAAAAGAGAAGAAGTTTTCGGGTGGCTTCCATACATGAAAAGAGAAGAAGTTTTCGGGTGGCTTCCATACATGAAAAGAGAAGAAGTTTTCGGGTGGCTTCCATACACGAAAAGAGAAGAAGTTTTCGGTTGGCTTCCATACATGAAAAGAGAAGAAGTTTTCGGTTGGCTTCCATACATGAAAAGAGAAGAAGTTTTCGGTTGGCTTCCATACATGAAAAGAGAAGAAGTTTTCGGGTGGCTTCCATACATGAAAAGAGAAGAAGTTTTTTTTTGTACCCCACCGAGTTTGTTATCGTTGCATATGTATTTTAAAATCATATTAAGGTTTCTTTGACTTTTTTTTCTATTTTGTTCTGATACAGAATATTTGGCTCTAAAGAGACCTTTTTGATTGAGTTGCATGTCCCCCCTCATAAATGATCACGGCTTACTAGTTAACGAGATATTGTTGTCGTATGAGGTAGTGCTGGCCTCTGTTGTCAGAGTTTGTCAGGTTAACTAACAAACATGATTTCGTTAGAGAATAAGTCAAATTGAGAATCACCTTATTTCGGAAGTCAATTAGTTCATCTATTTAACCCTCGAACAAAGAGACGGGTGTTATAAGTGTAGGGTGTGTATCACTTGTAGGTGTGTGTGTGTGTGTGTGTGTGTGTGTGTGTGTGTGTGTGTGTGTGTGTATCTGTCTGTGGCATCGTAGCTCCCTAACGAATGGACCGATTTTGATTAATTGATTTGATTGATTTTTGTTTAATTAGCTTGTTCTTGTAGACTGTGTTTAGGGTAAAGTGGGACCCTTCTTTTTCACATGAAAGATGGCGAGAGGTAACTGAAGTGCTGTTCAGATCTGATGAAAGGAGTAAACACCATTCGAGGCTGATTCTACATTCATACCTGGTCACCCATTCTTTCGATTCTTAATCTCGACAACTCCCTTATCCTAGGACAAGAAAATTCTAGCCAAGCTCCCGATATCCGACCAGGAGCGCATCATGAAGGAGATAAAGTACGACATCTTGTGCACTGACCTCGCGGTGTACTTCCAAGTACGTGCGCAGCTCACACCGCTGCTCTCCGACCACGTGTTCGACTGGGGTGATAACTCGCACCGCAGGCTGCTGAAGGTACGACAACTCGCACCACAGGATGCTGGATGTACGACAACTCGCACTGCATGTTGCTGAAAGCACGAAAACTCGCACCGCAGGCTGCTGAAGGTACGACAACTCGCACCACAGGATGCTGAATGTACGACAACTCGCACTGCATGTTGCTGAAGCCACGAAAACTCGCACCGCAGGCTGCTGAAGGTACGACAACTCGCACCGCAGGCTACTGAAGGCATGACAACTCGCACCGCAGGCTGCTGAAGGCACGTCAACTCGCACCGCATAATGCTGAAGGTACGAAAACTCGCACTATAGAATGCTGAATGTACAATAACTCGCACTGCAAACTGCTGAAGGCATTAAAACTCGCACCACAGGGTGCTGAATGTACGTCAACTCGCACCGTAGGCTGCTGAAGGCACGAAAACTCGCACCGCAGGCTACTGAAGGTACGACAACTCGCACCGCAGGCTGCTGAAGGTACGAAAACTCGCACCACAGGATGCTGAATGTACGACATCTCGACCCGCAGGCTGCTGAAGGCACGACAACTCGCACCATAGAATGCTGAATGTATTACAACTCGCACCGCAGGTTACTGAAGGTTTGAAAACTTGCACCGCAGGCTGCTGAAGGTACGACATCACGCTCCGCAGGCTGTTGAAGGTACGATAACTCGCACCACAAGATGCCAAATGAACGACAACTCGCACCGCAAACTGCTGAAGGTACGAAAACTCGCACCGCAGGATGCTGAATGTATGTCAACTTGGACCGCAGGCTGCTGAAGGCACTAAAACTGGCACCACAGGATGCTGAATGTACGTCAACTCGCACCATATGCTGCTGAAGGCACGAAAACTCGCACCGCAGGCTGCTGAAGGTACAACAACTCGCACCGCAGCCTGCTGAAGGCACAAAAACTCGCACCACAGGATGCTGAATGTACAACTCGCACCGCAGGCTGCTGAAACCTAGTCTGAGCGTAAATTAAAAATAATAATTGGTGATAGATTAATTCTTTCAGTTTATTAAAAGACTCACATTCAAAATTCACTAAGAAGCCTAGACTCGTTTATGCGGAAAAAATGTTTGAAAACTTAATTGATGTTCCTTCGGAATCATGAGCCACAAGTTGCTTTTTCAGGGAATACTGATGACAACCAGCGACCTCTCGGGATGCTGCAAGCCGTTCGGTATCTCAAAAGCTATCGCTCTCGCGGTATATGAAGAGTTTTATGATCAGGTGAATAACTTAATCTTAATACCAAGATCGTTTGTAGACAATGTCTCCAAATTATACGCCGCTAGCCGCGCCCTGCGTGGTCATTATTCCGGGGGAAAATAGTTTTAAATAAAAACATATTACTTTCCTTGTGATTCTTAGGATGCACACAATTTCCTTGTCAAATTTCATCAAGATCGGTTACGCCGTTTAGTCTTGAAAAGATAACAAAGTAATTAATATTACACCCACACAAATGGTTTACACTAATGTGTGATTTACAGTTTTTTTTTTAAGTTTAATGTTTTATGTATGGTTTTAAACTAATATTGACAGAAAAACTGGAAGTATAAACATTAATAAGTTAATTGAAAAACATTTAAAAAAGAAGTTTTTATGCAGCAGCCATATGTCATGACGAAACTTAGAACGGGCTATCACAATTAAATGCGTATACAACATTTCATGTCTATGCTGTTAACCGTTGAGAAGTTCCCTAATCAGGAGCCAACCCAGAGAGCAGCAACCATGTCATGGTAAAACTTCAAATCGGCTATCATAATATAATGCGTATACAACATTTTGTGTCTGTGCTGTTAAACGTTGAGGAGTTCCCAAATCAGGAGCCAACCTGGATTACTGCAGCTATGTCATGGTGAAATTACAAACCAGCTATCATAATAAAATGCGTACTCAAAATTTCGTGTCTGTGCTGTGAGCCGTTGAAGAGTTCCTTTTTCTGGAGCTGTTCCTGAATTTCGATTCAGGTCATGTTCATCATAAAAATGCATTGTCATCGGAACTGAACCAACATGTAAAAATTCAACTCCGTAGGATAAGAGCCAGTGGTTCTAATTCAGCTTACAAGATTTGACCTAAACAAACATACATACATACAAACATTGCAAGTTAAATAAAAGCTTTTAAAAACGGGATATTTATCATGGATACTATTTTCAATGAGTTCCCGATATTTCGCCACTCACACCATGCAGTTTATCCGTGATCATGGCGCTTGTAACAGTGCCGAAATATCGGGAATCATGGTAACTATCCCGTTTCTAATGTTTACAGATACTTATAGTGACACATTTTTAATGAAATATTGAAATGTTTTGGTAGAAAGTCAATATGACCACGTATGACTGTATGACAACACCTGATGAACCGCCGCGCCGCCCCCAGGGCGACAAAGAGCGCGAGATGGGCTACACGCCGCTCAGCATGATGGACCGGCGGCGCAGCATCAACCAGCCGGCGGAACAGATCCAGTTCCTGTCCGTGGTGGTGCTGCCGTGCCTGCTGCTGCTGCAGAACGTCTTCCCGAACACGGCGCCTCTCACCGAGAACGGCAGGTGGGGTGCTGCCATTTTTAAGCACTTCATAAAGGTGTATTTTTCTATTGTATGTTTTCTTTATTGGTAATGGTACTGTTTATTCATACTAGAAACATTACATGTCAAATTGTTATACAAAAATATTTTTAACATTGTAATAATTTGAAATTCTAATAATTCTAACAAAAAATATTACTTACAATATTACTTACAATTATTTGTCCTAAAAAAGTAATAAAATAAAATATCGAAAACATAAAACAATCCAAAAAATATCTACAATAACACTAGTGGCTCTGTGACTTAAAATATCTACAATAACACTAGTGGCTCTGTGACTTAAAATATCTACAATAACACTAGTGGCTCTGTGACTTAAAATATCTACAATAACACTAGTGGCTCTGTGACTTAAAATATCTACAATAACACTAGTGGCTCTGTGACTTAAAATATCTACAATAACACTAGTGGCTCTGTGACTTAAAATATCTACAATTACACTAGTGGCTCTGTGACTTGAAATATCTACAATAACACTAGTGGCTCTGTGACTTGAAATATCTACAATAACACTAGTGGCTCTGTGACTTGAAATATCTACAATAACACTAGTGGCTCTGTGACTTGAAATATCTACAATAACACTAGTGGCTCTGTGACTTGAAATATCTACAATAACACTAGTGGCTCTGTGACTTAAAATATCAACAATAACACTAGTGGCTCTGTGACTTAAAATATCTACAATAACACTAGTGGCTCTGTGACTTAAAATATCTACAATAACACTAGTGGCTCTGTGACTTAAAATATCTACAATAACACTAGTGGCTCTGTGACTTAAAATATCTACAATAACACTAGTGGCTCTGTGACTTAAAATATCTACAATAACACTAGTGGCTCTGTGACTTAAAATATCTACAATAACACTAGTGGCTCTGTGACTTAAAATATCAACAATAACACTAGTGGCTCTGTGACTTAAAATATCTACAATAACACTAGTGGCTCTGTGACTTAAAATATCTACAATAACACTAGTGGCTCTGTGACTTAAAATATCTACAATAACACTAGTGGCTCTGTGACTTAAAATATCTACAATAACACTAGTGGCTCTGTGACTTAAAATATCTACAATAACACTAGTGGCTCTGTGACTTAAAATATCTACAATAACACTAGTGGCTCTGTGACTTAAAATATCTACAATAACACTAGTGGCTCTGTGACTTAAAATATCTACAATAACACTAGTGGCTCTGTGACTTAAAATATCTACAATAACACTAGTGGCTCTGTGACTTAAAATATCAACAATAACACTAGTGGCTCTGTGACTTAAAATATCTACAATAACACTAGTGGCTCTGTGACTTAAAATATCTACAATAACACTAGTGGCTCTGTGTCTTAAAATATCTACAATAACACTAGTGGCTCTGTGACTTAAAATATCTACAATAACACTAGTGGCTCTGTGACTTAAAATATCTACAATAACACTAGTGGCTCTGTGACTTAAAATATCAACAATAACACTAGTGGCTCTGTGACTTAAAATATCTACAATAACACTAGTGGCTCTGTGACTTAAAATATCTACAATAACACTAGTGGCTCTGTGTCTTAAAATATCTACAATAACACTAGTGGCTCTGTGACTTAAAATATCTACAATAACACTAGTGGCTCTGTGACTTAAAATATCAACAATAACACTAGTGGCTCTGTGACTTAAAATATCTACAATAACACTAGTGGCTCTGTGACTTAAAATATCTACAATAACACTAGTGGCTCTGTGACTTAAAATATCTACAATAACACTAGTGGCTCTGTGACTTAAAATATCTACAATAACACTAGTGGCTCTGTGACTTAAAATATCTACAATAACACTAGTGGCTCTGTGACTTAAAATATCTACAATAACACTAGTGGCTCTGTGACTTAAAATATCTACAATAACACAAGTGGCTCTGTGACTTAAAAGTTAGAAATTTACTGCATTTTGAGGAGCTACTCTGCTCATTACGCCAAAGATCCTCATCAGATCTTCACCAATTTTTTATGAGACTAACTTAAAGTTACTACCTTTCAAATAAAAAAAAAACCATGGATATCGGATCTAATAAGGCGGAGATATTCATTAGCTCCCCCTTTTTACCCTTTTTTGGGGGGTTCAATTAAAAATCCACGACTATTAAAAAAAACTAAATTAGTTAAGCTTCGCTTAGATCGGTTGAAAAATGCGACCTGTAGAGAACAGCCGGACATTCGGACATACGAAATAATTTTTGCCCAAGCTGAAACGGAGACGCTTCGCGCTCGCTCGGTCAATTATAAAGAGGAAAGATTTGATTGTTTGTATGTATGTTTGTTTGTTTGTTTTGTAATTGATAAAGTTAAAAATAAAAACTGAACCGATTTTAAAAATTCTTTCACCTATAGAAAGCTACATTATCAGCGAGTAACATGGGTAGTATATTATTTTTCAAAAAATTTGTGGTTCTTAAAATTGCGATAAAGTAACTCAAGGTAACAAAAATACAGAACCGAATGACATGGTGCCGTGGAAACGAAATAATAACTAGTCTATCAAGTACGTGAGTAATAATACAGTTGTCTATGCTCAAAAACCATCACGCACGTTGCTGCCAAAGATTTTGAACTACGCTTACCGGCGAAGCCGGGGCGAGTCACTACTTATTAATAATAATACAATTTTTGTAATGATATAATAAGACGTAACATCATTTTAATTTTGGAATGAATTCCTCGGCGTTGTAAGTTGAGGTAAGTTTAATTTTTAATTATTGTTTGTCATCAGAAATTTCTGAATAGTTTTGAATGTGTACCAACCAGGTGAGATAGTGATCAACCAGGTGAGATAGTGATCAACCAGGTGAGATAGTGATCAACGAGGTGAGATAGTGATCAACCAGGTGAGATAGTGATCAATTTCTGAATAGTTTTGAATGTGTACCAACCAGGTGAGATAGTGATCAACCAGGTGAGATAGTGATCAAACGCGACACAATAATAAATCAAAACAACATAAAAGCAGAGGGCCAAAGAGGCGAAACTAAATCTAAATAATAATAATAAACTAATGATGATTGTGTCTCGATCGCGTCGACTTTCAATAGTGTAGGTACCTAGGAGGATATATGACTGCTTTAGTAATATTTGGTCTGGGGTAGATACGTACAGTAGTCGCAGCTTAAGTTTTGTGGCTCGGAAGTTGTCTGCAAGTCGCTGCGCAAACTGCTATTTTTTAGGCGCAATCCCAATGTTGAAGCTGAAGACAGCATTGTATAACTGCTTCGCTCACTCGGTTTCATTTTTTGCATTTCTATCTCGCTCTTACTTTATGTTGTTTTGTCATCACAGAAGTACCTGCGCAATCGTTCACAGAGCCTAACTTCACAAACACTCGCTATGACTACTATACTTGTCAAATTTTCGTAAAATAATCGATAGAATGCAGAAGCCTCTAAATAATACATTATTTATGAAGAAAACATACGAAAATCATTAAATGTTGCACTTATGTAAGAGTTGTTTAATTGAATTGACCCAAATCGACCATAGTTGTCATGGCAACCGTATGACGTCACTGTGGCCTTGCTATGTACAAACACGCAGGCACACAGGAACAAACAACCGCGAACTAACAATAATGTCGTCACGCGTACTGCGCAGTGTTTTTAGTCATATGGCAATGGCAACAAGTTAATTTATTTATTTGTTATTATTTTTGAGTTTTAATAATATCATGTTTTAAATTATTAATTATTATTAAGTAAAATATATATTCGGATTGCTTAGGATATAATCTATTAGCGCAATGAATCGTTTTTATCCGACTGCGCGGAGGGTGATGTGTTTATCAGTCTATGTATGTTTGTTCCTTTGTGGCCCTCTAGAGACCAAACGCGTGGGCCGATAACAACCATTCTCACTAAACATATTTTGCAGTCGTGTTTGTTAGAATATTCGATAATGGCTTGTTCACCGAGCGAGCGCGAAGCGTCTCTGTTTCAGCTTACTGGGTAAAAATTATTTCATATGTCCGGCTGTTCTCCTCTACAGGTAGCATTTCTCAACCGATCTAAATGAAATGGTAAAGCGAATTATTAGAATTTTTTAGTTCCCCAAAATAAGGGGTCTACTGAATATCTCCGCCTTATTAAATCCGATATCGATGGTTCTTTTTTTATTTGAAAGGTAGTAACTTGAAGTTAGTCTCATACAAATTTGGTGAAAAAAAATTTGGTCTGATGAGGATCCTCGGCGTGACGAGCAGAGTAGCTCCTCAAAATGCAGTAAATTTCTTACATTTAGGTAACTACCAGTGGAATCAGCCCTTTACCTACTAGCAACAAAAAGTTTGTACGCGCGAGGTCTACAGCTCACAGAGCCACTAGTTTTAGTTTACTGTTAACTAGACAGTTGCAGTTTTACAATAAAAGAGTTTTTTTTTCAGGAAAACGCAAGCGGCGTGGCACGAGGAGATCGAGATCCGCGGACAGAAGCTGTGGCGGCAGGAAGACTCGGTGGCCGCCCCGGGGCGCGCGCGCTGCCTTCCCACGCAGAAATCAGACTTGAGCAACACGTGATTATAACTTGACTAGCTGTTGCCCGCGACAAGTTCAGTTTATCGCGATAAAAAGTATCATGTGCCCTTCCCCGGGGTACAAGAATATGAAACAAGCTCAAATTAAAAATGTTATGTGACCGGCCCATTGCCACTTCAGCTTGTTAATTCTTTTGCGGATCTCCTCATTTCGGATTCTGTCCTTTAGAGAAACTGCGAGCATAGCTCTCTCCATAGCTCGCTGAGCGATAAATTTGTGGACCAGCCCCTATCGGCTTCCCTTTCGAAGTTGTTCCTCGCAATTACATAGTCTGCCCGAGGTAAACATATTCCTGAACAACTTCAAGGGGAACACCGTCAACGACGATCGGTTGCGGGGTAATAAGGTCGTTAAACATAACCTGGGTTTTATCCATGTTCATCCCGAGACGGATACGACTAGAAGCGTGAGCTAGGTTGGTCAGCATTTGCTCGAGATCCTGCAGTGACTCCACCATAAGGACAATATCATCGGTGAAACGGAGGTGCGAGATGTACTCGCCATTTATATTAATGCCCGTTCCTCTCCAGTCCAGAAAACCCGTTCCTATCCCCTGCGTAACTGGATAGGTTTAGTCTGCCGGTTCTGGACATGAACGGATACAGTCGCGGCATCATACAAGCATCTCCTCACCTAGATATATCGCTAGTCCAAGGGTATCGACAATGATACATACACACCCTAAACTTATAACACCCTTCTATTCCGAGTTCGGGGGTTAATAAGTATCTACTAGTCTGACAGCAATACTACACTTGTTTCACCTGGCAGTCCTCGCACGAGGCCTCCTTAGTAGCTGTTAATAAGTATCTACTAGTCTGACAGCAATACTACGCTTGTTTCACCTGGCAGTCCTCGCACGAGGCCTCCTTAGTAGCTGTTAATAAGTATCTACTAGTCTGACATCAATACTACACTTGTTTCACCTGGCAGTCCTCGCACGAGGCCTCCTTAGTAGCTGTTAATAAGTATCTACTAGTCTGACAGCAATACTACGCTTGTTTCACCTGGCAGTCCTCGTACGAGGCCTCCTTAGTAGCTGTTAATAAGTATCTACTAGTCTGACAGCAATACTACACTTGTTTCACCTGGCAGTCCTCGCACGAGGCCTCCTTAGTAGCTGTTAATAAGTATCTACTAGTCTGACAGCAATACTACACTTGTTTCACCTGGCAGTCCTCGCACGAGGCCTCCTTAGTAGCTGTTAATAAGTATCTACTAGTCTGACAGCAATACTACACTTGTTTCACCTGGCAGTCCTCGCACGAGGCCTCCTTAGTAGCTGTTAATAAGTATCTACTAGTCTGACAGCAATACTACACTTGTTTCACCTGGCAGTCCTCGCACGAGGCCTCCTTAGTAGCTGTTAATAAGTATCTACTAGTCTGACAGCAATACTACACTTGTTTCACCTGGCAGTCCTCGCACGAGGCCTCCTTAGTAGCTGTTAATAAGTATCTACTAGTCTGACAGCAATACTACACTTGTTTCACCTGGCAGTCCTCGCACGAGGCCTCCTTAGTAGCTGTTAATAAGTATCTACTAGTCTGACAGCAATACTACACTTGTTTCACCTGGCAGTCCTCGCACGAGGCCTCCTTAGTAGCTGTTAATAAGTATCTACTAGTCTGACAGCAATACTACACTTGTTTCACCTGGCAGTCCTCGCACGAGGCCTCCTTAGTAGCTGTTAATAAGTATCTACTAGTCTGACAGCAATACTACACTTGTTTCACCTGGCAGTCCTCGCACGAGGCCTCCTTAGTAGCTGTTAATAAGTATCTACTAGTCTGACAGCAATACTACACTTGTTTCACCTGGCAGTCCTCGCACGAGGCCTCCTTAGTAGCTGTTAATAAGTATCTACTAGTCTGACAGCAATACTACACTTGTTTCACCTGGCAGTCCTCGCACGAGGCCTCCTTAGTAGCTGTTAATAAGTATCTACTAGTCTGACAGCAATACTACACTTGTTTCACCTGGCAGTCCTCGCACGAGGCCTCCTTAGTAGCTGTTAATAAGTATCTACTAGTCTGACAGCAATACTACACTTGTTTCACCTGGCAGTCCTCGCACGAGGCCTCATTAGTAGCTGTTAATAAGTATCTACTAGTCTGACAGCAATACTACACTTGTTTCACCTGGCAGTCCTCGCACGAGGCCTCCTTAGTAGCTGTTGATAATTCTACATTAAATTTATTTTACTATAGTATATTTTTTAGATAGGGCTAGTTTATTTTCTTTTATTATATTAATAATACAGTGTCATAGAATAATTTATATTTCTAAATAATGTGAAGTAGAAACATGCTCAATAATGTGAAGTAGAAACATGGCCAACTAGGCGACCATGTTCTAGTCTAATTCAATGGACGTGTCCATTGAATCAACGATCAACATCCATACCAATATATCAATGTGAAACGTTGTCTGTTTGTTTGTTTGATTGTGGAGATTTCACGCGATAACTATACCCAGATAGCTTATACCCTGGAATAAAACATAGGACACTTTTTATCCCGGAAAATTGTAAGTTTCCACGGGAAAACTGGAAAATGATGATTACTCGCTGTAAGGAACGGTTGCCATGGAAACGAAATAACAAGTCTGTCAAAAAACATCAAGAGCATTGGTGCTATACCTACTTTTGCATTGGTTTTTAATATCCTAGAAGATGCTTGATGCTTTTTTCGCGGTAAACAGTAGTCCGCGCGGACGAAGTCGCGGGCGGGAAAGCTAGTTATTGGTATGATATATCAATAATGCATGGCTATTATTACCAATCGCATAATTTGACAGTTTTTTTAAAGATCTACCTTCTAGGCGTCGAAGCCTATAGCCAAAAACGAAAAAGGCCAAAATCTTTATTATAAAACTCATAAAATGTATGGATTAGTAAGGTCGCGGATATTTATATACCTTTTTTTTTATTCATTCAAAAGCTACAAGTCTGATTGAAATCAAACTTTTTATAGTTCAAACCCCACTTTTGTTGTTATGAAATAATCAATTCCCATATATTTAACAGGTCCCGCTAAGTCACCGACGCTGGACAGCAGCTCCGAAATATCACATCCAGAAATCGGACTTTTTGAAGCTTACTTGTTTCATAATTGTTTATCAATTGATATTTAAACTTTCTCCTGTTTAATTATTAGCACATCCTTTCCCCAAATGAAATAAAAAGCGACTATATTGACATGATAGCAAATTTATTATCCTATTATATTATGATCGACATACCTAATACATTAACCAATTTAACTGGTGTTGATCAAGTACACAAACATACTCTTGTGAAAACAACTGTCATTTTATTCTCGGTATTACATAAACCCTGATTCATAATTAAAAATCAAAAATGTAAACAAAGGGAATGACAATGAAAAAAATTATAGAAAACTATGCAATCCATAATTTGACTTTAAATTATAACATGATGATGAATTGAATTATATCTAAAATTTGAATGATTCGGTTTTGTAAAATTGATCTTTTCTTAGACTGGGAACACAGCAGAGATTTGAAACATTTTGTGCAATCACCGCCATTTTTTCTATGTTCCATTCGGAACTCGAATGTCGACGTGTGCTGAAACAGGTTGAGCGCACCTGACCTGTCACTGTTACAATGACTCTTGTTGACATTATCCCTGCATTCGAGATGATGGAGTGGCGTTTTGGACTGTTTCGATTGCCATTTTTGACACTAATGATCCTTTCTAAACTGAACGAAAAACAACCCTAAAACCAAGACATTGAAGTCTCTTTTCCGATGTCAAATTTAATTGTCATGTCCAAAGCGAAAGCTGATCGAAACATATTTAGCGTTTTTAACTGTTATTTTCGATCATTTTGCATCAAAACGAACGGCCCCTTCTTTGTTTACATTTTTTATCTTATCTAGGAATCAGAACATATGTAATGCTAATGAAATTATTTAAATCTACAAAACTTAGCGCCAATTTGCAGAAATTGTTTTATAATGGGAAACAATACAATATTTTAAGGTACTTTGTGTAGCTTATATTGAACATTGAACACCAATGGATAAACCAATTGAACTAGGAAATGTTATCATATAGTGTGTGTAGTGTAGCACACTGGACATATAGTGTGTGTAGTGTAGCACACTGGACATATAGTGTGTGTAGTGTAGCACACTGGACAATCTTGCGTTCACAAACAAGAGGTATAATTAAAATGATCATTGCTTAATTTTCTGCAAGACACTGCACAAGATTTATCTTAATTTTCACTAAAAAGTACCTCACAGCTAACAACAATAGGACCAAATACGTTTAGCCGTTTAATTTTTTCCAATAAATACAATACACTTATCAAAATAAAGTAAAATAATTTCGATATTACAATAATAATGAGATTTATAAAGCATAATAATTAAATAATAATGAAAATCCACAAGTAATTTCCAATAAATAACCATGGACCGATTTTATTTAACATTTTTTTTTAACAATTCCAATAAGTATTGCTTATAAACAATAACTATAATACATTAGTACAGTCAACGACAAAAACGCTATTATATTTCACAAGTTACAAAGATGTGCCACAAAATAGAATATTATTATTTTAAAAAAACCTTGATTAAATTTAGGAGTATCATATTTTTGCCGATTACTGTACTAAAATTTTGTTCTAATAATTTAATTATTATGAGAATAACTTTTTCAGTTATTATTAAAACAAAATATATTAAAAATATATTCTGTGGAATGCAGTGCTGTTTTTTTGTCTCAAAGTTGCATCTTAGTGTAGGTTTATTTTGTTTAAATCTCGGAAGATTATTGCAAATTGTGTTATCTAAACTTATAATATTTGACGATATTAAATTTATTTATTGATATATTCCACAACTGCAATAAGTTCCAGGTGGGACATTGAAATAGTTTGTGAACTGTACTACTAACGAACTTCAATAAGAGAGGTTCATATTTTATTACAGTATTATTATATTTTAAACATGTGAAGTCAATCCTCAATGTGGAATAATTAAATAACCGATGAAACTATTCCGTATGACTCGAAGAGTTTAAATTTTGTATTCAATTATTTCTCTATTTTTAATTTTAAAATATATATAAATTTTTGATTGAATTGGGCCATTACGTTTCAATCATGCAGCATACAAGGCACCATACTCTTTTAACTTACATAAATTCCTATACTTGTTATTTAAAAGTACCGCCTGTTTTTAATCCCAATGAAAAAGTTAGGAACAAAATATAAAAATATGAATCATTCATTTATTTTGTCATCCAAAATGAATATTAGTATTAATAACATAAGTTACTAATGGTATTGGACACATTTATCTAATGTTGCTACAACTTCATGAAAGTATCAACATTTTGATGTTCTCTTTCCTTACAAAAATGTATGGAAACTAAAGTCTATTTTCATCAACATATAGAAGTTTTTTTTTTTTATTTTGGCTACTTCTTTTATTATCCAGCGGGATCATCATCATCATCATCCCATATTAATCCACTGCTAGAAATAGGCCTCTTCTTTATTGCGCCATTCATACCGGTCCTGCGCCAACCTACACCATGTTTACAATTCGGACGATGTCGTCCAACCATTGCACTGGTGGTCTGCCGGCTGGTCTAGTATGTCCTCTAAGCCACCACTCCGTTACCACTTCTGTCCACCTATTATCTCTTTGCCTAGCCAAGTGTCCTGCCCACCTCCACTCGAGTTCTGTGATGCGTTTTCCGAAATCAAATACTCGCGTCCGTTGTCGGACCTCCACATTTCGAACTCGGTCTCTCAATGCGGGTTAATAATGTGAATTTTCTAGCACAGTAGTCAGGCGGCCGACCGGTGTTTTTATTTTGGGCGGAGCGCTTTCGCGCCTTCCCCACCGTCCGATGACGCTGTAGAGGTCAGTTATAGACCAACAGAATAAATCAACCAAAAAATAATAATAAAAAAAAAACTCAATCTAAACTTGTATGTGTAGATTTCATATCACTTGGCTCACAATCCAATTGAGATGCAAATGACAGATTTAAAACTACCTTTGCACTGACTTTTTGTTACTAATGTTAATTTAATACCGATTACAACTGACTTCACTTAACACACTGTAATACTCAACCAGTTCACAAACATTCCAAGGTCCGAAGGTGGCACGCGGGCTGCCGACATTATGTGTTCCTTATCTTGCCGGGCACGTAGTTCTTGTCGATGCTGGCGTCCTGCAGGAACATGTGGAGACACCGCTCGTTCTGCGCCAGCGGGTGGCCGGCGATCTTGTTTATGAATACTTCTAAGCCTGAAAATTAATGGAATCTGTGAGTAGAAAGCATTGCCCTTCATCTAAAAAAAAGTACACTGAAATAACTTATAAGTATCAGCTTAAAGTGCTAGTATTGTATTTTTTGCGAATATATTTAGTAAGTCAGCAACCTATTTTGATAATATAACCCAAGAAGGTTTAAGATGGAAGGTCCACGACATGAGTTTCACTAGATGGCGCTAAATGATATTATGTGCATAGTTATTATTTTTTGGCATTTAATTGCAATCAGATTCGATTTAAAACTTCATTGGCGGCTATATTATAAGTTTCAATTGTAAATCTATATTACCGTGTAATGGTTATATGTAATCTTAAGTTTCAATTGTAAATCTAATATTTTTACCGTATTCGTTACTTATAAATTTGGGTTCAGATTTTGTGTCAAGTATTGAACCCAAATTTTTAAGGAACAAATATGTTCAAAATATTATTTTGACAATGAAATCTATCTATCTAATCAGTGTAATGGTTATATGTAATCTTAAGTTTCAATTGTAAATCTAATATTTTTACCGTATTCGTTACTTATAAATTTGGGTTCAGATTTTGTGTCAAGTATTGAACCCAAATTTTTAAGGAACAAATATGTTCAAAATATTATTTTGACAATGAAATCTATCTATCTAATCAGCCCGTATCTACCCACTGCTGAGTATAGGCCTCTTCTCGTTCACGCCAGTCTTTCCGGTCCTGTGCTAGCCTCATCCATTGGCCTCCAGTGTACCTTACAATATCGTCTGACCATCGGGCTGGTGGTCTGCCTCGAGATCTCAGCCCATCTCTTGGATACACTCGGTGACTACCTTTGTCCACTTTGTCTTTGTAATATGCGTGATTTAGATTCATTAATTTTTATATCAACAAATGTGGGTAGTTATGTTTTGGTTCTATGAAATAAATCAGTTTGCTTCTTGCACTCTAATGTGGCGTATTCTTTATTGGCGACTACGGAAAATAATTTGTAATTGTGCTGAAATGGCGTCTAACGTCGCGAATATTGTGTTTCCGGGCCAGTTTAACCCAAAAACGGATAAATGGGGGTGATTATAGGGAACTAATATTATGTGCACTCGACGCGGCGGGCTACGAATATATCGAGCAGAACAAAGCGGGATTATTGTTTCTTTCGCAATGTGGCAAGGAAACTTACACCCTAATTGCGTCGCTGCTGGTGCCTGCTCGTCCGACAAGTGTGTCGCTTCCGCAAATCATCGCTGTTTTGAACCAGTTCTATAAACCCGAAGTCAACGAAATCTTACAAGCGGGGAAGTTCCATAGACGCTCACAGTTACAAGGAGAAAGCGTGCAGGATTATGTGGCCGCGATAAGTTTACTCGGCGCTAAATGTAATTTTATAGATTTAAAACGTCAATTGAGAGACCGGCTGGTTATGGATGATCGATTGACAAAAGATCTTACATATGCGACGACTTTACAAATGTGTCTCAATTACCCAACAACATTTCCCAAGATGTACCCTGGTGACGCCGCCGAGTCTAAGCAAACTCACGCTGCACCCATGGAGATTTGGAAGATTAAATCAGTGGCATGTGCACATTGTGCTAGACAACACAAAACTGGCGAACGCTGTCGGTTTGCACAAGCAAAATGCTATTATTGCAAAAAGACGGGGCACATTGCAGCTGCATGTTGGAAAAAGTCTTCGCAGACTCATCAAGTTAAGGAAACTGCAGAGAGCAGCACTAACCCTGACATAGGAGAGGAGGAACAGATGGGCCTCTATATGTGCTGTGTGGGAAATTATCAACCTCCGATAACAGCTGTAGTGAACACTGGTGGGGTGAAGTTGTCGATGGAAATTGACTCTGGGGCAGCAAGATCCATTATATCGGAATCGACATATCAGAAACTGTGGCCTGTACCTCCACCGCTACACTCAACTAATGTGAAACTAGTAACTGTGACTCGGGAAGCATTAAATGTTCTAGGATTGATGCATGTGAATGTGGTGCTTGGTGATAAGGAAGCTCGTTGTGAACTCTTGGTGGTGTCAGGAAATACACCAAGCTTGTTGGGCAGGAATTGGTTTAAGCCTCTCAGCATTTCTTTGTCTGGACTGTGTTGGTCTGAAGACGACATTACTCCATGGATGCAAGATTTTCCAGATCTGTTTAAGGAAGAGCTTGGGGAGTATAAGAGCCCTGAAGTTTCATTACATGTTCGAGCTGATGCAATGCCTAGATATTTGAAAGCTCGACCAGTGCCGTTTCCACAGAAGAAACAAGTGAATGAAGAGTTGCAACGGATGATTGAAGACGGTGTTTTGACTCCAGTCAACTACTCAAAGTGGGCTTCACCGATAAGGGTTGTGAAGAAGGAGGATAATTCACTCCGTATTTGTGGGGATTATCGTGCCACGGTTAATGCGGCCATTGATGTTGATACTTATCCACTTCCTACATCAGTGAAGGCATTTGTGAAGTTGAGTGGAGGCATATTCAGTAAATTAGACTTGTAGCAAGCATATACACAAGTGAAGGTTGACAGTGACACAGCAGAGCTGCTGACTCTCAATACTCCCCTTGGACTAATGAAAATGAACCGTCTTGCCTTTGGTGTCAGTGCAGCACCAGGAATTTTTCAGCGTCTAATGCCCTCGGCTCTACGAGAATATGGAGGGAGTAGCTTGCCTGCTCGATGATGGGCAATAACATGGAGGAACATAACCAGAGACTGCGTAAAGTTTTGTCCAAGCTAAATGAAATGGGTTTCACCCTAAATGTGAATAAATGTATCTTTGCATCTGATAGTATCACTTTTCTTGGACATATGATTGATGCTGAAGGATTACATCCATCTCCAGCAAAGGTGAAAAAGATTAAAGAGAAAGCAGCTCCCACTAACAAAGAGACTTTGCGTGCCTTTCTAGGACTCTATAATTTCTATGAGAAATTCCTACCAGACAAAGCAACATTGCTGGAACCTTTATACCGGCTGTTGGAATCTAAGAGGCAGTGGAGCTGGAGTGACACCGAGCAAATATCATTTGAGATGGCCAAAGATTTGATTTCATCAGATCTCACCTTGGTGGGGTATGAGTTGGATAGATAACTGTTGCTAATATGTGACTCATCAGAGTATGGATTAGGAGCGATAATTGCCCATGTCATGGATGACGGTGTAGAACGGCCAGTGATGATGGCATCTCGGACAATGCAATCACATGAAAGACGATATGGTCAAATTGATAAAGAAGCTCTAGCCATTATGTTTGGGCTCACCAAGTTCCATGATTTCTTAGCAGGCCGTAAATTCTGTATAATCACTGACCATAAACCACTGGTAGGATTGTTCAATCCTATGAAACCAATCCCAGACCAAATTTCTCCAAGGATGCTACGATGGTCCTTGAAGTTAGCCTGTTACGATTACACCATTAAACACAGGTCTGGAAAGGCAATCGGTAATGCTGATGCTCTCAGTAGATGGACTGCACCTACAGCGTCGAGATCGACCGAGGAGTCCCTAAAGGAAGTTTTGTTGCTGGAAGAACGTCCGGAGGGCTGGGATTTAGATGCGACTAGAATAGCAGCGGAAACAAAGAGGGATTCAGTGCTACGGAAAGTCATGTTCCATGTACTGCACGGTTGGCCACCCCGTAATAGTGACCCAAGGTTACAACCGTATTGGACTCATAGAGAGGCCCTTTCACACAGTAAAGATTGTTTACTGTGTTGCAACAGGGTCATTGTACCAGCGTCCCTCCAACGTGAAGTACTACAATTATTACATACCCCACATGCGGGGATTGTCCAAACTAAGGCGTATGCTAGAGGTTATGTTTGGTGGGCAGACATGGACAGACAAATTTAAACACTTGTGGCTGAGTGTGAACAATGCCAGTTAGTAACGAACAATCCACCAAGAGACCCGCAGACCTGGATTGCAAATGAAAAGCCTTGGAGTCGTTTACATATGGATTTTGCTGGTCCTTTTCAAGGAAAGACATTCTTGGTGGTAATTGACAGCCATAGTAAATGGATTGAAGCCGAAATTGTCACCTCAATGAGCAGTGGGGCTGTTATTACCATATTAAGGAAGATATTTTCATCTCAAGGATTGCCGCAAGTTTTGGTGTCTGACAATGGTAGGGCCTTCCGCTCATCGGAGTTTGATGCCTTTCTGGAGAAAAATGCCATAAGGCACCTGTATTCTCCTCCATACCACCCTGCCACAAACGGCCAAGTTGAAAGGGCCGTTCAGACATTCAAAAACAAACTGAAAAAATTAGAAAGTTCTCAGATGCCATGGAGTGAGAAAATAGCAAAAGTTCTGTTTTACCTTAGGACGGTACCTAACAGTACCACAAATAAAACCGCAGCAGAGATGCTTAACGGAAGGAAGTACAGAACTGCCATATCTAGACTGCATCCTGAGAATATACCGTCGAGGGCAGATACCCAGTTAGAAGCAATGTCACAAAATCCACCAACCAGATCCTTCCATATTGGTCAGCCCATACTGATACATATGTATGGGCCCGGAGAGAGGTGGCAGAGGGCCACTGTGGATGCTATAGAGGGACCAAGTACATATAGGGTGAGGACGGAAGGTGGAGAGCTACACCGCCGACACGCCGACCAGATTTTGGCACGCACTGCACGCTCTGAGGCAGTGATTGATCAACGGCGCCCATCATGGGACCGTCCAGATGATTTGAATATCCAAAGGCGTTCTGAGGAAGTGCCGATTGAAATACCAGACCCTGAGTTATGGCCAGTTATCATTGGCATACCTGATTCTTGAATGTATTATTTAAAATTTAGTGATTGTTGTAGAATGTTTTAGTTTAATGTTTGCATCCACCCTAAAAAAACAGAGTTTACACGAAGCTAACAAGATATACCAATCTGCCTGTACGCACAAACTTACACTATTTTATGCCACCGCAGTCGATCGGATCGCAATAAGATCTTGAATCTTATTAGACATGTTATTCTGTCAAGATCTCATGGAAAATAAAAAACATTAATGTCATAAAATTATGTATCAACCACAATAATTGTGGTGGATATTATTGATATTATCCACACACACGCAGCCGCCATTTGCTAAGCTTCACTCGTTTGTTTAGCAGTGTAGCCTCCTTTTTTTAAACCTTCTCGATATAACTTATAGAAACGAGATATTTATCATGGCAAATGTAATGGAAACTAAAAATCAAATATTTTCCATGGGATTTATCCCGTTTCTGAGGGTGTTCGTGAATCGTGATTGTTAGTTTTATTTATATTTACAAATATTTTCCATGGGATTTATCCCGTTTCTGAGGGTGTTAGTGAATCGTGATTGTTAGTTTTATTTATATTTACAAATATTTTCCATGGGATTTATCCCGTTTCTGAGGGTGTTCGTGAATCGTGATTGTTAGTTTTATTTATATTTACAAATATTTTCCATGGGATTTATCCCGTTTCTGAGGGTGTTCGTGAATCGTGATTGTTAGTTTTATTTATATTTACAAATATTTTCCATGGGATTTATCCCGTTTCTGAGGGTGTTAGTGAATCGTGATTGTTAGTTTTATTTATATTTACAAATATTTTCCATGGGATTTATCCCGTTTCTGAGGGTGTTCGTGAATCGTGATTGTTAGTTTTATTTATATTTACAAATATTTTCCATGGGATTTATCCCGTTTCTGAGGGTGTTCGTGAATCGTGATTGTTAGTTTTATTTATATTTACAAATATTTTCCATGGGATTTATCCCGTTTCTGAGGGTGTTCGTGAATCGTGATTGTTAGTTTTATTTATATTTACAAATATTTTCCATGGGATTTATCCCGTTTCTGAGGGTGTTCGTGAATCGTGATTGTTAGTTTTATTTATATTTACAAATATTTTCCATGGGATTTATCCCGTTTCTGAGAGTGTTCGTGAATCGTGATTGTTAGTTTTATTTATATTTACAAATATTTTCCATGGGATTTATCCCGTTTCTGAGGGTGTTCGTGAATCGTGATTGTTAGTTTTATTTATATTTACAAATATTTTCCATGGGATTTATCCCGTTTCTGAGGGTGTTCGTGAATCGTGATTGTTAGTTTTATTTATATTTACAAATATTTTCCATGGGATTTATCCCGTTTCTGAGGGTGTTCGTGAATCGTGATTGTTAGTTTTATTTATATTTACAAATATTTTCCATGGGATTTATCCCGTTTCTGAGGGTGTTCGTGAATCGTGATTGTTAGTTTTATTTATATTTACAAATATTTTCCATGGGATTTATCCCGTTTCTGAGGGTGTTCGTGAATCGTGATTGTTAGTTTTATTTATATTTACAAATATTTTCCATGGGATTTATCCCGTTTCTGAGGGTGTTCGTGAATCGTGATTGTTAGTTTTATTTATATTTACAAATATTTTCCATGGGATTTATCCCGTTTCTGAGGGTGTTCGTGAATCGTGATTGTTAGTTTTATTTATATTTACAAATATTTTCCATGGGATTTATCCCGTTTCTGAGGGTGTTCGTGAATCGTGATTGTTAGTTTTATTTATATTTACAAATATTTTCCATGGGATTTATCCCGTTTCTGAGGGTGTTCGTGAATCGTGATTGTTAGTTTTATTTATATTTACAAATATTTTCCATGGGATTTATCCCGTTTCTGAGGGTGTTCGTGAATCGTGATTGTTAGTTTTATTTATATTTACAAAAGAATAAAAGTTTTTTTATAGATTGAAATGAACGATGATCACAGAACTTTTCAGACTTTTACCATAAGTGTTGGCAAACATTAGGTTTTACTAAAAATCTTAAGATTTGCTGTAGTTCGGGATTTTACAGTAACATCCAATGGCGCGAGGGATCACACCCTCAAAACAAAGATCGAAAGGATTCATTGAATGCTACAGCTCTATTGTCTTACCTTTTCTGCGGTCCTCGATGAATTCGTCTTCAAATATACCATCGTCGCCGCGGAAGGGGAGCTGTCTCTTCAACGCCTTGCCGGGTAAAGGGGGGACCACGATCTGGAACCGAGGTAATTACATTAATGGATTAAAGTATGCTAATCTTGGCTTAATAATAGGTCCACTCCTCACCCGCTGGTGCTAATCAACCTAAACTAAGTAGGTAAAGCACGAAATTAATAAATTCGAGACAAGCTAATGTTCAGTTTGTTTGTCGACGTCTTGGCCTTTGGTGTCGGAGTTTGTCAGGCGCCCGAGGTCTTAACGACTGCTATTAATCAATAACAGCCGGGACCAACAGCTTAACGTGCCTTCCGAAGCACGGAGCGATGAAAAACCGCACATAACTTAGAAAAGTCATTGGTGCAGAGCCTAGGACCGAACCTGGTATCATTGGATACTAAGTTGCACAATTGAACTGTTAGGCTACCATCGCTCTATGTTCGGTAAAGCTACCAAAATATGACTGAAGTGACTATTTTTTTTTTGCATCTCTTCTATATTAATTAAAATGCTCTTTTCTTACTATTATTAACCCCTACGCTAACAACTCCTATCTAAATTATCTAACGTAAAATATGAGGGTGGATTGAAAAGTACTCGGCCTAACACAGATCCATTCAATTCTAAAAATCAAACATTATTTAGTTCAGTTCAGACTAGTTACTTGTGTGAAGTTCGGAACGTGTGTGCGTTAATTAGTTGTGATTTTATAAATTTATTAACAAAGCAATCAGACATAATTTCCGCGAATGGAGCAAATCGAGCAGCGTGCCGTCATTAAGTACCTCCATAAGAAGGGGCTATCATCAAAAGCCATCCATGATGATATGGTCAGTACATTAGGGGATTCTGCTCTATCATATTCGTCCGTCAAAAAATTGATAGCAGAATTTAAGCGTGGTAGAGAGTGTGAAAGATGAATCCCGCTCTGGAAGTCCTTTGACGTCCACTACTGCCGGAAATATTAAAAAAGTACTTGATTTAATAATGGGAGACCGCAGATTAAAAATTAGAGAGACAGCCGAGATTATAGGCATCTCTTATGAACGAACTCAAAACATCATAGTCAACGAGTTGGGATTCCACAAGGTATCTGCGAGGTGGGTTCCGCAACTGCTTTCAGGCGAACAAAAAAGGATGCAATTTTTTGAAGCCGATGCAGATGATTTTTTGAAATGTTTTGTTACTATGGACGAAACATGGGTTCAATACTGTACACCGGAAAAAAAAAACAACAATCAAAACAGTGACCTGGTTCACCACCCTCTAAAAAGGCTAAGTCGATTTTGTCGGCAAAAAAAAAAAAAAGAAAAAATAAGATCATGGCTTCAGTATTCTGGGACTCGAAAGATGTGATTATGATTGATTATCTTGAAAGGGGTCAGACTATAAACTCTGATTACTACTGAACCTTACTACGTCGTTTACGAGAGGAAATAAAAGAAGAACGTCAAGGAAAGCTCAGAAGAAAAGTCCTGTTTCATCAAGATAACGCCCGTGTTCACACGTCTGTGCAGTCAATGGCTGAAATCCACAACTGTGGCACAACATTCACCTGATCTGGCACCATCAGACTTCTTTCTGTTCCCTAACCTAAAAAAGCACTTAAAGATTTTCGAAAACAACGAGGTCAAAGATGCATATTTTGACTCTAAGGAAGAATCATTTTTTTCAGCGGTCGAAATGCTTGGATGTGGCAAAAGTGCATTGAATTTGATTGTGATTATGTAGAAAAATAAAAATATTACTGATTTAGTATGTGTTTATTTTCTTGGTTAGGCCAACTACTTTTCAATCAACCCTCGTACATAAATTCAGTGGCTTCTATCTATTCTATCTATACGAGGCGTGCCTTTTAAGTTTTGTCGTTTGAAGAAAAAAACACATCTAGAACCTTATAGTTATTGTTTTCAAAGTATTCAGCGCGTAGCTTCATACACTTTTCCATTCGCTCAAACCAGTTATTATAACATTTATTCCACTCTAAAGTGGGGGTGTTCAAAATGGCTGACTTGAAAGCGTCGACTGCTTCTTCACCGGACTGGAACCTTTGACCACGAAGACTTTTCTTAATTTTAGGAAATGTAAAGAAATCGTTAGGGCTTAGGTCAGGACTGTATGGAGGATGGTCAAGAATTTCTACTTTTTCCTGCTTCAAATACTCAATCGTTTGACGAGCGCTGTGTGAGCTTGCGTTGTCGTGGTGCAGGATGATGCGTCGCTTTGAGTTAGATTTTCGAAGTTCGCCAATGACTAGTGGTAAACAAACTGTGGTATACCACTCTGCGTTAACCGTTCTACGATCTTCAAGTGCAATAGTCGCAACATGGCCGGTTTTTCCAACGAACGTGGCCACCATCTTCTTTGAAGTACTTCGAGAACGAACAACTTTAGTCGGCTTTGGCTCGTCTTGTAAGACCTAGATTGTAGATTGTTGTTTGGAATCAGGATCGTAGGCACAGATCCAAGATTCGTCACCACTGATGATGTCGTAGACGTGATTTGACTCTCCTCGGTTGAACCTTTGCAGAGTTTTCTTACACCATCTGACGCGGGCCGCCTTGTGATCGTCGGAAAGCAGATGCGGTATCCAACGGCAAACTAGCTTTCTCACACCAAGCGCTTCATGCAAGATCTTCTCAATGGTTGTCCCTGAGATGCCTAATAGAGCCTCTATCTCTCGATACGTCACATGACGATCTTCGAGAATTAGTTGTCTCACAGCAATGATGTTATCTTCAGTGAAGGCGGATTTTGTGCGTTCTTCGCGAGATTTGTCACTAACACTATTATGTCCACGCTGGAATTCTAAATACCAGCGTTCGACAGTCCGCAGACATCATCACTGAACCAGGGCGGTCGCACTCCGCAACAAGTACAAATAAATTCAAGGACCCAATATTCGGGTCCGTTCAGTCGAGTGTCAAGCGTGCGCTCGATGAGTCGCGTGCCTTGTACTTAGCGATAGAGCACCTACTTACTTACCTTACTTACTTTATTCGTGTTTTAATTATGAGTACCAAGAAGAAAGCTAGAAAGTACTGCATACCATTCGGCTCTTTGAATAGTGATAGAAATGACGAATTGTCATTCTTTACGCTTCCAAAGGATATTGAAAGGTAATAAATTGTAATACCTATAATAGGTTCTAGTTATGTAGTTAGATATTGATATTTTTTTATTACGTAGGTTCCTATAGTTTTATGTTATTTCATTTGTGTTCCATACCGAAGCTACGCATATTTAAGGTTTTTCCGCGCAGAAATAAAGTCGTTTATTAAATCGATCAACGTAATTTTATAATTGATTATAGTAGGTATTGTTGATCGGAAAATGAATTACTGTGCTGACTTAGTAAGTAGCCTACATACTATTAATACCTTTTATTACATAGGTAGCAATTTATTTTTCACACATTAAAAAGCATGGAATTCAGACAGGCACCTATATTCATCAAAGTGCAATACCTATAGGATATAATCATAATCAACCAACGACACGTAGGTAGGTATCTCACTAAAGTTATCGGCGGTCTGAAAACGGGATAGGTAGGTAGTAAAAATGAGGTAGTCGGTCTATTCTGATAAGAATGTCATTGTATATAATAGAACTATTTTAATTTATAATAATAAGTAATAACATAATACATTATTACTTATTTATTCTGTTACAATATCTAACTCATAACATATCACAGAATAATTAGTAGTACAAGTACCTAGTCATATCTTAATACAACCCTACCGAGCGAAAAAGGGACAGAGCGATTCTGAAACAGTTAGAGCAATGGAAGTTCTCGCGCGTTGTGATACGGTGCATTCTAGCCTGCACGCGGTGGGCGAGCGCCTTCTAGGTAAATATAATTGAAAGCTCGCAGCGCCGTGCGAGTTAAATTGCACTTTATAGCGTTGTGTAGCGAGAGTCGCTATTTATTTAAATGACTTTACTCAGTTAGCCTTCTGTACTTGTACTATTATTTATTCTGTGACTGAACACAGATGTTAGCTCTTCAAAACACTGAAGCCGTGCCAGGCCTCTTCTAAAGTTGTAGAAAATTATTGCACGTACATTTTCTTTAGAAAGATTCATTTTCGTACGTAACCTGACAGATTCTAATCGACGCTGTGACTAAACAATAGGATTAATCCTAATACTTTCAACTGTTTTGAGATTCAAAATTTAAACACATTCGAATATAGAACAGTTCCAAATTCAAAATTGCCGGGAAATATGGAAACAACAGAACTTAAAAGGCATGCCTCGTACTTATAATAAAGCAGCTAGTAACAAAGAGTCTGCACAAAGAAATAATTAAAAATAAAAAGGCCCTCAAAATGAGCTAAGCTATAGTGTTTTTCTGTTTGTTCGCGCAGCTCGTAAAAACTATTGGAACGATAGAGATGTGGTTTTCACTGTTTGTTAGCTTAGGTTTTTACTTAAAATCTAGTGCACTTCATACCTCAATCCAATGAGACGAAGCCAAGCAATTGTTAAAAATCCTTTTATACAACTGAAGGAATTTTGATCTAAGGCGTGATACATTGGTATTTTACTGGATTAGTATTATATTATAGTAAATTCTTTTAGATTTTACATAACACTGATTTTCTTTCTATCTACAAATTATAATATGAATGATGTCACTAAGGTTATTTAATAATTAAAAACATTTTTATAACATTGAGGTATTATTACTATGTAGAGAGCAGACGTCACAAATAATATCTTTGCGCATTGTGGCAGACTAAGGAGTCACAGATGCGACGCAAACTGCACAGATGCGCCACTTTGCTTTAATCTGCCTATCGAATTTCTATGAACGAAGAAAAATAAAAGACCATCTGATAAAATAATATCACAATTTAGTTTATTTTCCTTTAAACAATATAAGTTTGGTAAATTTCTGACGTTCAGATAAATATTCATTGTTGACTCTGGCTTTGTGATTTAAACGATTTTTTTGTAAGCATGCTGAATTAAACAAGTAAATACTTCTTTCTCAATGAATAATTTCAATGTGTGGATGTATTCTTGGAAGACATAGCTTATCTTAGGAAGATATATCTTTTATTGTTATTAATTTGTGATGCGAGAGTTTATTCGTTGTGGTTAAGCTGTCACCACATTATTCACATTTCAAAGTTTTTGTTAGAAAGCGGGATACATGTCCTGACATATTCCCTACTATGAATTGTGAATCTTGTGTTGCATTTTCATGACACAGAACATTTGAAAAAAGACAGTTTCTTTCAGCTTCCAAACCAGATTCAAGTGCTCGAATTGACTGCAAAACTTCGAATGCTTCTTCATGATGTCTGCTTAAGTTGGATGTGCTATTGATCACATTTACAGACGCTGAATTTAAAATACAGAAATTGTCTAATTGGATACAATAGCCACTAAACGATGATTGTAGTTCAAGGTGATTCAACATTTTTTTATATGCGGCTCTAAACTGTAGAACATAAGGATTGTTGTTGTAGCCGCCATGTTTTCTAATCAATCCAAAAAAGTTCTAAGTGATACATAGTTATATAGTTTATAAGCTTTTTCTTCTAATAAATAGTTAGGTGTCATCATAAACTCAATGCAGATAATGGCTCCAAGAAATCCAGTTTTGTTTGCAGACTCCACAATATGTTTCAATAATAATTGAACCAAGAGAAAATAATAATCGGGGAAGTAAAATAATAGAATACAACTGCATGAATTTGGTGTTACTGAGGCATGGATGTTGGTAGGCCATATGAAGGAAGTTTGCTAATAAGGCTGTTATGCCAAACCCTGTCAAAATCTTTGAGATGTCAAGGGATAACATAATAGTTTAGGGAGCTCCCTCCTCTTTTAATCCGTGTGTTTGTTTTCTAACGCAACCCCCAGAAAACCTGAGATTTTGTGATACTTTTAGCTAGAAAATCTGTGAGAGAAAGCTGCAAAAGCTATAAAAGGAACCCTCTAACCTCTTCCCCATAACCACTGTAAACCTTAAACAACAATGTAAGAATTATAAAAATCAGTTTAATAGATTCTGTGATTGATTACCCTGTACATTTAGCGAGAGAAGCCGCGGGCGAGTGCTAGTCTGGTGTGATATTTGACAGATTTAGGGAATTATTTTCAATATTTATTCCAGTAGATCCATGAATTTTAGTGTCCCTTCTGTGAGTACTTTTTTCTTAATCTATGATTTGCACAGAAAATGGCGGACAAATGGCAACGTCAACAATTAAACTACAAAACTCATTTCATATATGTAGTTTTAGTAAAAGATTAGTTTAATTACCAATGAAATGTCACGCCGCTATCTTTCTATTTCACCCTAGAATCATTTGTACATGTTTTAAAAACACAAGATGGCATTGTTTTGATTATTTTTTAGTTACTAGGAAATGTTCGCGTCACATTGAGCGTGGAGGCCGACTGAGACAGCTGCGGTCCATGGACCGTAAAGCTTGGCGTAATAATTGTCATTGCTGTGTCAGCTCTATACGTAGTAATAATACCTCAATGTTTTATAAATACAAAATGATTAAGAAGATTTACACAATAAATTGAAATGTATTAAACCTTAATGTGTGATATTGAGTGGGCAGTTCTTGAAGGGTTAAATTATCTATGTGAAAGTCAAACAAAGGAACGAAGAGCATAGAAACAAGTGTGGTGTTGTGCATTGTGTATGTGGTTGTATCAGCATTCAGTTGAGCCTCTTTGATGATGATATACAAACTAATTAAAACCTCTACGTAAGCTACCAGGGTGGCATTGCAGTGTGCAAAATACCCTATAATTTAGAATAAAAACAATATATTCTGAACTATGCAGCCTTTGTTTGTTAATTAGGAAAATAAAGAGGAAGACTTTTTATTTAGATTATTGAGTATTGAATAGAAAAAACCCTAAAAACAATTATGTGACATTCCAACGGCAGAATATGAATAAAAAAGAATATGGGTTGTGACTGCTATGTGAGTAATCATTGTTAACTTGAGGGCCAGTTTGTTTTTACACAAACAGGTTTACACTTCAATAATAATTGTAAATTTGTCTGTTTGGTGTTTTTGTGTTAATAAACCTTGACATTTGAACACAAGACTATAAATTGCAACCAATAGTGCAATTAGTGGATAATTAATAACAGCGGTCATTCATCCACAAATCAGACACTATCACAGAACATTACGCCAAGCGAAGTACACAATAATGATTGTTTTTGTCCATAGATAACGCCGAAACGAGTTTTTATCAGTGAATAAGCAACAATATGAAAAACATGAACCTTACCTTACTGTCTCGTTCTAATTCGTTTCTCAACCATTCGAAATCACTGTACCGCCGTCTGACGCTGGATTCTTTCACTTTGAACACGGGGAGATTCGTCTGGAAACCAGAACCTGGATTAATCACTCGCAATCAGTACTCAACGCGTCGGCATGCTACCAAAATACGCCCACTGATCGAACGTGATTATGCCGTTCGTGAACACTTAATTTAATTATCCCAAACTAATAATAGACGCGTTTACTTACCCTCATGCGAACTTCGTAATCCGTATAGCGTTTTTTCCCTACTCCCATGGAAGTGACTGGATTTACTACGTCGATTTCTAGGAAATTTGCTGGCGCAGCGTACGCGTCGTCCAGGGTTTGTTTCTTAACGTTTAAACGCCTCGTCGCGTCGGCTGTCGTGTCCTCAGCCATCATAACGATTTATTTATTGTAACAATCACAAAATAATGAATAGGACGGCCCACTTCAAAAAGGAAATAAAAATGACAAAATTCATTCAATCAAAATTGTTTGACGTTTGCTAGGGTTTAGGTGCAGTAGATTAAAATATCTACCAAAATGTTTGTAAATCTACTAAATGCCAGGATCGTTTTGTTATTATGTAACTCGTGGACATGCGCTAGCCCGTACGGATCAAGAGTCAATTTTTGTAAATTTTGAAAATACTGAATATAATGTAACTAATTATAAACAACAAAAAAAAACATTTGCCTTCCCTCATAGTGCAGATTTTGTGTATGGCAAATCGTTTAATCAATTTAGGGGTGCATCCCGAATCACGATAAAAAATCGATGTGAGTTAATTTGCGTTCCGATTCAGATAACGCGCTTATGGCAGTTTGAGTGTTGATGGGATTCAGAACGATTGTGAAGTTGAACATAATTACAAATTCACATTTTCACAACAACCTAACCTCAAAGTTTGCTTAAAATTCAATGTATTGTTCGTGGGAAAGGTTGTCCTAGTCTATCTAAAAATTGGTCAACTGTCTGTACAGTCTGTACATCTTTGGAACAATAGAAAAAAACACACAACTGAATTCAAACTACAGGTTTTCTTTGCTGTCTGTTGTTAGTCTGTTACTTTTACAGTAGCGCTCACGGTGATTACCGGTGATATTGGTTTGGGGCATGGTCGGTGTAATCGCAAAATGGTGGATATAATGACCTTATCTATGACGTCAAACGTGATATCGTAGTCGCACTCACGGCCATTCGGAACGCATGATATCGCGATCACAACGATATCATTGTGATTCGGAATGCAATCTATAAATTCCACAAAAAACTTCGTGCATTTATCCAATGGAGAATTAATGCAAGGCGTATCCCTCTGCTGGCCATATGGCATGACTTGGCCATTCATGTTATATAAAACTATTTCACTCACGACCGCGGCCATTGGGTATCGTTTCGCTCTGAGTCGTTTCGTGTCGCAAAGCAGAGCTCCGTGAAAATGGTGAATTGTGAGTTATTTTGGTGCAGAAGGCGATCAGCAACATCAAACTTACGGGAAACGCTATTTCCTATCACAAGTAATGGCTCAACTTTCCAAAAATTACAGGTAGCTAGAAAGCTGTATTTTTTTCTAAGGTAAGCCTACACATAGCAAGTCTAAATCAGAAATGGCGTATTGCGACACTTAATAGTTTTCGAGAAAAAATAATTGAATAAGCCATAATTATCGCTATTTATACTATCCAAATGCACTTCACTTCACTTTCCTTTTTGTTTTATAGCATTTGTGGAGTAGCCATACCACAAAAAACACTTTAAAATCACTAAACAACAGTCAATTACTACTAGTAGTAATTAGTCAGTTACTACTTTGCCAGTTGATTGACATTGACAGTGAAAAAATGTTACTTATATGACATTTTAGGTTAGGTTCTAAAAAGGTCACAGGACCAACACTGAGCACCCCGATGCCACCTTGTCTTGTGGTCCCTACCCCTGGAGTGTATATAAAAAGTGCGGAGCCAGAAGCTCGCGTGGGTGGTCCTGAGTGGAGCAAGCCCGGGAGGCCGAAGTGTAGCGAAGGGTAGAGGTGGCGAGCACAGCGAGCCGGCAACATCCGTAGTGAAGCTTAGGTCGAGTGGGCGAAGCGACGCTCAGGGGTGACCTCGCGAGAGTTCTGGTGAGAGCCCATACCGTAGACAAATTTCTGTTCCATTTCCAACCTCCCCCACCCTTCCTGTGTAAACTCTTTGCTTTTTTTTAAACCTAACCTATTTTTTTTTCTCCATTTGTTTTACTGTTTTTTTTTTCGTAATTGCCATTCTCCCTTCTAAGGGTGAGTCGCACGGGTGATACGAGCGTAGTAGGTGAACGCACCCCCGGTTCCCGCACTCCTCTCAACCAGTGCTGCCAACCTTAGCACTATTCGGGCTAGTTCAAGCTCTTTATACACTGGTTGCACCTGTTTTTCATTTTTTTAGCCTGAACAGGGCAATCTTGCCCTAATTGTTAAGAAAGGAAACAGATAGGTAGCACGATTATTAATAAAAAAAATATTTTATTTTTATTTTTCTAGAGTACATTTTAAGTATGTACTCTATATTACAATCTAGCCATCATTTAGGCTAATAAGTAATTTAAATTTAACTTAAACTGTTAGATTGAATATAACTAAGAATGTGTCCAATAACACTTTTCTTACAGTCTCTATTAAGGCATAGACACTTTGTTCATGTGTTCTTTATACGTAGCACTTGAACCACATTAAAAAAAAAAAAAAAAAACATTTCACTAACCGCTCGATTGATTCTATGCGCTACAGTCACTTTTTTTGTTTTCATTGATCATCGCAACTAACGCTACAGTCACATTTTTTGTTTTCATCGATCATCGGACCAATCGATAGCGACGTAAATTTTGCCACTCGATTTTGAACATTATTGACCTCAATAATCTTTCAAATCTAAGCGTGTTTATATAATTATTTTGCTTCGAAACCCACAACATAAACACTTGAAATATGTGCCGTACCTATTTAGCTCCATAAATCACCAGTTTGTTTATCTAAGCGCTCAATGAAGTGGTCATAAAAACTGTTTGTTTACGCAAAGTCGGCGCGGCCAGATGTGTCGCGTAGACCTCCTTTTTTTGTGGGTTGACAATCAGATACCTGTTTTCTCGGCACGTACCCAATAAATCCCCGGTTTGCAGCCAGATGTGTCGCGTCGACCTTCTTTTTTTTGTGGGTTGACCATCAAGTACCTGTAGTCTCAACGCATATACAATCAATTACCAGTTTGAGGTTAGATGTGTCGCGTCAGCCATTTTTTTTTGGGTTATCAGTTTGGTCCTGCGGTCTTCAGCGCGTGGACAACCGAGCGGCTAATACAATAACACTAAACTAACTCGAACGGTTTTGTTCTTTTGAGTCTTCTCACTATGTCCGTGTGGTTGAGGAGCTGGATTGCCTCGACATTCACATGATGATGATGTCTTTTTTCATGAGCTTCTGCATATTTCTTGACTACTTTATCAACGAACTCTACTTTAAGGTCCCGATGGAGATCGACATTTCTTATGTACCAAGGTGCATTCACTATTTCCCTCAGTACTTTATTCTGGAAGCGTTGTATTGATAATATGTTGCTCTTTTTGGTACAGCCCCACACCTGTATACCATACGTCCACACTGGCATTAGGACTAGTTTATATAGTAAAAGTTTATTATGTGTTGACAGCGTAACGTGTCTCCCAAGCAGCCAATACATTCTTTTAAACCGTAGTTCTAATTCTTCTTTTTTCTTCTTGACATGAGCTTTCCAGCGGAGCTTAGCGTCAAGCGTCATACCGAGGTACTTTGGTATTCTCATAAGGGATTTGCTTATTATTAATAAATATTGGTGAATAATGATGCTTTTGTAGCTAAAGTCTATATGGATTGATTTAGATTCATTCAGTTTAATTTTCCATTTTTTGGTCCAGTCATAGACTTCATTAACAGCCATTTGGACCTTTTCTGCTGCTTCTTCGTGGGTACTTCCAACAGCCATTATAGCAGTGTCATCAGCAAAGGTCCCAATGATGTTGTTTTCTATTTCAGGTATATTACAAGTGTATAGCAGGTACAGGACTGGACCTAAAACACTTCCTTGTGGAACTCCTGCTTTTATTTCCTTTAGTGCAGAATAGGCATCTTCTTGTCTAATACGAAAAGTTTTGTTTGATATATATGATTTTATAATATCTGCATACTGTTTTGGCAGCTTCATTCTCAATTTGAATATGAGGCCCTCATGCCATACTTTATCAAAAGCTTGCGCAACATCTAGGAATACGGTGGAGCACACTTTTTTTATCTTCAAATGCTTTTTCGATAATGTTTGTGATTCTGTGCACTTGGTATATGGTCGAGTGCTTTTCTCTAAAACCAAATTGGTGATCTGGTATAAGATTCATGCTATCTATAGTTGGTTTTATTCTTTTAAGCAATAGTTTTTTGAAAAGTTTTGACATTACGGGTAACACCTATATGAGATCGACCTATATGAAGTAGCTTCATGAGGCCGTTTTCCAGGCTTTGGTATCATTATAACTTCAGCAACTTTCCATAAATCGAGTATACTCTTTAGTCTCAGTGAGGCATTGATGAGGATTGTTAGCATAACTGTACCCTTTCTTGGTAGATTATGTAATATTTCCCCTGATATCAAATCATAGCCAGGTGATTTATTTGGGTTTATACTTGATTTAATTTCTCGTTCAACTTCTCTCGGTGTGACTATTTTAATATTTTCTTCACATCCATGTATCATACTATCGTCTAAAGTAAGGGCTTCATTTGTTCCGTCCTCGTTCGGTTGAAAGATGTTTTCTAAGTGGTCTGCAAACCTTCTAGCTTTTTGGTCATTGCTGTATGCTCATTTCCCGTTAACATCTTTTATTGGTGGAATTTGGGTAATTGGCCTTTTCAAATTTTTAGTAGCCTTCCATAATGAGTAGTCTGTACTGCGCTGACTGGTAAGCTTCTGGAGATAATTGTTAGTGCAGTCATCATTAAAATTTTGGATTTGCCTCTTAACTTTTTTCGTAAGATTGTTCAGCTGTTTTTTGTCTTCAGGAGACCTAGACTGATGCCATATTTTCCTTTGTTTTCTTTTTTGGGTTATAAGTTGTTTAATCCACAGAGGGTATATCTTTCCCTTGACCTTATGAATGTCTGGCGTGTTTTCCCATGCTGTTTGTTGGATGTGCCCAATAAAATTTTCTAATTCAATGTTTAAGTGTTCTGGTGTCTTGAGTGGAACCTTGAGATCAATACGACTATCTAAATCAATCTTAAAGCTCTCCCAATCTGTTAACTTAATAAACTAGGGTCAGAGCTTTTTCCCTATTTAAAACGTATTCACTTATTTTTAAATATATTGCAGAGTGATCTGTACTCATATCGTAGCTATGTTCCGCTTTTAAGTAGCTGGATGATAGATTTTTAGTTATGAAAAAATCTATGAGGTCGGGAATTTTATTGGGATCTGTTGTCCAGTAAGTGGGCTTTCCAGTAGATATAACAACGCATTTTTTCTCTTTTGTGGCATATAATAGTTCTTTGCCTTTAGTAGTGGTTAGTCTAGAACCCCATTACGTGTTTTTAGCATTAAAGTCTCCACCTATGACAAATCGATTATCAAGGCGATTGAGAAAGCTCACATATTGATCTTTTTTATTATATACTGAGGTGGACAGTAGATAGCAGACACAGTAAGTGAATATTTCTTGGTTTGAAGACATATCGCCACAGCTTGTATATCTTTCTCTTCGTATTTAGACTCTTCATAATATTGGAGGTTTTCTTTCACAATTACGGCACTGTCGCCTCTTGCTGAATTATCAGGGTGAAGTGCATGATACACTTTGTACCCTCTAAACTTAATATAGGATTGTTTTGTGAAGTGCGTTTCAGATATTAGACAAACATCCACATTTTCTATATCAAGGACTACTTGTAACTCGTCTTGATGGTTATGTAGTCTATTAGAATTCCACGCCATAATATTTAGTGTGGAATTCATTTTTTCGGCTTCGTTATAGCTTTGTTGGCGCTATGTTTTATTTTTTTGAGTCTTTCATCGAATGATGTCATCAACTTCAAGATATCATCTAATTTTTTATCACTTGCGTGAGGAGTCGGATACTTCTGTGCTGTGTCACTTGAGCCTCCCGCAGCAGCTTGGGCGTAAGAGATGTTTTTAGAGTATGATTACTAGTTTTTAGATTTGTTTTATTTTGACTAGAACCATCATGTCTTTGAACATTTTGTTGGCGTATTACAGCAAGCTTTTTCGGGTTTTTATTACGAAGCAGCTGAATTTCTTTTGCTATGGCACAACCTCTGTAGTTTGCTGGATGTGGAGCTCCACAGTGGATGCAATTTGGCTTTTCTTCTCTTGATTTTTTGCAGTCCTTTGTAAAGTGTATACCGATGCATTTTGAGCGCAGTACTTTTGAGTGTGCCCATAAGCCTGGCATCTCTTACACTGAGGGACAAGTTTGCTGGTTTTTATTGCCTGTATCTCAACTTTGTACCCCAGCACCGATGTAATGTTGTAGATTTTGTTTATCTCCTCGTCATTTTTGAATGTCAACATGAACATGTTGAGTGGGTCTTTGGTCTTCCAGCTTAGTTTATTGACAGCTTCTGCTATCTTATAACCTTTGTTTTTCAGATCTTCAATAATCCTCTCTGGTTGGCTCGTGGAGTGCAATTTTTTGACCATTACTCTTATTGGCCTCTGTTGTTTGTTTTCGTAAGAGTGCCAAAGGCAGTTATTTTGCGTGAGAGCTTTTGTTCTAGTTCTATATATAATAAAATAATGAATAAAATAAATTTTGTTTTAATAAGTTTTGTTTTGGAAAAGATGAATTGTTAGTAAAAATACTTACATTCACCTTAACAATGGTGTTACTAGTACCGTTTTAGTAAAACCATTCTTAAGGTAGGTCTATCTAGTAGATAACCTACTAGACTACTAAGTAGATAGTATCTACCTAGTTTATGGTTATAGGCTGGGAAAATAATATAAGATAAGAGGAAGTGGTTCTAATTCAGCTTGCAAGATTTTACCTAAACAAACATACATACATACAAACATTGCAAGTTAAACAAATGCTTTTAAAAAAAAACGCACACAGGAGGCACACAGTGTCCGGTCTATACGTAGTATTATAAGGTGTTCTGTGGCTACGTAGTGTTATTAAGCGTATGTGCCATGGACAACTGCACATTTCTAGTATCTGCGGGGTAATTACCTATCTTGTTTCAATCAGAATTTCATTATTACTATCACTTAATGCGGTGCGTTAGAGTAGATTTTGCGTTAAAAAAACTGTGTGCAACAAGTCATAGTGGTTTATGTAATTGCCCTGTTGTGCTCTAGCGTAGTATTTTTTTCTTTACAGGCTACTGAATTTTTATTATTCCACCGAACTCAACTAAATTTATTTGTAGTTTTTCGAATTTTATTGCCATAAGAAAAATTAAAACTTGTCAACTTACTTACCTACACAAAACACTTATGAGTTATTATTTTTCCTAAACCTTCCTTTTGAATCAACGTTTAGGTTAAAACCGAGAAAAATACATGCAAGTATTTTCTGAAATATTTGTGATCTGACAGACAGACGCGTTCAGGAACTTTCTTTTATAATATGTAGTAAAGTGACTATCTGCGTCCGCAGTTTTACCTGCGTGAATGATGATAGATGATGATAAAAGTATCCTAAGCCAGGCCCAAAGTATCAAATTAAAAATGAACAAAATTGTCTCTTGACCCAACCTTTGAAAAATATAACTAAGTGCTTCTTAGAAGCAAAATAAATATCTTTTTAAATATCATATTTTACCATTTTTCCTAAATATTTCGTAACTAGGTACTTATATTTTTAGAAGCAGGGAAACAAAAAGCTCTTAATAACTGTTTATTACAAATCAACGTATATTTTTTGCGTGAAAATAAACGTAACAATTTTTTTGATGCTTTATGGATGTAAAGATATCTCAGTGCAGATATTTTTACATCCATAAAGCATTAAAAAAAAAACCTTGATAAGGCTGGGTCTCAAAATACATTGAAAGTCACCATCCTTCTTTCGTCAAAATTCGCTAAGCCGTTTCAGCGTGAAGAAGTAACAAAACATAGTTAAAGGTGATGCACTCAAAAAAATATCGTTACCTTACTAAACAACTTTGTATGGAAAGCCAGGTATTGAGCATTCGTAAACTATTTATATCGAGGATTGTGTTAATAACCCACAAACAAGTTATAAATTCTCCAGACTAACAGAATCTTCTGAGCGCAACATATTTTAAAATTCCTGTACCTAAAATAAATACGGCATTTGCCCATAGACTGAGTAATTTTCTACACCCCTTCATATGTAACACAGTCAACAAACTAAAACAACATTAAAGAAAATAATATCAGGGAAGTAAAAGTTAAACTTGATATAGGGCCTGACACTTTCGTACAGAGACACGGAAAACGTCTTAAAAGTGGTTCACTAATTGGATAATCCACTGAAATCTATTTGCGCACAGACAAATAAACAGGATAAATAATAAAAATAGATCTTGTCTAATTGTCTACATTATATTTTATTTTATTATATATTATATTAATGTATCTTTAAATCGTTTAAATCTATATGTACTTAGATAAGTTACTTTTATTCCTAGGTGTTAGGCACCCATTTTGTAACATGTAAAATTAATGTAGGTTAATATGGCACCCACGAAACAGGCCCTCGAGCCTAGTGTGGGATGTTATCGGGAGTTTCTATTAAGTTATTTTTACCACCACAATGTGTAATATATATTTATTTCTTTATGTATTTGTATGTAGTACCTACTTTTCATTGTGAAATAATTAATTTTGTATTTTGGTATGGTCTCCCTCAGTATCGCATTTTATTGACGGAGCAAGCGCGAAGCGTGTGCGAAGCGTCTCGGTTTATGCTTGGGAAAAATGCTTTCGTATGTCGGCTATCCGCTGTCCGGATCTCAGTTTTCCACTACAGGTCGCTTTTCTAAACCGATAAACTTGGTATACATGTTAAACGAATTTTTAGGTATTTTTAATCGATGGGGGGTTATGATTGGGGTGGTTTTTTGCCCTTTTTTGGGGGAAGCCCAAAAAAGGCAAAAAAGGGCTACTGCATATCTCCGCCTTATTAAATCCAAAGTCAATGGTTCATTTTTTATTGAAAAGATAGTAACTTTAAGTTGAACAATTTGGTGAAGATCTGATGACGGTCTACGGCGTGATGAGCAGAATAGCTGCTCAAAATGCAGTAAATTTCGCACTTTTAGGATTCTACCAGTGGAATCAGCCCTTTACCTACTAGGTAGGTATGATGGAACTCCTTAGTTATTAATTTTAGTTTTATATAAGGTAACTAGGCGCTACTGCGCACCGCTAGATTGTTGCAAAAAAAATGTATAGATTGTTGCATAGAGTGCTGTTGTCTATGCAACAAGACAGGCTCTTGGCAAATTTAACGTCACAATGAGCGCATTTGACTGTTACCATTTTATATACACTTTGGTCACCATTTTGGAGCTGATAGCCAAAGACTGACTTGGCAGTAGTGGGCATCCGCGGAATTAACGGTGACTAACGTCAGGAGATGAAATAATGTGAATTTTATACCATGGATTCTCGGTGGGGCGCTTTGAATTGGCACAAACGAAAGTACGCCAGAGCCTGTCCACTGTTAGTACAGTAGTCACAGCCAATGTATATGTTTGTGAAGTTAGGCTCTGTGACGATTGCGCAGGTTATGGGGATAAAATAGCATAAAGTAAAGCGTGATAGAATATGTGAAAAACGTAAGTGAGTGAGCGAAGCAGTTATTCATGCTGTTTTCACCTTCAACATTCGGATTGCGCCTGAAAAATAGCAGTTTGCGCAGCGACTAGCAGACAACTTCCGAGACACATACTTTCGCTGCGCCTACTATAGTAGAGATCAGCGGCCCGACCACAGAACTTGGCTTCAATCAGATTGTCACTTATTTCATAGCAATTTCGACAGTATCTCTACGCACTAATGAATTTGACGGCTTGAAACCGATATGATCAACATTAAGTAATCGCACTGCTGGGACCCTATTATAGAACTTGGTTTCAATCAGATTGTCAGCATGCATTATGTGCACTTGATAGTGACAACCTGATTGAAACCAACTTACGTAGTACGGCTGCAGTGTCGCGAGGTCTACAGCTCACAGAGCCACTACACTAGCTGGTAATATTAGTGTACTCTAAGACTCCGTAGCATAAACACTGGTTCTTACTGTGTTCAGCTGATATTACGGGTAGGGTGTGTAGGTATGTGTAAATGTTATAAGTTGGTGGTACTCTCAATTTACAATAAAAACTACAGAAAAATTATTGATTCTGTTCATGGCAACATTGGCATTATTTTCAAATTCTAGAAAACCGCGGTCATGGGCCTATCCATTCAGTTCAGCACGTAGTTAGAAGTACCTAATCTGTGAGCTCAGCCATTTGTACTATTATTTATTCTGTGGCTCAGTCAGCTCACCGCTACCACAGCCGTTACACCATCCGTTGATGATTCATACGCTTTTGTAACAAAGTTTTGTTATCCCTATCAAACTTAATGTAATATATTTATACCTATCACACTATATCCACACCAATATATAAAAACGAAACGTTGTCTGTTTGTTTGATTGGGGAGTTTTAACGCGATAACGGCTGGACGGATTTTGATGATATTTGGAATGGAGTAAGCTTATACCTTAGAACAGAGGGCGGGAACCTTTTGCTATAGCAGGGCCACATATGTTGCCAGAGTATCAGTGCGGGCCGCATTTATTTTTATATGTTCGGACATATATTTTTAATATTTGAAATAAAATGCACATATATTCCTACAATCATGTGTATTTAAATTGAATTACTATACTAACATAAAAGTAAGAACTAGTGAAATTTTTGCGGCTGCATTTCACTTGCAAGTTTATTAACGTTTGCTTTCATTTTAGTCGTAGACACGCGCAGTATCGCGTCTAAATGTTCATCCGTTAACCGCGAACAATTCTTATTTTTGCGGTAGTTGAGAATTGAAAAAGTCTGCTCACACAAATATGTACTACCAAACATAGTGATTATCTGCTGAGCAAACTTTTTCAATTCTTTGAAGTTTTCAGAACTTAAACCTCCGTGGAACTGTACCAAGTCAGTGCTTTCCTTAAATGCCGTTTTAAGTGTGCTATTACTTTGCAAATCTACTATGTTATTTGCAAAATGCTTGGTACATCATTAATATCAATTGCAAAAGGGTTTTGGAATATTTCCATGTTAAGGGAGATCTTTTTAAAGTCGGTGAATGGATTTACAAACTCAGTTTGTAGTTGTGTTAACACGTTTCTCATTGTAATATTTTGCCACTTAAAATTATCTCCAGCTTCTTCCACGGCTTTCTCGCTATTAGGAAAATGGTGAAGCTTTTTTTCATCAATATGCTTGATAACAGTGTCAGTTTCATCTCAAATGACTTTATATCTGAATACATATCGCAAATCAATTTATTTTTTCCCTGTAAGCGTTTGTTGAGCTGATTCAGTTCCTTAGTCAAATCAGTCAAAAAACCAAGATCGATAATCCACTGTTTGTTAGTAAGCTGTTCCACTGGCCTTCCTTTCATCTCCATGAAGTTGCCAATTTCTTTCCTCAAATCAAAAAACCGTTCCAAAACGGCACCTCGACTGAGCCACCTCACTTCACAGTAGTAAGCCACGTCACCATGATCAGCTTCCAGATCTTCCAAAAACTTTTGGAACTGACGGTGTGTGAGTCCATTTCTTCTAATAAAATTAACAGTGGATGTTACAGTATCCATTATTTCTTTCCAGGATATAACCTTGGAGCACAATGCCTCTTGATGGACAATACAGTGAAAAATCAATGGCACAGTAGATCCAGAATCTTTCACTTTGCTGATGATTCTCCCAATAACACTTTTGTTTTGACCGCTCATGTTCTTGCCTCCATCGGTAGTGACACTTGTTAACTTTTCCTAGCTTAATTGCAATGAATCCAGAGTTTGTTCCAAATGGTGAAATAAATCTTGTCCCGTAGTTGTACCTTTCAAAATGCACATTTTCACAAGCTCTTCGTAAACAGTAAAGTGTTCGTCAATGCCGCGTACAATTAAGAGTAGCTGTGCTGTATCTGTCACGTCCGTATCCATCGCTAAAGAGAAGCAGTCAAAAGACTGCGCCTTATCCCTGACTTGTTCACACAAATTAGCACCCAAGTCTTCGGTACGTCGGGTGTAAGTTCTGGCAGAGAGACTAAGACTTTCAAAAATTTTTTTCTGCTTTGGGCATATTTCTTCTGCGATAGCTAAGACACACTCTTTTACTAATTCACTATCGGTAAACGGACGTCCACTTTTTGCTAGAATCTCTGCTACTCTGTAACTGGCACGAACATTCGATTCGCTGTTGTCTGCCACAACCTTAAATATGTTTTGTTGATTTTTTAATGACGATTTCAAAGTGTTTGTTTTTCTCAGTATCGTAATGTCGCTTCAGGTTATATTCCTTTACTACAGAAATACTCTTTTGACAAATCAAGCATAACGGTTTTCCTTTAAACTCGATAAAAAGTATAATTCTGACCATAATTCGTTAAAAACTCTTTTTTCTTCTTCTATCTTCCTTTTTCTTGAAGCCATGTTTCTACAATTATTCTGTAAAAATAATGAAGAAATTTAAATTCGGTGTAAAATTAAAAATAAATATGTCCGATTTGCACCAACAAATTCAACTCCCCATTCAAAAAATAATGAAAACTTGAGATAACTATCTTCATGTCATGTCTAGTACTATCCCCGTCCTTATAATATTTACCCATCAATCTGAAGGTTCACATAAACAAGCAGTAAACAAAATATAAGAAATTGCTCGCGAGTGCATACAACGTACTTACCTCATACGTTGTGAGGAGCTATCAGCGAAGGGAAGAAAGGTGAAACGAAATGCGTAGCTGGCAACCAGATGAGATGTGATTTTCCGGCGAATTTCCACAACGGAATGAGGTGAAGGCTTTAGTTAAAATACGCGCGGCGCGTATTTTAACTAAAGCCGGTCGCTTTGATATTTTTCGCTGCCGCACACCTGCGTCTAATCAAAGAATGTCGCCGCCTATTGTCTCAAAGGAGCCGCCGCCAAAAGCCACGTGTGGCGGATAAGCGCATAAGAAATTGCCAAAAATTTAATACAGCAAATCCATATTTTCGGTAGAAACAATACATATTATCACAGTCTTGATTAGAGTTGCAAAACTCCGTAATAATTCGGAATACTTCGGAATAATTCCATGAATACTCCCAATACTCCAGGATTCTCCAGTCCTGATTGTGTTAGTAAATTTATAGAATCAATTTATCACGATTTATTACAGATACATAAAGTACTAAATAAAAAGACGCCGATCATATTAACAGAAGAAAACGAAAGAGACTTTAGAAATGCAACTAACTGTCATATATGTGGACATTTCCTTTATGGTAATAGCGTCCGGGACCACCGTGGAATTACCGGGTTGTATCGTTCCGCGGCACATATGCAGTGCAATTTGCAATATAAACTACCAAAGTTCATACCAATTTTCTTTCATAACTTGTCTGGATATGACAGTCATTTGTTTATAAAACAATTAGGAGAAGCACCAGGGCTTATTAAAATTGTACCGAAAACAAAAGAAAACTATATTTGTTTTACAAAATTCGTTCCAGTTGGATACGATGAATTCGTTCAACTTCGTTTTGTGGATTCTTTCAATTTTTTTGGAACTAGCTTGCATAAACTAGCATGCACTATGAGTAGTGATGAATTTACGCACATGCACAGTCATTTTCCAAACGAAAATGAGTTCAAGTTGGTTACGAGGAAAGGAGTTTATCCATACGAGTATATGGATAAATGGGAACGTTTCAAAGAACCAACCCTTCCAGCTAGGGAACAATTTTATAGTTCGCTTAATAATGAAAATGTATCTAAAAAGGATTATAAGCATGCTCAGTTAGTGTGGTCATCATTTAACATACAAAATTTAGGACATTTCACAGATATTTACTTAATGACCGACGTGTTATTATTGACTGATATATTTGAGAAATTTAGAAAAACATGCATATTTCACTATAAGTTGGATCCTGCATTTTACGTTACCGCATCGAGTCTCTCTTTTGATGCAATGCTTTTGAAAACAGGGGTAGAGTTAGAGTTAATAAATAATTTAGAAATCCTTAAGATGATTCAAAGTGGAATTAGAGGAGGCATTTTTTTTTTATTACTGTCTAGGCAATCGTTTGACCACGATCTCACCTGATGGAAAGCGATGTGTGGTCGAAGGTGTAGCACGCTTGCCTAGTAGATACCTATTCACTCTTGACTTGAACACACCGGGGTTATAATTCATCATTTAACATACAAAAGAACAAAAAACAAAAAAAAAATGTGTTCACATAGGCACGCTAAAAGTAACAACAAGTATTTAGAAGATTATGATCCATCGTAATCAGATTCGTATATTGCATATATTGATTGTAATAATTGATATGGATTTAGTATGTGCCAATCACTACCCATGTCTGATTTCAAATTCTTAAAGTCAACTGAAATAGACAGTCTTAATATAACAAACATCCCTGATGATGCTGATTATTAAGCGGGGAAATGCCCTTTAGAGCGAAACTATCGGTAAAGGCAAAAATACACTTTTTTCCCTAAGCAACTTTTACTCCATTCAATATTCGGGTGTGTTCGATGTAATTAGTAGGGCTGCGACAGACTGCGCGGCCTCTCCACTAAGCGCACAGCGAAGACGCGACTATTCTCAGCATCCGAAAAACTGCCCTTTGTGACGTTAAATGCTTTTTGAAACGAAATCCAATGTAAAGGTGAACCATTAAATATTGGCAATGAAATGAGATTACTTTTATTTTTACGCGTATTACCTAAAGATAATATTATCTCTGCTAACTGTTTGATATCCGATTGTTCAGAGCTAGATGCGATTGCAGCAGGATGGATCTGTAGATTATTCGAATTAGGATAGGCTGATACCGCAGGCACTGTAACAAAGTCAGGACACTCCGCAGGTACAGCAGACACAAGTGGGACTTCTGCCGCCTGGTGTGTAGACGTTTTCATAGCTTCGTTATTCTGATCAGGTAAACTGCAAACCCAAGAATGCACACGATTGCTACGAATACTACGTTCACTTTCTATAGCAGCAAGCTCAGCCGCCAACGATAGGCGTTGAGCTTCTTTTTGTTTTTCTAACAATTTTTTTCTCTTTTGAGCAAGTTCATTAAACATCTCCGCCTCTAAATTAACTACAGCCTCGGCATGACGAGCCTCAGCTTCAAGACGGCGTTGTCGAGTTGAGGTGGAAGAAAACTGAGTAAAAGTTGGTGTTACCGATCTTGTACGCTCTCCTTCGAAAACATGCCCCTGAGAGGCTTCAGCAGAAATGGCGGTAGAAGGCGCCGCCAAAGCCTCGTCGTGTTGTCTCGATGTCCCGGCTACCATGGCGGTGGAAGGCGCCGCCAGGATATCGAGTGGTGTGATGAGGTCTGCAACGGGTGCGACATAGTAACAAGCCGCTGGGCCCGCAGTGGCAGTAGAAGATGCCACCGCCTGGTCACGGAACCTACGGTATCAATGGCGGTAGAAGAAGGAAAGCCACCGGAGGATTCCGCTTCTTAGTTGTCGACCTTAAAATCATCACAAACGTTTAAACGGACTGTAAAAAAACGAGAGGACCAAATTATTAAGCGGGGAAATGCCCTTTAGAGCGAAACTATCGGTAAAGGCAAAAATACACTTTTTTCTCTAAGCAACTTTTACTCAATCCAATCTTCATGACAAACTAAAAACAAAACACACACCACTCAAAAAGTATAAAAAACATAAATCAATAAAAAAGGACATATATACAAAAAAGGCCGCAACACTGATAATGGATTTATACTTGAAGTCGACTTATGCTACCCTGAAGGATTGCATCATAAACATAATGATTTACCATTTTGTCCTGAAAAATGCGTTCCTCCTGGAGGAAAGCATACAAAACTCGTACCCAACTTACATGATAAATACTTTTACGTCATACATTACGTTCATTTAAAAACATGTATGAAACATGGTTTGGTTTTAAAAAAAATACACCGTGTAATTGCTTTCAGACAAAGACCATTTCTCAAAAAATATATCGATCTTAACACGACTTTGCGTCAAAAAGCAACGTCTAGTTTTGAGCAAGATTTTTTTAAATTACTCAACAACAGTATTTTCGGTAAAACGTTAGAAAACAACGAAAAAAGAGTAAATGTGAAGTTAGTCAAAGAGTGGGATGATGAACAAAATGTAACAAAAAAGAAACTGAGTGCTTGCAAGCTAATTGCTAATCCTAATTTTCACAGTTTATCAGTTTTTACTGAAAATTTAGTTGCTATTCAGTTGAAACCTGATTGTGTGGTTTTAGATAAACCTATTTACATAGGGTTTACAGTTTTGGAATTATCTAAAAGTCACATGTATGACTTTCACTACTCAGTTATACAACCTCATTACGATAACCGCTTACAGTTGTGTTATACTGATACTGATAGTTTTATATATCATATAGAAACCAAAGATTTTTATAAAGACATTAAAGAAATATTTTTAGATTACTTTGACACGAGTAATTTTGATGGTGAAAATATGTTCAACTTACCACTAAAAATAAAAAAGTACCTGGTCTTTTTAAAGACGAAATGAATGGTAATTTAATAACAGAATTTGTAGGCCTGCGAGCAAAACTATATTTTGTTAAAACTATGCAGAAAACTTTAAAAAAAGCTAAAGAAGTAAAGAGTTGTGTTGTTCGTGATTTCAAAATGTCTGACTATGAGAATACCTTATACACTGGTAACGTTGTACGAAAAGTCAATGTTTTATTTAAGTCAATAAAACATGAAATATATACAAGAAGTACTAATAAAATTGCTTTATCTAGCGATGATGATAAACGTTTGATTGCTAAAAATAAAGTAGCTACAAAAGCTTGGGGGCATGTATCAATACTGGGTTTTAAAACTGGATAAGTTATGTTTAATATAATTTTAAGAATGTGAATGTACCTACATTATGAAAATACTAAAAGAAAAATCAAATTAATATATCTCGTAGATTATAAGATGAATACCTTTAAAATAAACTGGATAAGTTATGTTTAATATTATTTTAAGAATGTGAATGTATCTAAATTATGAATAATAAAATAAATGTAAAATAAATATATCTTGAGGATTATAAGATGAACGAAACCTTTAAAATAAAATACTTTATAATTATGATTATTGTTTTTTATTTATAATACCAAATAAAAGTTTAATTTAGGTAAATAACTTTCCAAAATAGTAATAATGTATATGTCAATATACAATATATATCTAACATGCATATCAGTATCTTTTAATTAAATTTTCAATTAGTAAAAAGGTTCAGGTACCAATCAGTCCTTACAAGTTTTAAATTTCATTGAATTTACGAAATAAGAACTGTCTGCTTCATAAGAAATCTTGAAACATTATACTTCATTATCAATTAGGTATATCTTCTACCAACCAGTCCTTACAAGTTTGAAATTTCATTGAATTTACGAAATAAGAACTCTCTGCTTCCTAAGAAATCTTGAAACATACTTCAATAGTTTATTTTATTTACATGCCTATACTAAAAAAACATTCAATCTCTGCGACTGGCAGGCGACGCTTGTCACAACTTAAACTATTTAGTTTTAACTGCATATTATCTGTAAGAATTTTATATCTGATCAAGTATTATTTTAAATATTATTATTATTATTTTATATATTTTATGTTCTTATTTCTTTATTTCTTCCTCTACAGAACATGGGATCAGAAACTGATCCAATGTGGTTTCCTCATGCACAAGACCCACTTACTGGTTGGGATGACCTCGAAAGAAAGATAAGAAACGAGCAACGGATTGCTGCAGCTAATGCTGTCAAAGAACAAAAGCAAGAAGAAAAACGCAGAAAGCGCAAAATCAAAGGTGCTGTGTCATATGTTGTCAACAAGAGCCCAAGAAGAGGACAACGTGTAATTAAAATACAAGTTTACGAATATAATGAACAACTTAATGCAAATTGTGAAACTACTCGTGTGCAATATACAGTGTCGGAATGTATAGATGAAGTTTTAACTATGACTGAAAATGTGATTAGTAAAATAACAAAAAAATTGTCTGAAAATGTAAGTGATTATTAACTAAGTGTGAGATCCTAATAGGTTTTATGGTACTGTAAAAAATATTTATAACAGTGTGTTTTACTTTTAAATAAATTATGGGAACTTAATTATTATGTTGTTTCATTTTAGTAAAAACCATTTATTTTCAATTAAAAATTTAATAAAAATCAATAAAATATCCTAGGACATAAAAAAATTAAAATTAGAAATGTATACAATATTAAAGTTCTTAATTGATACATACACAGGTTTTTATAAAGCACAACAATTTTCAATCCAATCATAGCTTTCTGGTCCTAACCTAATATCATTTGTTTGTATTGATCTTCTAAATTATACGTTACAGGGATTGTGTTATTTACTTTTACTACTGTAAACAGCTCAGTTGACCAATACGGTGTATAACCCTTTTGAAAACATTCCTTATACTTACTGATGCGAACTTGGTCTCCCACTAGAAAATGCCCTTCTTTTTTTAAAACACGTTTTTGTGATTTTGATATTATTTAATACAATACTTTTGTTCGATGGATTAAAGTCTTTTGGTTTTAATTTAATTGTACGATGCAAAGTGTTATTATATTTACTAATAATTTTTTGTAAGGGCTTTCCATTCCATACATAATTTCCAACTAAATCAAAATACTTATAAAGTTTGTTCTTTATTGTTGTAATGAACCGTTCTACTATAGATGCTTTTTTAGTAGAAAAAGTAGAGTAATGATTAATGTTATATTATCTATATCTGTATTTACATGTTCATCATAAGCATGTCTAAGGTTAATTTCATCTTGCTTAAAAATAACAATAACATTTGCGTTGTCTCTAATAAGTTGTTTCGGTATTTTACTATATGTTTGATTTAAGTAAAAACAATCAATTTGTTTGTGTCGCCCTGTAGCAAAATAAGCACGTATATTATTCTGTTTTTCACAAGCCACGTCATCAAATATTATCACTGAGACTGTCTTTGCGTCTATTGGACTCAACACTTCATCATTTTCTTTAAATTTATAGTAATTAATCGCAGGTACCAATTTGAGAACATTGTCTAAGAATATATAAATCGGTTGAAATAAAGTTTTTGAGAATATGTACACGTTTAAGAATTTTAATCCGCTTTCATGTAAAAGAAGACCAATCAATAAATTGGTTTTGCCGCAGTTTGAGGGGCCACAGACAATGCAAAATGCAGCGAATAGAATTAGGAAGAAGCTTACTATGTTTGTGAGTCTTTTCAATAGTAATTGATGTACAGATTTGGTTTAAATTCAAAGTACAAGGTTGTTTAACGAACAACATGTTAGAGTTATTTGACTAAATTCAAGTTCAACGAGATATTTTATATCCAAAACATTATCATAGGTCGATTGAACGCACAGCGGTAATTTTGGGAATTCTACTCCCAGGAGTGAGCGTAAGCGAACGTCCAGCAGTGAGCGAAGCGAACGTAAGGCCTGGAGAATTCCCAATATTATCCTACTAGTCAGTCATCGATCTTACGGGAAAAACGAAAAAAACACGGGCGTAGCCGCGGGCAGTAAGCTAGTTATATATAATAAAATTATGATAGTTTATCAATACAAACGCGAACGCCATGCGCTGGTTTGACAACCCTAGTACTATATAAACGTCACTGTCTTGGCCCGATTTTATGCCCTATTTCCGGGGTTCTCTTGAGATTTCTCACAATGCTGGGGCTTGACTCCATGGTGTTTTTATCTCCATATTTTGTTTAAATTTTGGCAAAAAGACACACGTTATTCATTAAAATACACAGCGTTAAATGTTCTGTCGACCGTTACAACACGTTTAGGAACTCTCGCATATCATATGATTTGTTGATGGCCTAAGATGGCCGCCTTAAAGTATGACAGAATGCCCGATTTGATCCCAACTTCAGATTTTGATGAGCATTTTGTATGGCAGAATGCCAGTTTTGTTACACAATTAATCAATAATTCGTTCCAATTCAACATTTTCTGTATTGCCATGCCAATAATTCATTTTTGAAAACAAACACAGATTGCCGCCTTTAAATTAGTCAACTCAAATAACGTTTAACTTTTATATGTTACTAGCTGCGCCCCGCGGTTTCATCCGCGTGGATTATGATGATGGACGATGATGTTGATGATGTTAAAAAGTAGCCTATGTGTTAATCCAGGATAATATATTACTCCTTCACGCCCAAACGGTAGCTGTTTGGGCGTGAAGGAGTAACAAACATATACACACTTGTAAAGATAAAAAAATAGTTGGCGCTAATCGGTTTTAATGCATATTATGACGTTTTGCATGGACTGTCAGTTCTAATGTATGGAGTTCTGCATCGCGCAGAAGTTTTCCGCTCACTTTTGAAACTCTGAGCTCAGATTGGCCTGTTTACGGTACCTAGGGACACACACACTACACACTACACTTCTCTCTGATTTATAATATTACTAGCTTTCGCCCGACCAACGTATTGTATTCTCTTTGGCACCAACGCTCTTAATGCTTTTTGACAGACTTGTTAATAAGTAAGTATATCGTTTCCTTGGCAACCGTTCCTTACAGCGAGTAATCGATATTTTCCATTTTTAAGCGACTTCACAAAAGGAGACGGTAATGTGTTCGATTGTATGTGTGTTTTTTTTTATGTATGTCGGTCGATTTCTCCGTCAAAGAGCAGTTTTCCATTATGCATTGTCAGTTTATTTCTTTCACCGTCAAAAGATGGCGCTCGCGTAACTTTCGGTATTTACTCAACTGAACGTAATAATCGAAAGCAGGTAAAAACAGCGTTTCACCATAAAAATACATAAACCATGAGCGAATCAAACGAACGACACGTAGTTTTTGTAGTAAAATTTACTATTAGTTATTTTTATTATGATATTGGCAGTTTTAACATATATTCAGATTTTATTTACTCCTTTATTAAAGCAGATAAATTAAATCTAAATAAATCGTTCCATTTTCTTTGTATCATTAGCTGTAATTTAAAATAAAGAATATCAAGAAGGTATAAAATAGTACCAATAAATACTATAAGTAAGGAATTTGTTACAAAACTGACGCACAACTTGCCATAAACAAGGGAACGCATTATGTCATACTCGCCAGTAAGCGTAATTCAAAATCTTTGGTCGTACCCAAGGAAGTTTTATGTACCTATAGAACTTCCTTGGTCATACCAAACTACAGTACTGTTACCAAAACTGTCGCCAACGCCATCTAGCGAGAGATAATTATTAGTAAAATGACACTTGGAAAACCGCTCATTGCGGAACGTTTTTTTTTTTTAGATGTGGTTCTCTTTAGGTGGTCTCATATAAATTGTATCAAAATTAATTCAGCAGTTTTTCGAGAGTAAATAGTTTTTTGAGTAAATCCATTCGATTTTGTGTTTATATTGCCTTGATTTTGTGTTTATCTCTAAGATTTCTAAACCGATTTAGATGGTTGTTTTTTATTGAAAAGGGTAAACTTTTTATCCCATATAAAAATTGGTGCAGTAGTTTTATTAGAAAATCTATTTGTTATGTTCTCTAATATCTTGGGATTTCTGAACTGAATTAGATATTTGTTTTTACTTGAGTAAGAAGACCTCTAGTGTGGTACTGTATAAATTTCATCAAAATTGGTTCAGTAGCTTTATACACGCTTTAATTAAATTCACTATGTTATAATGTTTAGGACTGGATTGCAAGTCAATTTTGAACAATTTAAGGACGTCCAAAGATGCTGAAGTTTTGCACATGGGTGTAGTTCTAATGACAATTAAAAACTACAGTAGTAGTAGTAGTAGTAGTAGTAGTCAAAGGAACTACACAATTGGATGATGCAATCCCTTCGAGTTTAGGTTCATTTGGTTTGTCTTGACGAGATCTCTGGTTTTGTGTGGTCCAGGGTCTGATGAGGGAGCCGGGAGGTAGTCATAGCAACTCAATAAACAAATAATAGAACCCCTTCGAGTTTGGAGTCATTGAATATGTCTTCATAAGTTATCTGGTCTAATGTAATGAGGTATCGAGGGTCTGTTGATGGAGGTGGAGTCATAGTAACCCATTACCCAACCATAAAATTATGAAACCCTTTCGAGTTTGGGCTCCTTTGGTTTGTCTTGATGAATTCTCTGGTTTTATGTGGTATCCAGGATCTGATGATGGAGCCGGAAGGAAGCAGATTGGATACCGATACATCGAAGTGTTGAAGTGTTTGTACAGCAAGGCCAATATGACTGTCCGTCTCAAAGATCGGAGCACGAATTCTATCGAATTGCAAAAAAGGTTGAGACAGGGAGAAGTTATTTCTCCGTAACTGTTCACCTCTGCACTGGAAGATATATTCAAGCTTCGGAACTGGAACGGGTATGGAGTTAACATCAATGGCAAATGCATCACTTTCGATTTGCTAATGATACGATAGTTGTACAATAATTTTTGAATATGTGTTTGGGTGGTGTATGTTTGTTACTTCATCATCACGGAGGAGTCTTTTCTCCGTGGTTCAGCCGCTTCAGCGTGAAAAACACGGGAGAGAAGAAACGGCTGAAAGGATTTTGATGAATTATCGAATTTCTCGTTATATTAGATACTTTAGGTTTCGGAATTACTTTAATCCTCATCATCCATCAATCATTGTCCACGCTGCGGGTAAAACAGCGGGGCGGAAAACCAAAATAACAGCAATTCTTACAAATAAGTTTATTTCGTATATACACTCTAGGTACTTAAAATAAGATGCATATTTTTATAAGAATTGGCTCATCGGGTCTTCGTCTCTTCGTTTCTTCATTTGATAAGCCTCGAGCTCTTCGTTAGTCGGCTCCTTCACTTCCATCATGCTGTTGTATGGGCGTTTCCTTTCGTCCAGTGACAGCAGGTAGTCGGCGCGCCTCTGACTTCTGTCTTCTTTTTCTAATGCCTGTGATAAGTAATTTGCATATTTTATTTACAAGAAAAAGTATATTAAAACAAATTCTCTTAAGATATATAACACCCTCCACTCAGATTTTTGGTATCGTATATTATCATACTAATATATAACACCCTCCACTCAAATTTATGGTTTCGTATATTATTATCATACTAATATATAACACCCTCCACTCAGATTTATGGTTTCGTATATTATCATACTAATATATAACACCCTCCACTCAAATTTATGGTTTCGTATATTATTATCATACTAATATATAACACCCTCCACTCAGATTTATGGTTTCGTATATTATCATACTAATATATAACACCCTCCACTCAAATTTATGGTTTCATATATTATCATCATACTAATATATAACACCCTCCACTCAGATTTATGGTTTCGTATATTATTATCATACTAATATATAACACCCTCCACTCAGATTTATGGTTTCGTATATTATCATACTAATATATAACACCCTCCACTCAAATTTATGGTTTCATATATTATCATCATACTAATATATAACACCCTCCACTCAAATTTATGGTTTCGTATATTATCATCATACTAATATATAACACCCTCCAGTCAGATTTATGGTTTCGTATATAATCATACTAATATATAACACCCTCCACTCAAATTTATGGTATCGTATATTATCATCATACTAATATATAACACCCTCCACTCAAATTTATGGTTTCGTATATTATCATCATACTAATATATAACACCCTCCAGTCAGATTTATGGTATCGTATATTATCATCATACTAATATATAACACCCTCCACTCAAATTTATGGTATCGTATATTATCATCATACTAATATATAACACCCTCCAGTCAGATTTATGGTTTCGTATATTATCATACTAATATATAACACCCTCCACTCAAATTTATGGTATCGTATATTATCATCATACTAATATATAACACCCTCCAGTCAGGTTTATGGTTTCGTATATTATCATACTAATATATAACACCCTCCACTCAAATTTATGGTATCGTATATTATCATCATACTAATATATAACACCCTCCAGTCAGGTTTATGGTTTCGTATATTATCATACTAATATATAACACCCTCCACTCAAAAAAAATATAACCCCACCCCCCATTATAGCTAGGAAGCATCTCGATCACATGAGTTTTCAAACATAAAAATCGTTCCATCCGTTTGAGAGCTACGGTCGTCACCTCCATCCCCCCCCCCCCCCCTCATTATAGCTAAGAACCATCTCGTTTACCTCAGCTTTGAAAGATAAAAAACCGCTGCTAAATTGGTCCACTCGTTTGGAAAATACGATTCTCATCCCCCTTTTCTCGACTCCCCCCCCCCCTCCCCCATTTAGCTAAGAACCATCTCGATCACATCAGTTTTCAAACATAAAAAACCGCATCAAAATCGGTTCATCCATTTGGGAGCTACGATCCTCACTCCTATTAGAGTATGTTTATCTGGGGCAAATTGTGGAACTAGGTAGAAACAACTTCGAGAGAGAGACCAGCAGAAGAATACAGCTGGGCAGCATTTGGGAAACTTCGTCGAGTCTTCTCGTCGCCAATACTGCAAAGTGTGAGTACAAAAGTTTTTAACCAGTGCGTTCTACCTGTTATGACATACGGAGCCGACTCGTGGGCACTCCCGGTACGACTAGTCCACCAATTTAAAGTCGCTCAGAGGGCTATGGAAAGAGTTACGCTCCGAGTTTTTCTGAAAAACCGAATCCGAAACGAGATAATTCGACATAGAACCAAGGTTATTGACAAAGCCCTTAGGATTATCAAGCTGAAGCGGCAGTGGGCTGGTCATATCTGTCGAAGGACTGATAACCGTTAGGGTAGACGAGTGGAGACCGCGACTTGGCAAACGTAGTGTAGGGCGCCCTCCAGCTAGGTGGAGCGACGATATACGCAGTGGCTGGCAGTAGTGGACTGCCACGGGCTGATGATGATGAGGAAGGAAATGGCTATTTATTTATGGCCGGAAAAATGTCCACGCGGGCCAATGCCGCAGGGCCAACTAGCAAATAAAATTATTTTCTTACCGTTTTCAGTTTGTCTTCTTCCCGTTTCTCTTTCTTAAGATTCTTCTTCTTCTTGTTCTTTTTCTTGGCTTTCTTTTTATTTTTCTTCTTTTTACTTGTCCTCTCGGTTTTAGATCTGATTTCCGGTTCCGAGTCTGAAGAACTGCTGTCTGAGCTTGGCGACGATGATGACGACACATCTTCCTTTTCTAAAATAAAAATGTATATATTTAATACTTAGTCAAAAAAAATACATGGAGGACATGGAGAATACATGGAGGACATGGAGAATACATGGAGGGCATGGAAAATACATGGAGGACATGGAGAATACATGGAGGACATGGAGAATACATGGAGGACATGGAGAATTATTTTCAAAGTTTTTTTTTTCATTCTTTTTCTGATTTATGAAAGAAGGTCTTCGGAAAGAAGTAAATAAAAGGTAGATAAGGGCCTTATCAGTTTATTCAATTAAAGTAAGGGTTGGTTGGAGTACGAGTTATGATGTTTAATACATTTTGTTATCATATTGGCTTGAATTTCTGTTTAGCAGACGTAAGCTACCTCAATAGTTTTTTCAGAACTAGCAGATGCCTAAATTCAATTTGTTAATTGTTGGTTTGTTCGTTGTTGTTAGTCGTATAAGTTACTGCAGGACTGCGGTGTAAGAATTTGTCAGGCCGCCCGAGGGCCTCTGACATGGCTTAACGTCTGCTATTAATCAATAGCAGCCGGGACCGGCAACTTAACGTGCCCTCCGAAGCACGGAGCGTTGAATGACCGCACATAACAGACAAAAGTAATTGGTGCGGTGCGTCGATGGATTCTAAGTTGTACTATTGAACCGTTATGCTACCGTTTAGGTACCTATAGTTCAACACTCCAAGCGGCTTAGTTTTCAAAACTGTTTTTAGACTCAGTTACAGTAGATATGTTCATGATAACGTGGACAAAATGTTTACCTTTAACTGTTTCCTTGACCTCTATGTGTTGGACCGTGCTGCTGCAGGTTGGCTTCCCGTGCTCGGGTAGATCTAGCACCACGGATTTACCCGCCTCGCCTACACAGTATGACATCTGGAAGCAAATAATATTTTATACTTCAAAATCTCGAATCAAAAAAATTACATCAATTATGCGCGTTTCCTATAACGACTCGTTTTACTAACCAACAGTTAATTTTTCTACCAGACGTAAGCTGAAACTGTTCCTATTATTATTATTTCCTATTATTCTAGGCTGCACTTGTTTAACCAATAGGTGATTTTTTGGCTTTAGAGTTTGTACACGACCGAGATCATTTTTGGCTTTAGAGTCTGTACACGACCGAGATAATTTTTGGCTTTACGAGTCTGTACACGACCGAGATCATTTTTGGCTTTAGAGTCTGTACACGACCGAGATCATTTTTGGCTTTAGAGTCTGTACACGACCGAGATCATTTTTGGCTTTAGACTCTGTACACGACCGAGATCATTTTTGGCTTTAGAGTCTGTACACGACCGAGATCATTTTTGGCTTTAGAGTCTGTACACGACCGAGATCATTTTTGGCTTTAGAGTCTGTACACGACCGAGATCATTTTTAATGTGCAGTGTTTCTTTGTTTTGTCTTTATTCCCAAAAGCTTTGAATACCCATGTTCACATAGAAAGGCAATTGAGAATGGTACATGATACGTATGTACACCTGTACATGTATGTAACACATACACGTGTGTGTTTTCACATTCGCGGAAAGTATGTCTGATTGCTTTGTTAATAAATTTATAAAATCACAACTAATTACCGCACACGTTTCGAACTTCACACAATGAACTAGTCTGAACTGAATTAAATAATGTGGGTAGATTTGATTTTTACAATTGAATGGACCTGTGTAAGGCCGAGTAATTTTCAATCCACCCTCGTAATTACACGCTGACGTACCACAGTGTTAGGACTGGGCCTTACCTTCCCAGCTGTATCGTTCATTATATTAAATTGAAACCACCTGACTTACCCCAACGCACCCTACGTAATGCATGAGATAGTAATAAACAAGAAGCACATTAACCCCCCATTATAGCTAAGAACCGTCTCAATCACATCAGCTTTCAAACAGTAAAAACGGTCCATTGGTTTCCTCTGTCCTCTTTTCGAGTCGGGGGTTAAAATACTTTCTTATTGCTTTTTTACTGACATGCGGATGTACATCCGCGTGCAGATCTGTTCAGCATGCGGACTAAAAACGAAGAAACTTCTGGTGACTGGGCATTGAAACGGCAAATGTAGATGTTACCTTTATGAACGAGTGGCAGCACTTGTACCCCCACTGCCCGTCCCTCCAGTAGGACCCCCACACGGACGTGTGGTTGTTTATCAGCACATCCTCTTCATATTTACTCCTGAAATTCATTACATTGAGTGAGTCAAGCAATATGGTTACATGCAGAGGCGAATGTGCCTATAATTTAACTAGTGGCTCTGTGAGCTGTAGACCTCGCGCGTACAAACTTTTTAGCAAACAATCTACCGGTGCACAGTAGCGCCATCTAGTTACCTTATTGTACAACTATTATTTGTAGACTATCTAGGTGAGGCGGCAAGTGTGGCCCAACAGCGTTACCCGTCTGCTCAATTGGTGTTTTTGGGGGATTTTAACGCCCATCACAAGGAGTGGCTTGTCCCGTACCAAAAAACCGACCACGCTGGTAGAGAGACGCGGAAGCTTGCTCTGGCGTTAGATCTCTCTCAGCTGGTGCAGGAGCTGACACGGGTACCTGACCGTGACGGTGACACTGCCAACTGTCTCGACCTGTTGATGACGACTGAACCAGACCGATACTCCGTATCAGTATCCCCACCTCTTGGTAGCTCTGATCACTGCCTGGTTAAGTCCGTCTCAGTGTATTCCCCACCTGATCCTAGCCTTAAGGGAAATAGGCGCGTGTGGAGATAAAACTCAGCAGATTGGGACGAGATGCGGCAATTCCTTGCATCGTACCCTTGGCGGCTAACACGTTTCATCTCCCAGGACCCGTCGACTTGCGCGTCTGCTGTTACAGAGGTAATATGTCAGGCAATGGAATATTTCATTCCATTCAGTGACAAAACTCTTTCCAGCAAAGCTCAGCCTTGGTTTGGATCCAGCTGTGGTCATGCTGTGGCTCTAAAGCGTGCGGCATATCTAGACTAGGCTGATGCTCGAAAGCGCAAGTCTTCTGATATTCGGGCTAAGAAGAGAAAATTTAACGTTGCCGCTAAGACCTGCAAGAAGATACTTAGTCGAATTGGGGCCAAACTGGCTTCATACCCCGCGGGTAGCAAAGCTTTTTGGTCCCTGGTCAAGTCCGTTGAAGTAAACTTCTGCCGCCCCTCACTGCCACCATTGCTGAAACCTGATGGATCACTAGCTCACACTGCTGGAGACAAAGCGAATTTATTTGATTCTCTTTTTGCAGAAGCCTCGCATCTAGATGCTTCTGGCAAGACACCTTCCTGCCTTCCTCATTGCGGGGTTTTTATGCCTGAAATTCGCATTCGCCAGAAGGAGGTTCTCAGAACGCTTCGAGCTCTAGATGTGAACAAGGCCAGTGGTCCTGATGGTATTCCAGCGATTGTGTTGAAAAACTGTGCGCCCGAATTGTCTCTCATCTTAACGCGTTTGTACCGCCTCTCTCTTCACTCAGGTCAAGTTCCGAAGAGCTGGAAGCTTGCCAATGTACAACCAGTCCCAAAGAAGGGTAGTCGTGCTGATCCGGCCAATTATCGTCCCATCTCGATTACCTCCTTACTCTGTAAGTGTATGGAGCGTGTCATAAACATTAGGCTCTTGGCATACCTTGAAGACAATGATCTTCTCAGTGACCGACAATACGGATTTCGCCGAAACCGGTCTAATGGGGATCTTCTCGCGTATGCCACTCACGTACTGAGCGAAGCCATAGAGATGCATGGTGAGGCGCTTGCCGTCTCCCTTGACATATCGAAGGCATTTGATCGGGTCTGGCACGATGGCCTTTTAAACAAGCTTCCCTCATATGGTTTACCTGTTGGCTTATGCAATTGGATAGTTGATTTCTTGAGGGAACGATCTATTCGAGTAGTCTTAGAGGGCTGCTCGTCTGATCAAATGGCTATCAATGCCGGTGTACCTCAGGGATCGGTTCTCTCGGCTGCACTGTTTTTACTGCACATTAATGACCTTCTGAAGCACGGTACCTTTGGGTATGCTGATGACAGTACTGTAGTTGAGAGATACACTTCCAATGCTCAAGCCAGCTGTGACGCTGTCCATTTTCAGAGAGAGGCTATGGTAGACCGTTTAAATTTAGCCTTAGAAGCCGTGTCCGATTGGGGCGATGCTAACCTGGTTAAGTTTAATGGTACTAAAACGCAAGCGTGTTTGTTTTCTGCTAAAAAGAGTCCTCTACACCGATCTCCGTCTTTCCAAAGTGTAACAATACCAATAGGCGACCATTTGGAGCTTTTGGGTGTCGAACTCACATCAAACCTGAATTTTGGGTCTTATATTGATTCCAAAGCCAAGGTAGTTGCAAAAAAACTTGGTATTTTGTCTAAGGTTAGGCGGTACTTCACACCGGGACAGCTTTTGAATCTTTATCAAGCACAGGTCCGATCTTGTATGGAGTACTGCTGCCACCTCTGGGACGGTTCTGCCAAGTATCAGCTCGAGTCTTTGGATTCAATTGAGAGACGTGCTATCAGGCTCATTGGGGATGACACTCTGGTAAAGAGTAAGCTTCAAAGTCTGGCGCATCGACGTGAGGTAGCAAGCCTGGCGGTATTCTACAGATTGCACTATGGAGAGTGTGCACAAGAACTGCACAACCCGATTCCCCTATCACCTTTCCATCACCGTACGACTAAACGATCAGCAAAGCGCCACCCTTTCATGGTTGAAATACCTCGCACAAGAACGAAGCGTTATGCTTCTTCATTTATTATAAGAACTGTAAAGGAGTGGAATGCCCTGCCCTCGTCAGTGTTTCCGGTAAATTATAACCCCGGTGTGTTCAAGTCAAGAGTGAATAGGTATCTACTAGGCAAGCGTGCTACACCTTCGACCACATCATCGCTTTCCATCAGGTGAGGTTGTGGTCAAACGATTGCCTAGTCCGTAATAAAAAAAAAAAACTAACATTAATAAGTAGTGATTGATGCAGCACCTTGGTTGATAGAAAGTGAGAAATTTACTGCATTTTGAGGAGCTATTCTGCTTATCACGCCGAAGACCCTCATCAGATCTTCACTAAATTTTTGTGACACTAACCTTTCAAATAAAAATAGAACCATCGGAATCGGATGTACCCCCCAATTAAAAATCCCCGACTAAAAAAATCTAAAAAATTCGCTTAACCTGTATACCAAGTTTCGTCTAGAATGCGACCTGTAGAGGAGAACAGCCGGACAGACATCCGAACATACGAAAGAATTTTAGCCCAAGCTGACACAGACGCTTTGCGCGCGCTTCGCGTTCACTCGGTCAATTAGGCCTTGGGGCGGCGAGATTTAGAGGCGACCAATCATGGAAAAAAATATGTTCGCGCGTGTGTGTTCGTTCAGACATTGCAGATGGTGAGTGGGCGAACGTTTCTGTAATTTGGCCGCTACACTCGGCAAGAGATGAAGTGCTGACACTAATTACTTAATATCTACGTCTAGAGAAATAGGTACATGACAATTTATCTTCCCGATTAAGCATGAGGACATAATTAATTCCTATATTTTAGGTCAGTATTGGAGCTGAGGGGGCGGCTCGTGCTGCACGTCCTAGGGCGGCCAACACTGCTAGTCCGCCTCTGGTTAAGCTATATTTGACAGATATTCAACCGCCAAGCAGTAGTGTGTAAACAGTTCTGTGTTTCGGTTTGAAGGGCAATGTTTCCAGCGAAATTACTGGGCAGTGAGACTTAACAACCAATGTCTCAGGGTGGCGAGCGCAGTGCAGTCATGCAGTGACCGCGCAAGACTTTGCAAGTGGGTGGCACTGCAACTGTTATGGGCAGGCGTGACGCTTACCATCAGGCGAGCGAACTGCCCCTCTCGTCACTCAAAGTAATAAAAAATAAATAAAATGGGTTTGTGTGTAGATATAAAACTATAAGCAGACCCAAGTCAAGTTACGAAAATAACTAGCTTAAAAGCTAAAAAAAACACGCCTGCCGCCAAAACAGAACTTATGCCAATAAATTATGAACTGTTGGATGTGCTTATCAAGGCCTTCAATTATATACTGTTGGATGTGCTTATCAAGGCCTTCAATTATATACTGTTGGATGTGCTTATCAAGGCCTTCAATTATATACTGTTGGATGTGCTTATCAAGGCCTTCAATTATATACTGTTGGATGTGCTTATCAAGGCCTTCAATTATATACTGTTGGATGTGCTTATCAAGGCCTTCAATTATATACTGTTGGATGTGCTTATCAAGGCCTTCAATTATATACTGTTGGATGTGCTTATCAAGGCCTTCAATTTGATACCCATAGTGTAAAATTGGAATTGCTAGAAGTATATTTTTTTCGCCTTTTTAAATGGAGCCATACAGCCGCCACACAGGACTTTTTCAAAAACAAATGTAGTTAATGTTACTCGGGGGGATGTAAGGATTCTAACGATACCCCATACGTCTAAATCTGTTCATGCACTTAAAAGTTATGGTGGAATAAAGAAACACATACATACAAACATACATGAACGCTAAAAACATAACACTCCTTTTTTTGGGGCAATCGTGTAATAAGACAAGAACAATGGAACTTGGACAAGGAAGGGAATACTGGGCCCCGATTCTGTAAGCTATTGAACCGCGATAACGCAAGTCGATCGCTTGAATTTTTTTTGAGAAATTTTCTTATTACCACTTAAAAGTGCTAGAAGTATATATTTTTTTGGAAATATTAAAAAAAAAACAAAAAAAAAAGAAGCGAAAATTTTGCACTTTTAAGTGGTAAATAAGTTTTTTTTTTAAATCTCAAGCGATTGACTTGCGTTATCGCGCTTCAATAGCTTACAGAATCGGGGCCCAGATCTCAAGAAATATATTGTTTGAGTTGCTTGCTTGCTTGACCACTGGTGCCGGTTTGTCAGGCCGCCCGAAGGTATCTGTCAGGTCTTAACGGCTGCTATTTATCAATGGGTAATATTTAACTGCATCTCAAAGAAATCTAATCTGTTTATGAATAATAAAAAATGCCCATTTCCCAACAAAAATACTGATTGCACAGCAAAATACTTACCTCCAAGTATTTATTGTCTATGCAACGATTCAAGCTGGTGACGCATCGCTATTTATCTAAAAGCACAGCTTTTTTCTGACCGCAATTTTAACCTAATATATCATCATGTTCACGAACCTACCTAGTTTTTAACCTAATATATCATCATGTTCACGAACCTACCTAGTTTTTAACCTAATATATCATCATGTTCACGAACCTACCCAGATTTTAACCTAATATATCATCATGTTCACGAACCTACCTAGATTTTAACCTAATATATCATCATGTTCACGAACCTACCTAGATTTTAACCTAATATATCATCATGTTCACGAACCTACCTAGATTTTTTAGGAGCTAAGCGTTTTTAAGTGAAATTAAAGTTAATTTGATGTGCAATCAATATTTTTAATCATCATCATCAGCCCGTGTCAGTCCACAGCTGAACATAGGCCTCTCTCAAAGCACGCCACTGAGCCCGATCTTCGGCTTTTCTCTTCCAACCGCTGTCAGCACCTTGCGTATATCGTAGCTGGAGGGCGCTCTACACTACGTTTGCCAAGTCGCGGTCTCCACTCGTCTACCCTAACGGTTATCAGTCTTTCGACAGATATGACCAGCCCATTGCCACTTCAGCTTACTAATCCTAAGGCTATGTCGACAACTTTTACTACTTTTATTTTATTTCTTGGATGGATTAGTCGAGCAGGTCGCTCGCCTGATAGTAAGCGTCATGCCTGCCCACAACAGTAGCAGTGCCACCCAGAACTTTGGTGGCAAAATCTTGCGCTTAACTGCTCTGCGCTCGTCACCCTGAGACATTAGTTATAGGAACATGCCCTTCAAACCAAAACAGAAATGTTTACACACTACTGCTTGACGGTTGAATATAATATAACCTACGAAAATATAACATAGGTATGGTACTTCCCCAGGCAGACTCTTGCGAAAGAGGTCTACCACTACCGACCTCAACCGCCACATTGAAATCAGCGCCATCTGGTCTAACATCAAGCGAACTAAATCACACGAATCACAGACTCATGTAAACGAGATTCTCGCCGCGAATAAGCATGTACAAAATTTCAAACAAGAAAAAGTTACGCAGTTTATGCTCTTTGTACTTACTTAGCCAGTTGCTTCTCAGGTCCGTGCACGAGCGTCCCGTCTCTGTTGTACCGAGTGAACACTTCTGTCTGAGCCAGGAGCAGCTCCTTCGGCGGCGCGTGGAGGTGCTCTTCTCCTCCATACTTCTCTAAGATTGAGTCTTTCACCTGCGGAGAACAATTTATACATTGTTTGTTCGTTGTATGAGGTAGTTTGTCAGGCCGCCCGTGTGCTTCTGACACGGCTTGACGACTGCGAAATTCTATTAATCACTTTTTTGTCTTGATCACGGAAAGATAAAGATCTCAAAAACATAAGTTTAACTTTAATCAGATTTGTGGTTGACCCAGCATATTTATGGAAAAAACCCTTAAATATTGGAGCCTGGTCATAATTTGCCTATCGAAGCACGGAGCGATGGAAATCCGCACATAACTTAGAAAAGTCATCGGTGCGGAGCCTAGGACCATTATCCGCCGAACGCGAACAGAGAGTGTTATAAGTTAAGGGTACGTGTATACGTGTGTGTGTGGGTGTGTTTGTGTGTGTACCTGCGACTTGAACGTCGTTTTCTTCTCGTTGTACTCGCGCTGCAGTAGCTGCAGCTTGGTGGGCTCGGCCAGCAGGTGCACGTCGAGGCCGCGCGCCGCCGCCTCCCACGCGAACACGGCGGCCGCCGCGTGGTTGCGCGTGTCGCCCGTGAACCGGACGAAGTTCTCGCCCGCGTAGTCCGACCTGGCATTGGGAGATGTTACTATAGCTGTACTGGCCCCGGGTAGCACTCACACCGCGCCATACTTTTAGCATTTTTATAACAGTGGTAAATTCTAAATGAAAGGTCCGATTCGAATAACTTAAAAAGGAATTTAGATGTACATAATCAACCTTTAATACGAGTATGTTACTATTTAGTTGGATTAGGATTAATATCATGATACGAATGTCATCATGTTTCGATTTTACCCGTGTTTTGATTGACTAATTTGAACAGAACACAGTTATTGTGACTTAACTATAATAATGACTATATTTTTATAATGTGGGTAACATTATTGCAATTTTCTTAAGGATCTCAATTTTTTTTTAAAATAAAATACAATCCATGTTACTCGCTGATAATGCAGCTTTCTATAGGTAAAAGAATTTTTAAAATCAGTTAAGTATTTTTTGAGTTTATCCATTACAAGGAAACACACATACAAAAAAATCAGATCTTTGCTCTTTTCATTTATTAGTGCGAGGGCAGTGAAGTACTGCAGAGCAGTGGAAGGAACAGTATTGCTACAATTTGAACGCGTTTTCCGAGACGGAACAGGGCCCCAATTATGTTAACTATTGACAAAAGCCTTGCTGCTGCGATACAACTGCGATTGAACTGTCTATTGTGTCATGTTTGGTAGCCTACTAAATCAAGTACAAAGTCGCAGTTTTATAGCAAAAGCCTTGCTGCTGCGATACAACTGCGATTGAACTGTCTATTGTGGCATGTTTGGTAGCCTACTAAATCAAGTACAATGTCGCAGTTTCATAGCAAAAGCCTTGCTGCTGCGATATAACTGCGATTGAACTGTCTATTGTGTCATGTTTGGTAGCCTACTAAATCAAGTACAATGTCGCAGTTTTATAGCAAAAGCCTTGCTGCTGCGATACAACTGCGATTGAACTGTCTATTGTGTCATGTTTGGTAGCCTACTAAATCAAGTACAATGTCGCAGTTTCATAGCAAAAGTAATTCAACGCAGTGTTTGCCATTGAAATACAAATGATAATAGCTATCAATCAAGCATCATCGTTAAAACATCAATATTGTGGTTGTCAGTCAAAATCAACCAATAGCAGCTGTCGGGCCGCGAAAGAGCCTAAATAGCGAGCCAATAGCGATGTTCGAATGAATCAAATGTATGAATGACAGGATCAATGAAGGCGATAGAATTATTTGAATTTCAGAATGGAAGTATGGAATACTAGCTGTGCCCGCGTTTAAAAGTAGCCCACACGTGTCATTCCAGGACCAAAAGTACCTATAAAGTACAATATACTACATTTCTTCAAAATTCGTTCAGCCGTCAAAAAGTTTTTTATCGATTGCTCTGCTTCTACTCATCAGAAAGAGATACAAAGTACCCAAGTTTTAAAGTCAAAACCTAAGCTATCCAACTTTAAAAACCGCATTGCAATCGGTCCAGTAGTTTTAACATGATGTGCGAACAAACAAACAGACACAGAATTTAAAAATAAATAAATTCCTTAGCTTTTTTAAGTACACCATTTTTTTTTAAATTATCTTCTTTGCGCAGACTATTTCGTCCTTATTGCTTTATTATAAGTATAGATGTGTGTGGACAGTGCACAGTGATAAAGTATGAATGAGGTTGTAATGTTGATGAAAAAATATGACTTCGTCACACAGTGAACAGCTGAGCGCTGTATTTTTCAGTTGCAGTACGCTTGCGCTCTCTTCTGCCTGGAAACTACACTCATGCGCGTGGAGATTAGTATGGCAGTCACCAGTCACTATAACCTGTCGCGATTATCCCTTCGTTCGAGATGAAGAGATGGCGTTTTGGGCAGTTTCGAAATGTACATTTTTAACAAGCCGCTCGCTTTGATCATTTTGCAATTTTTGCCACTACCGATCCTTCCCAAACCGAATGAAAAACGACCCTATACGTAGAGTGGAATAAAGTCGATTTTCCTTCATCAGACTTAACTATTATGTCATCTAAACATGCAAAAGGAACTGTGATCGAAAACATTTCAGAACGCTTATTTCGCCCACAAACCAAACCGAGCGCCAAACGTGATCATATTAAGCATGTTATTTGTCAAAACGAACGCCCTACCTGACGAACGACACTTTCCCCGAAAGTCATGAAAAAACTTACTCTTGTGCGACAGGGTCGGGGTTGTCCCTCATAGACCTCGTCTTAGGATCGTAGTACGCCGAGTTCGGATCCAAGTTACGCAAATACTTCGCCGTGTCCTCTCTGATACGCAAGTTGCGTACTGTGATACGTTGTTTCGAATCGACCTACAAATTAAAACATTTATTTAACACACTAGCTGCGCTCCGTGGGTTAGCCCGCGTGGATACCTTATCGGGGTAATGCCACTTGCAGCGGTGTCGAAATATAGGAAACTCACAAACATTTTTCACGTGTACTAAACCATAATAAAGCAGTAAGTAACAAAAAGTCTGTAAAAAGAAGATAATTTAAACAGCAGCAAATGTAGATTAAAAAACTACTACAGAACTAGAATATACCTTTTATTTTAAATGGTGTCCGTCTATCTGTCTGTCTGTCTGTTCGCGCACCACGTAAAAACTACTAGACCGATTTTAATGCAGGTTTCACCGTTGGATAGCTAAGGTTTTGACTTAAAATCTGGTGTACTTTGTATCTCAATCCAATAAGTAGAAGCCGAGCAAGCGATAAAAAAAGCTATTTGACGGCTGAACGCATTTTGAAGAAATGTAGTTGTACTTGTAGTTGTACTTAACACGTAGTTTACTTTTAACCCAGAGAAATGACCACACGAGCAAAGCCGCGGGCACAGCTTGTCGTAAATAATCCGTTTCTAATGTATATCAACAATTGTTTTATTCATCTTATACTAGCTGTGCACGCGGCTATGCCCGCGTAGTCGTTTTTTCTGGGATTTACGGATCCTATGATTTATTCCAGAACCGAAAGTACGAATATCATCAAAATTCGTTCAGACGTCAAATGGTTTTTTATCTATTGCTCAACTTCTACTCATTGGATTGAGATACCAATTACACCAGTTTTTAAGTCAACCCTGAGCTATCCAACAGTGAAACCCGCATCGCAATCGGTCTAGTAGTTTTTACGTGATGCGAGAACAAACAAACCGACAGAAACAATTAAAAAACATGTTATATTCTTGTTCAGTAGCATAAGTATAGATAACCTAAAATTATTTATAGGATAATACAGTAGTAGATCTTTGTGGCTCAGAAGTTGTCTGCTAGTGGCTGCGCAAACTGCTATTTTTCAGAGAGGTTTCAGGCGCAATCCCAACGTTGAAGGTGAAGACAGCATTGTATAACTGCCTCGCTCATTCAGTTGTGTTTTACGCATATTCTATCTCGCTCTTACATTATGCTGTTTTATCCTCGCAGCAGTATCTGAGCAATCGTTCACAGAGCCTAACTTCACAACCACAAGATCCGCTGCGACTAGTGTAATTGTGTGATATAAGATGTTACCTTTGTGCCAGGCATGTCCACTTCATCCACATACTTGTCTTCATCTTCTTCAGCAAGATCATCGTCTTCTGTTGCAGTTGGATCTACAATACAATACAAAGAAGCTCTAATTAGATCTAAGGATAAGCAAGCTAAAGTGGCAGTGGGCTGGTCATATTTCCCGAAGAACCGATAATCGTTTGGGTAGACGAGTGCTCGAGTGGAGACCACCTATAGGCAAAAGTAGTGTAGCACGCCCTGTGGCCACAGGTGGAGTGCCTACCTACGAAAGAAGGCTGGAAGAAAATGGATGAGGGGAGCTAAAGAACGAGCTCAGTGGCGTGCATTATGAGGCCTACGTCTAGCAGTGGACAGATGTAGGCTGATGATGAACACTTTATTGACACACAGTTAACAAGTACATCGTCAAACAAAAACACGGCTTCCCTGCCAAAAAACGAACTCAAATAATATATATTATATCCTATATCACTCGAGATGATGTTATGATGTCTTATGTTTGATGATCTAAATTCGTTAGGCATTTAAAAGTTATGGTGTTACAAAGTAACTCACATAAACAAAAATGGACGCTGAACACATTACATTCATTTTTGGGCTGTTGTCTAAAAACACAGAATTATTATTATTTTGTACAGAGGCTATGCTAGCGTGTCGGGCGCGCCGCGACTATTGGCTGGTTCCTATATCTTAAAACGAACCGTCTTCGCTTACTGTCCGTAGGCTTTTGACATAACCGCTATACAAAAAAAGCGTCAAAAAGTAACGAGACGTTGGAAAAACGACTGGTTTCATTTTTATCCTAAAGACGCGGAGGGCAAACATCAACGTGTATTAATATTATTTAGTATATGTTATTATATTTGTGTCATTTGTATCATTCACTATATATGTAAGTATATTTTTATAATTCTGCATACTACCATCGTTTGTAACAGCCTATGGTGTCTCTATTCTGTCTCTGTATGTGGCATATGAGGCTCAGTGACACAGTGAATATAGTTTCCCAACAGGACCCACTTCAAAATGAACATGGGTAAGACGAACATCACGTCAAATGCCCATGTCGGTCTATGTTGGGAACGATATTATCGAAGCAGTTGATCACTATGTCTACTTAGGTTAGACGATCCAACTGGGTAGATCCAACTTCGACAAAGAGATCAACCGAAGAATACAACGCGGATGGGCAGCGTTCAGGAAATTACGCCATATCTTCTCGTCGCAGATACCACAAAGCCTCAAGACGAAAGTTTATAAACAGTGCGTGTTGCCAGTGATGACATCCGGCACTGAGACGTGGTCGCTAACTATTGGTCTTATACATAAACTCAAAGTCGCGCAACGTGCAATGGAGAGAGCTATGCTCACTAAGCACTGGTGTTTCACTAAGTGATACGAGTAGAATCCGAAACGAGGAAATCCGTAGAAGAACCAAGGTTACCGACATAGCTCTCAGAGTTTGCAAGTTGAAGTGGCAATGGGCAGGCCATATAGTTAGCAGAACCGACAACCGCTGGGGAATATAAGTTCTCGAATGGCGTCAAGCGAAGTGTGGGGAGACTCCCCCCCCACGCGATGGATCGACGACATTGTAGCCATCGTAGGAAGTCAGTGGATGGGGGTGGCATAAGATCGCTCGTCATAGTGCTCTTTGGGGGAGGCCTATGATCAGCAGTGTACTTCTATAGGCTGACATGATGATGATGATGATGATACCCCTTCTAACAAAAGCCGCCATAACGAAGATATAATACACATGGCAACATATAATACACTCTAACGAATGAAAGCCTAACGGTGCTATGGTGCTACGGGTCTGAGTGAAGTACGACGTCTAGGAGAGAACATAGAAGACCATGGAGGTTGTATATTATACTACAAGGGAGCAACACCGGTCCAATATGGAACAGGATTTTTGATAAAGAAAGATTTAAAACCACATATTACTGTTTTGTGGCATCTCAGAACGTATTGTAATACTTAATCTCTAAAGCTACCGCCTAAAAATGAAAAGTGGTCATTTCTCCAAGTCTGCTCCCCACAGGAACGACAGACTAGAAAGTGACTCAATAAAAACGTGTTAAAATATCTTCAATGCACAGAATTGGACCTGTTATAGTTTCATAATAAGTATAGATAATGGCAACAGTACGATTGAGTGACTGAAAAATAAAGACAAGGTTGCATGCAAATATATAAATTGCATGTTAATCATCAAAGAAGTCTTGTAGAGAACAGTAACATACCATGCTCCAAGTTCTGAGCCCTCATCTCCCGTTTCGCGTCTTCAACTTTTTGGTACTCTTCAATGATGGCTTTGTGCTGCGACGGGTCGTAACCGTTCCACCGGTCGCGCTTGCCGTCGTAGCTGAGGTTGAGGTTCGGCTGGTTGAACTCGTCCGCCGCTATACCGGCGTTTGTGAATTTGGCACCAATCTGGAAAGGTCGTTCGGAACATTGAACCTCAATTATCATATTGTTACGCCGGTCGATTCTTAAAAAAACAGTAGGTACTAAAATAATGCAATACCTACATTTAAAGGAACATTCTGGAACACACTAGTAGAGCGTAAGTACCTACAGAAGTTTCCAGAGCGCGCGGTAGGTATATACCTACGGGCGCGGCGACATCAAAGGTGCCGCCGGCCTTAAGTACCTAAAGGCGCGGCGCGGCGCGGCAACTCAAAGGCGCCGCCAACCTTGAAAGTTCACAGACCTACCGACTATCACTAGTACATACGAGTAGTTACGAGTACCTTCTCGAAACGTCCGTCGCGGTATAAATAGAGCGCGCATCGACTGCCTGGGACATTACTGATTTGGCTGACAAAACGAAACGATCAAAGTGATTCGAAGCGAGTATTCAGTGATCATTGATAAGAGTGTACAGTCAAGTTAAAGAGTGTTTGAGCATTATTTGTTGGATTAATTTCTTTTTGTGGTTTTTCGAATAAAGGTGTTAATTTTTGGTGTAATTAGCGTACAATTGTTTTATCCGAACCCCAGCTCGTAACAATATTGATTTCGAACGGGAGCGGAAGGCGCTGTCAAAAAAGGCATTGTGATAGCTAGCAAGGTAAAAGATTTTAAGGTGTAATAATATTTGATAATCCTCTCTGCTGACCTTAAAAAGTACTTCTCGGACTGCTGAAAATTACGCGCTGGCCTAAAAATTACGACTAAAAACACATCATTTGTTTTTTAGACGTAATTTCAAAAACACAACGTATGTGTTTTCAGCAGTAAAAGTGTTAGTAGTGATTAGGGCTGCCACCCCTCCGGGTTTGACCCGGAGTCTACGGGTTTGAATGGTACATATCCGGGCTACAGGTTCTCCGAAATCTCCGGGTCATACCGAGCGGTGACATCGAAGCGATAGCCGACTTTATGACGAGTCTAATAAATTGAACCTAGTATTTTCTCAATTCGCACAATCCAATGATTCAACGTTGTTTGTTGATTTACGATAGGTTCAGGTATTAAGTCACGTCAACCTTTACCGAACTGCCTAAAATAATTGAAAAAAAAAACAATGCCATCAAGCAATGTAATTAATATGTATGTTTAATTTGGTAATAAATAGAAATATAGTGTGTTGTCAGTGGATTTGGTGAAGGCAAAGTAAATTGTAAAAATTTATAATTACAATATGAATTGCCAATATTTTTAGAAGTTGTAGAAAAAACATGAGCAAGAAAAGAAACAATCCTTCCAGAATAAAAAATATAGTATTAATTGTCAAGCTGGTCCAAGACAGCCCACCACTAGTTAGGTTATTAAAATATTAAAAAATATTAGATATTACATTACTTTAATAAATAAAAAAACAATTATTTAAAAGAAATTAATTAAAAATATACTCCGGTACTGTTTTTTTTTTTAATGTGGCAGCCCTAGTAGTGATGCAAGCTATGGCGGTGGGCGTGTGTGAGTGGATGATGGCTATTTATCACAGAACCGAGATACAAGAGACACTTTAAACTCTGTTATTGTGTATCTGTGTGCTATTTGTAGGTAGTTGATACACAATTTCTTCACAAAAGATGGCTTTTTTTTGTCTTTTCGTGAGAACTAGACAAAATTAACTCGACTAAGGCCTTGCTGCGATGTGGCAGCCTATCGGCATAACATGGTGTCAATGGTGCTCGTACGCACTCAAGCCTTACGCACGTAAGGCTTGAGTGCGTACGAGCGAATCGGCTAATCTTGAGTGCTTCACTTTTGAATTTGGCAGTGAAGAAATTAGATTGTAGAGAAAATTTACTGATTTTAGTCCAGAATGAGCTCTAAGAATCCTACATACACAAAATCAACTGAATTCTAGTGTTAGTTTGGTCAAAATTACTATGTTTTATGTAGAAATCTGTAGATTTGTGAAAAAAATGGAGTAACTCCGGAAATATGAAAAATCCCCCTGGGTGTGCCCCTGGGGCTGCTCTACACGGGGGCCTCCGCTTATCTCTACTTTCTGGGACAGCCTGTATAAGAGGTAGAAGAGTCAACAGCTGACATTGCTTATGAAACTATGGTTAGTTGGTAGTCTCAGGCGTTACTTTGCAAGCGTCCATATTTAAAAACGATGGTTACAAAGTTCACATGATTAATAGTTAACTGATTGTATAAATGAGACTGACATAGATGCCAAATTTGACTCATTAAATGGAATATCTGTGATGGAATAAAAACAAATTGAGACTTGTTTCCATTAACTCTTCGACGGCCACCGCTTCATTGCCGAACGGTGCGTGCTTGCGATGTTCGGGCTTAAAAGCCCAAACGGCCCCGCGAAACCTTAAGCAGGGTTGGATGCCCTGTACAGAATATTCATAATTATTTGTATAAGGCTTTATTAATTGCTCTTGATGTTGAAATACTAAAACATTAGTAAAGTCTGCTTACTTTTCTTGGTCTCTCCAAGCAATCTTTCTTCAGGTGCGTCAGTGCTCCACAGTTTTCACAGGCGCCTTTCCTGTATTTTGTTGCTAATTTTGACTGTAAAACAAGTATACACGTTGTAATTACATTTACATGTATAACACAAGCAAATATTAACTTTATATATGCACTAGCTGTGCCCGCGGCTGCAAATGCATGGTCTTTTTCTAAAAGTACTCTATGTGCTATTCCAGGACCTAAAATACCAATATACCAACATACCAACATTTGATCAACATTTCTACAGCCGTCAAAAAGATTTTTATCGATTGCTCGGCTTCTACTCATCTGATTGAGATACCAATTACACCAGTTTTTAAGTCAAGCCCTGAGTTATCCAACAGTGAAAACCACGTGACAATCGGTTCAGTAGTTTTTACGTGATGCGCGAACAAACAAACATACAGATAAACAGACAGACACGTTTTTTTATATGTTAAATTCTTGTTCAGTAGCTTATTTTAAGTACCCTAGACTATTTTTTATAAATTATTTTCTTTGTACAGAATTTTTCATACTTATTGCTTTATTAAGAGTATGCCAGACATATTGAGAATCGGACAAACGGCAAAACAACCCATTTAACAATTATTTTGTTCCAATATGAAGTGCTAGCTGTGCCCGCAGCTTTGCACACATGCTCATATCTGCAACCCGTGTGTAATTCCAGGACCAAAAGTGCCTTTAAAGTACAAAATACCACTACAAGTATCCACTGCTCAGCTTCTACTCATCAGATTGAGATAAAAAGTACACCGGATTTTAAGTCAAAACCAATGCATCGCAATGGGTCCAGTAGTTTTTACATGATGTTATTAAAACGACACACAAACAGACATGATTAAAAAATAACTTGTTCAGTTGCTTATTTAAGTACCTAACCTAGACTTTTTTAATAATAAAACTGTCCTGGCCTAAATTCAAACCCTGGGGTACTAAGCTTAGCAGGCAGGGGCACTAACAACCACCAGCACCACATTGTTGCCTCATTTAAAAATATATGAAGATAGCATTTAATGTAAGCACAGAATTTATCACCCTGATAATAAATTAATATTACCATCAAAATATACTCACACTGTCAACACCTTTATTGTAATAGGTGTCGAGCCTAGTAAACTTGGACTCTGTGTCCTCTTGAGGCCTTTGATGCTTTAGTGTGGGACCAGAAGTGCCGTAGTACCACGGTGCCGAGGATATATACTGAGGGATGTGTGGATTAATGTCTTTCCCTGTAAATGAGACGAGACTTGGCTTTAGCTTGATGGATATTTAAAGCACTTTATTGGAGAATGAGCAGTTTGCTTCAACCATATGATTGGCCATCTAGTCATCTTAAATTGGTTGTACCGTTTTTTCTTCTGACCAGCTTGTTTCTAGTTTTGTAGTTTATGAGTTTGTCTATGTGCTATTAACGTCAGTTTGACTTTATAGATACTGGTTTTCTTTCCAGAACTCGATATAGCACTATTTAATTGTTATAGCCAGTTGCTTGCCACGCGCGCACGCGCATGAATGCGAGCACGCGCATAAATGCATAACGCGCATAAACTCTCCCGAGGTTGCACCTGATCATCAAACAAGATTATTGTTTTTTATATAAATTAATTTTGACATTATTGTATTCTTGTTATGTACACATATTTTAATAATTTATATTTTTTCTTGTTGACATGTATACATTTTAATAAATAAATAACTATTGACTATTGATTTTAAAGTGTTTTTTGCATTTAAATAGTGCTATATAAGGAATATTCAAATATATTTTTCTCAAAACTATTGGTAATCGCAATATGCTATTTCAGATTTAGGCTTCCTATGTGTAGGCCTACCTTAGAAAAAAAAACAGCCTTCTATCTACTTGTGATTTATGGACAGTTGAGCCATTAACGGAAACTGTTCAATGTAGCCTGCAAAATCAAAGAGATTAAACAAAACCAGGGGCAATCATCAGGGCTCAGGCAAATAGGTACCCTATATCTGAAGTCTGTGTGATAATTATTGCCCGAAATACCTGTCTCATCAACGGCAGCGGGTGCTGTGCCCGCTTTTCGAGCCTCTTCCAACTCCTTGGCTTTCCTCCAGTCTTCCCTCGATTTCTTCTTGGGCTCGTCATCTTCTTCGCCTACATCGTCTTTGTTACGCAGTATTTGCGAAACCGACGCGCGGGCGTTTGCCGTCATTTTATTATTTTATTTCACAGTACGGTACGATTTAGTATGTACATTACTCTCTAAACCCATACAATTTTTAAAGAAAATGACTAAATAATCCTACGCTCCACAAAACGGGGTGCGTTTAAGTCAATTATCCAGTATAAAATTTAAACTGACTAAAAGTCAAACACCCCGTTCAAGCACACCGCGAGGCGAAAAATTAACCCGAATAAAATTTAATCTGCCCCGTTCACGGGCGCCCGCTGGTATAAGTTTTCGCCTGGCTAGGATAAATTTAAGCGAGCTTTTGAGGTCGCTAAATTTTAGTCTGCTGTCAGAATGACAGCTGTGTGTCATTCGATTCGTGGTTAGATTCAATTGGTTGATTGTGTTATTCGTAAATACTTTATATATTTATAATAATGCAGTAACATAAATTCTGTGCAACGAATATAATATAAAAATCATTTAGGGGGCATAAAATAGGCTACTGAACATAAATTTGACAAGTCGACAGTTGAATTTGACAGATAAACCCAAGATAAACCTATGACTCCGTTCAGCGAACCCTCGCTAGTTAATTTTTATCCGGTGAAAATTTCGCCGACTTACTTAAACGCACCCCAGCTCACGAGTATTTTATTTGTGATTTATCTGTCAGTGTCAGGTCAGTCCACAGAGTACATTGGCCGCGGTCCGAATCGAATTTTATTACTCAAGGAGGGGCCCGTTCACTTAGACGTTCGAAGACGCACGGATCATCCGCGCGTACACTCGAAATCGTTCCAAGCGTCGTCGGGCGTTCGCCTGGGTCATCCGAAAAATAGTAGGGGAGGGGAGGAATAGTATAAAACTGACACTTGACAGTTGTCAGTTGTATATGGACGTCCAAAGTCGTTCACTAACTCCGGATGATCGAACGATAATCGCGTGGATGATTCGAACGTGTAAGTGAACACAGCTAAGAGTGTTGACGGAATTCACAGCGGTCCGAATCAAAAATAGCGATTTTGACAGCTCACAGTACTGTCAGCCACTGTCAGCGTGATTTTGAATCGGACCTTCTTTTGATCGCGGATATGTTTCCTCTTTGTCGTGGACTCACTCTATTTAGCTCGTTCGACCTCGTGCAGCGTCAAACGGAAGGTGAACTGCCTCCCGGTATCTTCAACACTAATAGGTACTTCAAATTTCTCCATTATTCTAAACGCAGGTCGCAATGACCATTATAGGAGAAACTGGGATGTACATATTTATAGATTATATACGTTAATCTAAACTCAACTTATTTTTTAACGGCTTGTGTGGGTTCTTTTCTCTTTGCAATCCACAAAACCGGCGATGTTAGGCAGAAACATCATATTTGACATCAGGCTCACAGTGATTTCACGCAGAAGCATAATCACCGTAAGCTCAATATGGCGGCAATAATGACGTCATCTATGACATCACACGCGATATCGTGAGTTTGTCGTTAGCGCGCTTACGCTGAATCGGACCGCTTATGAGCGCGATAATATTGATTATGGCCTGATTCGGACCGCATCGTATATTATATATGCAGTCCGATTACAAGACTTGGTTACAATCGGATTATCACTTTTTTCATAGCAATTTCGACTCTATCGCAAGGAATTAGTAGTTGCGATATTGAGAATCCGATTGAGGCAAAGTTAAGCTAAGTCTAACTAATGCCTTGCGATAGAGTCGAAATTGCTATGAAAAAAGTGATAATTCGATTGAAGCCAAGTTATGTGGTCGGGCCGCTGGTCAGTCAGTGACTCAGCTGACTCAGTCAAGTGTGGTTTAAATTGCACTTACAGTGCTGAGACTGCAAACACTGCTAACAATCGGTTTAAATTGTCGGTCAGCATATGCACGCTAACAAATTAAACCGATGATTGCATGCTTATGTCATTTGAGTCAGCTGTTCTGTGAATCTACCTACTGTTGTTATGTTTTTTTTTAGTTTTCTCATTTCTCTCTTAGTTCTGTTGAATTCGTTTGCTTCTGCTAAAAGAATATAATCATTACTATATGTACTAGCGGTCTGGCGAGAATTCCAACAACAAATCAACACAGAATAACATATGCCAATTGAATTTGACGTTACCGCATACGCTGCTCTACCTCTTTTTTGTAAGCGTTGTGTGCACACCAAATTGACGTCACTCCTGACGTTATGTGTCCGACGTGGAGAATAAATGCGCATTTTAATCCGGCTTTGTGCGCGCTTACTGTACATACATATAGCACATATTGGTGCAATTTAAACCACAGCAAGTGTCAGTGGCACCACAGATAATTATCGTTACATTTTTTTACTGTTTGGCTACGCACGACAAGCGCATTTAGCCAGTGTTATGTAAAGAGAATAATAAGTTGTAGGACAGCACGGATTTGGCAGCAGAAATCACAGGGGGCAAATGCTAGTCAACTTCCTGGAGAAAGAAGGGCTGTTTTTAATGAACTCATTCTTTAAAAAGCAGTCCCAACGGAACCGGACGTGGCAAAGCCCCGATGGTGTGACGAAAAATTAGATAGACTTCATCATAGCGGACAAAAAGCGCATATTCAGAAATGATCCATTGATCACATTAAAGAAAGGGAGGATTAGAGACCAACTATTCAGCGTGGACCGCGTATATAAGGTGCAACGCACACAATTGGCCTGTCGTTATCGGAGTTGCGTTGGTGTAACACGTGCGTGTTCTTTACCAAATATTATTCGGAATTTACAGCAAAAATACATTCCTGTACTTTTATAAGGTGCACAAATAGCTCAAGAACCAAAAATAAGTTACCCGGCTTTACTTTTCACTCGTAAGATTTTTATATCATTAAAATTCTACTGATTGATATTGTTTGTAAATCGCCATTTGCAAAAAGGGACAGAAATATCCGATTCGTAAGAGTGCGACAAGACATGCGTCGTATAAAAGTACGCTAAGTTTCCGTGATCAGGTCGCGTTGTACCGTCAGGAAGAAAAACAAATACATAGAATTTAGAATTGATTTTATTCACTTAAAAATTGCATATATTATTTTAATCTACCTACCTATAGGTATTTGCCCCTTTTTAAATAGGTTTCTTAGAGATGAACTGTGGAAACATAAGTGGCTACAAGTTGTCAGAAAACAGAGGGAAGAGCACTGTTATTACGCGATGTTGATCATATCGGTTTGAAGCCGTCAAATTCATTAATGCTTTGCGATAGAGTTGATTTTGCTATGAAAAAAGTGTCAATTTGATTGAAGCCAAGTTCTGTGGTTGGGGCCCTGCATCCCGATTCCATAACTTGGCTTCAATCGAATTCTCAGTATCGCAACCACTAATGCCTTGCGATAGAGTCGAATTTGCTATGAAAAAAGTGATAATCCGATTGTAGCCAAGTTATGGAATTGGGCCACTGAAAGTACTGCTATCATCGCCAACAGCGCCAAAATGGCGATAATCAAATGCTCTAATTGCGGCGTTCGTCAATAGTCTGCGTAGAGTACTAGTAATATGTAGTTGTCTTTGGGGAAAAGCCAAATAGGCTACCCAGCAATAACAGTTGAGTAAGTTCAATACACTTCAAGTCAGAAGATATGTATACGACTCACAAAGGATATAGGAAGATATTAATAAGCGCAGGTCCATATTTTTGGTTAAGTTTGTTTGTTTGTCGTGTGTTGAAATTAATTGCAAAAAACACAATAGAAAATTGTGATAAAAGATAAACCTAATAGATACATATAGTTATATAAAATAATATAATAATATAAAAATAATAGTACATAAATAATAATAACAGGATCGAGACATAGCAGCTCAGATAGAGTGATAAATATAATATTCTATTACGATGTTTAAAAACGTTGAGTGAAAATAATATCAACAGGCAAGGCATTCCACAATCGAATAGCTTCGACTGAATATAATCAATCGTAGACAGTCATTTTGTGGACAGGGGTCTTTAACATAAAATTATCTGATGACCTTAGTCTACTATTGCTGGAAGTGTGGAGGAAATGGAAACGATCCTGAAGATCGCGTGGAGAAGAGGGGTTGAACAGAATTCTGTAGAGGAGGGACAATATAAGACATCTGGTAACAACAAAATAGAAAGCCACTTGAGCTTAGTGCGAAATTCGGAGATAAGGTCATACTTGCATAGGCCAAATAAGAACCTGATGCAAAAATTTTGGAGACGCTCAAGTTTGTTTTGCTGGTACTCAGTTAGATCAAGATAGCAGGCGTTAGCGTAATCGAGATCATTAGTCGTAGTAGGTAAAAAAATTGCGTAGTCGACGCAAGGAACCAGCGGATACGAACATTTTATGGCTAGTAGCAGCAGTTTGAGCATTCCAAGATAAAGTTTTGTCAATTTTTATGCCAAAATTCTTTACGGTGTCACTAAAAGGAATGATAACTCCGTCAAAAATCCGCCCCCCCCCCCCCTCAATCTTTTAAAGACATTTCACGTAAAAAACTTACCACAGAATCCCTATGAATGAAAACTTTTTTATATTATTTTTTTATTTATGCTCATGGCATTTTATTTATTTTCCTGTAAGGTCACAGAATAAATAATAGTACAAGTACAGAAGGATAACTGAGTGGAGTCATTTAAATACATAGCAACTCTCGCTACAACGCAATAAAATGCAATTTAACTTGCACAGCGCTGCGAGCTTTCAATTATATTTACCTAGAAGGCGCTCACCCATTGCGTGCAGGCTAGAATGTACCGTATCACAACGCGCGAGAGCTTCCATTGCTCTAATCGTTTCAGAATCGCTCTGTCACTTTTACACTCTGTAGGGTTGTATCAAGATATGACTAGGTACTTGTACTAGTAATTATTCTGTGATATAATATGACTTAGATATTGTAACCGAATAAACAATTATGTAAAAATGTATTATTTTATTACTTATTGTTATAAATGTTGATAGTTCTATTAATTACATATAATCTACTTTATCTACTACTAGTATATTTCTTGTGTGTAGGTATGTATTTTTATATAGTAGGTATAATTTCTTGTTTATTAATGTTTTGTATTTTATTTTATTTATTACGCACATTACGATGACTTTTGTTATCTAAGTAATCCTTTCCATCCAAAGGTTGCCTGAAAGAGATTGCTATATAGCAATAAGGCCGCCCATTGTACCTTTCATTTCATGAGTTTATCCTATATATTACCTTCTTCTTGGTGAATAAAGTGTTGTTGTATTGTATTGTAATGACATTCTTATCAGTATAGACCTAATACCTCATTATTTGATTATATCATAATAGGTTACACTTTGATGAATAAAAGGTGCCTGTCTGACTTCGATGCATGAAAAAGAAAATGCTACCTACGTAATAAAATGTCGGTATGAAAGTATTTTACGAAATTTGTCAGACCCAATGCTATGCAGTACCTTCTAGCTTTCTCCTTCGTATTCATAATTAAGAAAATAATAAAATCTGACAAAAACTTTACGAAGTAGGTACTTTATCGTTAAGCACACGGCGCGCGACTCATCAAGCGCACGCTTGACACTCTACTGAATGAACCCTAATATTGCGGCCCCGAAGTTTAGGTATAATATTTGTACTTGTAGGATAAAGAACAAAGGGGTTGGACTAAATAAATAACGAACTATAATATTGTTAGATTTCATGATCTTTCCCCTTAGGATTAATGTTTATTTGAGAGATTTGATCATTATTATTGATCCTATCAATTAATTGGTGTCATAAAAATACAGGACGTTAATATTTCGCATTTGTGCCGGTTCGATTCCCGGATGAGGTAAGCAACTTTTCAAAAAGTGTGAATGTAGTTTAATTAAGTTTTGAACATAAGCGAATGTTTCTTTTGAGTAAAATTTGCTAACTTCAGTATTGAGTGTACTTTCCTTCCAAGTCCCGTTCGAACTTTCCATTCTGTAGGTATATATGAGTATAACGCATTTTCAACAATATTACTTTCTGGCTTTTGCCCATGACTTCGTCCACGCAGACCACAGTTTATCGCGAAAAAAGCAGCAATCTTCATCTAATATATTAAAAACCAATGCAAAAGTTTAGTACCAACGCTCTTGATGCTTTTTGACGGCGACGGACTCGTGGTCACACCGTTTTGTCACACTAGTTTGACCACGAGGAATTATTTTTACTCGTGGTCACACTGCTTGGTGTGACAACGAGTAAGCTACAAAATATAAGACTCGTAGTCACATCAGTGTGGGAAACCAAATACCAATTACTTATTGACATAATTATATGCAATAATTAATTAATATGTGTCAAAGTGGCAGGTGTCAAAGTGACAAGTGTCAAAGTGACAAGTGTCAAAGTGATAAGTGTCAAAGTGACGTATGTCAAAGTGATAAGTGTTAAAGTGACGGATGTCAAAGTGACAGGTGTCAAATGACAGTTTACGGAAAAGTGAGTGGGGGGAAGGGGAGTGGAACTTAGGAAGGGGAAGTGGGTAAGTGAGGGGAGCGAGGGGGTATGGGGGAAAGGGAAGTAGGAGTGGATGGCATGCGGGGAAGTATTTGTGACAGCTGTCAAACTTAAAAGGCCTATAACTCTGAAACTAATGATGCTATACTAGTAGTTTCTTAACAGAATTTATAGATCTCATAGATATGTTCGTTTTGGATGACAGCTGTCAAACTTAAAATGGCTATAACTCTGAAACTAATGATCCTAGACTTGTAGTTTCTTTACAGAAGTTATAGATCTCATCGATATCTTCGTTTTGGATGACAGCTGTCAAACTTAAAAGGGCTATAACTATGAAATTAATGATCCCAGACTAGTAGTTTCCTTACAGAAGTGATGGATCTCATCGATATCTTCATTTTGGATGACAGCTGTCAAACTTAAAAGGCCTATAACTCTGAAACTGATGATCCCAGACTAGTAGTTTACTTACTGAAGTTATAGATCTCATCGATATCTTCGTTTTGGATGACAGCTGTCAAACTCAAAAGGGCTATAACTCTGAAATAATTGATCCCAGACTAGAAGTTTCTTTACATAATTGATAGATCGCATCGATATCTTCATTTTGGATGACAGCTGTCAAACTCAAAAGAGCTATAACTCTGTAATTAATGATCCCAGACTTGTAGTTTCTGTATAGAAGTTATAGATCTCATCGATATCTTTGTTTTGGATGACAGATGTCAAACTTAAAAGGGCTATAACTCTGAAACTGATAATTAGTTTCAGAGTTATAGCCCTTTGAAGTTTGACAACTGTCTACCAGAACAAAAACATAATGAGATCTATAACTTCTGTAAAGAAACTACTAGTCTAGGATTATTTGTTTCAGATTTAGAGGCCTTTTAAGTTTGACAGGTATCATCCAAAACGAAGATATCGATGAGATCTATAACATCTGTTAAGAAATTGCTAGTCTAGGATCATTAGTTTCGGAGTAATAGCCCTTTTAAGTTTGACTGCTGTCATCCAAAACGAAGATATCGATGAGATCTATAACTTCTGTAAAGAAACTACTAATCTAGGATCATTAGTTTCAGAGTTATAGGTCTTTTAAGTTTGACAGCTGTCATCCAAAACGAAGATATCGATGAGATCTATAACATCTGTAAATAAACTACTAGTCTAGGGTCAATAATATCAGAGTTATAGCCCTTTGAAGTTTGATAGCTGTCATTCAAAACGAAGATATCGATGAGATCTATCACTTCTGTTAAAAAACTACGAGTCAGCGATGAATAGTTTCCGATTAATATCTGTTTTAAGTTTGACAGCTGTCATCCAACTTCATACTATACTAAAGGGAGATGAAAAGGAATCTGTCGTGCTGGTCAAAACGCTAAAAATATTTTTTTGCTTTTTCCCTAAACCCCAACCGTTGGGGACGGTCTCACTCCACCTAACCCCCTCCCGTTCCCCTCCCGTCCATTCTCCGACCTCCTAAGGGTTTCTGTTTCTGGTAATTTGTGACTATTTTGAATATTATAATAGCGATATTAGCCTCATGTCGTGGTGTGACCACGAGGAATAGTTATTACTTGTAGTCACACCAGTGTGACCACGAGTCCGTCGCCTTTTTGACAGAGTTGTTATTAATTCGTTTCCAAGGCAACGAGTAATTGAAATTTTCCAGTTTTCCTGTAGTAACTTACCATTTTCCAGGATATCAAGGATCCTATGTTGGTCTCTATATTAAGGTAGGTTTTGTTTGTTTGGTAAGTACCTATTAACAAAGTTTCATCAAAATCGGATCAGCCATTTTGGCGTGAAAGCTTTCCAAACAAACAAACAGACAACGTTTCACTTTTATATATTGGTGTGGACGTAGGTAAGCGTAAACACGTTTTTTTCATGTATGTTAAAAAAATGCACGGCCGTTTGTTTATCATGAAACGTCTATACCACGTACAAATCGAGAGTTATACCGAATGGCCCCACCAATCCTTACACATTCCCATAAATCCCCACCTATCCACGGATATGGTTCACTTAGGTCAGATTCTGCTTTTGTGAGAATAAATATTAGGCTGTTATTTTTCTGACGAAAACGGAATTCCTTCTACGTCAGATTCCTTTTTTATAAGGCTGTTATTTTTCGGACGAAAATGGAATCTCCCTTTATTAAAGTGTGAAGTCAGATCACAGCTGCATAAACTACGAAAAGTTTCGGATAAATCCGTGTATATGTAATTTTTGACATTGCCTGTCATTTTTGTCATCAGCCATCAATACTGGGGTGCGTTCACTTACTACGCTCGAATCATCCGTCATCGAACGTAGTAAGTGAACTCATCCCCGGGATGCGTTCACTTACTACGCTCGAATCACCCGTGCGAATATCGCTCGATCATCCGAAGTTAGTGAACGACTTTGGACGTTCACATGGAACTGACAACTGTCAGTTTCATACTACTCTTCCCCTCCCCTACTATTATTCGGGGTGCCTCGTGCGTACTGTTATACCCTACTTCCCCGTCTTTCTGCATACCTATACATAAATCTGCCATAGTCTCTATTTTCGTATTGTCTCACCTCCCTTCCCATACACTTACCTTTCAGTCCGATTCCCAGCTCCATTCGCGCCGGTTCTTTTTAAATATAATTCTATTTCTTTTTATATTCTAATTCAAGTTTACTTAAAGTTCAATTATATTATCTTGTGCAAATTAAAATCTTTTTTTAAAAAGCCTTTTCACCGCATCCGCATAATAGTACGTCCGACGATGCCGTGAACGATTTCGAGTGATCGCGCGGATGATCCGTGCGTCCTTGAGCGTAGCTAGCTATAGTACAAATAAAAACAGCGCATTAGTATTTTTAGATAATGAGTTGAAAGCATTCCAGGAGTTTCTTTTTCTGTGTTTCTGATAAAGTTTTTGGTTAATTTTATACTGTTTTTTGTCAGAAAATGTTACCTACCAATAACCATTTAAAAGTTCAGTCTTTAATTATGTCCGGGTTCTCCATACTAAGTCTTCTCCAATTACTGGCCTATTTGTGGACATTTTGGTATTCAGGGAGTGTAAGTTTTAAATGTTTCATGAATAATTTTCAGTAGGACTACAAGAAATTGCATATCCTCATTGTCCTACTACAGAGTAGGACAAAAAAGAAGCACCACAACAAAAGACCCCCTTCGGTGCTTATTCTCAGAAATGATGAAGAATGGGAAGAAATGGTGTAGAACCAGCATTGTATGACCAAACGGGAAAACGAACAGGGAAGAATGACAAACGGGGTTAGCACTAATCAGCATCATACAATGAAATGGGAAAATCATGAACATGGAAGAAAGACAAACGGGGAATTAGCGCTAAGTAGGTATCTACAGAATCAGCATCGTATGATCAAATGGGAAAAAATCAATGATAGTGTAGGCGAATTTTCTTCAAAAATGAGAGCAGAAACAAACATTCCTGAATATATAAGAGAAAAATATCTATTTATTACCTTAATCCTTACAAATTGGGCGTAAAAATAAAAACCAAAAGATTACTCCATACAATTTATATAATAATGATGGTACTTAACGTAATAATATACAATTATAAAGATAATCATGATTTTAATATTAAACAAAATCAAAATATTTCAGCCATCAATTATCCAACCAGAAAATCATTTACAGGGTTACGTACGTCCGAATGACAAAAACGGGACACTTATAGGATCACTCGTGTGTCTGTCTGTCTGTCTGTCGGTCCGTCTGTCACAGCCAACTTGCTCCTGGAACCAAATTGGTTTATGTGCATATCTGAGACCCAAGTTTTGATTTGAGAGATATTTTTTATCTAAGTATTATTTGGGTTGCCATACAAAAAGCTAAACACTTTCACTGCTGACCTTAAGATATCAGCAGTGAAAGTGTTAAGTAAGTACTTAAGTAGCTCCGGGTGCTGACGATGACGTCACTGGGTTAAACCCCCGACTAAAAACACGATGGGCGTGTTTGCAATGAAAGTAATGCAAGAGTTAGTGTTAGTTCCCTCTTACGGCCGCCGCGACGGTTCTCTCTCCGCACAGACTAACATATAGGGTTATTTAGAGCTTGCGGCGTGTCCTAGTGCGGTGGTAGGACGGCCGCGGGACCACGACGCGCTCGTTGCTGTCGCACGGGCTCGCGGACTCCTCCAGCGGCTCTGCGCGCGGGGTGAATAGCTTTCTGCGACTTCGGGTTACGCTGGAAGAGTTATATCAATTGTGGAGAGCCTGACCCGGCACCAATCTATCCACACAAATATACAAAAGTGAAACGTTGTCTGTTTGTTTGCAGAGCTTTCACGCTATAACGGCTGGACAGATTTTGATGAAATTTGGAATGGAGATAGCTAATACCCTGAAAAACACATAGGATACATTTGGTCATCATCATCATACTTCACTCTCAAACGGCTGAACGGAATTTGATGAAATGAAATGAATCGTTTATTTGTCATAAGCACGGGTACAGATGAAGATCTTAGGTTTCAATATAGTTTCCAGCATGCTCTTCCTTGCGGCGTACAAATATTCAAGTTTGGTATGGTGATAGTTTGAATCCTGGAAAAGTAGGATTTCACAGACTTATACTTGACTAATAAATTTCTTAAGTCAACAGCTTACTTTGACAATTTCACGTTCAATAAAAAAACTAATCCATTCGGGCGCAGTCGCGGACAAAAGCAAGTGAATTCTAATGCAAGTTATTTTTTTACACCATTTTGAACACGTTTTCATTAATTCACTTTTTGTCGTTCCGGGTGGAATCATGCTATTAAAATGTCGAGCACTTCCCGATTAGCTATCCGGCTGAAACTTTCAGGGTAGCTCACAACTCGAAGACAAAGAATTCAATAAAAAATACGAATAAAATAACTTTTTTAGATTAGTTTTTTAATCTACATTATATCTTATTAGTAACATTCCTTTTCAATATTTTTTTTATTATCTTCTTTACTGCTCTGCCCTATTTATCATTATCACAAGTAAATTGCATTTTCCGGGGGAACAAGTAGCCTTTGTCCATTTGGAATATTGTAGCTTTCTATCAGTGAAAGAATGTTCAGAATCAGATCAGTTTCTGAGATTAACTCTTACAAACATACATACTTAGAAACAACTTTACCTCGTTAATATTAAGTGTAGATACAGGTTCCAAAATGTCTCTTACCTTTTCGATGGACAACTCTGTATCCCCAACATTGGCGGTAGATTCTCTTCTCCCGGTAACTTCTCCGGCGATGGAATATCTTTCACTTCCTTCTTCATTGGTGGAAGGCCCATTGTCACATCAGAAAACTCCTTCTTCAAATTAATTATGTCTCTCAATTTACTCTCTGTATCTTGGTCAGAGTTTTCCTCGTCCACATTTTTTCTTCTTCGCAAACGTAAGTTCCTTTTTGTTATAGATTTGCCTTTACATCTCAGATTATATTTCGTTTCTTCAGATATTTCTTTGTAATTCTTCTTTTTTACAGTGGGTGGAGAATCTTGATCACTTATGTTTTCTTTTACGTTTGAGTCAACTTGAGATACAAGTAAGTCAAATTCTGTATCTCTTATATTTGTTAAGTCCTTGCAAATGTTTTCAAACTCATCAATGGTATTATTTTCTTTCGAGGTGTGTGCCTCGTCCAGTGATTGTTCTTTAGCTTGATTCTCTGTTACGTCACTTTTAGATTTATGTAAAATGTCAGGTTCTTCTATAGACGAAGCAGGTTCTAATTTGATTTCATGTTTAACGTCTGCTTTCGTTTTTTGATCAAGAACAAGCCTTCCAATAGAATTGCGGAGACTTTCAACGTTACTTAATTCTTTGGTGATATCAATAACCTTTTCAGTTTTATCGATATTGACAGTAGATGTTATAACAACATCCTCAATGATTTCTTCTGCTTTTGCAACATTCATTTGAGGAGAGTCAAATATGTCGCCCGACTTTTGCTTCTTAACGAATCCTTTGTTCTTATTAATGGAAGATAATAATTCCGGCTTTGTGAAACTTTCACCGAGAAGTTTCATCACAGCTCTGCTGGGTTTGTAATCTTTTTCTATATCATCTTTTACAATAGAAGGTGATCGTTCTTCATCTTTATTGGTATTAGTTAGGATTTCATTAACTTTTTTGTTAGGGACTGAACCAACAGTTGCAGGAATTTTGTCAAAATACGTGTGTTTTTCGCCAGATCCTGAAGGAAAAACATCTTTGTAACTAGTTTCCTCATTATCATCAAAATATAAATGCTTTCCTTGAATTAAAGCTGCGCTAGATACGTTAGTTGACTTGAAGTTATCAGTTGTGGTTCCGAAAATATATGACATTTTCTCTTGCGTTTTAGCACAAGTCATAGCAGGCGGTGTATTGTCACTATCATCAAATAATAATTGCTTCTTTTGTGTTTTCACTGCGGTGGAAAATTGGTTTGATTTTGTTTTCACTGCGGTGGAAAATTGGTTTGATTTTGTTTTCACTGCGGTGGAAAATTGGTTTGATTTGCTATCAGTTTTGGTTTCGAAAATATACGCCGAGTTTTGTTGCATTTTAGCAATAGTCTTTGCATGTGATGTATTTTTATGATCATCAAAGTATAACTGCTTCTTTTGTGTTTTCGCTTCGCTAGATAAATAACTAAGCTTGTCGTCATTAGTGTTGTGTTCGAAATATTTTGATTTCTCTTGTTTTGTATCTTTAACTAACACATCAGGCACTTTGTCATTAAATTTTACAGCTTCAACGGTAAGGTTTTCGGTCACAATTGGTTTACTGATTACAGCTGCCGCGTTGGACACTTCATTGATGGTATCATCAAAGTATTTTTTCTTTTCGTTCAATATTTTTAAATCGATAGAATCGTTGCTTTTATCTTTAGAATTGTCAACATTATTAGAAGCCATTTCAAGCTGCTCAAACTGTGTCAACGAACTATCGTTATCTTGATTTGTCTTTAACGATTTGAAAATTTTGTTTACCAAAGATTCGGTTACCTTTTTCGGTCTATTAATTTCATCTGTGTTGGCTTCGTTATCTTTTGTAATGTCATTTTCAATATCAATTTTGTTGTAAGTGAATGAATCTGGTTCTTTAACAAAATAGGTTCCTCTCAGTGTGTTAATTGTTTTGATTTTATGATCCTCTAATTTTTCTAATTCACTATTATCTTGATCTGTATGGGTAATATTCAAAACACTATTATCTGTATCATTTACTCTATTGCTTATTTCTTTAGCGTTTACGTCATCAATGTTTTGAGTAAAATTTGCCATAGAATCAAGAGTACTTTCAATTTGTTTTTCATCTACGGTTACATTTTCTTCACTAGTCGATGAATCTTGAGACGTGTTTACACTTTCATCATGATTCAACGTATCATTGTATTCGTCTTCATTACTTTCACTATCCTCGTCGTTTTCCGCCTTTTTTTCTATTTTGGAAGATTCAAGGATTTTTGATGATTTATTGAGAAGAGCATGGGATGTATTTATGCAGTCCTTTTTGAATACCGGCTCAAGACTTTCGTTGAAAGGATCGGAGGGATCAGCATCGCTTTCACTGTCACTGTCGGTAAGAACAACCAACTCTTCATTTTCTGCTGTATCTTTGAAGGCTTTGTCTGTAAGAAATAAATTGAGTAACAATGTTATAATCAATAAACAAAGAATTAGTTTCGAAGCCAAATCTTAGCTCTTCGGGCCAGGTCGAAACAAAGCGAAGAGAATGCTCAGCGAAGCGTTTTTAATTTTGTGTACGCAGATGATCAAATCTAGTCACATAGAAATTCAAAAGCGAATCGTGCTGACGCGTTTCTTTGGCGAACCGCAAGCCATGAGAATCAGCAAAACGAAGCGTCAGGAACGACATCAGTTAGAAAGTGAATGCGAGGGCGTATCATCCCTTTTGTGTTTGTTGCTATTCGACAATAGGATAAGATGGATAACAAAAATCTTATGGAATGCTTTTAAAAATACCCCTTATTACGAGCTGAACTATAAAAATGCGTTGAAAAATGATATTGAGAAAGTCTCCGCTTCACTCACGCCTCGCTTCGCTAAGCGTTCTCTTCGCTTTGATACGCGTTCGCTTCGCTTTGTGTTTGACAAGGTCTTTAGCGAATTAGCTGACGAACAAATCTTACCATCTCTCTCTTCGATACAGTTACGTAAATGTTGAACTTCCTTCTCAGCTCGAGACCGAGCTAATTTCTCCGCCGAGATTTTGTCCTGGAAATTAATATTAAATGTATTGACAAACGAGTAACATACAATACAATTATACTAAAAGTGATAATAAAAAAAAATAGTTTTTTTGCTGCTATAACGAGATCAAAATGTTATTAAAGCGATGAAGCTGAATATCACATTAAAAAACCCAAATTGTATTATCTTAAGAGGATAGTCGCTTGACGCGATCTTCAGAAAATAGGTATGTAGTAAATGTATTGCTATCTCACCTCCTCCCCCTCGTATAGGACGAGCGATAGACAGTTGCTGGTCGTGAGTTTTACAGTTTTTTTGTGAGTAGTACAATTTTTGATAGAATAGGTGTTTTGGATTTAAAACACATTTAACCCCTAAAATTGATTTTGAAAAAAGACCATTTACAATTTGTCAGCGCATAAAACCACCAGCAAGAAAAAATAAAAATTTAGAAAAACGGAGACCTATAACCGAGGTTAATTAATGAAACCATCTTATACAAAAACAAAAAGTTGAAATCGGATAATATTTAGGGGTAGAACAGTGTTTTTTCTTTTTGTATTGACAAGGGCGCTATAGACTCTCTGCATTGAGACCAAACAGCGAATGAATAAATTGATAAGTAGTAGAGATGGGCGTTTTCGTTAATTTTTGGCATCGATACGCATCGATATTTCTAATACACCAACAGATGCCATCGATATTTCGGTATCGATGCCGGCCGAAACGTGATAAATTTACCGCCTGGCCGAGGCTCGCGCAACGGAACGTTTGTAAGAGGATGGTGCCTGATAAAAACATTACTTTGAAGTTAGATAATTACCTAGAGTTTTGTTTATAGTTATGACCAAAAACATATTTAGTTATGTTCCAGTTAAGTCAAGATAAAATGAGAATAAACAACAACTTATATTTCAAAACATAAGCAAATGTTTTCAAAACTATGAGTTTTTCTAATATGGAGTTGGAAAGGCGTGTCCTTCGTTCATTGAAACTGTACCCGGCTTTGGAGAATATCCGTTCACAAGGCACATAGTTTATAACAATATTACACCTTGTACGGTATATTTCAAAGTCGGGTATATTTTAGAATGACGAAACCACCATCCCGTCAGAGACCGTTCTTCTCTGTCGGGATGGACAGAGGAGAACGGTCTCTGACGGGATGGTGCTTCTCGTCGAAGACATAACTTATACACTGACTGCAATATTTACAAATTCCGGTAGTATCCTCTTTTTATCAGTGGTCCCAAAAAGGATTTGCTGCTCTTTGCCGTCTCGACATGATCACTCTCTCTTGTTTACTGGTTTAAACAAATGAATGCATGCGTAATTCGTATATTTTACAAATGATCCGTTACTTGGTCTTAAAAGGGACACTTGAAAACAAAGAAACAAAGGTCTCTATCCTGTTTGTTAACTTTCTAACCAGATGCGAGATTCCATGGTTGTGGGAAATGGTTGCAGTAATTGTAAGGAGCAGTCTTGAAATAGGTGACTTCATGAGCAATGATTATTTTCTATTCATGCAACCTAAAGGGCTAAAGGTTCATTAATTCCTTAATTAAACCTAGCTCTAATATAATTAATTAAACTCAAATAGTTTATAGGTTTATGTTACAGCTGCATGCATATTACCTATCTTAGGGCGGGAATTACTGTGACTTAATTCGTCCACCCAAGGGGTAATAATAGGTAAATACTATAACTATATTTACAGGCATCTCGTAATCAGCTCTCAGAATAGAGATACATCGCTCGATGGAGTGTACTTTCCTATAACGGCCCTCGGGTCCCTGTCATAAACGCCTTTCTAACAATAGTTAGAAACGCCTTTCATTATTTTATGATCATTATTATTAAATACCCTTTGTATTTCGCAACCAAGCACTCGCGCGCACCGGCTCAATCTAGGTATAAAAAGTACGTTGTCGTTATCTTTTGTCGTTCTCCAATCCGACCACCTCTGGCAACCCGCCAGGGGGTATCAACACACTTAGACACAGACACCGACCTCGCCGGCGAGGTCGAAGGTACCATAACACATAGTCAGATATTATTCGCTTTCGAGTTTCTTGCCGATTCTTCTCGAAGGTGTATTACGAATCGGCGGTCAGTTATAAAAATCAATGAAAGGGCACCTAGCCATTGTTCAGGGCCCCCTCGATCACTACTTAACGGTAGCGATCCAGGGGTGTTTAGTTCGTCACCCCCGTAATCAGACGGCCCTCCAAGCCGAGGGCCGTACCCCCTGGGTACCCTCGTGCGGGTCGTCTAAATTTTAACTTTGGCGTGCGCCTTCTGCGTCACGCATTGCGGCGGAGTGCTTGTAAGCGCCCGCCCCCAAGTCCGGCTCAAGCTGTAGAGGCCGATAAGGCCAACAGCATTAGTCAATCCTAAAAAAAAAAAAAAAAAAAAAACTTTGGTCGTCTCACTCGCACAGGGTGCAACCGAGAGTGAGCGAGCAAAACTATAATGTTCAGTTGGTCGGCACCGTGCGATCGGTGGCATCTGTAATGTTTTGTGCTCACGTGTCTCAGAATCGGATGTTGAGGGCATCCGTTTTACATTATATTGGCATCGGATGCCAGCATCATTCACTGGCATCGATGCCCGATAACGTTTTTTCTGAAACGGCCATCTCTAATAAGTAGTGACTGGTCCTTTACACCAATTACCTTTTGTAAAACCATCTGTCTAACACCCTGTAACACAGAGCAGAATATGTTTTTTCTTACCTCTAGGACTGTGATTTCCGTCATTAGCTGCGCAACCTGTACAAAAAAAATACTGTGTTAATTGTAAATAGGTAATATAATATAGCACTTTCACAAGTCAAAAGGTAATGTCTCAAGAACAAGGAAACAAGCACAAATTAAATTTGTATATAACCCGAAACAGAAAAAAACGCATCAAAATCGGCCCTTTCGTTTGGAAGATACAATCCCAACCCCCACACCCTCTCCCCCATTACAGCTAAGAACCATCTCGATCACAACTGCTTTCAACCAATCCTACCTTCTCTGACAACCCGTCAGGGCATCTCAAACTTAAGACACAGACACCGACCTCGCCCAGCGAGGTCGAAGGTTATTAAGTAATCAGTTATTCGCTTTCGAGTTTCTTGCCAAATTCTTCTCAAAGGTTGTATTCCGGTATCCGAATCGGTGGTAAAGTTCAATTAACATTTCACACCCTAAACTTATAACTCTCTTTCGTCGGGGGTTAAAAATAAATATAAATAGGCCAAATTAAAAAATATGGTAACTACTTGTCTAGTTTGAAAAGAAAATTTACTTTTCATGTGTCACAGATCAGAGTTGAATCTCGCACAGGAAAAGGAAATGTACCCTTCGGAAGTACGCATTTTACGGTAAGTATTTTTACCAGACTACAGCGAAGCAAGGGAACATTAAAATGAGTTTATGGTTAAATGAGTTTAACAGTCTATGTATGTATATAATGTATGTGGGTCCTATATAATGTATGTAAAATCCGACCAATAGGGGACATCCACATGGATGTCCCCTATTGGTCGGATTTTGACAAGCGAGGATTATTGATCGATTCGTCTTCATCGCAAGAGTGTCACCGTACTATGGAGAAGCAAAGGAAGGACTATGTGTTTAAGTCCATAAGACCTTAGTCGGGTTTTAGTATTTGAGCTTATATTTTATTCGGAACTTAATAAACATCCCATGAATGTTTGAGTGTAGGGACGGGGTCTATACGAAATCGCCAATTGTCCTTTGAATCGTTCTAATAAATTCTGTCGTTGTGTACCTTTGCCTGCAGGTACCGAGCCGGCGTGCCCGTGCCCCTGTCCAGCGCAGGCGCAGCTTGCTTGCTCAGCCTGCTCTCGTACTCGTCTATCATGTCGTCCATCTGTGAAAAAAGAAAGTATATCTAAAGTAAGTAACTAGTTAAGTATAGAGGGGTCCTTATATTTTATTACTAGCAGTGCCCGCGTGGTCTTTTCTCGGGGATCATCATCATCATTTCAGCCTTTAGAAGTCCACTGCTGAACATAGGCCTCCCCCAAAGAGCGCCACGACGAATGGTCTTGTGCCGCCTCCATCCACCGACTCCTTGCGATAGCTACAATGTCGTCGGTCGATCGTGTGGGGGGTCTCCCTAAACTTCGCTTGCTTGGTCGTGGTCGCCATTTGAGAACCTTTATTCCCCAGCGGTTGTCAGCTTTGGGAACTATATGGCCTGCGCATTGCCACTTCTTGGATCTCAAGTTGGAAAATCGATTCACTACCTTGGAAACCACAAATGACGTGGATGAGGAAGCCCAAAAAGTTGTGCGAATTCTTAAGGAAGAAGGCACAACATTTTGTCAGATGCAGCATACGGGCACGAAGTCTAAAATATCGGATGAGGCTCTTCGGCTTATGGACAAACGACGGGATAGCAAGCCACACCTTCAGAAAAATAGGATATCAATAAAAAAAACAGTAAGCTGGTGCGTCGTAACCTTCGATGCTCACATACACGCCGGATAGAAAAGGCAATTGAGCAAAATTGGAGGTCAAAAATCTTCGCCCAGCAATTGAGTAGATACCATCTGACGAAGCTCAAGACCAATAATGGCACAACCGTTCGCCTCTAAGCTGGAGATCCTGTCTGAGATCGAAGACTTCTATGGCCGATTGTACGACTCGCATGCTTCTAGTCCCTAACCCAGCACGAGGATAATCGCGCAATTCTGACCCGCCACTACACTGACGAACTGCCCGACGTCAGTCTAGGTGAGATTGAGATGGCGCTCAAACAACTTAAGAATGGAAAGGCCCCCGGTGAAGATGGTATTTTAACTTCGGAGCTCTTGAAAGCAGGGGGAAACCCGTACTTCGGGAGCTTCAGGGGTTATTTCAAACCGTTCTTAACAATGCGAGAACTCCATAAGCGTGGAGCAGGAGTTTGGTAGTACACTTCTTTAAAAAGGGGAGTAAACCCCTTTATAGAACTAACGACATATTTCACTCTTGAGCCACGTCTATAAGTTGTTCTCGAGGATCATCTCAAATCGTCTCGCAAGAAGACTTGACGAATTCCAGTCTCCCGGGTTTCGCGGAGAATTTAGCACCGTGCACTTTAGCACTTACACACAGTGAGGCATGTTATACAGAAGTCTGAAGAGCAAATATAAGCAGCCCATTTGTCTTGTTATTGTGGACTATGAGAAGGACTCTGTTGAAACCTGGACGGTTCTGGAGTCTTTGCAGCGGTATCAAGTGGACAGGCGATACATCGAAGTGCTGAGGTTTCTGTATGACACCGCGACCATTAGTGTCCAAGTACAAAACCAGCAGTCTAAGAATATCCAACTGCGCAGGAGAATGAGAAGGCGGATGTTATATCCCCGAAACTGTTCAATAATGCCTTGGAAGATATGTTTAGAGACAATGGCATGGAAAGGTATGGGCATTAATATCAATGGAGAGAACATCTCACAATTACGATTTGCCGATGATATCGACCTAATGACGGAGTCTTATAGTCTTATCGAGGCATCGGTTTCAGAATGAACATAGATAAGATCAACTTCATGTTTAACAAAATTATAGACCCGGAACCGATTGCAGTCAATGGTGTACTTCTTGAAGTTGGCCAACAATATATTTCCTAGGCAAATATTGCAATAAGGTAGGAAAAACTTTGAGAAGGAAGCCAACAGAAGAATTCAGCTGGGTTGGGTAGCATTCGGCAAGCTTCGTAGATCTCATTCATCAAAAGTTCCTGATGTCAAAAGTCTTCAATCAGTGCGTCCTACCATGTGCGTCTTGTCATGACCTACGGAGCCGAAAAGTGGACACTCACGGTCAAACTAGTCCACAAATTTAAGGTCGCTCAGCGAGCTATGGCTGTATTCATAATGAAGATATCCGACAGAGAACCAAGGTAACCGATATAGCTCTAAGGATTAGCAAGCTAAAGTGGCAATGGGCTGGTCACATTTCCCGACGAACATATAACCGTTGAACAAGTAGACGAGTTCTCGAGTGGAGACCAGTTTTAGGCAAACGTAGTGAAGGACGCCCTGTGGCCAGGTGGAGTAACGACCTGCGAAAAGCGGCTGGAAGAAAATGGATGAGGAGAGCTGAAAACCGAGCTCAGCGCCGTGCATTAGGAGAGGCCTACGTCCAGCAGTGGACAGATATAGGTTGATGATGATGATGAAAGGACACATGAAATATATCCCTTATTTTACAATCACAGAAGAACTAAATTTTTCCTTGCATCCAATTTTACTGAGTTTCACTAACGTTAATATCTAGTACTTACTTTGTTTTGAAGCGACTGTATCTCAGCCTCGTAATACTGTTTCATCATATCCTTGGTTTGTTCGACCAGCTCTCGCATGGTGTTGCCAGTTTGCTGCTGTTTCTGTTCCATAGACGCCAGCAGCTCTTTGTTCCAATTCTGTGCCCTGTGGAAACGAATTAGGTTATCTATACCAAAGTTCAGCAAATTGGCTGTGACAGACAGACAGTAATGTGATCCTATAAGGGTTCCGTTTTTTTCATTCGGACGTATGGATCCCTAAAAAAGTAAATGAAATCTCCGTAGAGATTTTTGCTGGTCTTCTCTAAGGACTAGTAGAGTAGAGTCAGGCAGGCGGGTATTTTCTTTTCATGTACGTGATTTAACTCTGGATTAGCACATGAAAAAGAAATTGGAATTATTATTTTAAGATATTTTTTCTCCATGTTCGTGTTTTAAGACTTGTAAAAGTGCTATATTTTGTTGCCAATTTCTAATTAATTTATCAAATTTGGCAAAAAAAACGAAACCCACATAAGTTTCAATTTCAAACTCCCGCCAATAACACAATAGTGTCGTTTTTCGTGAGTCAGTAGTGTAGTTAAATGAAACTAGATGGCGTTAGTGGTAAATTAAAACCATAGAGTAACGTCAATGATTATTATGAATAAAACGCGCAAGCATTTCATTCGTAGCGATTAGCGAGTTGCATCGCTTTGTCATTGTGTACGCGTGGTTTCAAAACCGCTTACCGAATACCAACTAGTTTTTAGTTACGCGACTCTCTCTCTCATGCTATCCATGAATGAATGAAGAGAGCTATAATCCATACCAAAATTATAAAAGTGAAACGTTGTCTGTTTGTTTGTTTGGGGAGCTTTCACGCGATAACGGCTGGACGAATTTTGATGAAATTTAGAATGGAGATAGCTTATACCCTGGAATAAAACATATGATACTTTTTATCGCGGTAAATTTTAAGTTTCAACTGGAAATCCGAAAAAACTTGAAAAATTATGATTACTCCATGTAAGAAACGGTTGCCATGGTAATGAAATAACAAGTCTGTCAAAAAACATCAAGAGCATTGGTGTTATACCTACTTTTGCATTGATTTTTATTATCCTAAAAGAAAATAGGAAGCTTTTTTCGCGAAAAACAGTAGTGTGCGCGGACGAAGTCGCGGGCGGGACAACTAGTATACAATAAAGTTGATTTCATAGCACTCTTCACGCACGCGTATATAGAACATGTTGATAGTATAAACATGTTCGATTTATTGAATTAAACAATGGCGATGATAGAAGGTATAACGAGATGTTGAATTTTACTATAATTAATCCATTAGGGATGCCCGGTCGTAATGAATATGATATTAGCTGTGCCCGCGGCTTCGTGGTCATTTCTCTGGATCAAAAAAATAACTACATTTCATCAAAGATTAATTAGCCGTCAAATAGTTTTTATCGCATGCTCGGCTTCTACTTATCGGTTTGAGATAAGTACAAAGTACACTAGATTTAAGTCGAACCCTAGACTGTCCGTCAGTGAAAGCCGCATTTCAATCAGTCCAGTGTTTTTACGTGATGCGCGAACAGACATACACCATTTGAATTGGTTATTTGAGAAAGAACATGAGTCCATATGACATAATTATAAAAGAGATTCTAAAGACAGGACTTTTTTTTAAGCTCGCTTTTATCAGCTTCACCTGTATATATGTATGTAACGGAATCTATGAACTCGATTTTTACCCACTCTAAATGGTCAGATTAATTCAAAATTTTGCAGAATTATCAGGATCATCAGTATTAAGGATATATGAAAAAAAAAAACTAAATTAAACTCTAAAAAATAATAATAAGAAGTACAAAAAACAAGCTTTAATACCTTTAAAGCGAACTAAAATGTAAAAAATTAATTTTAATATAAGAATAAAGTTGTTAACGAGAATATTAATGTCATTGTAAAAAAAGCGTGGGATGCTTTGTATGACATTCTTACACTATTAATAAACCAACCTCAACTCTGAGAGCGCTATTGAGAGCGATCTCAAGATGCTAATCTAATTAATAAACATATCTTAAGCTGTTGATTGAGATGCCGTAATCAGCTGAGTTAGTGTTTAATAATAAATCAATCTCGACTCTCAAGAGCGCACTTGCGATTTGCTTTGAGATGCAGAATGTTGAGTGCGGTCGATCCGTGACTTGAGAGCGTGATTGCCAGTTGCTAGAATCAAGGATTTCGAAAATATTATGTCAGAATTTGATAATTAATTAATATTCTTATAATGATGGTTAGTATCTTAACCATCATTATAAGAATATTTTTATATTCCTCTGGAAATAAACAAATTTATTTGGCATGATTGCGAAAAGATCCGAAGATTTGGTAGATATCAGAACCTGGCGAGGACTCGCTGAAATCGTGAAGTAAAAAGATCCGAAATCGTAACCAAAGGATACGCGCTGGAAATACTGCATGGCTAATCAACGATTTTTTATTTTCATAAATTCTAGTTATTTGTTGATGAATTGCGTTAAGATAGTGTAGTGTAACTTTTAATATAGACAAAAAATATGGCTTACATCCTTTCTATAAAAAAACTAAAGTAAGGTTATAATAATTAGGTAGAAAATAAACATTACGTTTAATATAATCGCATTTAATTTAATTCAACTACATCGAAGTAATAAATTTTAACCTTACGTTATATCTTATTTGAGCAAAAACCGAACTTTCACTAAAGAAAATAAATCGTTCATTCGTAGCATCTTGAGATGCGGCTCTTGAAAGCGACATGATCTGAGATGCTCTTGAAATGTCTTTATTAATCAGCGACGATCTTAAGATGCTGATCACAACTTGAGATCGTATCAGTTAATATCGCACTTGAGAGCTCAACCAAGAGCGATTTATTAATACGGGCCTTACTCTGTAATTCAAAATAGAAATAGTAGAGCCTGGTCTTAAAGCTTGTTTTTTTAGTTCTTTTTAATTATAATTTATAGAACTTGGACCACCAGCTTTTATAGTCAATTATATTTTGATAAGTCGGCAAGATCACCAAACACTTATTTTTCTCTCCAGAGCGTCAAAATCAATTCTGCTACATCTTTGACAGTATAATATCTGTGTCTTATTTCAAGTTTCTGTTATAGGACTGCAAAATCTAGGTCACGTGGCAGAAATGAGTGCCCTCTAAGCTTCCCCTTTTTTTCTTTAGAAACAATGTTACCAGGGAATGTAGTAAAGAAACAACATTAGTCCGGGACTGTCCGAGTCTCAACTACATGCCAAATTTAGCAGTTTTTATTTCAACGTAGAAAGGTGGACTGGTACTGTTTCTCTGCGACATAGTGTTTACATTAGTTAGTATTTACATAGAAAAAGCACTCTGGCATCATTAACTTGATTTCGTCAAAATTCTGATTTATGTTCTTTCTCAAATAACCAATTCATTTAATGTTATATTCTTATTAGCTAGCTTTTTTTACTTACTGCTTTATTATAAGTATAGATCCATACCAATATATAAAAGTGAAACGTTGTCTGTTTGTTTGTTTGGGGAGCTTTCACGCGATAACGGCTGGATGGATTTTGATGAAACTTGGGATGGAGATAATTTATACCCTGGAATAAGTTTCCACGGGAAAACTGGAAAAATGTTGATTACTCGCTGTAAGAACCGGTTGCCATGGAAACAAAATAACAAGTATGTCAAAAAACATCAAGATTGGTGCTCTAACTACTTTTGCATTGGTTTTAAATATCCTAGAGGAACAAAGGATGTTTTTTTCACGATAAACTGTAGTCCGCGCGGACGAAGTCGCGGGCGGGAAATGTAACCCAAGTATCAAATATACAAAACGGAATGACGTTGCCATGGAAACGAAATAATAACAAGTCTGTCAAGAATGTGAGTAATAATGCAGTTGTCTATGGTCAAAAAGCTCTGCTGCCAATGATTATGAATTACGTTTATTGGCGTATTTTTTTTAGAAGTTACGATGGGTGTAAAAATGCTAAAATTAACTAAAAAAAAACAAAATTCGAGACATTACGTAGAAGTTTCACTATAAACACACGGCCGTGCGCCCCGACACAGCCCCATCAGGGTTTTTAAACCAAATGAGGTTGAAACATTTTGTGTAAGAAATTGTTGTTATGTTCTATTTGTACAAATAAAGTGCTGAGATGTAGTGACTATTGAAAGTACTATAAGTATGTATCTATTGATTGTTGGCGCAATGTATTCTGTGTCTACTCAGATCTCCGTTGTATTACTTGTCCTCCGAGTCCCATCCTTACATTACCTACTAATTTTATCTTTCTATATATCTACCCGTGCGAAGCCGGGGCGGGTCGCTAGTTTACAATAAACAAAGTATCCACACGAACTCATAATTTAATTCTTTATCCCAAAAATGACTATGTTTGCCATTAGATAATTATATAACAAACATTATATAGGCAAAGATCGCATTGAAGTGAATCTATTAAAAAAATCGAAGATTGTATCACTTATAAATCTTATAATAGATCAATTTAAGGATCGATTGAGATCGGGCATCCCTATTTATAATCTTCATCACAAAAAATACCAAAAATGCGTAACTTAATTTTTTTAATTGATTCCATCTGTTTGTGAGATTAAACGGCTGAACCGAACTTGATGAAATTTGAGAAGGAAATAGTATATTTGATCAGAAAGGACAGTCATGGAATATTTTTATTTACTTTTTACCGTAATAATAGAACCGTTTTTGTCTTGTAAACATATTAAAAAAAATAACTCACTGTATAAGCTCAAAATGAACTCGTTCCAGTTCAGCTTTGAGCTTCATAACCTCGACGCTGGGAGACGTCGCGGAGACTTGGGAAATGCTCTCCAGCGAAGACAGCGTCGAAGTGTACATAGTGTTGTTTATTTCTGTAAACATTATTATTGTTTCATCATTTTCTCAAGCGAAAATTTGGATCACGAACGGATTCGAACCGGCATACATCCTTGTCTCCGTGTGGCACATGCCTCTAACCAATTCGGCATCATCATCCAATTTTTTGCTTAATTTCTGAACCCGTCTCACGGGGACGGTGACGCCATCTATTGGTAGTATTTTGAACTGACCAACCGAACACTGCTAATATTGATTAACTAATTAAAGTCTCTACAACTAAAAATTCAAAATAATTTTAATTTAGAAAATTATAGCGAGAATGTATCTATCTCGCTAAGTAGGCGTTACGGCTAAAATCATAAATTATTGTTGTTATTAACAAATGGGAGATATATTTATGGGTATGTATGTATGTATGTATGTATGTCGAATTAGGTGTGCCAATCTCTGGCGACAGTTTGTCAGGCCTCCTAATAGGCATTTGACCTATAATCTGTCCAGTACCGGCCATTTTTATTACAATAGAATAACAATGTAAGAGCTGACTATAGTCAGTCGCGGTACGTAGATGATTCAAGATACAGGTTTCACCAAATAGCACTAATATCAATGTTTGAATATTTTTGTTTGTGACAGTCACCATGCTGACACGTGACAACAATGCTTACGTATGTCCTGAGCGACGGCGGCCAGCGACAGCACGTGCTTGGTCTCGTGTGCGTACTGCGGCGCCGGGTTGAGAGTCACCACCATGCTGACGGCCTCGCCACGGGATCCCGACAGTCCCGAACCTAGCAGCCGCGTCAGCTTTGATTCTCTGGAAAATACATATTTTAATTTAAACTAATTAATCTTTAATTCTGCTTCCACCTCAGCGTGTGCAGACACCGCTCGAACACGTGCAGCGATGAGTTGATGGCGCGAGACTTGCATCCTCGAATCAGATACGGAACTACTGATAATTCCTTACCTGTAGGCACCAAAGACTTTTCCTTCGTCAGCTTCTACTTCCGCCTCAGCATGTGCAGGCACCGCTCGAGCACGTGCAGCGATGAGTTGATGGCGCGAGACTTGCATTCTCGCTCCGGATACGGAACTAATGACGTCTCCTTACCTGTAAGGCACCAAAGACGTTTCCTTCGTCAGCTTCTGCTTCCGGCTCAGCATATGCAGGCACCGCTCGAGCACGTGCAGCGATGAGTTGATGGCGCGAGACTTGCATTCTCGCTCCGGATACGGAACTAATGACGTCTCCTTACCTGTAAGGCACCAAAGACGTTTCCTTCGTCAGCTTCTGCTTCCGCCTCAGCATGTGCAGGCACCGCTCGAGCACGTGCAGCGATGAGTTGATGGCGCGAGATTCCTGCATCCTTGCGCCGGTATTTCGTGTGGCGCGTTGCCGTTCGCAGCCGGCGAGGTCGCAGAGGCGGACATGTGATGTGCGGATCTCACCGGCGCCTTAAAAAAATAATGGACACGCTTTTATTGTAATTATTATTATAACTAGCGTATTTTTTTTCGGGGATAAATTATTATAATAATGTTATTCCAGGGCGCTTATTCGCTAGCGATTATGGGCCCATGACCAGAAGTAAGACCAATACAATATACCAAATTTATTTTAGCCATCAAATAGTTTTTATCGATTGCTCGGATTATTCTCATCGGATTGAGATATAAAGTACACCAGTTTTTACGGCAAACCCTAAACTCGCAACGCAATCGCAACACTAATAAACTCTGTATTGCACCAGAATTAAGGAAAAAAATATAAAGTGACAGGTTTCGAAGAGACAGATGTCGAAATGACAGGCGTCAAAGTAACACACGTCGCACGCGGCGCGGGAGAAGGAGCCCGCCTCGCGGGTGACGGGGCACGCTCGCGGGTCCCGCTGCGACGGAGCACGCGAGCGGAGCTGTGTTTTGAAAATCTATGAGCGCCGATGCGTGATCCGGTTCGCCGGCGCCGTGCGTATACAGTCATGAATAATATACGGAACGTGTTATCTCGCCTGTTTTATGCGATATGTCTAATGACTTATATAAAGATTGGGGTGCGTGATGATAACTGATACCTTTTTTACTTTCAATGTGCTAGAACTACGATTCAAAATTTGAAACGAAAATATTTCGTCAAATATACTTAGTCGTTGTCATTTTAAAATACTTGAAAAATCTCGTCTCATCTTCTTTCAATTTAGTAAACTTTGATACGAATTCTCTACTCAACAATGGAGATGTAGCATATGGGCTGATTGGCTGTCGATATTTATACACCGTCTTTTCGCTAAGTAGATCATCAAATAATCCATTTCGTATCGACTGTGCACCTGCACGACTAAAATTGTACTGACGGCGCTGCGTTATGCGGGAGCCCGTTGCAGGTACCAGAGCCGGGCTACTTGTCCGCGACGGGGCACTCGCGCCGGATGCCCGCTTAACGGTGCGGACGTCCTTAAAGGAGTGAAAGGGGTGGCAAAGTTTGTACGCGTGCGAAGTTGCGGGGCGCAGCTAGTAATGAATAAAAAAATACCTTTTCTTACCATTTTCAGTGAGCATAGTGATGGTGAAAATGCAGTGCGACCGAGAAGAGTGCGCATGGACGCCGGTGGCAGCGACCACGAGGTTCAGTTTGCCGGCAACCATCACGTCGTACGCTTCCTCGCCGGAACGCACAAATGCTTGCGTCACATCCTGAAGCATTTGTTACAAAACAATGAGATACCATAAATGAAACTCTGAAAGTTGCAGCCGGATAGCTAATTGGGAAGTGCTCGACATTTGAATATACCTACATAAGAATAAGTTAAATAAAAGCTTTTAAAAAAGGGGTAAGCACGATCTACAAGACATTCAGTTTCTTATTTTCTACAATTGGGGGTAAAAACAAACAAACCAAAAACAACAAAAACAGACAAAGTGCATACCTTTACATAAACGTTGCCAGACGAGTCTTCACGGATGCGCATCTTGACTCTCTTATCTGGTGTTGCCAGCAAGTCGTAAATAGCTTCGTTGTAGATTTCCACGAACGAGACCTGGCAACATTGGCATAAAATAAGACTTACGTGCCATCACTTACAACTTCTCCTGTTATGGAACTGGCGTATTCGGAGAGTTACCTACAATTGACATCCCTGAGTACAAAATCGTCTCTTAACAACAGGTAAAAATTGACTTGCTAAAATGGCCATAGCACAAGCAAGATTTGTAGTTTTAATCAACCAACATTTTAAAGGGAAGTCATAAAAACAAATGATTTCATATAATAGTTTATTATCTTTACTTATCAGCAACTACTTGCACTACTCAAAATATTAAATAGTTTATTATCTTTACTTATCAGCAACTACTTGCACTACTCAAAATATTAAAGCATTACAATAAAAACATCAATAAGGTGATATTGTTGTTAAGGTCAAAAATAAATGGTATGGTGGCTTTATATCTGCAATCAATAAAAACATCAATAAGGTGATATTGTTGTTAAGGTCAAAAATAAATGGTATGGTGGCTTTACATCTCCAATCAATAAAAACATCAATAAGGTGATATTGTTGTTAAGGTCAAAAATAAATGGTATGGTGGCTTTATATCTGCAATCAATAAAAACATCAATAAGGTGATATTGTTGTTAAGGTCAAAAATAAATGGTATGGTGGCTTTACATCTCCAATCAATAAAAACATTAATAAGGTGATATTGTTGTTAAGGTCAAAAATAAATGGTATGGTGGCTTTACATCTCCAATCAATAAAAACATCAATAAGGTGATATTGTTGTTAAGGTCAAAAATAAATGGTATGGTGGCTTTACATCTCCAATCAATAAAAACATCAATAAGGTATTATTGTTGTTAAGGTCAAAAATAAATGGTATGGTGGCTTTACATCTCCAATCAATAAAAACATCAATAAGGTGATATTGTTGTTAAGGTCAAAAATAAATGGTATGGTGGCTTTACATCTGCAATCAATAAAAACATCAATAAGGTGATATTGTTGTTAAGGTCAAAAATAAATGGTATGGTGGCTTTACATCTCCAATCAATAAAAACATCAATAAGGTGATATTGTTGTTAAGGTCAAAAATAAATGGTATGGTGGCTTTACATCTCCAATCAATAAAAACATCAATAAGGTGATATTGTTGTTAAGGTCAAAAATAAATGGTATGGTGGCTTTATATCTGCAATCAATAAAAACATCAATAAGGTGATATTGTTGTTAAGGTCAAAAATAAATGGTATGGTGGCTTTATATCTGCAATCAATAAAAACATCAATAAGGTGATATTGTTGTTAAGGTCAAAAATAAATGGTATGGTGGCTTTACATGTCCAATCAATAAAAACATCAATAAGGTGATATTGTTGTTAAGGTCAAAAATAAATGGTATGGTGGCTTTACATCTCCAATCAATAAAAACATCAATAAGGTGATATTGTTGTTAAGGTCAAAAATAAATGGTATGGTGGCTTTATATCTGCAATCAATAAAAACATCAATAAGGTGATATTGTTGTTAAGGTCAAAAATAAATGGTATGGTGGCTTTACATCTGCAATCAATAAAAACATCAATAAGGTGATATTGTTGTTAAGGTCAAAATAAATGGTATGGTGGCTTTACATCTCCAATCAATAAAAACATCAATAAGGTGATATTGTTGTTAAGGTCAAAAATAAATGGTATGGTGGCTTTACATCTCCAATCAATAAAAACATCAATAAGGTGATATTGTTGTTAAGGTCAAAAATAAATGGTATGGTGGCTTTATATCTGCAATCAATAAAAACATCAATAAGGTGATATTGTTGTTAAGGTCAAAAATAAATGGTATGGTGGCTTTACATCTCCAATCATCGAAAATTACTTTTTGATCACGCGAATCTATTTACAAATACTCGCACTGCTTAATAATATCAAGCGTGATATTATTCGATCAGATCAGCATCTTCATGAGATGCTTCCATGTCTATGGCTATGAGGAGGGCTCGAGGCAGCGGTCAGTGTTGCTCATTTAGGAATCCATCGCTTCCAAGAAGTGCTCATGCGCTAATCCCTTCTGAAATCTCCCCAGCTCCAGGCTCCCGTATTTCGCAGAAGAGATTCTCGTACTTGTCTGGCTCGGCGAGCGCTCGGCCGACGCACGTTTCGCCGAGCGAATGCCGCCATCGGCGAGCCACTTCCCCCGCCCTCGATGGCAAATAAGAGCGGGCGAAAAAAGCCGCCCCTGGAAAGTTTCTCTCGTCGAGCAGCATCTCCAGGCAGGATTGCGGCAGGTCGAGCGTCAAATAGGCTACAAAGGCGACATTGGCCACGCCCGAAGCGGCCGCGGCAGTCGCTACGTCGTGGAGTAGAGCCCTATCGCCCGCACTGCACGCGAGCAGTAACAGCGCGCTGAAGTCTTCCGCCTTCCGGTAGCACGTCTCAGCGAGGCGGAGGTTTCCAACGTAAGTCGCGGCGGCGCCGAGGCGCGACCACCAGTTTAGCACCCCCTCCCTTCCCGCGGCCTCCTCCACTACTTCCCGCGCGAGCTCTAAATCTCCCAGCGATAACGCTAGTTCGAATCGATGTTCCGGATCCGTAGTCACCATCAGCGCTCGCTCTTTCAGTGCTAATTTCTCAAGCACGCGCGCGATCGTCATGCGGTGGTCATATGGCACGGCTGGTAATACGCGGTCTGCGGTTTGATCGTCGCCGCGCGTCACAGCTGTTAAGTACTCCAGCACCGACAATGGCAGAGAGTGTGATGTGATGTTGAGCTTTCTGTCGTACAGGTACAGCCGGCCCTCTTTAGCCACGTATCCCAGGATGTACAAAGCGCTGTCGAGGTAAGCGACGGTGACGGTCTCGCCGCCCGCAAAGTAGTTAATCTTGCTCGTCGAGTCGACGTAGACGAAGCAGTCGCACACCCAGAGGCCGCTAGTAGCCGTCTCGCGCACCTCGCCGACCGTCGCGAAGACATCTTTGATGCCAGCGGAAGTGTTATAGTCCTTTCGCACTCTCTCCACTGCCGCTTCGTCGTACCGGAGCACGGAGAACACTTTACTGGAAGCGATACACACGAAGTCACCGCTCTCCGACCAGTACACGGCGCGCGGCCAAACCTCAATTCGTCTCATGAGATCCAGCCCCTCCCAATCGTAGAATGACATCTCCTTTCCGTCTAAAGAACTCACTCCGAGCAGGTGACCCCCGAAAATAGCTGACACTCCCTTCTCCGGCTTTAACTTCTTTCTCTCCTCAAAGTTCCTGAAGATTTGCACCGTGCTGAAGGGACCCAGGATCGCGTAGTCGGAGCCTTGACTGGACCAAGCGAAGTTTCGTGCTTCACCCGACGCCTTGGCCCGCAGCGCTACGGCGGTAAAGATGATATACTCCCCCTCACCGCACGCCGCCACAAACCTGCCGTTAGAGTTATGTGCGAGTGTCTAGGGCTTCATCTCGCAGGCGCCCATATCCTTAACAACGACCGGCATTATCTCCCCGTCTTGCAACGCCGTCCCTTCGGGTAGCGCCTTTAGGTTGACCTGTTGCATCTCGGAATCCTTCACCCAAATAATTTTTCCGCCTGTGACATCCATGGAAATAGCCGGTTTTTCCCTGCCGATTTCGACCATGATCGTGCCTCCGTCGAAACCGATGGTTACAGCGTTGGATCCGCGTATAGCACATATCGTCCGGACGCGACCGTAGCCGGATTCAATATAGGCCTCCGCGCGGTACTTGCCGTCGTGCCAGATCTTGAAAGTCCCGTCCTCGGCACCGGTAAGCAGGATCGGAAGATCAGGGTGGTAGCATACTGCGGTCAGGAACTCCACCTGATTCTTCAAGGTCCGGATGCACGTTTTGTTTTGGTAATCCCAAATCTTGACGATGTCTTCACCACCGCTGACGAGGTACGGCCCTCTGCCGTGATAGTAGTCGACACAGGTCACGATCTTTTCGGCCTGTAACGTGAAGTTAGGCTCGGCAGAGTCCAGTCTCCACACGTATAGGTTGGTATCTAGGCTTGCGCTGGCAAACGTGTTGTCATCTTTTGGATTGATGACGATCTGCATGACGCAATCGGAGTGCCTATCGAATGTTCGCTGGCACGCCCATTCTGTCTCCCAATTCCATAGTTTGATGAGGTGATCGTCACTGCAGGTCAGGATGTACGGTTGTGTGGGATGAACGACGACGCATCGCACGTAATTGGAGTGCGCGTCGAACGCATGCACGCACTCTTGTGTGTTGTAGTTGAACACGCGTATCCGCATGTCGTCAGATCCAGTGACGACCCAGTTTTTCCTCGACATGAATTTCGCAGCTCGTGTCGGCTTGACGGACACTTTGAAGATCTTGATCTGCGCTTGTGATTCATAGTTCCATACGTTGACGTCTCCATTGTAGAGGGCACACAATAGCCAGGGCTCCGTAGGGTGCTGTTCGACACACGTAACGCTGTCGGAGCCCGAGGTCAAGTGCCTATTGATTTCTAGACTGAGCGGCATTTAAAATTCAAAATATTTTCCTGCAGATTCAAAGAAACGCGCGAGCACTGAATGTTCAACAGTGTTGTGTCTATAACTGACGTAGTCAGAAAAGTACAGCTAATACTTCTCTCTCTACTATAACTGACGTGTCAACGTGTCGCGGGACACGTCACGCCAACGTGTCAAGAGCCACGTCGCGCCAACGGTGTAATGCTTACGTTAGAAGACCGGTCCAGCCCCCGATTCGATTCGATTTGGTTCAATACTTGGGCCATTCTTGTTCTTGGTTTACATTAACGATCTTCCCTTTTTCATAAAGAACTTATGTGATATTGTTTTGTTTGCAGATGATACTTCTCTAATTTTTAAGATTGACAGAACCTTGAATAATTTTGACGACGTTAACAAGGCAATCGCGCTAGTTCTTAGTTGGTTTACAACTAACAATGTAATGTTAAATCCTAAGAAAACTAAATGTATCAAATTTTCACTACCCAATGTCAGAGGCGTTCCTACGAATTCAAGTATTTTAATAAATAGTGAGCCTGTAGACCTTGTGCAGTCAACCACATTTTTGGGTATTACTGTAGATTCAAAATTACAGTGGGGTCCTCACATATCGTTGTTAGCTGGTAGATTGAGCTCTGCAGCCTATGCAGTACGTAAAATTAGACAGTTTACCGATATAGCTACTGCAAGATTAGTATATTTTAGTTACTTTCACAGTATTGTCATATGGCATTTTGCTGTGGGGTAAGGCCGCGGAAATTCAATCAATATTTGTGCTACAGAAGAGAGCAATTCGTTCCATTTACAATATGAAATCCCGAGATTCTCTTAGGGAACGTTTTAAAGAGATCAATATTCTTACAGTGGCTTGTCAATATATATATGAAAATATAATGTATGTTCGGAAGAATATCAATACCTGTGTTAAAAATAGGGATGTTCATAATTTTAATACTAGAAATAAAAATAAACTAAAAGTGTCTGGATTTCGGTTAAAGAAAGTTAGTGGTTCATATATGGGGAACTGTATACGATTTTTTAATAAGTTACCTGACGGCATTGATCAATTACCAATGCAAAGGTTTAAAACTCTTGTTAAAGTAAATCTGATAAAGAAAGCGTATTACAATGCGATGTTAACGTTAAGTGAATGAAATGTTCAAAGTACTTTGTGAGATGTCTCAAACATACCATGAGATCACGTTGTTTTATACAACATAATTATCGAGTTAGAAGTTTTTACCTTATTTTTTTCCAGTATGATTGTTTGATGTTTGTGGGATATCTCATTGTCACTTTTACCTTTTATATTTGTAGTTTACATGTTTTGTTATAATTGTGACATTTGAAAAAAATATAAAGAATGAACAAATATGGAAAAAATACATCCCCGTAGAGTTTCTTGGTGCTCTCTTCTCTAACGGGCGTATTTCCGAAGCACCGGTAGAGTCAGAAGGGTATTTCCTTTTCCAGTGTGAGATTTAACTCTGTTGGCACATGAAAGGGAAATTTCCTTTTCAAACTCAAAGAATACTTAGTTTATCTAAATTTGGATTGATTTGATCTTTTTATAATATTTTATGTATATCTCTTTGTTCAGGAGATGTTAATTTTGACTTGTAAAAGTGCTATTATTTTTGCCTATTTACAATAAAATACTTTGACTTTGACTTTGATTCAGAACCTTACGATAACTCAGCGACGTTCGATACGGTTAGATATTGTGTGATTCAATTCATTTTTTATTCACAATAGTCGAATCATCGATGAACTTATCGAAATCGATATCAAATCGAAACTGACGTTATAAAAAACAGATACAACTGCGGTAACGCAATTCACAACGCAGTTATCGAAAAGAAAAAAAATATAATAAACTACCCGATATAATAAAAAAAGAAGGAAAACAAACAACATTCCATAGTAACCTAAAGAACTTTTTAATTAATAAATGCTATTATACCCTTGACGAGTATTTAAATGATAAATCCACATATATAATTAATTGACATAATAGATAATGGCTCGGTTTGCTTGCTACTTTTTGCTATACCCTGTGAGGGTCATATGTTGATAACTACACCTTAATGCCTGTGTTTTTTATGTTTTTGCAATAAATAAATTGAAATTGAATTTAGAATTTCCGAACGTTCGATTATTTTCTTCGTTAACTTATCGAGTGAAACAAAGCATCCGATAGAGTTTGTGTTATTAACGTATGTTTTTGCTAGAGGGAAGGTGAAGGGGAGCGCAGGGAGGGGAGAAGTGGCAGAAGGGTAGGGGAGGGGAAGAGGCGGGGAGGAGAGGTTTTTGTTAGGGGGAAGGGAGAGAGGGCAGGGGAGGAGGAACTCCCATTCCCATCTCTTTGCCCTTCCCCATTTCCCCTCCTCTTCTCATACCCCTCACCCCACAACCTAGAAAAAACGTAGTTTATTTACAACACAAACGCAATCGACGATAAGTTAGCGATTCGATACCGAATCGAATCTTCAGGTTGATTGTTCTGAATAACTCGAAAAGAAACGTACGATACGAGAACGATATCCAATCGAATCAATTCTGTTCGTTATCGAAAATTTCTGAATCGTGTGAAATGAAGTAAGCACAACACTACTTACAAAATGTGGACCATTCCTAACATACCTTTTGTCAGTTTAACAGAAGTTTGGTTTGTACCTACATTAAGGTAAGTCCTGCGGACGTGACGTAATCTATGACAAGGTTACGTCAGAACTTAGATTACGACGACCTAAGAGTTGGATAAGATACGTTTTTGAACGAAACATGGGAGTAAGCCTACGTTTCCAGGACCGAAAGTACATAATATATATACATCTTCTTCTTCTATACAATAAAATTGAAGTGTCTGTTTGTAATGTTAAAATAACAGCTTTTTACTAAATGAATGTGAAAGTACATATATACGGTACATATAAAAAAAAAAAATTGTTAAAATATTTGACTATCTGTTTGTTCCAGCTAATTTCCGAAACGGTTGGACCGATTTTGACGGGACTTTCACTGGCAGATAGTTGATGTTATAAGGAGTAACATAAGCTTTTATTTAGAAAACCGCGGAAAGACGCGGGCACATCTAGAATACTAATAAAAATACTAAATTCATCAAAATCAGTAATTTCTAGAGATGGGCGTTATCGTTAATTTTTGGCATCGATGCGCATCGTTATGACCCATACACCAACCGATGCATCGTTGTTTTCGGCATCTATGCCAGCCGAGACGTGATAAATTTACCGCTTGGCCGAGGCTAGCGCAACGGAACTTTTGTAAGAGGACGGTGCCTGATATTAACATAACTTTGAAGTTACCTAACTACCAAGTGTTTTGTTTATAGTTACGACCAAAAACATATTTTGTTGTTCCAGTTGAGTCAAGGTGAAATGAGAAAAAACAAAGAACAGTTAAAAAGAAAGTTTTCAAAAATATGAGTTTTTCTAATTAGGAGTTGGAAAGGCGCGTCCTTCGTTCATTGAGAATAGACCCGGCTTTGGAGAAAATCCGTTCACAGGGTACATAGTTTATAAAAATAGTACACCTTGTACGGTATATTTCAAAGTCGGGTATATTTTAGAATGACGAAGCCACCATCCCGTCGGAGACCTTAAGTTTCTCGTCGTCGACTTATTATTAATATTTACAAATTCCGATAGTATTGTCTTTTTTATCAAAGTGGTCCCAAAAAGGATTTGCGGCTCTTTGCCGTCTCGACATGATAAAAAACTGTAACTGGTGAAAAACAAATGAATGCGTGCGTAATGAGTATATTTTACAAATGATCTCTTGGTCATAAAAAAGACAATTACAAAGGTCTCTATCCTGTTCGTTAACTTTCTAACCAGATGCGAAATCCCGTGATCGTGGGAATTGGTCGCAGTAATCGTAAGGAATGCGACCAAGAGCGAGCGAGCAAGACTATAATGTTCTGTTGGTCGGCACCGCATCGGTGGCATCTGTGATCTTTTGTGTTCACGTTTCTCAGAATCGGATGTTAAGAGCATCCGTTTTACATTAAATTGGCATCGGTAAGCCAATCACGAATATTTGCGAGAAAGTGTTCGTATCGTTAGCGTAACCATTTTGTATGAGATTTGATAAGCGCCTCTACCGGGCGTTAAACAGACCTAATTTCGGCAGCAGAAATACTATCGTGTCGCCTGCGTATCGCCTTCGTATCGCATGCCTAGCGTAACCTAGTACTTTTTGTATCAAAACATCGATCACGAATATTTTTTTGAATGCTACGGTGAACGTACGTAAATTTATTCACGTAGATTTTGTCAGTGAAAATACTTTCGTAAGGTATTGAATTACAATAATATTGTTTAATTCTAGTATTTTATAGTTTTTTATGTAGGTTATGGGTCCCTTATACGGACGAAAAAAATATTTTTGTTCGTTTATCGAAACGCATACCTCCTTTATGTGTTTATTAGTCTACTAGATAGCCAAATACGAAATTTCAACTTCCTACGTTATTTTTAACCCGGGCCGACAGGGCCTCAAAGATTTAGAAAATATTTGCTTTTTTTTTTTATTACTGACTAGGCAATCGTTTGACCACGATCTCACCTGATGGAAAGCGATGATGTGGTCGAAGGTGTAGCACGCTTGCCTAGTAGATACCTATTCACTCTTGACTTGAACACACCTGGGTTATAATTTACCGGAAACACTGACGAGGGCAGGGCATTCCACTCCTTTGCAGTTCTTATAATAAATGAAGAAGCGTAACGCTTCGTTCTTGTGCGAGGTATTTCAACCATGAAAGGGTGGCGCTTTGCTGATCGTCTAGTCGTACGGTGATGGAAAGGTGATGGGGGAATCAGGTTGTGCAGCTCTTGTGCACACTCTCCATAGTGCAATCTGTAGAATACCGCCAGGCTTGCTACCTCACGTCGATGCGCCAGACTTTGAAGCTTACTCTTTACCAGAGTGTCATCCCCAATGAGCCTGATAGCACGTCTCAATTGAATCCAAAGACTCGAGCTGATACTTGGCAGAATCGTCCCAGAGGTGGCAGCAGTACTCCATACAAGATCGGACCTGTGCTTGATAAAGATTCAACAGCTGTCGCGGTGTGAAGTACCGCCTAACATAATACCAAGTTTTTTTGCAGCTACCTTGGCTTTGGATTCAATATAAGACCCAAAATTCAGGTTTGATGTGAGTTCTACACTCAAAAGCTCCAAATGGTCGCCTATTGGTATTGTTACACTTTGGAAAGATGGAAAAAAAAAAGTTAAAAGTGAAAGTGAAAGTTTAAAGTGTCTCTTGAATATAGTTGTAGATGATCACTTAAATCCACTATGTTAGATAAATATCGATGAAAACACAAATGTATATAATGCTTATCTTGTAATTATAAAATAGATACCTACAATTTTTATTTAAATTTTAAGGATATTTCCTCTTCAGTCTGTTTTTTACAGTTTGGATAAATTTACTTAGTTCTTGCACACAACGTAATAAGAACTGAGTCTATTCTTCATATACGGTAATCAAACGATGGAAGCATGGAAGTCTGTAATTAGTTTAACAGCTCTTTCATTAACTGTTTTTGTGCTCGAAACCTTATTATTAGCTTGCACAAACACTTAGTTTTCTTTCCATGAAGATACATTTTCTTGAAGGAAACTACTTTCAAGTTTTTCAGTCGTAAAAAAAACTTTTGCTCTTGACAGAAACGAAATAGTAGATTAAACACTATTATGTACCTATCATATAGTAGATTAAACACTATTATGTACCTATCATATAGTAGATTAAACACTATTATGTACCTATCATATAGTAGATTAAACACTATTATGTACCTATCATATAGTAGATTAAACACTATTATGTACCTATTATATAGACCCAGACATCTGTTCCTTCGATGGAACATATCTCTTTACGGAATCACCAAAGCTTTCTTTTTGTAAGCTTTTACAATGTTTTTTTGGTCTGCTCATCAATATGATTTTTGGCTGAACTTATTTAAAGCCACTTAGGAAATCAACTTTTCAACTTTTTCGTAATCTTTTGAGGTCATTAAAACCGGTGACGGTGACCGGTTGGTCTCGTGGCTAGTGATCCTAGGTACGTAATCAAACGGTCGCGGGTTCTAATCCTGCATGGTGCAATCATTTGTGTGATGAGCAGAAATGTATGTTTCCGAGTCATGGATGTTATAATATTCGTATCTATGTATGTTTATCCGTTATCTTGTACCCATAGTACAGGGTATCCTAGTTTGGGGCTAGGTAATTGGTGTGGAATTGTGTGTTTTTTTTTTTTAATCTTGAATCGGGGCTTTTACCGCCAAACCACACACAAGCTAGGGCTTCACACAAACGGCCACAATAAATAAACAAATATCTCGTAAAGCTTGTTTGTCCTTAACGCTCATTTGAAACTGGGACTGCAAAAATATATTTTTCAAGAGTAAATATAGCTCTTGCCATCCATCATGCTTGATGCATTGCGCCAGGAGGTCTGATAGAGATCCACTAACTTCTTAACACAATAAAGAACAGCTCTGGTAGGATTCTAGCCATTTCCCAGAATATATTGCACTCCCGAATGACAAGATTTGCTCTTTCATTAATAGTTAATTTAAATTCAAGTACCTATATTGAGAAATAAAACTGCGTGAACTTGACGATTACACATAATTCCTGTTATTCGGTGAGATAGTTGAGTCAACCAAGAAGAAAAACTTTTTTGTTGTTTATTGATTTCACTAACATCTTCTAAATATAAAACAATTCGTGCATACTACCTGACAAGCCGATACAAATGACAATAACAGTGAGAAAGCGCTGCTCCTGTGACGCAAATTGTATGGATAATGTTTCCGTGCGAGTCGGCACGGGTTGCACTGTTCCGAATAAGTTAAAAAAAAAAACAGGTGTTTAAGGTCCTAATGAATAAAACAATATTCTATGCGTTGTAAAATTAAAACATTGAAAAATAAGGAACACCCTAATGTAGGTACATAAGTTAAATAACATTTTTTGTAGCCCTATGTTTCTAATATGAACATATTAATTACTGAGCAAAAGTCGAGGTTATGCTACTAGAAAACTTGTGTTTTAAACGTATAAAAACTGTTTTATATTCTCAAAATGGAATGGGGGGCTTCTTATTATTTAATTTGCTACAAGATAAATTGAAAACAAGAAGAAGAAAGTGAAAGAATGCAAACAAAAACATATTTTTTTCAGTCTTAATTCTAGGTACCAAGAATGTTTAAAACAAGACGGATTCCACACCGCTAAGAAAACGAGTGAAGAATAGCAAATGCCTGCTGTGTATAATATATAATTCAAGATCTTTGTGTAGAGCATCGTGTTTTTATCAATACAAAAACGGTCACTCAAGATATGCCAATACTCATAATCATTTCTCTAAGCTCAAGATAGTTGTCTACGATAAATATAGGAAACCTTATAACCTCATACAAAGATATTGAATTATGCTTACTGCTTTATACTACCTCTATGGGTTCATATCTGCTGACCGAGCAGGTCATTAAATTATATGTCAACTTTAAAATTAACCCGTCAAATGTTGCAGCATGCGGGGCGTTTAAATTTAAGAGTTTTATCATCAAAAAGTTATTAACACTCTTTTAGTTGAATCAATGCTACACTATTAAAAAGTAACAAGTACCTAAACATAGCAATTTATGTGTTAATGCACACAGTGTGCTACATATGATTTTTTGACTGTGATAGTACCTAGCCTAACTACTTATGTATCTACTGTCAGAGATATTAGCTGTGATATTAGTCAAAGGAATGGTCTGAACATATTCATGGATTTTATCATATCCGAATCAGAAGAACAAGCAAACTAATCAGTCTCATCGCCTCCTAACATTTTAAAAGAAAATGGTAATGAGGTACGAGAAATAATCTAAATCAGTTTTGCACTGCACTGTTACAGGGCCTTCGCTTCTCGTACTTGTGGTCACTGCTACCTAAATTATCACTTGTACATGACTATAGAACACTAGAGAAATAAAACCATTGATTTAATAAAGAATATATGTATTAAATCAGAACTATTATTGAAATCCCATCCCACCTTTTCTGTGCATGAGGACATCAGACAAGCGGCAGGAGAGATGTGGAACAGAGTGGCTCAGGAAAGACATGAATGGAAAAGGTTGGCGGAGGCCTTTGCCGATTGGCAAACAGATCTACAGAAAAGAAGCAAACAGTAGATATACAACAACATACTTAATTCTCATCTATTATAATCTTTATACTATGTAAATAATAGATCCGAATAAATGGCTATATTATTATTATTTAAATAAACAAATTTATTGAAAAATCTCTTTCATTCTGTTTTCTAGGCAAAAAAAAAAAAAAAAAAAAAAAATAAAAAAAAAAAAAAAAAATAAGGCAAATAAATCTAGTTACTGGTACATTTGTTGTAGGTACCTATTTAATAATAATTGGTGCTTGTAAGTAGGGAGAAAAGGATGGGCTTTCTCCCTTTGACTAATTTCTCTAAAAGTAGGAAAATAGCTAGTTAGGTACTTATTAGTGGTATGGTTTAACTTTAAAAGACCCACCGTACCACCAGGGGTACAGTTTTTTGTCCGTTTATTTTAGTGGATTTTTAGTCGTCCAACGAATATGTCAGTCTCATAGTATACACACTAGTTTCTAACCGCTTTTGACCAAACTATATGTGGACTGATAGAGCATCCCTGCTGTGCCAGATGTTTGCGCAGCTAAGATGCTCTGGAACAGACTCACATCAAGTTGGTTTACATTTACCACCTTAAATAATTCCTCTCTCATAGGTGCACTCCGGACTTATTCATTACATCAGAAAATGGTAGACATCTTTCGAAATACCACTTAGATCACAGTTGGGGCTATTGTTTTTCTTCGTTAAATGTTTAGAGGCATATGTGGAGTGCAATCTATGAGTAATCACAATTAGTTTCCTACTCAACTTCATATCGGCACAACGTGGTATACGAGGAGGCTCACTTTGCATTGTTCTGTACCATATTCATTTTCTCGAGAGACAATATCAAAATACTCAATACTTTGAATTATCTGCCTCCTCATTACCATGTGTGCCTACATGTGAGAAATCCTGCAATCTCAGGGTCGACTCTCCCCCCCCCCCCCCCCCCCCGCCTACCAGCACTAGAACAGCACTGCACTGACTAGAGCTACAGATAGTTCAATCAAACCATTGAATTAATAAACAGTATATGTATTTAATCAGAACTATTACATAAATAAAAAGATTTATTAAAACTTCTTTCAACAAACAAGTGCATCATCATTCTTCTTTCTATTGTTTGAGAAGGCTTCCATTCATTGTTCATCAGGGATCTCCACAACAATAGGTTGGCTTGTCCTCAGGTGTGCCGATCTGAAACATTACATAGGGAGGAATAAATAAGAGATACCTATTCAAAACTACTGGGCCAACAAGTCTACAGCTTGTGACAATGTCTTCCTCATCAAAATTATAACCTCTTTCATATTTTTTCACCGTCTCGGTAGAGAGTTAACTATATTCTTTGATCACCATTCTGTCCACACATATACTTTTATGTCATTCAGACATTGTCTTTAATTGGCAAAACTATGTTTTTACCTATCCTTGTACAAACTTTAATAAAACAGAATTTAAACGAAATGAATACCCGCTTATAATACATTTAATTTTAAAATCAAAGTTTACTGCACGTAGTTGAAGGAAATGTGTATATAATAGTATGCAATAGACAGAAGCTGTGCCATGTAGCTGTGCAGGTGTTTGTATGAAGACTTGCAGCTGAGAAGCCTCCACTGCCCATTGAAGGAAGAGCCGGCACAGAACTTGGTGCTGTTTGCGCACTAGGTGTTTATTGGTTTGTTTGGTAGACTCCTCCGTGTTCCTGTACCGTATTATTGTTTGCTGACAGTCGCCTCCTTGAGCTAGTAGGCCATACCATCGGTGGACCGCCTAAGGACAAGCTCAATGCAGTGCTGTGCAAAACTTTACAGCTTGATATCCTAAGTGAAAATACAACCATCATGGGCAGGTGTGATGCATAGCATCAGGTGAATGACTTGCTTGTCACATTACTTACTTTTTGTGGTGGAGCTTGTTCATAATTTGGCATTTTGAACTGTCCGCAGTGCCGTCACTTATGTTAGCATGGTTTGTATTCATCATCATCATCATCATCATCATTTCAGCCTTTAGAAGTCCACTGTTGAACATAGGCCTCCCACAAAGAGCGCCATGACGAACGGTCTTGTGCCACCTCCATCCACCGACTCCCTGCGATGCCTACAATGTCGTCCGTCCAACGTGGGGGGGGGGGGGCATTACCACTACAACTTGCTGTCAGCTCCTTTCACTGACGGCCATGACATTCCAAAGGGGATTTGGATAAATCTCCATGTCTAGAACATAAATTCAAATAAGTAATTACATTTAGGAAACACAGGTAGTACCTTTTCTAAATTATCTACATTATGGGAAAGTAGTAGGTACTTACTTTTCGATGATTCCAATCCAGTAACATCACGTTTGGGAGTGGCTTGTTAACAAATTCGGTAGTTCCGAAGGCGCTTAAACTAATTTAAATTAGTCTTTAGCTTAAAAACAACGAGATCCTCAAAAAAAGGGAATGAATTCGTATTTGTGAAATAAATTCGAAACCAAATGAAATGTCAACGAAAGAAATGTCAAGAGGAGTCGTTCATAGACAATTTGTAAAAAAAAAAGGAGTTTTCACAGAATATACATTATATTATTAGGTTTTCAAACAAACTTTTCATTCTTTGTTCATTCAATTTGGCCGGCTTTCGGTCAACCGAGCCCATCCTTATTTACATTAGAAATACGTCATTAACGTAAGGACGCTAGTCCAACGCAAGTTGTTGTGATGGCGACTATCATCTTGCTATGGTAAACACGGTACACATGCGATACGAATGTTTGAAAAATGTTGTTATGCTTGGCCTACGGATGCCAGCATCATTCCGATGCCCAACAACGTTTTTTCTGAAACGGCCATCTCTAGTAATTTCTAATTTAAAAACACCGTGACATGTTTATCGGCAAGACGCAACGCGTCAGTAGTACTACTAAATACATACTGTTTTTAACCCCCAACGCAAAAAGAGGGGTGTACATACATACGTTAAACCTATAGTTTAACGTATGTATGTGTGTAGATGTCTATCTGTGGCATCGTAGCTCCCAAACAAATGGTGCGGTTTTTTCTCTTTGAAAGCTGATGTGATTGATGATAGTTCTTAGCTATAATATCGGGGGTTATATACATTTTTAATTTGTGCTTCTTATAAATAGAGTGAAGTGATATTTACTCACCCAGACATAATACCTGGTCCTGTTGGATAGATCGAAGTTGCTGGCAGCAAGGTCTTTTCGCATCAGCACGCTCATGCGCCGGTACTTGTCACGTTGTGGCGCAGACACCTGGCGCAGGCGTTTCACCCACTACAATTGCACAATAATTAGGTATTTGAGATGCTAACAAATCACATTCTTATATTTATGACAGACCTCATGAGTCATGATGAATCCTGTCTAATGAATAGCACAATTATCACAATAAATATAACTTCTTAGTTTAACACGTCCCGGTGCAGTGCTGTATTCAAGATAGGCAGTGAAAAAGTTCATACAAAATCAAATACTGTCACAACCGTACTGTCAATATCACAGAAAAATCGTATACAAATGCACTGGCGTTGCAATCGTTTTTTTGTTTGTGTGTGGGTATGGCACACATTTAAAGCCCATAACCACTTTATATTTGACAGTATAGCAACGTACTTTCAACCTTATTTCCTAGACAATAAGGTTTTTACTATAAGCTTATAAATTTTCTACTGTGGTAGCAGTGTTTGATGTAAACTAACTTCAGAAATATGCAGCTATCACCACACTGTCATTCCTCATACTCTCTAAGTCCGGTCACAGCCGGTGCCGCCCCGGATTGTGTTAATCAGCTTACTATAATAATTATTTTAAGCATTATCAAAAAAATCTATTTTGGTTTTGGAAAAAGGATCATAAAAAGCAATTCTTGTCATCTGCCAAATTGACTTCTAAATATAGCCAGCGGTTGAAAAGGCCCTTTCAGCTTCTACTCTTGTCGGCTTTACTGTCAAGAAATAGACATGATGAAAAGTATGTCCTACTTCGTACTATTTACTCAAATCATATCAAGTTTCAGTTGAATTCATTCAGTAGTTTCGGCGTGATGCACGGTCAACATACATACAGACATACAGAAAGACAAAAATGAAAATAAAAAAAAAACAGTTTTGGATTCAGTATAGAATATAGAGAACCCTCCATAAAATAATATTTATCACTTCAAAATTAACATATATTTTGACCCTTATGCCGCAGGAACCCTTTATTTTTCCGGGATAAAAAGTATCTTCAATTTTAACCCATCATATAAACCATGACTATGCCAAGTTGCCACTATCCTGCATGAATCCTTTACTTTTTTAGGATGAAAAGTATCCTATGTCCTAACTCATAGTATACCAAGTTTCATTTGAATTTATTCAGTAGTTTCGGTGTTATACGCGGCCAAGATACATACAGACAGACAGACAGAAATTAAAATAAAAACAGTTTTGGCAGTATTGAATATAGAGAACCCTCCAAAAATATAATTTTAAATATCTTGAATGTACAGATTTGGACCTGTTAGTTTTATAATAAGTGTAATAAGATAGATGTTGTTACTTCTTGCTAGATTTGTAATTGTAATTCTTCCTGTAATTTCAAATCTTTTTCAGTGATGGTGAATCTTAGTTCTTCTCTACTATTTCATCCACGTTTTACCTACCTACTCATGCAAAAGAGCGATTGTTTTTCTAAAAATTGGCATCATCAGATCTGGTAAATGTTTAGTGTTGCCGGATTCACCGGAATACAGGATCTGGTTTTCCGGATTGCAATCCCTAATCATGCTACACCTTCGGCCACATTATTGCTTTTGATCAGGTGAGATCTTGTTCAAATAATTAAATAGTTGGTAATAAAAAAACAGTAATTTATTTACCTGTAGCTCAGAATCCTGCTGGGCATAGTTGAGTTGATCAGCACCAGTGTCACATGGCTTATAATTGGGCATTTGTGCGGTATCAACCAAATTAAAGACATACTCCAGTGAGCGTGGCACAAGGCCAGGGGAGTTGACGGTGCCCATCAGGGTATAAGTCTTGCCAGAGCCCGATGCTCCGTATGTGAGGAGGGTAAAGCTCTCACCCTCAGGAAGCTTCTTGAGATTCTCTTTAACCACCTCTTCAAATATTTCCTGAAACAATTATTGTTTTACAAGTTGCATCCCACGGCTCTGGCTATGCGGAAATGTTTTCAGTGTAAAAATACTATTTCCTTGTCAAATTTCATCAATATTGTTTTAGCCATTTACAAGGCAAGGCAATCGCTATGAAAAAAAAAACAGATAAAAATGCTAAATATAATATCTTTGGAATTCATTTTGGAATTTTGTGGGCAAAATTAGCATTCTGAAATGTTATGGATCACCGTTCATTTTTTTGCATAGACAGTTACATTGACTTACATCGAAAATGCCACTTTATACTGTAGGGAATAGGTTGTTTGGTTTGGAAGGATTGATATGGCAAAAGTTGCAAAAGTGTTGAAAATGTTCAAACCAAATGGCTTATTAAAAATATGCATTTTGAAACTGCCTTAATGCCCTCATGCCAATCATAATCATCATAATAATCATAGCATTAGCCATGAAAAGGTAATAAACAGTTTTACTTTCGCATTTATAATATTACTGTAATAATATGAAAGAATGCAAAGCAGAAATCGTCACAGGTGTGCAGGGCAGCAGAAATGGAGCATCCTGACCGATTCTGCCTTAAGCTTTAAAATGTGGAGCAGAGGAGGAGCAGGACTAGGCTTTGCGTACCTGTAGCAGCTGGCATCTTTTAAGCCATGAACCCTAATGTGATGTTATATGGATAAAAAGAATGAGAAATGCCAAGTTAATCTTTTATGTACTTACTTTCTGACTGCACTGTTCGTCGAATATCCTTGAGAACGTGTACATCCTTGACACATTGTGCTGGGTGCGCCTCCCATGGCCTGCTGTAGTCGTGTCCATCGATGTCACTAGGCATCTATCAGACTTCACTTCGTACAAGTTGTTGGGGACATTACAGGGCTTCATACGTAAGTAAACCTGTACCAACTCGGGCTCCTCCATCTCGGAGTCCTCTTCGAACTGCTCCAATAGGTTTGTGCCCTTCTGAGGACGAGGTCTCATGAAGGGATTGTGAACCAGCGGAGGCCTGGGCTCTATGAACGACGGTATGTCCCGCCGCGATTCATCATTGTCGGAGAAACGCTGTTCCATTTATAATGTAACACTACTTCGGAATCAAGCGAAATAAATTGCACAAATTATAAAGTATTATGTACAAGATAAATTGTGGAAATAAAAAAACAAACGAAACGAGACAACACAACAAAACGGTCCGTCCGATTCAATCCAATTTCAAATTTATTTTTGACGTTTGAAAATGAAGATTTATCATGTTGGTGAAACTGAAAAAAGACAGATTAAAATATATTTTTTAGTAAGTGAATAGTTTGCTAATTTAGAGTTCGGATTGACAAAAGAGTGTTTTGGGCAGTTTCTATTGCCATTTTTGCCATTAACGATCCTTCCCAAACCGAACGAACCAAATAAATCACCTACTGCTAAAGACACTTGAGTAAGAGCGGTTCAAACGTTCTAATTTCAAAATGGTGGCAACAGTTTCGAGAACTTAGCAGCCGCGGCACGCTGAACCGCGGCACGGAAGTTGCGCTCCGGCCCATTTAACTTGAGATTTCTCAGAAATGGTAAAAGCGTGATAAAAATTGATAATATGGTATGGCAGTTGAAGTATTGATCGACCATAGACGGAAATTTTACTCTAAGCGTTTTAACAATAATTTCCTACAGCGATTTAAACACGATCTACCCCTCCCTCTGAGTAAAAAAAGAAATCTAAAATATATATGTATCTGAAAAAAGCGTTTTAAACATATTTTAATTTGGTTTAAAGTATCGGAATATTTTTTTATAACTAGATTTTACCAAATCTATCAATACAAACATTTGAGTACATAAGTGTACCTTTAGTTGAACTGTTGACACGCTAATAATCGAAGATTTTTTGTCGATAAGAGCAACGATCGATTTTATAGGAATTTTCATACGAAACCACACGATGCCTTAAAAATGAAAGTATCTTAACGGTTCAATGCCACAAGGTAAACCGTAAAAAAACGCCACTGAGTAGCGCTGAACCACCCTTTGGTTAGTATAACTGGCACGTCATCTAAACATATTTGGCGTTTTTACTGCTATCTTTGCACATTTGTTTCAATATAAAAGGCCTATAGATAGTCGACAAACGATAATATCACCCGCCGATGATTTTATCTCTGGAATTATATAGAAAGGAGGAGCAGGAGTTGAGGGGTGGTGGGGGGTGGAAGGGGTGGGGAGAGGAGCAGGAGTTGAGGGGTGGTGGGGGGTGGAAGGGGTGGGGAGAGGAGAGGGCTGGTACCCTTGCCCCCGCAGGTGACGGTTAGTTTATGAGATATTTCAGTTATATGTTTATAAGAAAACGGATGTTTAGTCGCCGCAGCGCAGCAAAGGCGAAAGCAGCGGAAAAAAACACATTCAAGTAATATTTAATTTTATTTACGGCGACCAAACCGTCGATTTGTTACCAACTTAAAACTGAAATATCTCATAAACTAAGCGTCTCCACGGAGGGGGGGAGGGGGGGGGGGGTGGTACCTGGGGCAAAAGGCTATTAAAGCTGTTAAAGCCAGAATTTGTTGAAACCCCATTAGGAAGTAAAAATTCTTATCGCGAGAAATGAAGATTCCTGATAGGAATCATAAAAGAAGTAGTATAAAACAAGACCTGAAGCTCGGTGCTTATCGTCGATATAAAGGACATGCCTAAATCAATCATTATAATTAAAGAGAATGAATGTCTGCCCATTAAAACCCCATGTTGAGCAGTCCTCCACCGAGCTGGGGCACGATGGGGTCACGGTTGCATTCTACCATCTTGCCCCAGTGGCAGACCCAATCAGGCCTCTCCGCCTGTGTAGGGGCAACCTTGCCCACCAAAATCATCCCTCACCACGACCTGTGGGGCCGTGCAAGCCGATGGAGAGTCCCCTAACTCTCCACCAGTGATCCCACATATACGAAGGAGGAGTCGCCTCCTCCGATGCCAAGCGCACAAGGCCCCACCTCCACGTCACACTCCCAGCACCTAATCCATCATTCCGAAGTATGGTAGGTCTGAGAGCGGATCCCTCCTCGAGCCGGTGCCAAGCACCCGGGCCCCACCTCCTCGAGCTGGTGCCAAGCGCACAAGGCCCCACCTCCACGTCACACTCCCAGCGCCGAATCCATCATTCCGAAGTATAACAATAATATTTATTCCCAAAAAAACAATATGGTATAGCTACACCTTCGACCACATCATCGCTTTCCATCAGGTGAGATCGTGGTCAAACGATTGCCTAGATAGTGATAATTTAAAAAAAAAGAAGATGATTATTTGTATGTTTGTTTGTAATGGATAAACTCAAAAAATACTGAAACGATTTTAAAAAATCTTTCATCTAAAGAAAACTATTTTGTCAGCGAATAACATAGGCAGCATATTATTTTTCAATAAAATTAGAGGTCCCTACAAAAATTACAATAATGTAACACAATGTATCAAAAATACAGAACGGAATGACATATTGCCATGGAAAAAAAATGACATGGCCATGGAAACGAATTAATAACAAGTCTGTCAAGTACGTGAGAAATAATGCAGTTGTATATGGTCAAAACACCAAGATCGTTGCTGCCAAAGATTTTGAATTACGCTTACTACGCTTTTTTTATTAGATGTTACGATGAGTGGGGGTTCAGTTTATCGAGTCGAAATTCTCTCTCAAATAATATTGCTCGTATCTCAAAATCTATTGCATTTGATGGACAGCGGTTGATCATAAATGTAGCAGTCAAGTCTACGTGACCCCACATGTATCTGGGTAAGTTTGACTCATCTAGTATAGTGCGGCCTCTTTTATATTGTCCTATTTAGTCGCTTACTCTTTCCGTTCATTTGAGGACTGTAAGGTACGGTATACTCAATTTTTATTCCTTTTTCTTCACAAAACCTTTTAAAATTGTTTGACGTGTACTCGCCTCCGTTGTCGCATCGTATCCTCTTTATTTTTATGCCTTTCTGTTTCTATATCTCTTACATACCTTTTTAAGTTATATGCAGCTTCGGATTTGTTTGCGAGTAGGTAAGTTTGAGTAAAATGTGCGTTATCATTCAATATTGTCTGACAGTATCTGAATCCCTCATCTGTTGGTGTTATCATATGTCCAGTGATATCTGAATGTATCAGTTCTCCTACATATTTTGACTGTGGTTTCGTAATTGTTTTGAAAGGTAGTCTTGTACTTTTGTTTCTCATACAAACATCACAAACCTGTTTACTCTAAGGCAGGTTCATAAACTGTAAGCCTTTATGATTGATATGTCCAAGTTTAATATGCCAAAGGTTGTACTGAATGGTGACTGGTTGTACAAAAGAAGACCTGAGTAATGCAGGTCTTCTTTGCAATAGTTACCCTCATACTCATCTTTATGTAGCTGTAATGTCAATATGTAAAGTTTTCCTTTTTTCTCTCCTTAGGAAATTCCATTTTGTGACTTTATTATTATTTCACAATTTTTGAATGTTACAGCTTTTCCTTTGTTAATGTTTTCAAAAAGCTAGCTACTGGCTGAGGGCGTTGTTGTTGGCAATAAGAGGTTAACCAACCTTCGATTTGCTGACGACATTGTCCTGTTTTCTTCCTCAGCCACAGAGTTACAACAAATGCTTGAAGACCTAAGCAAAGCAAGCCTCGAGGTTGGACTCAGTATGAACATGTTAAAGATCAAGCTCATGACAAACAGCACCAAGCGCAAGGTATGCATAGAGGATGTGGAGATTGAGTATGTCCAGTAGTACGTATATCTTGGTCAAATAGTTTCCTTTCAGGCAAGACAAGACAAATAAGTTGCTAGACGGACCGAAAACGCGCCTAAAACGTAAACTCATGGACATGTGCATTCTCCCCATCCTCACATACTGCGCTCAGACTTGGTTTTTGACTGTTGCACAAAGGTCCACGCTCGAGGTTTGCCAGCGAGCGATGGAGCGCAGTATCTTGGGCGTAAAACTGACAGATCGTATCAGGAATACAATAAAGAATACTGCGCTCCAAGACCCAGATCGCCGATGTAACCCATGCTTAAATGAGACTGGGCTGGACAAGTCTGTCGTATGTCAGACGAGTTGTGGGCTAAATCCATCACGGAATGGATCCCGCAAGGCGTCAAGTGACAGAGTGGACGGCCTAGATGACGGTGGCGAGACGAACTTGACGTGTACGAGAAAGAAAAGCGAACTAAAGCAATAGACCGGAAAAATTGGAAGGAGGGAAGAGAGGCCTTTGCCCAGCAGTGGGACGATATGGGCTGATAATAATAATAATAATTAGTTCACTTACTGAAAGAAGGATATATGTAATTCCATGCACGAAAAGGCCTTCAATTGTGATGGGTTTGTCTCCATATAATTTTAAATAGCCTTTCTTTTTCGCTCATAAGACATATCCGTTTGCTATTTTTATTTGTATTGGTTATTTGAATTCAGTCACGTTTATCATAATGTTTTCATATTTCTCCTGTATAAAGTTATGAGTGGCTCCTGAATCCACAACAACAGTTATCTCTGTTGATTCTGTGTGTAACATGCATTCTGTGAGATTTCTTTGTGTTAATGTAACAAACATCTCTCCATCAACCGAACTCACACTTGCCTGTGCTGTATGTCCATGACCTCTTGACCTCCCTATAAAACCTGAGCGTCCTCTACTCCTCATTCTAGATCTTCCTCCGCCTCTACGTAATGGTTGAGAGTTATCAGTCTTTTTATCACACTGATAAGCCATGTGTCCTGTTTTTCCACATTTGTAGCATGTAAAGAAACTGCTTTCCACTTCTTCACTTTTCTTTTCATTCAATTTTAACTCTGCATCAAGTAGCCTTGATTTTACAAAATCTAAAGTTAGTTCCTTTTCGATGCTCATGGTTTCCAATGTTGTTATGCCTGTATCTTCGGGTAATGTGAGGAATGGGTGAGTTAATTGGTCGCTATCTTCCATTGTGTTCCTGGTTTCCTTTTCATTGAGACAATACACCGCCAAACTCGGTGCATTCTCGGTATCAGGATAGCCAAGAATAAGTGTATCGCACAGACGTTTCTTCAGTTCTCGGAAAGCGGTGTCACAGCTCTCATCCCAACAGAAGGACTGCTTCTCCTCAGTGAGTTTGTGTAAAGGCTTAGCAACATCAGCAATGTTCTACACAAACCATCGGTAATAAGAGCACAAGCCTAGAAATGCTCTAACTTTTGCTTTGTCTTTCGGAACTAGCCACTCCTTGACCGCGATGATCTTCTCTGGGTCAGTTTGCTCCCCTTCTTGTGAAACCACGTGTCCCAAAAAGTTCACTTGCCGTCTGAAAAATTAGCACTTTTTCGGACTCAACTTCAGATCGCATTTTTACCATGACACGTTCCAGGTTTCGAAGGTGGTCTTCAAACGTGCGCCCCAAGATGATGATTAACCCAGTGATTAGCAGCTCCATCAACCTTTCAAAAGTTGTAGGAGCATTGCATAATCCAAATGGCATTACATTAAATTGCCATAGACCCTTTCCCGTAGAAAACGCTGTTTTCTCTTTATCCTTTGAGTGTATCTACACTTGCCAGTAGCCACTCTTCAGGTCCAACGTTGTAAACCATTTCATCCCCGTCAGCGTATCCAGGGTGTCGTCGATCCTTTGTAGGTGATAACTGTCCTTCTTGGTAACATAATCGACGTCATTAACTTGGTCGACGATAATCCACACAGAAAAGTAAATTGCCATCCTTCTTTTTGACCAGCACCACAGGAACGCACGACGGACTGGATGAAGGTTCTATTATGCCGTCCTTCACAAACCCGTCAATCATGTTTCCCACCTCCATTTCTCTTGCAACTGGCAGCCTCATTGGCCTTTGACGGATCGGTAACTCGTTCCCTGTGTTTATCTTGTGCTGAACTAATCCCGTCTTCCCAATGTCAGCATTATTAGAAGAGAAGATGTCCGCGTACCGAAGTAACATCTTCAAAGACTTCGCAACTTCCTTTTTGGAAAGATCCTTTCGGCAATCTTCTAAAAGTTCCGACACATTAAATCCACCATTATGTTTAATGCCACTGGATGATTCTTGGCACTGTTGCATCCAATCTACTTCCTCGTGGTTCTTCATTAGTTGGGTTCAATATACGCAATGCTGAAGTGTTGGTGGCCTTCACCAAGGTCCGTGCTACCACCCAAGGTTGATCATTTTCCGATTTTTCTAGTAGTACGCATCGATGTTTTTGCCTAGGATCCCGTGGCTGACTCACTGGCACGATGGTTTCAGACCTGGGAGCAAGGACTATTTTCTTAAGGCAGTAGATCTTTCCCGATGTTCCCCTTTCCATGAAGATTTCCTCGCTGCCGCATTTCAATTTCCTTGCTTCACGTCGATCTCACAATGATGTTCTCTCATGAAATCCAAGCCAAGAATGCAATCATCGACTATGTCGGCTACGATGACTTCGTCACAAAATCCTTCCACCGAGTTTTATATCCACCTTCTTTTCGCCATGGATGGGTATGTGCTGACCAGCCCCCCGATTCAGAACCATTCGATAACTCAGTTGTCGATCGATATAGTATTATTTATTCTGTGGATTCGGTTTCAAATCGTTCAATTCATTTCTTTTTCATTCACTATATCGAATCGAATCGATTCGGTTCGCTATCGAAAGGTTCTGAATCGGGGGGCAGTAGCTGTCTAATTGGCTCGCAGTTCCCGAAAAAGTCCCCAAGAACACTATTTCTAAGCTTGGAACTGATCACGGTTCGAGAAGCACCCGTGTTTAAAGTCAGTTTACATGGTATACTATTGATATATTGATGATTAGGCTGTTCCCGTCGTGAGCTTGCGAGATTGAAATTCTGGGGGCTTTTTCAATACCAGCCAGTACCCGCCCCACGGTCCTGGCGTTTATTCGTTTCCCTGAGTCTGTTCGGTGGCGTTACTGACCACCCGCACTTGCTGAGGCCGATCTTTCTTGCCAAGAACTCGTCTAGGGCAGCTTAATCTCAGGTGGCCCCTCTCTCCACACTCGTAGCATCTGGGACTAAACTTAGGACGAGTGTCACTGGGAGATGATGCTACAACTTCCCTGATGCGGTGAGCTCGAGGATCTTGTCGTACGGCCTCCACCTCCAAAGGATGGGCCAGGGCGTCCTTAAGGGATTCGTAATGCCCTCACTTCCAGATCTCGAATCCCATCAACAAATGTTTGGACCAAAATCCCGTCGATGAGCGCAGGGCAGGTAACGACTGGTATACCTTTCGAACCAGCTTTTCAATGTCAAGAGCCCACTGTTATAGGTGCTCACTATTCCGCTGAGCCCTATCCTTTAACTGAGCACAAAACACGTGTTCCAGGTGTGCGTCCCCGTAGCAAGATTCTAGCGCTTCAAGCAGCTGTTCGTAGATGGCATCCTTTCCAAGGGCCTTGAGTATAGTTAGGGCCTGGTCACGAAGGCCCAGTGTGAGTGCAGTCATGGCCTGCGCTTTACTCCATCCGTTCGCCTTGACAACGGCCTCTAACTGGATCTTGTAGGCCGACCATGAAGAGTTTCGATCGAAAGGCTGCCCTTTGAAACCTCGCGCCGAAGACGTTGCAACAACCGAAGCTGGTGTTTCATTCCCAGATTTCAGGACTTTTAAAGTTTTCTTCTCGTCCGCGATCTGGGTTTCAGTTTCGGAGAGGCGGCTTTCAGTTTTGGAGAAGTGTTTCTCATGAAGATGTACCTGCTCCTTTACATCTTTGAGTTCTTTCCCAAAAGTTGCATGCAGGTCTTTTATGAAAACAGTCTGCTTCTCTAGCCGACGAGCTTGCTCGTCCTGCCGGCGTGTCTGCTCCTCCTGTAGGTGAGCCTACTCCTCTCTGTCACGCTGCAACTGCTGTTCAAGGGGTCGGGCCTGCTTCTCCTGTTTACGAGTCTGCTCCTCCTGTTTGTAAGCCTGCTCCTGGAGCAATGCCATTAAGCCCGAAAGGTCAAATGAAGACGGCACTACAGAAGATGGAGAATCTGCAGATGGACCGTTGGATGGTCCGGTAGTCACGGCAGCGTCCAACTCCGTGGTGGGTTGATTGTCACCACTATCAGACGCTCGTAATGGCGAACCAAACCGTATTTCGTCCACCTTCGTTGCCGCGCCGCACCCGTATGTACCTAAATACCGCGCGCTCTGGAAACTCTGTACATACTGTCATGATTTCCAATTTTATGTTTAAATTGAAGGGTTTTTGCAATAGATTTCGAATTCAATTTGACTAATACTTCAGAAATATTTAAAAAGCATGACTACCGGAATGTCACATGAAGGTGGCGCCACCTGGCAATCGTTTCCCGTACCACTATTCTACAGGAAACTTTGTCTCACGACGATGGCGTCACTTTTTTCTTGTAGGGTAAAAGATTGTGAGGAGGTAGTTTATTCAATTCTTGTTGAGTATCGGAACGGAGCAGTCAACTGTAAAGTAGAATATAAGTGACCATTAAACATACATATGTATTATGTCTGTTATTTACTACAAATGTAAAGTAGAATATAAGCTCTATCCTATCTTGGCAACTGGCTACTTAATCATGGCCTATCCCTTTCAGCCTCCAAAAGTTCTGTTGTAGTTTTTACCAAAAAAAGAGTTATCCCTCCGATTGAATTACTCATAGGTCAAGATATAATTCCTCAGTTAAACAACACAAGATTTTTAGGCATTAAGCTTGACTCCAGAATGACAGGTACTCCCCATTTATAGTATATTTCTCAAAAGTGCGAAAAAAATATTAATATACTTCGTGCCCTTTCTGGAGTTTGGTGGGGTTCCCATCCATATTCTCAAAAACTACTATATAATGCTATATAATTAGAAGTCACTTTGATTATGGATGTTTCCTGTTAAATAACTGTAATAAATCTGGACAAGATAAAATCACCAAAATTCAATCTAAATGTCTGAGAATTATCCTTGGAGCCATGAAATCCTCCCCTATTAACGCAATGCAGGTAGAGTGTGGAGAACCTCCTCTGAAAATACGCAGACAATTCCTTTCCGATAGATTTATCTTTAAATTAATTCAAAACTCTAATCACCCCCTTTTTCCAAAATTAAATGGTCTCTTAAGCCTATATGATTCACATAACCCTGATAAAATCCCTTGTTTACTACTTAGTTTCATTAAGTATACTAAACTTCCGAACCCAGTCATTCAGTATACAACCAATACCCTCTATTTAACCCCATATGAAGCCCTTATTTTTCAACCTAATATTCTTTTAGACTTTGGCATAACCAAAGACACATCTAACCCCCGAAAGATATTCAATGAACAAATTTCTAAAAAAAATATTGGATGGCACACCATATATACTGATGCTTCGAAGCTCTCCTCCAACAGTGTTGTTGGCGCAGCAGTATGGATCCCTTCCTCAAAAATATGTTTAAGTTTTAAATGTCCTTCTTACTCTTCTGTATTTACCGGAGAAGCTCTTGCTCTTCTTGAAGCTATCCTCCTTGTGAGGTCCCATAACCTCAATAACACAATTATTTTCTCTGATGCTAAGAGCTGTCTTCAATCTATTCTTTCCAATACCTTCCGCTCTATATCTCGATTCCCTCTAATCCTCAAAATTAAACAATCTCTTTTAGAATGTCACAACCTTGGAATCAATATCATCCTTGCTTGGATTCCAGGTCATTGTGGAATCCCTAGTAATGAAACAGCCGATTCCTGCGCTAAAACTGCTTCGCAAATTGGCTCTCTTGAAAATTTTAAAATATACTCCCATGACCTTTGTCTTCTCCCTAAAGTTCATCTCAAAGATTCTTGGTCGAAGTATTGGGAAAGTTCCAAAAAACAGAAGGGCAAACACTATAGTGACATTCAACCAGAGATCCCTAATGCTCCATGGTTTTTTAAATTTCGCATGGCTAATAAAACTACCACCTCCACAATATGCCGACTACGATTGGGTCATTCATGTACTCCTGTTCATTTGTCCAAACTTAGGATTAAGGATCATTCTATATGTGAATGTGGTCTGGACGAAGGAAACGTGGATCATATATTCTTTAATTGCTCAAAATTACGACGTTCCTTATATGATATCCTCCCTCCAACTATCCCCCGTCCTACTTCCTTCAAATGTCTCTTATCCCATACCTTTACCCCATTAATTAATTATATATTATGTAAATTTATAAATATAAATAATATTAAATTATAATGTTTTCCCTAAATTCTAGATGATACTCCCTCTACACCACCGATCACATTCTTAGAAATATCGATCATATTATTAGAAATCACCATCTCCATAGTTTATGAAAATATCATAACGGACATTGGCAGAATTGTGACAACAAGCCACAGAGGCCATAACCAAGAAGTCAAGTCAAGTCAAAGGATGGGGGACAACGTCATACATATCTAGAGGCTTCAAAAGAAATAACATGAAATAGTATAAGAAAAACGCCCATTGATTATAAAAATACTTACCAAACAATGATTTTTAGAAACACTCGTTTCTTGACATTCTAGAAATGTCGTTTGGCGGTACATAATATTGAAGACTGGCATGTGCCTTCTGATGTTGAAGGAAGTATATGCAAGTAAAAAAGTGAGTACTAGAAAAGGAACTTATAAACTGTAAATAAATAATAAGTATTACCTACCGTACAGCTGTTTTTCTGAAATACTCAATTATGTCTTGTTTATTGTTGTTTGCAAGTAAACACAACAATAGATTGATTGGTTGCAGCTCTAGGCTCTGATGATTGAGTATACAAACAAAAAACACATATAGTTACCTACTTAATTACAGCACGAATTTTTAATGATTAAGAATTCACTAACTGATAGTGACAATGTGTGATGCAATAATTAAAAAAAAACTAAGCAACAAGAAAGCACACACATGTACAGTAGTCGCAGTGGAAGTATGTGACTCGGAAGTTAACTGCTAGTAGCTGCGCAAACTGCAATTTTTCAGGCGCAATCCCAATGTTGAAAGTGAAGCAAGAGCGGATCCAGCCTTCGAGTCAGGGGGGGGGGGGGGGGGTCACACACTTATATCCAGCCTGGATAGGTTCCTAAATTATATAATAGAAGTTGTTCCCCGCGGCCAAGGGCAGTTCCAGAACTTATTAATGGGAGGGACAAATTACCTATGTATGTATATTTGACATCTCTCTGTGCTTCGGAGGGCATATTAAGATGTGTCGATCCTGATTGCTATAACAATAATTGATAGTCGTCATGCTGCGCCAGGGAGAAAAAAAACATCCAGCTCCCCCAAGTGAACGAAAAACATCAAAGAACAGACGTGCAAAAATATAGAGCTATATATAAAAATATATCAGAAAATTTCAGAACATTATAAGCGCGAGCGCAGCGAGCTCGAAAAATTTGAGTTATTTCTATCAGTGTAGGTATTAAAATGAAACTCCAATTTTTGAGCTATCTGAGTATTAAATTAATCATATTATCTTATCATTCCAAAACATGTAAAAATATGCATTGACATGATTAAAAGTTACGAAAGTAGAGATTGTGAAAATATTGAGCAAATATATCAATAAAAAAGGAAAAAAAACAAATCATCCAAAATATGAAAAAAAAAACAAGCAAACGGAGCAAATGCAAAAATTTTGAGCTATTTCGATCGGTGTAGAAGTTAATAATATTTTCTAAATCATATAAAAAGAAACATTGCAAGAACTAAAAAGAGCGAGCGGAGCGAGCGCAATTTTTTTTCCCCGTTTCTTTAACACAATACTTACAACACGATTGAAACATAACTCTTAATCAATATTAACTTGCATGCATTGAAATGATCAAAATACATCGAGAGTAAACTCGAAAGTTCTGAGCTGTTTAATTTTATGTTAATAAAGAATTTTATGTTTGCAATCCCCACATCTTCGCTATTTTGAAAAGTTTCGAAAAACTGAAATAGACAAAAAAAACGTATAATTATCGAACCCGCTCACAAAAACATCACTGCAAATTATTCAAAGAAACGCGAGCGAAGTGAGGCAAATTTTTTAAGGTTTTCTATACAAGATAATTTTACATAATTCAAGGATGTTTATTTGCAGTGGGTCGCATCATGCACAAGTGCGCATCTGGACATTGTGCGAGTACATATGATATTAAATTGCATATCAAGAAGCGCGAAAGAAGCGAGTGCGTTTTTTTTCTTCAATTTAGTTAGGTATTCCGTATCACATAAAAATGTTGCACTATAAGAAAGCGCGAAAATCTAGACATAATAAATATTTCTATCAATGTTAAAAGGAAACATAATTCCAAATCATATTAAAATAATTAATATCTTGCATTATCCCATAAAGAGCGCGACCGAAGCGAGCGCAAACATTCTTGGCTTTTCCTATACTTAGTTGGTTTGTCGTACGAGGTTGGTTTGTGGCCTATGGTGACTGAGTTTGTCAGGCCACCCGAGGGCCTCTGTGGCTTAACGAAGGCCATTAATCAATAAAAGCCGGGACCGATAGCTTAACGTGCCCTTTAGAGTTGCCGCGAATACTCGCTATTATTCGGTATTCGTCATTACTCGACATTATTTTGATATTCGTCGAATACCGAATAATAGCTAGTATTATTTGGCATTCGGCGAATAGTCTAAAATAAACTTTTAACGAACAAAAAAACGAATGAGTTAAAAATAATCAATTTTTATTATTTTCCGTAATAAAACAATACACAGTATCAATTATTAGCTGTAATAATATGTGCCTGTGCCTATCATATTAATGAAATTAAATTAGTTAGGCTTTTTAATTAATATTTAAAATCCAACAGAGGCAGATTGTGGTGCAAAAAAACTATTTTTTCTGCACGTTCGGGAGCAAGTCGGTTTCGCTTTTCCTCATAAACTAAACCAGCCTCGGAAAATAGTCTTTCTGAATAAACAGAGCTTGCTGGTGTGATTAAGTATTGTTTAGCAAGCTTACTTAAAGTAGGAAATCTATTCTTATTGGTACTCAAAGCCCACCATTCATATGGGTTTATTTTTCTGTCAGCCTTTGCTAATGCGATGTAGTGGGTGATTTCTTCAGCAGTGGCATTCTTGGGTTGCTCTTTAGTAGGCTGCTCTATAGATGATTCTTCAAAACATGCCCAAAATAGTTTATGAGTTTCTGAATCGACATGCTCACTTTCATTGTCTAAACGAGACCTTTTGGATGCCGTTTCTGAATCCGAATCATCATTTTCGTCATCTAAAGAAAGCCTAAGCCTTCTCTGAGCGCAGCTCTACGGATCCGTTCAGCTTGGGTAGCGTCAAATAAAAGTCCTTGTAGCGGGGGTCTAAAAATGTCGACCAGTAATATGTCTTCCTGAAGCATAGATCGTCCAAGTTAAAACGGGCTAGCATATTTTCTATTAACGCCTTTCTAAAATCATCAACGTGTGCAGTTTGTTGAATCAGCGCATCTTTCATTAGGTATCTGGTTAATGAAACAGTGCTAGGTATCACATCTGATATAGGTGCATATGTGGAACTCGTGATTTTCGTTATCTCTTCGAAAGGTTTTAAGAGCTTTAACAGATGTTCTATAACCTCCCACTGATCACTGGTAAAATTTTCAAAATTCACGCTCCTTGATTCTGAAATATACACCGAAATTGCTCTTTTTTGCTCAAATAGACGCTCCAGTAGGTAATATGCTAAGTTCCAGCGAGTTTGAATATCTTGAATCAGTTTATGCTTAGGAAGTTCGAGCTCAGATTGAATACTTTCAAGTTTTGTATATTCTGAATGATTAAAATGTGTCACTATGCGGCGGGCACTAGTAAGAATTTATTTTATTGGAAAACTGTTATCTAATGCATTATTTATCACCAGCTGGAGAGTATGTATGAAGCAACGCTCTGAAGGAAGTAGAGTTTCCTTAACTCCTTTAACCATATTCGCTCCATTATCGTGAACAATCGCTTGAATTTTAGAGATGATCATGAGATGAGATCCCATTTCGTTACACACTGTAACAGTTCTCTTTTGATATTTTCTGATGTGTGTGATTCAAGAAAATGAGCCATGTTTAGAACGGCATGATTCAGTTTGAAGTTTTCTGATATCCAGTGTCCTGTTAAACTCAGAAATGCAGCATTATTTACAGAAGAAGTCCAAAGATCGGTAGTGAATGCTATAGCTTCAGCCCTTTCTAACTCGTTTTTTAGTTTGCTAACCACTCTCTCATACATGTCTGGAATTATTTTCTCGGTGAAATATGTCCTGCCAGGAATAGTGTTTTGCGGCAAAGCATTATTAATAAGACGTTTAAAGCCCGCATGATGATCGGCGATGGAAAGTGTCTCGTTGTCAATAGCGATCATTTCACCAATCAAGTAGTGATATTTTTTTGCTCGGCTATCGTTGATGTCCCAGAGCTTTTTTTTTCAAGTAGTTGTTGCAGTGACGGTTGCACCAAAGGCTGAATGGGCAACTGGGTGGATGAGGAAGTACTTGGAGATGATTATGCGGGAGCATTATGTTGAGCATGACTACTTGAGCTTCCATACATTTTACCATACTCATCTGGGTGTTTGAATTTCAAATGATTCTGCAAAGCCGTCGTTCCTGCTTTTTTTGCTGCTCTACTTATTTTTACACCACATAAATTACATTTTGCACTGTTTTCTTCCTCTTCAAAATGTAGCCAAACATGAGATTTTTTTTCTGGGTTTGGCATGATTGTTCTTCTTTTTAAGTAACACTTTAACTAATTAAGTATTCAAGTCTTTAATTCAATAGCAATTTTTAATAAGTATAGAAAGAAAAAATAAAAACGTCAACCGATGTCAAAAATCAGATTATAAATGCGTGCCGCCTACCTTAAACACAAGCGTATTGATTGAGAGGGAAATCCCCTACAATAGTAAACGCTGGGTAATACAAAACGGGGTATTCCCCGTAAAATATGTACAAGAAAAGAGTTGCTAGCATTTAAAAATTAAAATACTACATATATATGTAGATATGTATAACATGATAGATTTCTTTAACTTTATTGTTTTCTTTTCTCACAAGCTTAGAAGAAATTAGAAATATTATTAATATGCCTTATTTATGTCGAATAGTAATGTCAAGTTATTCGACTATTCGCCAAAGTGAATGGCGATTAATCGATATTCGACTATTCGCTATAACAACTATTCGCGGCAACTCTAGTGCCCTTCAAAGCATTTCCTTATCCGCTCGATTGATTCTATGCGCAACAGTCACTTTTTTTGTTTTCATTGATCATCGCAACTAACGCTACAGTCACATTTTTTGTTTTCATCGATCATCGGACCACTCGATAGTGACGTAAATTTTGCCACTAGATTTTGAACATTATTGACCTCAATAATCATTCAAATCTAAGCGTGTTTATATAATTATTTTGCTTCGAAACCCACAACATAAACACTTGAAATATGTGCCGTACCTATTTAGCTCCATAAATCACCAGTTTGTTTATCTAAGCGCTCAATGAAGTGGTCATAAAAACTGTTTGTTTACGCAAAGTTGGCGCGGCCAGATGTGTCGCGTAGGCCTTCTTTTTTTTGTGGGTTGACAATCAGATACCTGTGATCTCGGCAAGTACCCAATAAATCCCCAGTTTGCAGCCAGATGTGTCGCGTCAATCTTCTTTTTTTTGTGGGTTGACAATCAAGTACCTGTAGTCTCAACGCATATACAATCAATTACCAGTTTGAGGTTAGATGTGTCGCGTCGCGAGCGCGGAAATTTTGAGACATATTTTAAGTGTACAATGTAAATATGATAACAAAACAAATGAAAATAACAAATGGACATTAAAAAAACTGAATGACATAGGCCCAGGGGGGGGGGGGGGGTCATGGGGGTCATGGATCCACGCTTGAGGTGAAGACAGCATTGTATAACTGCCTCGCTCACTCGATTACGTTATTAGCATTTTCTATTTCACTCTTACTTCATGTTGTTTTACCCCCACAGCAGTACCTACGCAATCGTTCACAGAGCCTAACTTCACAAACATATAGATAACTGTACAAATTCTACCGGAACTGAATCTTCAACGAGCCCTTTGTTTTTATTTGTTGTTACTATTTGTGTATCATCAAAGTGGACTGAGCAAACTCTTGCATATTTACTTGGTACTCAATTTGTTTGGCCTGTTGCATTTATCCATTGTTGGTTTACAATGTAATTGTAAATTAAATAATTAATTGTATATATAGGAAACATGAAATAAAATAATTTTGTTTATTATTTTATTACATATTGTAATCATGCCTCTTGTGTTATTTTAATATCAATAATAGGAAAACGTAAAAATCTCGTTCCGGTTTCCATATTCCATACAAAAATATCGTTATAATTAAACACTAATAATAAATACTATATATCGTTTAAATTAAATTCCAATAAAAACATTATTTAAACATACCGAAAATACCTATTAAGTTTATTTTTGATGTTTCATGATACAAACTACAAAACAAAATCATTACCCTATAAATTGGGTAAAACTACTTGCCATTTTATGGAAACATTCTCCTTGTTACTGTTTAAGGTTATCTTACCTTTGATTGCGACTAATTTACTGGAAATAGGTGACTTATGACTATGGATTAAAAATCGATACTATTGTGAAGAATATTACGAATTTTATTTGAGACGAGCTTGTAGCACATAATATTAAAAATATTAGGTGAAAAGTAATACTTACGCGTGGAAGATAATTCCAGGATTTTTGTATTTACTAGGTCTTTGGCAGCCAGACACACTACACCCAATCATGGTGTAAACTTTTATAACACTAATGGAGTCCGTTTCTCACCCAAAATATATTCTAAAACTTTAAAAATACAAAAATACTATTCGCCAACCGATCATTATGACAGCTCATACACAATAAAAAGGTTGCGCGTAAGGGATGCAAGATAAATAGCTCTGTCCCGTTCTGTCTTAGCCTTAGTGTATATCGCTCGTTCTTTCTATTTGTAGTGGCATCATCAACGCTACTTCTGCCCTAAGGCAGCAACCAAGTTCAGAACTGTTTTCGATCAGCGTTCGTTTTCTTTGCATGTTTAGATGGCATGTTGACGAGAAAATCGACTTTATTCCGTCAGGCATAGGGTCGTTTTTCATTCAGCTTGGAAAGGATCGATAGTGTGAAAAGTTGCAATAAGGGCAAAAGTGTTGTGAATGTACAAAGTTTTTGGCTTGTTATAAATGTACATTTCAAAACTGCCCACAACGCCATCTCATTATCTCGAACGCAGGGGTTGTGGGCAGTTTTGAAATGTACATTTTGAACAAGCCGTTCGCTTTGAACATTTTCATCACATTTGCTATTTCTGCAACTTTTGACCCTACCGATCCTTTCCGAACCGACTAAAAAACGACCTTATGCCTGCCGGACTAAAGTCGATTTTCTTATGTCAACATGTCATCTAAACAATGAAAACAAACGATGATTGAAAACGGTACAGAACGCTAATTGACAAGTTTTCATATTTCATAAGGCAATGAAATTCAAAAACCATTTCGAGATATTGCTCCCTGATCATTATTCTTATTTTTTCAAAAATTTTAGTGCAGTAACTACAAAGATATTAAGTAATAACTCTCAACCAAGCAGAGTTCGGCGGAATAATAAAATACAGGTGCCAGTAAAGAAAAAAAAATACTACGCTAGAGCCTGACTTTGACAGATTAATAAATGGTTTTTTTTCGAATGTGGCTTCGGTAATCTTGTTCATTCCACCTTTCATTGTTGTATTCTGGCAGTTACGTCATTTTAGAATAAGCTCCTTTTTAATAATTAATTTCTCGGAAAATATAGTTTATATTGGAAAAAGAAAAAATTATCTTATTTTTCAATATTCCTTCTGAGAAAAAAAATAAAATAGTATTGTTAAAAATTTGAAATGTTGTCAATTCCGCCCACAAATGTCTAAGGCGAACGCCAATAGTGATTTAGTGTTTTTAACAGTTATTTTCGCCATTTGCTTCAAAACTAACGGCCCCATTCATTAACACGGAACATCATCCCTGCGTTCGAGATGATGAGATGGCGTTGTGGGCAGTTTTGAAATGTACATTGTTAGAAAGCCGCTTTGAACATTTTCATCATTTTTGTCAATTTTGCAACTATTGACACAACCGAAAGTTTCTAAACTGAATGAAAAATGACCCAATGCCTGACGGAATAAACTCTAGTTTCCTATGTCAACATTTCATAGAAACAAACGGTGATCAAAAACGTTCAGAACGCTAATTTCGCTCACCAATGTCCATAGCGAACGCCAAATGTGATCATATTTTGTGTTTTTAAGTATGATCACATTTGCTACAAAATGAACGGCCCCCATCTCATCATCTCGAACGCAGGGAAAAATAACACAATCTGTCAATTTTTTACAAATGTCGGATATGTAGTGGATTCCGTATTGTTTCACAATTGTTTACTTTTGATAATTCTCGAAATAGAAACATTCATTCAAGAATGTGTTTCTCTTGATCTTGAATATAATTTCCATTTCGTTATTTTCGTATAAAATCAGTTTACTGTTATGGGATCGTAGATACACGCCATACATTAGAGTGAAGAATTTGTGAAAATGTGATAGTTATTCGGTTTTGGCGTCGTGCCATAGTTTTAATTGCAGTTTTAACGGAAATAGGCGTCATGAAGTGGTGTACATTTGTTATTTTCGCGCTGATATGTGTGTACCCGGCGCTGGGGTATTGCCCCTCGTTATGCTTGTGTAGGAGCAACAAAGCTTCGGAAGGGGCGTCAGCGGAGCTCCAACCAGGGGAACTTCTGAGGCTCAAATGCGGGGGCAGCCCTGCACAGATAACTGAACTGAAGGAAATAGATCTAAGCAAGTTGTGGACTGTTGTTGTCAGTTTGTAAGTCATCATGTTGATAGAAAGAATTAAAATTTTAAATGTGCCTGCTTTTAAATATTACATATATCATAAGATCTAATGTTTACGTAAATACATTTTTCAGGAATTTATCTGGAAATGCTATCTTAACACTATCCAGGGAACTGTATCTGCCAAATTTACAGAAGTTGTAAGTAAACTATTGTTAGTTTGTGATATATAATTAGAGCACACGCACACTCTTCTATGGTAGAACATGTTCAGTTAATAGTGTGTCATTGATTCATTTTTTTTGCATACCCTTCCATGCTTCTTTATAAGACTCAGCATCAACATTACTCAATTATTTTTGTTCCTAGTTGCAACATGTAAAGATTTTGTCATAATTCCCTGCTAAATGATAGATTCTATCAAAGTAGTACAGGTGACTATCATTGTAATAAAAGTAAAGTATGTTTTTATAGTTAGAAATTATAATGATAACTAGGGTCTGGAATTTTCGTAGCATTTTAAATTTGTCAAATGGATGCAAGTTTATCGACTTCCAACTGTCAATATATTTCTCCACTTCCGATACGGAGCGATGGAAAACTGCACACGAGTTTAAGAGGAAATGCAGGTTGTAAAATCATGGACTCGAATTCCCTTACTTCTTCAAATTGACACGATTTTAATTAAAAAAAACAATCCTTGTCACTAGAAAGTATTCTCTATGCTAACTAGTATGTTTTACATTTCTATAAAAAAGTTGTTGTAACTCTTGAAGATCTTCATGTCAACTCCTTGACAGAATCTTTGTTTATCAATAATTATCTGCAATCTGGGACTTAATGACGTGAGTTCAGTCATATGCTCTGCACCAATGACTTTCCTATGATTTTGCAGTTTTCGATCACTCTATGGAGAAATAACTAACTAACTGTGTAACTTGAGCGTCTCCAAAATTTTTGCATCAGGTTCATATTTGGCCTACGCAAGTATGACCATGTTTCCGAATTTCGCACTAAGCTCAAGTGGCTTCCCATTCGTCGTCGCTGGAATGCTCATATATTGTCCCTTCTCTACAGTATTTTGTGCAACCCCTCTTCTCCGCGCTATCTTCAAGATCGTTTCCATTTCCTCCACACTTCCAGCAATAGTAGACTAAGGTCATCAGATAATCTCATGTTAGAGACCCATGTCCACAGAACGACTTTCTACGATTGGTCATATTCAGTTGAAGCTGTTTGATTGTGGAATGAAATGGACTTATTTATGGTTTATGTATTTATTTATTGGTTGAAACCACCGTCCCTATTACCTCCGTTATTCCTTTCCATGTACGGTTGTCTGGAAGAGATCGCTCTGAGCTATAAGACCGTCCATTGTGACACTTTTCTTTTTTCTTCTTTTTTTTTAGTTGTAATATTTTTATTTGTGTTTAAGTCAATAAAGAGTTTTCTATCTATCTATATAGATAGAAAAAAAAAGCGATCTATATAAGTGATGGTGGCCTAACGGTTCTATAGTGCAATTTAGAATCCAACGATACCGGGGTTCAAAACCTAGGCTCTGCACCAATGACTTTTCTGAGTTATGTGCGGTTTTCCATCTTTCCGTGCTTCGGAGGGCACGTTAAGCTGTCGGTCCCGGCTGTTATTGATTAATAGCAGTCGTTAAGCCATGCCAGAGGCCCTCGGGCGGCTTGACAAACTCTGACACCAGAGGCCAGCACTACCTCATACGACAAACAAACAAACAATCTATCTACATCAACAATCGGAAGTCAATAAACGTGCAATCCCTTTAATGTATTTAAAATGCTACAAAAATTCTGGACCCTGATGGTTACTTATGTATTTCTTATTATTATTTAGTTATACAGTTAATGTTGCATGACACAGCAGAAAATAATTAAATCACCAAGATAGGACTTCTATGATTTTACGTTTGACCTACTGGAACCCCTCGTGAGACTAACTTTTGACAACCTTTCTAGAGCAATGTTGATGTTTTACTAGATCTCATAAAATCTTTCTCAAATTAATTTAATAGTATAAAAGTGTAATTTCTTGTATAAATTCTATAACTTTACAGTTGTAGTCTCACTAATTCTGATATTGATTTTTGAAAGAATTTATATTGATTTTTCTAACACGGGAGAGCATGCAAGGAAACTTGACAAAAGAATTGGTGTACACGCTATAATGTTAAATACACCTTTAAGGGCCTATGCACACGGCGTATTTTATACGCGCATTTGTTTCTATACTTTGCAGCGCCAATAACGTATGCCAAAGCTGCGCCTGAATCTCGTTTGAAGCGCATATACTTGCGTCATCGGCGCGTATAAAATACGCCGTGTGCATAGGCAATAACTTACAAAAAATATTTTCTTGAGCTTATATATTACACACTTTCATTATAACTGAAACTTTTGTGATTAAAACACACAGTTACTCATTTAAACTAACCTAATCACATTAACCATATTGGACTGTGCGCTGAATATAACTATACCACAGAATAAATAATAGTACTAGCCATACATTGATTTGATGTGTCCATGTTTGACTGGGCCTATTTTGGATTATGTTTTTTGAGGGTTTATTGTTTGCTCGCGTCCGTAGGATTCAGCCCTCAATGTCCTATACGTGACCCTCGGGTGGTGCCAAAAGAGCAACCGAATCACCTTGTGGTAGGCTTTGGCCGCCGGCTTTTTATATTACCACCCTCTGGACAAAGTCTTGATGCCAAACGATTTGTCGTGTCCCATCATGATGTTGAGGGAACCCGTCCGGATGAGTTGTAGGATGCAGTTGTGTTGGAAGGGTGGACCGTGATCGGAATCATGGGGTTTCTGCGTTGGTGGCCTTGCTTTGGAGGGTAGCGGGATCCGAAGGACGGTGTTCTCTGCTGGCCGACCGCAAGTTGTAGGGGGCCCAAGTAGTAGTTTAGACAGCTACGAAAGGCTGCCCCGCCGCTTTTGAAAAATCCTGAAATGATCCATTAGGCTGGCTGCCGACCGGATGTGAGGAACTGATGTATTATTTCAGGGGGGTTCGGGCGTCCCCGCGGTCTCCACGCAAGTTCTTCAATGGCGTAGTTATGCCTTGACTTCCGTGGGTTAGCCATTCCGACATCTCGTTTGCTATTACTCATCAACCTATTCACAAAAACACATCATGAAAAAAGTCCAAAGAAGATATAAGTTAAAACGGCAGATGCACGTCCTCACACTTAAAGTGGATCTTGCGAATATTCGCGGGATTCACTCCAATCTCCAACCGGTCCATTATCATCTGGAGACCTCTAAGCCCCACTTGTTCTTCTTGTCGGAGACGCAGATAGGATGTCCAGCTATATAGCCAGGCTATATCTTGGAGCATCTATTTATCCCAAATGCCGGCGTTTGTGTATACGCCCGTGATGACATTTGCTGTCCGCGTCTCCGAAATCTTGAGCACCCTATCTTCTCAGTGATTTGGGTGCTGGTGGACACGGGCATAGAGAAAATTATGTATGCTTGTGTGTACCACTCACACAGCGGAGATCGGGGGACGACTTTATTGGTAGACTATCTAGGTGAGGCGGCAAGTGTGGCCCAACAGCGTTACCCGTCTGCTCAATTGGTGTTTTTGGGGGATTTTAACGCCCACCACAAGGAGTGGTTTGTCCCATCCCAAAAAACCGACCAGGCTGGTAGAGAGACGCGGAAGCTTGCTCTGGCGTTAGATCTCTCTCAGCTTGTGTAGGAGCCGACACGGGTACCTGACGGTGACACTGCCAACTGTCTCGACCTGTTGATGACGACTGAACCAGACCGATACTCCGTATCAGTATCCCCACCTCTTGGTAGCTCTGATCACTGCCTGGTTAAGTCCGTCTCAGTGTATTCCCCATCTGATCCTAGCCTTAAGGGAAATAGGCGCGTGTGGAGATCAACAACTGAACAACTCAGCAGATTGGGACGAGATGCGGCAATTCCTTGCATCGTACCCTTGGCGGCAAACATGTTTCATCTCCCAGGACCCGTCGATTTGCGCGTCTGCTGTTACAGAGGTAATATGTCAGGCAATGGAATATTCCATTCCATTCAGTCTTTCCAGCAAAGCTCAGTCATGGTTTGGATCCAGCTGTGATCATGCTGTGGCTCTAAAGCGTGCGGCATATCTAGACTGGGCTGATGCTCGAAAGCGCAAGTCTTCTGATATTCGGGCTAAGAAGAGAAAATTTAACGTTGCCGCTAAGACCTGCAAGAAGATACTTAGGAAGGCCCATTTTGATCACGTAAGTCGAATTGGGGCCAAACTGGCTTCATACCTCGCGGGTAGCAAAGCTTTTTAGTCCCTGGCCAAGTCGGTCGAAGTAAACTTCTGCCGCCCCTCACTACCACCATTGCTGAAACCTGATAGCTCACACTGCTGGAGACAAAGCGAATTTATTTGCTTCTCTTTTTGCAGAAGCCTCGCATCTAGATGCTTCTGGCAAGACACCTTCCTGCCTTCCTCATTGCGGGGTTTTTATGCCCGAAATTCGCATTCGCCAGAAGGAGGTTCTCAGAACGCTTCGAGCTCTAGATGTGAACAAGGCCAGTGGTCCTGATGGTATTCCAGCGATTGTGTTGAAAAACTGTGCGCCCGAATTGTCTCCCATCTTAACGCGTTTGTACCGCCTCTCTCTTCACTCAGGTAAAGTTCCGAAGAGCTGGAAGCTTGCCAATGTACAACCAGTACCAAAGAAGGGTAGTCGTGCTGATCCGGCCAATTATCGTTCCATCTCGATTACCTCCTTACTCTGTAAGTGTATGGAGTGTGTCATAAACATTAGGCTCTTGGCATACCTTGAAGACAATGCTCTTCTCAGTGACCGACAATACGGATTTCGCCGAAACCGGTCTACTGGGGATCTTCTCGCGTATGCCACTCACGTACTGAGCGAAGCCATAGAGATGCATGGTGAGGCGCTTGCCGTCTCCCTTGACATATCGAAGGCATTTGATCGGGTCTGTCACAATGGCCTTTTAAACAAGCTTCCCTCATATGGTTTACCTGTTGGCTTATGCAATTGGATAGTTGATTTCTTGAGGGAACAATCTATTCGAGTAGTCTTAGAGGGCTGCTCGTCTGATCAAATGGCTATCAATGCCGGTGTACCTCAGGGATCGGTTCTCTCGGCTACACTGTTTTTACTGCACATTAATGACCTTTTGAAGCCCGGTACCTTTGGGTATGCTGATGACAGTACTGTAGTTGAGAGATACACTTCCAATGCTCAAGCCAGCTGTGACGCTGTCCAGTTTCAGAGAGAGGCTATGGTAGACCGTTTAAATTTAGCCTTAGAAGCCGTGTCCGATTGGGGCGATGCTAACCTGGTTAAGTTTAATGCTACTAAAATGCAAGCGTGTTTGTTTTCTGCTAAAAAGAGTCCTCTACGCCGATCTCCGTCTTTCCAAAGTGTAACAATACCAATAGGCGACCATTTGAAGCTTTTGGGTGTCGAACTCACATCAAACCTGAATTTTGGGTCTTGTATTGAATCCAAATCCAAGGTAGCTGCAAAAAACTTGGTATTTGGCTAAGGTTAGGCGGTACTTCACACCGGGACAGCTGTTGAATCTTTATCAAGCACAGGTTCGATCTTGTATGGAGTACTGCTGCCACCTCTGGGACGGTTCTGCCAAGTATCAGCTCGAGTCTTTGGATTCAATTGAGAGACGTGCTATCGGGCTCATTGGGGATGACACTCTGGTAAAGAGTAAGCTTCAAAGTCTGGCGCATTGACATGAGGTAGCAAGCCTGGCGGTATTCTACAGATTGCACTATGGAGAGTGTGCACAAGAACTGCACAACCTGATTCCCCCATCACCTTTCCATCACCGTACGACTAGACGATCAGCAAAGCGCCACCCTTTCATGGTTGAAATACCTCGCACAAGAACGAAGCGTTACGCTTCTTCATTTATTATAAGAACTGCAAAGGAGTGGAATGCCCTGCCCTCATCAGTGTATCCGGTAAATTGTAACCGCGGTGTGTTCAAGTCAAGAGTGAATAGGTATCTACTAGGCAAGCGTGCTACGCCTTCGACCACATCATCGCTTTCCATCAGGTGAGATCGTGGTCAAACGATTGCCTAGTCCGTAATAAAAAATATATAAAAAAATAGGTTTATGAATGTGGTAATGGTATGTCTTAATATATATGTAATTGTGTTATGCGTAAATGAATACATTAGATTTAATTGATTTTTAAAAGCTTTTATTTAACTTCACCTGTATGTATGTATGTATGTATGTATATATGTATGTATTTTGTCCTGGAATCTTGCAATTCAATTTTTATTTATATTAGCTAATCGGGAAGTGCTCGAAATTTGAATTGCAAAATTCCAGGACAGACAAAATACATATATACATACAAGTGAAATTAAATAAAAGCTTTTAAAAAATGAGTTCTGCGTATTCAAGATCAGGAGTGTGAATCCGTGCCGGTACCTATATGATGATCATGAGTTTATATTCCAGAGATCTGAGCGAAAACCAAATCAACCTGATTGAATCTGACGCATTCTACAACCTCACAGCTCTCCAGCGACTAGATCTGTCCAACAACCAGATCAGCAATGTGTTTAAGGAGATGTTCAAAGGGCTGGTCAACCTGGAGCGCCTCATTCTGTCACACAACCACATCTCCGTGATGGCAGCGGGAACTTTAGATCATCTGGTTGGGTTGAAGCAATTGTAAGTTGGCCTTTTAATGGACACAAAATTACAGGAACAATAGGAGCATTATTATCACAGACTTTTCGTGCTTCAACAATCTGGATCAAAACAACCACTTATGAATGTATTATCATATATATTTAAAAGAGTCCAGTTGTAATAAACTTATTTAAGTATTTTATAACATTATTTCGTAAAATTCGGTTTTGCTAATCCAATCAGAATGATCAGAATGACCGGTTATTTGAATTTAGAATTAATAATGACAAACTATCAAATGGAACGAAATGCGTTCCTTCCACTTGAACCCCCCTTTTTGGAACAGTGAGATGAACTCTTTGGAACTTTGGATAGTGAGTATCCGTGGACCCCTGAGGGGTCCATGGATACTCACTATTACACTTGGTCCCCCTGGGGGGTCCACGGATACTCTGTGTTACTCTTATACTCCCTGAGCATAAAATCATTGCAGTCAACGTCAAAGAGTTTACTTATTAATGTAATTCTCCGTAGATTTCTAATCTTTTCACTATGACATTTGACATAATAATAATAATTATGTGAGTACACCATGGCTGATTTTTGTAATAATATTGAAATCATTGATTGTAAATACGGAAAGGTGCTTTTGTACTTTGGTCACCAGTATCACATAAAACTTATAAGAATAAATAATTGCTGTGGAGGTGTGCCAATAAAAATAAGTTAAAATGCGCAGGATACATAACTATTAGCGTAAGTCGAATTTATGTATTGTACAAATAATAATTAACAAATACCTAGATGAAAGAAAATTTTACTATTTCAGGAGGACAATTCCTCTGTTAAAATTAGTTGCACATGGTCCCGGTTGCATAAAAGACGAAAGCAAGAATAAAGTTGACAATTCCTTACATGATTGTAGGAGACAAGTTAAGGACCACAATTTTCAACCTATTCCTACTATATATAACGAATGTGTCAAGACTCTCTTGGAAGACAAAGGAATAGATTTGGTAACAAGTATTCTTCCATTTGAATCTGAAGCGGTCTTTACGAAGCAAGAAATTTAAATACCGGTATTTTTAAACTTCGTAGCAATAGCGCAGTCATCATCAAAAACGATATGCAGTTATGTCCAATGTTATTATTAAAATTAAAATAAGTATATCAATTTTCTTTTTATTATTTCGTTTTTGACTCAGAGGGTTCAAGTGGAATTAAAATTTTGTAATTATTCTTGAACCCGCTTGTTGGGGGACCAAGTGTAATAGTGAGTATCCATGGACCCCTCAGGGGTTCCAAAGGGGGGGTTCAAGTGGAAAGAACGAAATGGATTATGAATGAATTAAGAGATCAAATGAGTATTATTATGAAAGAGGTTTTGACATCGTCACAGAGTTACGGTTGTAACTGGCGGTTGGCGGTTGTAGCTTTTCAAATAGTAATAAACGTGCCGAATTGGAGAATGATACATTTGTGCAATTTGTGTGTCAACTAAAACAACATATCGTGCGAATATGCAACAGGCGACACTAGGTTTCATACAACATTTGGATAGCGGCCTTTCAAGCTCAATTAGAATAAAAAAAGAAGTTATTCAGATTTGTTTGGTGATGAATGAGATTATCTATATATACTTATAATAAAACAATAAGAACAAAATAGTCTGTACAAAGAACATAATAAAAAAATAATGGTTTAGGATACTTAAAATAAGCTACTGAACAAGAATATGTCAATTTTTAAAATCGTGTCTTTCTGTTTGTCTGTATGTTTGTTCGCTTTACGTAAAAACTACTGGACCGATTGCGATGCGTTTTAGATAGCTTAGAGTTTGACTTAAAACTGGTCTACTTAGTATCTCAATCTGATGAACAGAAGCCGAGCAATTGATAAAAAGTTTGATTTGAATATGCAATTTGATATACTTAATGTGGGTCTGTTCCTGAATATCTTAGCTGCGCAAACATATGCCGCAGCTACAATGCTCTATCAATCCACATAATTATAGGTTGGTCAAAAGTTTAAAAACTTGTGCTTATACGAGACATAGTCACTGGACGACCCAAAGTTTTACTTGTTATACTAACAATACAAACATGCTTTCTTGAGTAAATACATTATCGTTTTTGATTTTCGGATTCGATTGCAGAGTGCATTCTGACTTCAAAATTATTAAAAACACTAGGCATCACGGATGTTTAACTAACACATTAACTTTATATCTTTCAAAAATTATTAAAAACACTGTAGGCATCACGGATGTTTAACTAACACATTAACTTTATATCTTTCAAAAATCTCTGTGGTTCCTTTGGTTTATTTCCCCACAAACTTTCTTAAACTTTCTTAAAAATTTCATAAATATTTTTTCAGCTGTTTAGTTGTGAAAAGGTAATAAACAGACAGACAGTCAGAGAAACAGTAAGATTCGCTTTTATCATATTTGTTAGGATTTATCTATCTATATCTATCTATACTTTTAATAGAGCAGAAAGTAACAAAAAGTATGTACAAAGAATATAATGAAAAACAACTCGAAGTCTTAAAATGAGCTTCAGAACAAGAATATAACGTTTTTAAAATGTTGACTGAAAATGAGCTTCAGAACAAGAATATAACGTTTTTAAAATGTTGACTGAAAATGAGCTTCAGAACAAGAATATAACGTTTTTAAAATGTTGACTGAAAATGAGCTTCAGAACAAGAATATAACGTTTTTAAAATGTTGACTGAAAATGAGCTTCAGAACAAGAATATAACGTTTTTAAAATGTTGACTGAAAATGAGCTTCAGAACAAGAATATAACGTTTTTAAAATGTTGACTGAAAATGAGCTTCAGAACAAGAATATAACGTTTTTAAAATGTTGACTGAAAATGAAACACAAAAATCCAGACAAGAATAAAAATCACATAAAAGTTATCGTACCAGATTTAAATACGGTTTTCACTCTTGGAATAGCTTAGGTTTTGAATTAAATTCTGGTGTACATCATATTAAATTCTGGTATACATAATATTAAATTCTGGTGTATATCATATTAAATTCTGGTGTACATAATATTTAATTCTGGTATACATCATATTCAATTCTACTGTACATCATATTCAATTCTACTGTACATCATATTAAATTCTACTGTTCATCATATTCAATTCTGGTGTACATCATATCTCAATCATCATCATCATCAGCATCATGTTAGCCTTTAGAACTCCACGCAATCGGTCCAGTAGTTTTTACGTGATGCGCGAACAAACAGAAAAACAGAAAGAAACAATTTAAAAAAAAAACTTGTTCAGTATCTTATTTTAAGTACACTAAACCTAGAACATTCCTTAAATTAGCTTCTTTGTACTTATTGCTTTATTATAAGTATAGCTTTTAAGTCCTAGAATACCACAGAGTACTTTAACCCAGATAAATGATCACACAACAGTGAAAACCGCAGTTTTAAAGTGATGCACCAACAAACATCCAGACAGATATATAGACACGAATTCTAAAAAAAAATTTTATATATATATATTTATTCTGTAGCTCATTTTAAGTCCTCAACACAATTTTTTTATTATCTTCTTGTACAGACTTTTTGTTACTGCTATATGATAAGTAAAGATACATTTTCTGTCATTCCAGGGATATTGCAGAGAACCCCCTGATCTGCGACTGCGACCTTCTTTGGGTGAGCGGGTTGTCAAGGAACACCAGCGTCAAGCTCGCCGGCAACCCGAAGTGCGCTTTCCCCGAAAACATGGCCGGAAAATTTGTACGAAAACTCAAGATATTTCTCGACCTGTCAGCCTGTGGCAACGCCCTACCCTCCAGCACCTTAATAGTCAAACCGGGCCACGACCAAGTCGTATTCGAAGGGGACTCGTTAGTCTTGACTTGCAACGCTCCATTCGCATCTGTCACAGCCAAATATGAGTTGAAATGGCTTCACCCTATGCTAGAGATATGTGATGTTAACGTGACCAGCACGGACATGCAAGAAGAAGGAATGGCAGAGACAACAGTACACTTTCCGAATATAACCAACCACCATATGGGTAACTGGACTTGCATGTACGTCGACCAGAATCATTTGAAGCACAATCATACCGTGCAAGTATTAGTGCTGTCAAACCACACTCAGTACTGCCAATCAGTTCATACTCTGAACAACAAGGGGTTGTATTCGTGGCCTCAGCTGTTGGTTAACAGGACGGCCACTGTGCCTTGTCGAAGCGGCGAAGGAATGGCTTACAGACAATGCTTCTATGATGCATCATGGGGAGACGCCAACACTACGGAATGCTCTTACATCAGTAACGTGACAAAACTGCTCCAGCAGTTTGCGTTACTAAATGTCAGTTTGGTGCAGTATTCGGCAGTTAACGCAACCGAGAGACTGGCCATGCTCATCCAGGAGAAGACTTATCCCTTAGCTGAGATAAATGATGCAGACGATGTGATGTTTATAGCCCAGGCTATTAGTAATTATATGCAGTACAAGGATGAAGAGAAAGATATAGGTGAGTACTTTCAGCTGAGTAAAGCACTGAATGTTAAATGAAATGCTCAGCGTTTATTCACAGCTAGCTGTGTCCGCGGCTTTGCCCACGTGGTCATTTCTCTGGGTCAAAAGTAACCTATGTTTTATTCCAGGACCAAAAAGCAAATTAATACTAGATTTTATCAAAATTTGTTCATCCGTCAAATACTTTTTATCGATTGCTCTGCTTGTACTCATCAGTTTTTAAGTCAAACCCTAAGCTATCCACCAGTGAAAACCGCATTGCAATCGGTCAAGTAGATTTTATGTGATGCGCAAACAAATAGAAGACAGATTATTTTCGTTGTACAGAGTTTTTGCTGCTTACCGCTTTATTATAAGTAGATATATAATATAATTAGATGTGGTCAATGTCTTACCCATATCTTGGAAATAAACCTCTTCATCTATGGATTGTCATTGGTGTTGTTTCTGTTATGATTTAAACAAAATCATAACAGAAAGCTGTTGCCTTTCCTCCATTTCGGTGTAATCCATCAATAGTAGTGGTAGAGTCATCCTTTTCCTTTTGCGAGATTCAACTTTGAGTCGGCACATGAAAGGGAAATTTCCCTTTCAAACTCAAACCATACTTAGTTAACCTAATATTGTTGATAATATCTATCTATACAAATAAATAAAATTGAAGTGTCTGTTTGTAATGCCAAAATAACAGCTTTTCACTAAATGCATATTAAAGTATACACGGTACTCATAACAAAAATCCATATTTTTTGACTGTTTGTTCCCGCTAAAATCTCCGAAATGGCTGGACCTATTTTGACGGGACTTTCACTGGAAGAAAGCTGATGTTACAAGGAGTATTATAGGCTACTTTTATTTTAGAAAAATAATTAGAGTTCCGCGCAAAAAAAATAAACCCATAAATTTTGACCACACGGGCAAAGCAGCGGCAGAGCTAGTTAAATATTAATTTATGTTCTCTTTGTTTATGATGATGATTTTGCCTATTTACAATAAATACTGTGACTTTAGTTTGTCTCTTCACTCTCGTGGAGGCCAAGCGAGACAAGGAGGCCAAGCGAGACAAGGCTCCGCGAGGTTTGGCAAGCCTAGACAACAAGAGGAAACTGGGGAAGCTTCCATCAAAATTTTCGCCTTTGCTTTCTTGATCTCGGGCTGAAATGGTCGTAGTTGAAATGATATTGTCTTTTAAGATATTTCGGAACATTTATCTCTGCAATGATGGATGTTATTCCGGCCATTACAACTCGACATATTGTATCAAATTGTAATAGACCCTTTCGTATTTTTTTGTCCTTAATGTCGCAAGCGGGTCGCAAGTGAACGCGAGAGTGTAGTCGATGCGTCTCGCCTCGTCTCCTCACGGTCCCCGCGTCATTTGACTCTGAAAAATGGTCATCTAGAGAAAGTACATTTTACGAAAAGGACATTATTGAAAAGGACATCATGAGCTGAGACGCTCTATTGATTTATTAAGGGTTGATCAGTGGCCGCGACTTCACGATTTTTTCAAAATAGCTATTGTAGTTAAAGTAAAACTTGTCAGCTGCATAGTAAAATGTAAGGTCCCCTTTATCTAAAGTTATGAATGACGGCATCTACTTCAGGTATCTATTTTATTCTCAATCCATATGTGTCCATATCCTAAATTAAGTTTGATCATTCTTACTTGCAGGTCCAACTCTTCTAGACGTTATAAGCTCAGCGATGAACATATCTCACTCCGTGATGGCCAAAGCTGAGAACTTGTACGGATCCTGCACGAACATGATGCGAGCAGCCGAGGAGATATCCACTTCCATCAAAGACGTTCGGGGGCATAAGGTAAAGGATGGAAACACTTAAGGCGCAATAGTACAAACTCCTCGAAAAAAAAACATGAGGGGTGAAGTACGCGCGCTAGGCGCGGGGCGCGAGAACTCAATAATAGTAAGCAGTAGTATTGCGCGCGCAGCGGTAATAGCGTAAACATTCTAACGTCAATGACATAGTGAACGTTCGCCATATTGAAAAAATACGTGATCAAAGCTTCATTAATAGATAAGACTTCAATCAACACCACAAAAGTTCAAAAACTAAAACCCGACTGCGGTCGGGTTCGTATTAAAACCATATATCCATGGTTTTACTCGCTTTCTCTCGTATCACAAAGGTGAGGTTAGCGAGATGGTTCTTAGCTAATTTTTCAGGGTCCGTTATTTAAGCCTTTATTTATTTTATTTGAGCTTATGACCCTAATTGAAAATAAATTATGCGTTCGCGTATTGTTCATCTGATTAATATTTATTAATGTTAATCTTTTTACAAAGCCCCAAAATAATTTAAAAGTGTCAGACAACTATTTTCGGCTTTATTGACATGGACTAAGTACCTTATTTTTTTACGTATTGTAACTAAATTAACACAGTCAATGCAGAATCTGACTAAATCTGATTAATGTAAATAGTGCAACGCTAATATGATCTTATTGATATGCAGTAAGTACCTTGATTTTAGATGCTTTTGGACTAAATGAATACCATAGAAAATTACTTTGCATTATATTGCACTTTAAGTAGGTAATAGGTAAAAGAGTGCATAGATACAGGAACTAGTTCAGAACAAATGCCACATAAAAAGTGCCCCTACTTCAAACCAGAACGACGTATGATTCAAAATACGAATCACTTCCGAGGTTACAAATAGACATGCTTGGTGACTGGTTTAAATTCAGAACAACAGCAGGGATTGGTTCACGCGCGTGCTGCAATGTCTGCTATGACAGCTGAGTCATAGCGGCGTGGACGATGTTATGCAATAAGTGGACCGGACCAAGCAATTAATAAAGCAATATTATTGTACAATGGTTTTTTTTGGCATACTTTTTCATTGAACTCTATGTACCGTGAAATATAATTAATTTATGAAGTTTTTGTTTAGAAGACATTCAAACATATTCTTTCTTCGGAATGTAGTGAACAGGATTCTAAAAAATTGAGAATGGAATGTCCTCTAATGGTCCTCTGTTGCCTGTGAATTTTCAGCTGAGGTTCAAGTTCAGTAAATTATTTTTATATAATTCCATATACTGTCGGGCGTTTGGGTTATTGTTGCAACGGCCATGGTTGCTGATCACTCCAAAAAACAACTCAATATGATTTGGCTAAATTTATATGTAAAATAAATTTTAATATTTGTACCTCTACTAGCCGTGCAAAAAGTAATTTAAAACTTGAAATACATAATGAGGAGTCCTAGAAATCCAGTTTTGGACTGAATTTTGGTCACTGGTTTTAAGGAGTTAGTATATACTGTGTTACTCTTTGCCGAGTTTTTTTATTATGCAAAAATTGACTGACTTCATTTTGCATAGTATTGACCATCTCGGTTTGATAACGTATTTGAACATCTTTGAATATAATTATAATTTTGCAACTGTTTACTAGTGAAAAGTGATCCCTGGACATTTTAATCTTGTATGGCTCCTGCACCACTTCACAACACATGCTGGCATGATGATTCACAGCTGTAGTTCACAATGATAAAAACTAAAACGTACGCGAAGATATGACGTGTGCTCGCTTGCATGTAACATGTCCGACTGATTACGCGCTGGACACGACTTTTAAGCCCCACCTACTTGGACACGACTTTTAAGCCCCACCTACTTGGGCACGACTTTTGTTGGGTCATTGTTTTTAACGCTGTTACATTTCCTGACTTATTACTTATTTGTAACATAGATAGTAAAAAATATGAATTGTACTGACTTTATTCCTACTGAAGAACGTTATAAGATTAAATTCTTACAATGAAAGTAATATGCAAAAACTGCTAAACTTAGAAGAGTAGTAAAGTTTGCCTAAACTGGTGTTGAACAGGTGAAATTAAAGATAATTGCTTAACATATTTTTTTTACTAATACTGTCCTCTTAATTTTTTTGTGTACCTTATTTTTCCAACACTGGGCGTGGGTAAGCAGGCCGCTAGGAGCAAGTGGAGCCCGCCAGCCGTAGTCGCGGCGACTGCGAGACGTAAGCGCGGTGACGGCACGGTGATGGCGGGTTGACCACGTGCCGTAAGCACATAATACTAAATAGTTACTACGTAACGCCGAGGCGAGGCGTTGCCGATCCGGTGCCGGGGCGTTAAGTCTGCGGTGATCTTAAAGCTTAATTAGTTATGTCAATTTTAATAAGTACTAGTTTATGCCCGCGATAGATGCGTTCTCGCCGACGAATCTGGACATTTCCCACTGACATAATCTGTAGTATGCGCTACTATTATCTTGTGCAATATTGTGTATGACTTTATTTTATTTGTTTTTGAGGTACATTTTCTTATCGGCTTCAAATTACAACGTCTTTTGTAAAGGCTTGTGCGGGGTTGCCACTAATTTCGCGTGGATAGAAAACAAACAAATATAATCTTAATGCTATTTGATATCAACATGTTTCTAGGAGAACCTAGCCGTGGAACACTTCCGAGTGAGCGAAGGATTCGGTGGCGCCACTTGCGTGTGGTACAGCGGCGACGGGCCGAGCCTGCACTGCACCACCACCAACCGCACGGTGGCGCCGCTGCTCACCGTCACCGACGCCATGATACACGCCAGCGTGCAGGTCAGTGGTACCTCCGAGTGAAAGGTGTACACCTCCGAGAGAGGGAAGCTTCTTCGATTGTCTTGACTTAGTCGCATAGCTTTTTTCAATCACTTGGTCCCATTGCATTTACTCGTTCACTAACTCTCTAACACTGGGCACATTCCATCGTACATTTTTTCTACTAACATAATCCTTTATGCCCATGCCATTTCTATAGGGTTCAGATATGGATGGTAGGGAGGTAGGCGAAGTACGTCATGGCGACCACGAACATGCAAGCGAAGTTTAGGGAGACCCCCCCCACACTATGGACTGACGACATTGTAGCCATCGCAGGAAGTCGGTGGATGGAGGTGGCATAAGATCGCTCGTCATGGCGCTCTTTGGGGGAGGCCTATGTTCAGCAGTGGACTTCTAAAGGCTGATGATGATGATGATGATGAATTTTACACGAAGTTAACCAAGGCTCGGTAATTCGTTCTCAGTAATATGAATATTTCTAATGCATCTTTTTATTACCTCCTTGTCAATATCGTCCATGCCTGTGACTGGTTATATTCGCTGTCTCTTTTTACCAGGGTCCTAAATGTAACTATAAATTCAGAAGTTTTACATTTTTTATATTACTGAAAGACTTAGTGAACGAGTAAATGCAATGTGACCAAGTGATTGGAAAAAGCTATGCGACAAAGTCAAGACAATCGAAGAAGCTTACGTCAAAAGCGACCACGTCATTGATAGAATGACGGAATAATTTATAATACGAGTTGGAGATTCGGACAGCAGTGATTCTGAGTTGGTTTCCTCAACTGACATAGAAGATGAAATCGCAACTCCTGGCCCAAGTACTGGTATACCACTTGAAAATTATGTAGAAGGTGTTATGCCAATGAGTGACAGTGATTAAACATGTAGGTACATACAAGTACATTAAATTTTGTTGTATTTTTTAAAAATTAATATTCCTTTAACTGTTCTATTTAATAATACCCAACGACCACTTCCCACACCACTGTTGTTCGAAAACTACAATATTTTGAAAGAAAATCAGAGTTATTTTTATGAATTTGGTATATATATATATATATATATATATATATATATACTAGGTATTTAAAAAATCAGCAACATATCAGGAAAAAAACGAAAAAAATAGCACAAATATCAGAAAAATAAGGGAAATTTCAGAAAATACCTGATAATTTTCAGAAAAATATCAGAATATTACGAGAAATATGGGAAAATATACTCAAAAATAACAGAAAATAAGAGAAATATGGGAAAAATATTAGAAAATACGAGATATTTCTACAAAATTATCAATGAGGACTTTATTGACGAGGAACCCCACGCCACCCTGAGACTGCTGATCGCCCTCTCGGAAGTAGAATAAGTGGCCCGATTCCAGGGTTATTGTGTCCTCCCCCTCTTTGGACTTCACTTAACCCTAGAATGACCTGATCTTCGTAACTCCGTCTTGAGTTGCGCCATGTGCTGGTCAAGCCTAATCGTTCGTCCGTTTTACATTGTTTCGGGTGGCCTACGGTAGCCCGGGGATTCTTCGCACCCCTTGCCTGCCATTTTCTTGACCGCCACCGTGGTCAGGACTAGCAGGGCGACCGGGAACGGAGGGCCATTTTGTCATTGTGCTATTCATAATGGAGGTTTTGCCCATAATCGCCACGCTGGGCATGCGGGTTGGCGATCGCAGGGCGTAGCTTCTCGCACCGGTGACATTGCTGCCCGTCGCCGGCCTGTGTCATTTGGCTACGCTTGTTTTGGAATGGTTATACCGCCATCTGTCGGTCGCCAGAGCCTCGTTCGTTATGCAGCAGGTCGACCGCGTGCAGGTGAGGGTTGGCTTGGAGCAGTAAGATAGTATGTTGCTGCTGGTGTCCCAGTTTGGATAACGTGGGTTGATATATTATTTTTCCATTTATTATTTGTCCGACTTACAGTTTGTCGGAAGTAAGCTACATATATGTTCTTCTTTCATATTTTTTTAGCTTAAATATAACTCAGTGTATTATCAAAATAATACCTCAGTATGAAGAAAGCCACGTGATAAAAAGTGATTGTATCCCTTAAAACTCCTCGCTACCGAAATCTAACAGCAATGTATTTCTTTCTAGATCCCCCAGTCCCTCCTGTACAGTACGACCACAACGGGCGAGATGCTGCAGCTGAGCCAGAACCCGCCCGAGCTGGTCATCTCTTTCTACGAGGACGCCTCTCTCTTCCCACTGCTGCCCGTCGTGGAAGCCGACGGCAGAATGACGGGGCACCGCGCTAAGGACTACTACGGACGCAGTACCAAGAGAGAGGACATGAATATGGAGATCACTTCCCCCGTTGTCGGGTTTCAATTGAGTAAGTAACACTATCAAGTCTTCTCGTCGTCTATCTATCTATACCAAAGTGTCTGAAGACGAAAGTCTTTTAGGCTTACCACACTGCGTCGATGCTCAAGGCTTGAGGTCAAAGACAAAGTTAAAGTATTTATTGTTAATTGGCAAAAAAAAATAGTATTTTTGCAAGCCGAAACTTAACATACAAGGAGAAAACATAAATTATTATAAATAAATCAAACCAATAAAATTAGGAAAACTAAGTATGCTTTGCGTTAGAAAAGGAAATTTCCCTTTCATGTGCCAACTCAGAGTTGAATCGCGCACAGAAAAAGGAAACGCGCACAGAAAAAGGAAATACCCTTCTAACTCTACCGGCGCTTTGGAAATACGCCCGATAGAGATGACAGAACCAAGAAACTGCGGGGCTGTCATATTTTCAATTATTTAGATTTATTTAGAGCGATGGTAGCCTAACGGTTCAATAGTGCAACTTAGAATCCTGGGTTCGATCCTAGGCTCCGCACTAATGACTTTTCTAAGTTATGAATAAGAATAAAAAATTATTGGTAAAAAATATTTACACGTCATTCCACGACGGCTCTCACAAACAGCCTTGAAAGTAGTATCCATAAATAAAGAAGGATTTTCTGACAACAAAGGAGAATTACTATCAGCAGCCCCATGTCTGAAAACGCAATGCGACATTCTTAGCGTTCAGGAAACGCACCGCGGTTCGGAACATCATAGGCCGCAAATCCCGGGACCACTTCTCATTACTGAAATTCCACATCCAAAGCATGGCAGTGTAGTTTTTTCAAAACCACAAGTACCTGTACTGTCAGTATCTTAAGAATCTTTGAACTCTATTGAAACCATAACATTAGATACTGGCAGCTTCACTGTATCTTCAATATATAAACCTCCTAACACCCTGTTTGAGTTCTAAAAAACAGTCAATTTTGATAACCGGTCTGCAAAAGATGTAATAGGGGATTTTAACAGCCATAGTCTAACTTGGGGTTAATGCTCTACAAACTCAGACAGTAACGCAGTCAAGGAATGGGCGGAAGCCCAAGACCTAATTCTTATTCATAACCCAAAACTGCCCGCATCCTTCAACAGTGGTCGCTGGCAACGCGGCTATAACCCAGATTTACTTTTTACCAGCAGTAATATTAGTTCTCTGTGTCAAAAAACAGTATTTCCACCAATACCTAACACCCAACACCGGCCCACCTCCTGCGAGATTCAAGATGTTCTTAAGCCGGTAACAGTGGTATTTCGACATCGGTTTAACTTTTCCAAAACTACCTGGGAGCAATTCACCAAAGATGTTGATTACACGCTACATCATAGAGCCCAAACCGCATAACTATAACTGATTTGTTGACATTGTGTGGTGTGTCACGTCGGCACATACCAAGAGGCTGCCGTCCCTCGTGCATACCTGGTTTAGACGCCGATTCTGCAGATATGAAGACCTTTATGACATGGATCCATTTGCGGAAGAGACGTTGAAGACTGGCGAACAGCTTATGCAGATGGTAAGCGACAACCGAAGACAAAAATGGATGAGCACAGTAGCAAATATTGATTTGACACAAAATAGCAAGCGAGCTTGGTCTACAGTCCAGAAACTAACTGGCAGTCCCCCTCTACCTACCAACCCAGGGCAAACTACCGCAAATAAAGTAGCACATCAACTTCTACTGAATTGGAAACCCCCTCACAAGGTACCCTAATGTCCAATACTCACCAAACCTAACTGTTCCTATAATATCAGTAAAGCCTTCATCATTACAGATATAGTTTTGGCCATCAAAAAAGTACACAACGGGAAAGCTTCAGGAATTAATGATATAACGGTACAACAAATTAAAAGGCTAGGACCGCTTGTAATTTTTTGATTGTTGGCAAAGTATAACACCTGCATTGAGACAGTCTCCTCATGATCCTAAGAGCTATAGGCCCATATCTTTGCTATGCCACACCTATAAACTGTTCGAATGGTTGCTCTTAAACCGTCTTATTCCTACTATTGAGCCAAATTTAATATTGGAACAAGCTGGGTTCAGGCCGGGAAAGTCTTGTTCCAGTCAAGTCCTAAAGCTCACTTAGCACATAGAGCATGGTTATGAAGCTAACTGATTCACTGCAGTTGCTTTCATTGACTTATCATCTGCCTATGACACCGTTGATATTATAAAGCTCCTACATAAAGTAAGGAGTCTAACCAATGATCCGGATTTCATACAATACTTGCTGAATGCCTCAGAAACCGGCGGTTCCAAGTCCATCTTCTAGCTGTTAAGAGCAGATGGCGTTGCCAAAAAAATGATATTCCGCAGGGAAGTGTGTTGGCACCAGCGCTCTTCAATATTTATACTAATGACCAGCCCAGCTGTCCGGACACAGCGTTTCATCTATGCAGATGACCTAGCCTTGGCAGCGCAAACATCTAAATTTGAAGAGGCAGAAGAAACATTATCGGTTGCACTGGAGAGGGCAAGTATTATGATGCGAATGCTCTCAGGCCAACAAAAACTCAATCATGCTCATTTTAACTTCGCAATCGCCACGCTGATCTCAATCTCAACATCTCTTGGCGCGGTTTCATGATTGAGCACTGTTCCAAACCGAAGTGCCTGGGAGTTACACTGGATAGATCACTCACCTACAACCCATTGTCTTAATACAATGCAAAAAGTTATCTCACTTTGTTTGTTCATGGTTATGTCTGGGGTTCTGAATCAATTACGAGTAGGTGTGTATGTTTACTGCTATGTCCGTGATTTCTGAATCAGTTAGGTGTGTTTGTTCACTGCTATGTCTGGGGTTTCTGAATCAATTAGGTGTGTATGTTCACTGCTATGTCGGGGATTTCTGAATCAATTTGGTGTGTTTGTTCACTGCTATGTCTGAGGTTTCTGAATCAATTAGGTGTGTATGTTCACTGCTATGTCCGGGATTTCTGAATCAGTTAGGTGTGTTTGTTCACTGCTATGTCAGGGGTTTCTGGATCAATTAAGTGTGTATGTTCACTGTTATGTCCGAGATTTCTGAATCAATTTGGTCTGTTTCTTCAATGTTATGTCTGGGATTTCTGAATCAATTAGGTGTGTATATTCAATGCTATGTTCTGGATTTCTGAATCAATTTGGTGTGTTTATTCACTGCTATGTCTGGGGTTTCTGAATCAATAAGGTGTGTATGTTCACTGAAATGTCCGGGAATCGGAATCAATTTGTTGTGTATGTTTACTGATATGTCCTGGATTTCTGAATCAGTTTAGTGTGTGTGTGTTCACTGATGTTTCCTGGATATCTGAATCAATTTGGTGTGTATGTTCACTGATATGTCCTTGATTTCTGAATCAATTTGGCATGTATGTTCACTGATATGTCCTGGATTACTTAATCAATTGTGTATGTATTTTTACTGATATGTCCTGGACTACTTAATCAATTGGGTATGTATGTTCACTGATTTCCTGGATTTCGAAATTTATATATTATATATTTATTTATTCAATTAATTACACGGCCCTGCTATGTATGTATGGTTATTACTGTAATTAATTACATTACAAAAATATTAAATACAATAATAATAAGAAACTGTGTAACACATGTCAAACACAGATTAGAAAAATAATAATATTAATAGAAGTCTAATAAATCAGTCAAAATTAAATCAATAAACACACTTACATGAATTCTTCTCACAATACTTCAAGCATTCAGAAATAATCACCTTCCATTCGTCAGTAAACACCAATCTCAGGGTTTGTGCACAGGAGGGCATTGAGCGCAGCGAGAGTTCGGGGAATAGGAGATTGAGCATGCGCTTTAGTTCGGCATGATGGCACTGCGAAAAATTTATGTCTCCTGTTACGTCGGTAGTTATTCGGAGCGAAAAAACGCGACAGCTCATTGTGGAGATCAGACGCGTCTCTTTTCCCACGGAGAATCTTACACATGGTAATAAGTTGATCATTTGCTCTTCTAACCTCTAATGAGTTATAGTTTAGGCTGCCTAGGAGAAACCTTGTTGGGTACATGTATGGGTAATACCCAACCCAAATATACGTTAATAAAGAAAACGAAGAAATGCCTTTTGTACCTTTTCGAGTAACAGTGCAGTAAATCATTTGGACAATTTTTTAACAAATTGCTTCAGCAGTTTTTATAGTATACGCATTCGAATTTAAATAATTTCCTATTATATTCAGTCTTATATCTCCTTGTTCCCCCAGGGAACATGTCCCTCCGAGGCGAGCTCCTAGAGCCGATCATAGCGACCGTGCGCGCCGGCGGCACGGGCGGCGTCGATGGGCGCGCCGCCGTCTGGGACCCGGTCACGAGGCGTTGGCAGGATAATGCCTCAGGTAATAATAGCCTAAAGTCTCATATGACTAGTATTTTCGCGAAATCGCAGCTAATATTTTTGCGAAATTACTGAACTAGTTTGGTGATATCACATGCCCGGTGTATAGGAAAATGAGCGCTCATCACCTTCTGTACTGCTGATAGTTTATCGATTTAAAAAGAATCGTGTATTTTTCCACAGAGAATAAACTATCTCCACATCACATCAAAATCGGTTCAAATGTTTGGTTGCGAAAAAGTATGAAACAGACAGACAGACTGAGAGCGATAGCAGCGTTACTTTTATTATAATACTAGCTGTGCCCGCGGCTTTGCCCACTTGCTAATTTCTCTGGGATAAAAGTATCCCATATGTTATTCCAGGACCAAAAGTACATAACAATACAAACAATGGTTTGGTACAAAATACCAAAATATATGTTAGTTTTTTATCGAGATGATTTGATTGAGATACCAAGTACAACAGTTTTTAAGTCAAACCCTAGGCTATCTAACAGTAAAAACCTCATCGCAATCGGTCCAGTAGTTTTTAAGTGATGCGCGAACAAACAGACAGGAACAATTTATAAAAATGTTATATTCTTGTCCATTAGCTTATTTTATGTACCCTTACTGCTTTATTATAAGTGTAGATTAGTATGGATCACACTTAAACATTAAACTTCTCAATTCCAGATTGCAAAGTGTCCCACGTGGTATCAGAGATGATAATAATCAGTTGCACCAGACTGGCCTATGTTGGCCTCTTGCAGAACGTGGAGACCGGCATATACGGCGCGCGGACCGACGGCGCCCGGTTCAAAGTGTCCCACCCAGCGGTCTACGTGGGCAGTCTGATCCTCATCGGATGCATCAGTTGCGCTACCCTCACCTACATCATGTGTTACCCGGCCATACAGATGGCGAAGAAGACCAAACACGCCCTTATCAACACCTGGATTGCGATCGGACTGCTCTGCTTCCTGTACACTTTAGGAATCTACCAAACTGAAGACGTCAAGCTTTGCCAGATACTGGGGCTGTTGATACACTACCTGTCTCTTTCCTGCTTGCTGTGGATGTGCGTGTCGGCCAGCAATATGTACAAGTGGGTGACAAAGACGCACAATCCTGTGAGGACGCCCGACGAAGAGCTACCTCCTGAGGTGCCGGTACAGAAACCCATACTCGGGTTGTACTTGGTCGGGTGGGGGATAGCTTTGATTGTTTGCGGAATATCGGGCGCGGTCAATTTGAAGGACTACGCCGGTTATTCACAGTGTTTCTTGAGCACAGCTCCGGCTTTAAGCGCTTTGTTTGTGCCCGGTGGGATTCTACTCATATTTTTGCTGATACTGTTCTTGCTCATACGGTGCACGATTAGAAACATGAACGTGCAGCTATCGGAAGGCACGCAAGCGACGGAAAATGTTGACTTAGAAATGTGGGAGCCTCAGACGAACGATAGAGCGGAACGGAGAAGCGTCAAGTCCGCATTGGACTCTGAAATGGAAGACGTAGAACATACACCGATAATACAGTTGCGAGCTCAAGTTATAGTGATGTGTTTGTACATGGCGGTGTGGTCCTGTGGAGCTATTGCGGTGTACAGACCGCTACCGGCCTACTTGCCGTACCAGGAAGATATCTGCAGCATCGTATACGCAGTCTGCTCTACTATACTAGGCACGTTTATACTGTTCTTCTACGGAATAGCGCGCAGTGACGTCAGAGCGCAGTGGGCCACGATGCACTGCTACTTCCAGAAGAGCAAGCAGTGCTGTCGAAACAGGAGCGTGTTTGATACGAACCAGCAAAACCTCCCGAATCAAACTAACGCACCGACCTTGCATATACCGAACGATAACAGGTCTAGATCCGGCAGCAGAAGCTCGAATAGAACTAACTCGAAGACGAACAACAGCGGAACGTACAAGGGAGGCGCGGAGCTCAACGGACAAACGTTACAGAAGGATCTCAAGAACACAAACGGGAAAACTCCAAATATCAATCTTGTGGTGTTACACCGGCAGCAATACAGATCCAACAACTCTATGATGACGTATCCTGACACGGGCACAGTCGGTCCGGAAATGTTCTACAATCCAAACCAAATGAACGTAGCCAAGAAGTTTTTCAAGAAGCAACGGCAGAACATGAAAAGGAACTGCCTGGAGCTGCCAACGAGACGAGATTACGACAATGATTCCCATTTCTCGTTACCGCTGCCGACCAGGGAAGCGTACAACGGCGTTGCGAACATCATAAACTCGGGATCTAAAGTGAACAACACAAATATACACGTTGAGAGATCGAACAATGGCATCAAAGAAACGAGACACGCTCTGAACCCTAACCTACTCGAGGACGACCTACAAAAAGATTACAAGAGCTACTCGGCCGACAGGAAATCGTGGATCAAGAACGAAGATCTTAAAGCGAATCGGTCTCAAGTTATGAACATTTACACTAATGTGCCAGAAACTCAAGTCCCCCAACATCAAGTTGTGAAAGCAATGCCGAAGACGTTCAACGGTCAGAGGAGCAGCGTTTCGGAGGAGTGTTTGCAATCTCACGCTGAGCAACCGGAAATGAGGACGATATCTCAGCAATGCAGCTTGGAATACAGCTCAGCGTCTGAGATAGCCATGCCCCATACTTGCTCCGATCAGACATTGAACACACAATCAGAGCTGACATCTTTCCAGGAAACGCAGAGTGCTCTGTGTTCAACCAACGAGATCACCGACACCGAAAGCTTCGGACAGTACATTGACTACTTGCAACCGAATAGCAACAAAGACAGTAAAGATACCGTGGACAAATCTCTGCAAGACATATCTGAAGAGTGCACGATGAACAGCGACGATATCAATAGCTCGAGCACGCCGCCGATTTTAGAATCCGGTGAATTGGATAACCTATTACAGAATCCCGTAGATATGGGCTCTAAAGAGAAGATGGGTGACGCAAAAGACACGTTTTTCTTGGCGAAAACTTCGTACGATTTCGAAACTTGCAGCACAAACGCAAGCGAGCAAGGTTTCGAGAACGAAAGCGATATCTACTGTCCGAATTATCAAATGTCTGAAGTCAGTATAAGAAGCCACGGTTTGTACGCCCCTTCTCCGTCGTCGATGTGTCCGAACGAGATAAGCTTCAGCAACGAGGATGTTTCAAACACAGAGAGCCAGTATGTTAATTACGATCCGGGATGGCGTAAGACGATAAAGAGCAATCCCAAGCTGGGAAAGTACGTACCTACTCCCGCAGTGAGTTGTCCAGAGGTGAACCGGGATAGTCCCGTTTCCTTTTCCAGTGAGTTAGATGAACTTTACACGCAAATAACGAGTAGAAATAAGGATAGGGAGAAGGACAGAACGCCGCGGAAAGACACCGGTTTAGACGTGACGTTGAATAGTGACGTCACATTGAAACCTGACAGTGACAGTTGTGTGAGTGAGGTGGTCTCTGATGTGGAGATCAAAGGTGAAACTACAGTGTAGTGCAAAAAAATAAACAAGTTTTTTTTGTAGGGATGTGAATAGTGTTGCTAAAGTGATGTTTTATATTGAACAGTTTATAATAAAAAGTGTGAAAGTATTAAAGTTGTAGCTGAAAATGATATCAGTAGAGTAATTTGTAATTATGATATGTTACTGCCATTTAGTTTTATTTGATTGTTGATTTTGGATGATTTGAAATAATTCGAATATCTGCCATTGAAAGCACATGACCTTTTTGTTTTGGGTTTTGATGATTTTGCCTGATAAAATAACAAATATGACAATACTAAATAGAAGTACAAATGTCGCTCAAAAATATAACACGTCGGAAATGTCTCTACTTAATTTTATTTTGTATGATGAATAAACTAAAGTAATATAATATAAGTTTATCTTCTTTCATACCAACGAGACGTGTAAATATTTTGGGCGGGCGTTGTATTATTTTGTAAATTAATGAACTGAACAATGGAAAAAATCACATGAAATCATGAAATTTCATGTGACTTAATTATCTCTACAAAGTTATTATAATGTACCTATTCTTTAGTTCTAATTGTAAATATTAATTATACTTATAGCTATTTTTTAAGTTTATTTTGAGTCTGAACAAACTATTAACGCTTTTTTGTAAGTAAAAAGTCTACTGCTTTATGTATAAGTGAGAAAGCCTAAATACTAATAATGATGTGCCAAATTCATTGGAATGTTGTGTAAATTGTCTCAACTCTACGGAAATTTTAAGCATTTCTTTTTCTTATTTTTAATTGTAATGAAAATTGACTGAATTAACCCGCCTTAGTATATTCTACTTCAAGTAAATGAGATGAAGAAATACATAAAAACCTTCATAAAAATAAATTTATCAAAATCTAAATTGTAAAACGAATAAAACGGTAGCCAATTTGAATTGTTATTCACTAGCGACCGCCCGGCTGCGCATGCGCTTGAAAACCATCCTCAGAAATCGACCTACGCATTATTGAAAACCGGAACAAAATCGGTACAGCATTCTGAGATTAGCAGCAGACAGACACGCAATTGGCAACTTTGCTTTATAAGATTTTTTGCGTAATATTTCTTCACCTCATTTACATTAACCTTGACGTCTCATTTCCCATCATCTCATTTTTGTAACCTTTACAAGTAGAAGTGTGAACTGTACAGTATTTACGCGTGTGCCTATTCGATGTTGTACGAGCGAGGCCTACAATTGTTTTGGCGTTTAAACTGATATTATGGCGAAAAAATGTAGGAACGAATTGGCTCATCAATTAAATATAAAATGTAACTATGAACACAATATTTAACATGGTTTAAAAAAGAAAAATACTTAAAATGGAGCGCTAAATGCCCCCTACTCGTTTCAGTAAGAGAACATGATTAAGACCAGGCCCCACTTTTTAAAGGTTTTTTTCCATAAATATGCTGGGTCAACCACAAACCTGATAAATGTGAAACTTAACGTGTATGTTTTTGAGATCATTATCTCTCTATGACTAAGACAAAAACGTGATTAACAGAATTTCGTTCAATACATTTTCTTATCGAAAGTGACGTTATTTTCAGTAATATTTTCATTTTTCTACTCAACAGCTTAGGTTTTATCTTTTAAATCAGTCTCATAGCACGAAAATATAGTTTATTATCTACTGTTAAGACAAAATTTACGTAACTAAATTATTAGCATGCCAATATAATAAATAACTTATGAGGCATTCGTCATATACTTTATATATTTCCGAGCTAAGATGTATGTTCAAACAGCGCTTGCGATATTCAACCTTGTTACGCACTTCAGTTGTTATTGTGGGCGAGTGGCAGAGTGTAGGGGAGGTGGCAGGGGAGTGAGGAGTGGGAAAATGTAACCTTGCAGCCTGACCTTAACGCCTCTATTTTAAATATTTCTCTTTTGAACCGCTCGTGTAAGAACATGATCAACACTCACTGTCTAGCTCCGGGTGCTGACGATAACGTCACAGGCTTGAACTCTACTACCTTGGTCGCGGGTGCTAAAGCTACCACGCGCGCATACTGCGCGTGCGCACGCGTAGCTAGCGACGGGCTAACAACACGCTGGGCCTGTTTTGCCGCACTGGCGTCGCGCTTTCAAAAACACAACCTATGTGTTTTCAACAGTGAAAGAGTCGCCTCCATTTTAAATATTTTTCTCTTTTAAACCGCTCGAGTGAGAGGCATGATTAACGCCTCTATTTTAATTATTTTTCTCCTTTGAACCATGTTATGCAGGTTGTAACAAAGAAGTTGTGAATACACCACACTAGAGAAACTTCTCTAGAATTGTAAATAGCGAGCTCTGTGCAACCAAGGGGACGGGGCGGGCCATCCTCCAGCATATTGCTAATCGTAGGTCACCCTCCCCCATAGAATGCCGCAACGAGCTGTTGGCTACTTGTAATGATTATTTGTACTATATTTAGGTGTAATAAACATAATGTACAAACTGGCTAGTGACTTGGGTAGTAACGTTAATACGTAATCTTGGTAATCGCAGTAGGTTATTAATAAACAATTTGAATATCCATTCCAATATATAAAAGTGAAACGTTGTCTGTTTGTTTATTTGTTTGGGGAGCTTTCACGCGATAAACGCTGGACGGATTTTGATGAAATTTGGAATGGAGATAGCTTATACCCTAGAATAAAACATAGGATACATTTTATTCCACGAATTCCGTGGAAGTTTCCACGGGCAAACTGGAACATGTTGAATACTCTCTGTAAGAAACGGTTGCCATGGAAACGAAATAATAAGTCTGTCAAAAATCAACAAAACCGTTGGTGCCACAGAGTAAGTAGTTGATGCTATACCAACAACAAGCCACAGAGGCCATAACCAAGAAGTCCGGCTACTTTTGCATTGGTTTTTAATATCCTAGAAGAACGTAGGATGCGATCGCGATTCGCGATAAACTGAAGTCCGCGTGGACGAAGTCGGGGGCGGGTAAGCTAGTGTGTCATAAAATACGTTGATAGTTGTATATGCTGGCAAATTAATTAATCACTGAATCATACATATCTTCCAGTATTGCCTTAGTTCTTCTTTGGTATTCCTACTCCTGCTTGTTACAGCCTGTATAACAAATAAAATATGAGGATATTTTAATTATAAATGCATTTTAATGTATTTTACGAACACGCTTCTCTTTCGTGAATTGGATCATGCTGATTTGATAACATCTACGTTTTTTTGTCACAATGTTGTAGAAAATTAGTACAGTGCTCATCAGAAAATAAACGACAGTACAAATGACTTATTGAATCTAATACACGTGTTACATATGTTTTGAAAGGTATTTCTATTCCACAACTGCTTTTTATTAAAACCCGGTCGACTGAGCTTCACTAATACGAATAATTAACAGCGACGATCTTCTTTCGTGTCGATGGTTGAAGCGTTATCCGGAGATCTTCGATCACGGAACAAATCCATGAGATACCCTTTTGATGTGTTATATCTTTCCGCTCGCTTTACTGCAATCTATGGGAGTGATTTCGTGAAAAGTGTTAAACAGTGTAAAACATTAACTAGATGTCAGTTTGGTTCAAAAGTCTTGGTAATATAATTTGAATGAGAAAGGCGGAATTAAGTTTTTATTAGGGATTTCTATGGCTGCTATGATAACCAAATGTAGAAAGATTTCTCACACGCACAGATAAATCCATCTAGAGTTTTTGTAATGGATACAGACTGCGAAAAATATTCTAAACAAAAAACATCAAAAAAGCAACGAGACGCTGGATAAACGACTCGATTCCTGTTTGATTGGAACGAAGTATTAATCTGTTTTTCTAAAGTACACGAACAAAAAGGTGTGTAAACAATATTTGTATAGTTTGCTACAACTTCAAGTAACATTTTTATTTTCATACATGTTAGCAAAGATTTGTATAATTAAAAACATGTGGTTTAAAAAAAAAATAGGTCTCTTGATGAATATTTTCTAGTGGGCACTGTAAATATGTATTAGAACTGTTGCTATCAAGCTATTGTGATACGTGTATTCTTCCTCGGCGCAGTTGAATGCGCTCTATATAAAGTGTACTGTAGATCTTTTGTAGATTTCTAAAATATATTTAACAATTTGTGAATATTGTAATTGATAGTGAAAAATTTATGGACGGTTAGCTTTTTGTGGGGCATTTTGCGTAATAAAACGTGGCATTTGCACTTGTTTATGTGATTTTATTTACAAAATTCTTATAAAATATTATTGATAGCTTATTTTAAGAACTACGTAAACATTGAGTGGTTTTATTTAAGATTACTATGAAAAATTCGAGGATACTAAAATTATTCAAAATGTTATGGCAAAATATTAGTTAAATGATGTTAATACCTATTTATTTTTAATTTGTTGGCTAAATCTTATACTAACTCAGTAAAATCCCGTATTCCATTGGAATTACAACAAGTTTCTTTCAATAAGATATGTTGTAGAAAAAACATGAATCAACACTTTTTTCTTGCTATACTTACTTATTATGAGAACTAGGACTATACAATACATGTATCTACTTCAGTAATAAATGCCACAACACTTACTGCTACCTACTAAAAGTATTTCAGCTGCGTAGAACTACAAATTCAGAGGCCATACTAGAAATCCACAATTTTGGTCCTTCGAGCCTCAGATTCGAAAAACCCTAAGTTATTGTTCGGATCTAATCAGCCGCTGAATTTCGACCGCAAAGAGACAATGCGCTATCCGTACAGTTGTTCTATCTCACGGAAGCGAGTTGTCTTGATTGTGTGTGTACGCGCACATGTTTCAGTGTGCGTAAGCTTATCGCCCGAGCCACTGCTCCCGAGCTTACGCACACAATGTATCTACACACACAATCAAGAACAACCCGCCTTCCTGAGATAGAACAACTGTAATGTGTGTATGCTGGTTCGGATATTACGCATAGCGTAATGACGTGCATCAAAAATGGAAACTTCACGTTTACACTGGGGCAGGCCAGTCGGCTCATATTTAGCAGTTTACTATCTGTTTGGTGTGAACAATGCCTAAAAATCGAAACATCTCATTTTAAAGCATGTATCTATCCATTATTTCGTGTAATTACAAGTACTTATCGCCTTCCGTTTGTAAAAAACATCGTAAATACTACAGTCGCTAGTGAGTATAACCGCCAGAAGGCCCCTAGGCCTGCGCCGGCGGTAAAACGAACCGAGCCGTGAGTTCCGTCAGTTCCCTCCCCCTCCCCGCGACTGCTCCGATCATCCTCCCCACCAGTCCGCGAGGAACCTCTTCTGTCGGCTTCTCTTTTGTTGTTCCTGGTGGGAAAGTACATATTTTAATATAGCTTCGTTAAGACTGGATTCACATCGAAATTATGGGGTTAAACTCAGGGCAGTCTTTAACCTATTGGAGGCCCTGGGCACATTAGGACAATGGGGCCCCTATGATCTTACACAGCACTATTATGTTAGAATATACAAAGAAATTAGATAAACAAAGTTCTAGATTTATTTTTACCCGACTGAAGAGGGTTATGAGTTTGGGTTGTATACATACATGTATGTTTGTTTGTACGTTTCTTATTCGCATCCTATAGCCTAACCGGCTTGACGGATTTTGATAAATGAGGTATCATTGGATTCGTCTTAGTCACGAGACTGCTACAGGATATATGAAATGTCAAGAAAACTAATATGGCGGCTTACAGCTGCCATATTGTATTTCCGACGGAATTAAATATTGCCAAAACCTATCGAGTGAGGAACTAAAATGAAGGTCTTTAAAAAGACAACTTAAAAAAAAAAACTAAACAGTAGCCATTGGCTTTCAAGTTTCTTTATTCCACTTTTAAATGCCTGAACTGATATTTATATTTATGGGGTATCGTTAGAATTCTTACATCATCCCCATCTGTGAGAGAAATAGGCAATTAGTTTTTTGAAAAGTTCCTTTTTTTAGGACAGTCGTGTATTTTCTCATACTTTGACGATTTACTATTTATTACGAAAAAAACAAACGATAATGACTGACTACAATACCTACTTGCTTATTAGATTTTGCATGCGCGAAGCTACTCCACTGGTGTAGCGTGGTCGTTGGTGATCGTAGATGTCAAGGTGTACGGAACTGCACCTTAGAAAGAAATCCAGTAGATGCTGATGAGAGTGATCCGCCTTCGTCACAAGATGTTAAGTAATGACGCCAACTGCGCTGCATTGTGCTAATGGCTAATTAGCTATGTCGTGTGTGTCTGTGTGTGAGGATGAGGGCGTGTGTGTGGACAACCTGGATGATCCACTCTGTGAGAGTTTAAGGAACTTATCATGCAAGAAATCTAGAAGTATCCTCAATCGCCACAGTGTGCTGCGTTGTTCTTGACTGTTCGCCACCAGCAATGTTAGCGGAAATAACTAGGAAGTGCCATCTTGCGGAGCATAAAGAATTTATCCAGCAAGAAGTTTGATCTACCTAGTAGTAGCGGTGAAGACACCTTGAAATTGTCACCATGTGTGCAACTTATACCAAGCAAGAAATCAAGTACGCTGCGCTCGACACCAGACGCGGAGAAATGCTTGAAGCCTATTATCTACGCTGGTGGATGCGCATCTAGAACGTGCTATCACATTTGGTAGACTGTCACGGATAGGTGGAATATGTGGAGCACTAAAAACTTGAGAAGTTCGACCCACGTAGCAACGCTGGAGACACCTTGGATGTGTTGCTATAAGAGCATAACTAAACGTACCAAGCAAGAAGTCCAACAGTATGCGCGCCAGTCCAGCATCAGGGGGTTCCGCCTTCGCCACAAGCCGTAACGTCGGCGCCGCGCAGTGCGCTGCGCTCGACACGAGCTGCGCTGCGCTGTTCTTGGCGCCCACCAGCAGCGCTGGTGGAGTCACCTTGTGCTCGGAGTTGATGCGCCACCATGCGGCTCCTGGAATCCATATAAGTACTGTGAGAGCTGTCGGTGATTACTTTACCCACTCTATATTTAATGCAAGTATTTGACTACTTAACATGGTCACGGTGGAACACCTATTCACTCTTGATGATTATAGTTATTGGAAACAGGGACACTGGCTGTGGTCTGTATGATGAGAGCCGAAGATCGGGCTCTGTGGCTTTCACTAGGAGAGGCCTACGACCCCCAGTGGACAAATATATAGGCTGATGACGATGATGAAGGACACTGGTAGGGTATATTCCGTTCCTTCGCTGCTGTTTTAGAAATGTGGATGCTAATATTATGCGGATTAGAAGAATGACAATCGCATACATGCAGATGCTGTTGAGAATTTCACTCCCTGCAACGTATCCTGTAGAAAATAAAAGGCAGGCAAGGCTGGAAAGTTCCAAGCTTTGGAGTCAAGCCTCCATCGATTAGCTATTCCTCAGAGAATTTTCGCGTTTAGTCTTGACGAAAGGCCCTTAACCGAGTATTTTTTGGTGACTCAGATTTAAAGTTTCCGCTCTAAGGATTTTTTAAAGCGTAGATATAGGTACTCATTCCATTTGGTTGAATAACTTTTGAAATGTATAAGGCAGTTACCTCTGACATAGTTGAGTGCGCCACTCCAGTCACAAGCTCGGGAGCTGGACCAGCGGCCATCACCGTCTGATATCTCGCCCTCAGCCAACCATCGCTCGGGGAGGAACGGCCACTGAAACCAGAGAACATTTAAATATGTGTCTACACAACACAAGTTTATGTGGTGCCTGTCATGAATTTCAGGACGTTATACATATCACCTACATAGGAGTATATACATATAGTTACTAGCTGCGTTCCGCGGTTTTACTCGCGTGCGTGATGATGATGAAATGTATCCTATGTGTTATTCCAGGATATAAGCTATCCTGGTACCAAATTTCATCTAAATCTGTTCAGCCATTTGAGCGTGAGCGAGTAACAAACATACATACACACTTCTAAAGATAGATGGCGCTAATCGGGTTTTATCATAGACAACGCACATTACTCCGTACTCTAGACAGGCTGTAGACGAACGTCGCAATGAGAGCATTTGATTATCGACATTTTGGCGCAGATTGCAGTGTGACGTTTTGTCAGTACTAATTTATGGAGTTCTGCAGTTATCGGCAGTTATGAAGTTTTCCGCTCGATAATAGAGAATGATTTTTAACACGCTTTTAATTAGTTTCACCTGTATGTATGTATGTATGTAACGGACAAGGAGGTGGATACACACACGGAAAACTTGAACTCGATTTTTATCCACTTTAAATGGTCAGATTAATTCAAAATTTAAACTTTTATAATTGTTTGTCCCATTATCCTGATCAGGATCATCAGGACAAAAGATAATAAAAAAAAAAAAGTTTTTTGTAATACTCGTATTTCCAAAATATCTTACTATTTCTAAATACACACAAAAAAAATGGAGTACATTCTTAGACTAACTCTGTAAATAGAAATAGTAACATATCTTGGAAAAAAAAAGTGTTATATCGAACACCCCACACTTATTTTTATAATGACATTAATTTTCTCTTTAATCACTTTATTCTTATATAGAAATTTATTTTTTGCTTTTTAGTTTGGTTTTATGATAATAAAGAGTCCTTTTTTTTTTTTTTCTTTTTTTTTATATAATTTTTAAAACTTTCCAATCAGACCTTACATTTCTCTGTATAACTTATAATAAAGCAATAAGAACGAAATAGTCAGTACAAAACAGATAATAAAAAAATAATGGTTTAGGGTACTTAAAATAAGCTATCGATTAAATTGTTTTTTTTTTAGTTCATGTCTCTCTGTTTGTTTGTTTTTCTGTATGTTTGTTAATTCGCGCATCACATAAAAACTACTGGAACGATTGCGATGCCGTTTTTACAGTTGCATAGCTTAGGTTTTGATTTAAAAACTGGGGTACCTGGTATCTCAATCTGATGATAGAAGCCGAGCAATAAATACAATATTTTTGACGGCTGATCGAATTTTGAAGTACCGTAGTAGGTATATTGTACTTTGTAGGTCCTGGGATAACACGTATGGGCTACTTTTAAATGAAATGACCACGCGGGCAAAGCCGCGGGCACATCTAGTTATAATATAAGTGTGTTTCTATACGCCCCTACCCAATGAGAAGGATAGTAATTGAAAGAACTAAATATAGAATTTGGTCATTCATCACCAGTCCACAAACAGTGATAAATATACCAGGATACTCATGATGAAATGTCATTATATTAATATTAATCATAAAAAGAAAAGAAAATAATTAACGTTATAACATACTTAATTAACTATACTTACGTCTATTAATTCTTTAATTATGGACCATCAATCGAGCAATTAATATGAGGATGTCAATTTTATTATTAAAGACAATAAGATTGCGGAGCGGAAGTGCTCTCAAGTACTTTGGACGGGCATAAAATGATATAATTAATTATCTGAGTCGAGTTCGTAGGACTCGAGGGTAGGTACTTACATAACGCTTAATTAAAAGAAAAGAAGTTAATACAATTATGACCGATAGTAAAAGTAGAGTTCAATGTGCTAGTTATTGTCAATCGTCAAACCACAGAGGTAAAATAATAATATGATGGTCGTCTACATTGCATTGGCATTAAATAAGTTAACCTTGTTCCTAAATGTATAATCCTGTTTTTTTTAATGATTTAAGCATTAACGCCTGATTAGCGAAAACATCTAATAATTTTCTAAAGGACAAATTTGGATGACGACGGGACTCTAACCCGCACCATCCGGGCCTCTGCGCGGCATGCCTTAACCGACTCGGTCACCGTGACCACTACACAGCTCTCCAAATTTTTACTTCAGCTTTTATACCGTCTTACTCGGACGGTAATGTCATCTATTGGCAGTTTTACTGAAGAAAATATTAGATAAATCCTGTTGGATGTTGGACTACGACTATGGGCTATGGCCTAAACAATAAGGCTGCAGGTCTGACCTATACTCAGATCTGCAGGCTAGCCAGACCAATGTTTCCTTTTTCCTATAGGTACTCAGACCTGCAGCCTTATTGTTTAACTTGGATGGTAATGAAACTGGCACTCATGAACAGTAGGGACAGTGTGAACATACATCTCAAAATTTGATTTGTCTATCTCTCTTCCATTGACCTCCCGATCGAACTTCACCTGACCCGTAGTAGGTCAGGTAAATTCCTTGAACTTAGCTAGGGAATCTGGAACTACGAGGAACATGGCACAACAAACGCCCAGGCTCAGAGGGAATACCCGTGGTAATACAAATATTTTTCCTACACGGGATTTAAACCCTAAACCTTACGCTTTACAGTCGGCTCATCACGAAAGGAACGCCATAGATGCTGTCAAAGTTCTTTGAATATTTTTGGCCAAACATTAATATTAAAACATAAAAATTGGTGAAGCTAATATAAAGCGTTTTTATACGCTGTATATTAGCTTCACTTGTATGTTTGTAACCGACTCCTTTGGACGCTATTTTGACCCCACTTTAAAAGGTCAGATTTTATTCAAATTTTGCACACCTGTCAAAGACCGATGACAATGCAATAATTCGAAAAAAAAGAGAAAACCAAACTAAAAAATAGAAAATAAATTTTAATAGTGTAAATAAGAAAAAAATGTTTTATTTCAAAAAGCGTGGGGTGCTTTTTAAGATATTACCGAAATGACCCATTTTTTTAAACTATTATTTTTTTCAAGTTTGCGGCGGACATTGAAACCTGTTTGTAAGGATACAGGACACAGACGAACAAAACAAATTGTAGAGTATAATGTTATAAAGTGTCACGTTACAGAGATAATTAGAGGTTTAGTTCAACGGCTACTTCCACCGCTTGATCAGTGAGCAAGTTTAGGTGTTGTCTAGTGCCCAACATAAGAGCAACAGAGAATCGCACTCCACTTCTCATATTATACTTACCCCATTTTTCTCAACAGCGGCCAACTCTGGCGCGAGGCCGATTAAGGGACTTCTAGTTTACTATCAGCCTATAATAGTCCACTGCTGGCCACTGAGCCCGACCTTTGGCTCTTCTCATCCAGTCTCTGCGAGCTGTCTTTCGTAAGTCGTCTCTCCACCTGGCCGGCGGGCGTCCCACACTTCGTTTGCCTAAACATGGTCTCCATTCTAAAACTCGTTTTCCCCAACGGTTGTCGGTTCTGCGAGAGATGTGACCAGCCCATTGCCACTTCAGCTTGTTAAATAGCCAGTGAATAAGCAAAGATATCTGGTGATCCGCCAGAGAACCAAGGTAACCGGCATCAGTTCCGGATTCTATCCTTCAGAGATACTCCGAGCATTAGCTCTCTCCATAAACTTATGGACCAGTTTCGCCGTGAGTATCCACGTTTCGGCTCCTTAGATAATAACTGGTAGGACGCACCCGTTGAAGACTTTCGTCTTACGGCACTGAGGTATGGACAACGAGAAGACGTGACGGAGTTTACCATCCCAGCTGAATCCTTATATCGGCTTTTCTCCCGATACTGTTTCTACCTAATTGCATAGTCTGCCCAAGGTAAACATATTCCTATACAGCTTCAACGAAGAGATAATTTATAACAATAGGTCCCGGGGTAATGAGGACGTTAAACATGACCTTCATTTTGTCGATGTTCATTCCGAGACTGATACGTAGAGAGGCGTCAGCTAGGTCAGTCAGCGTTAGTTCGAGATCCTGCAGCGACTCCGACACTTATGGCGCCACTATTGGCCTTAGCCATTATCGTAGGCAAATCGTAGGTGTGACATGGCGACTTCTAGATTGGGCACTGGAGTGGAGATGACCTAGTGGAAAGATGGATGAAACCACACCCTCCACAACGAACACTAGGATTTTACGATGCTTGTTACTTACAGGTATCTAGTTAGTAACTAGGTACAGGTATCTAGTTAGTAACTAGGTACAGGTATCTAGTTAGTAACTAGGTACAGGTATGTAGTTAGTAACTACATACCTATATTAGGTAACCAGTAGTTACCTGTATAAAATGAAGTGCTCGATGGCAGAACTCAGCCGGAGGGTACTGCCAGTACAGGTTCGGATGAGGAGCTCCGATGACGGCAAACTTGCTGACCAGAGGCCCGTGGCAGTGGACCAGATACCTGAAAAACAATAACGGGTAAAGGTTAATTATGAAAATACTAGCTGCGTCCCGTGGTTTCACCTGCGTGGATTATGATTATGAAAATTAGCCTATGTGTTAATCCAGGATACCTATAAACCACCCTGGTACAAAATTTTATCAAAATCCGTTCAGCCGTTTGAAGGAGTTACAAACATACACACACAAACAAACACACCCTCACACACTCACAAACTTCTAAAGATAAAATATAGATGGCGCTAATCGGTTTTTATCCATTTTATGACTTTTTGTATGGACTGTCAGTTTATGGAGTTCTACATCGCGCATACGAAGTTTTCCGCTCGATAAAAGAGTATTAATTTTTAAAACTCTAAGCTCTGATTGGCCTGTTTACTACAGTGGCTACACTTCTCCGATTTATTTATATATATTATAGTGTGATGAAGTGTGATTCCTCGAATCACGTCAACATCCTTCTAGATATCTATGACTTACGCGGCCTTATTCAAACGTCGCGCTACCTATAGGTACTAGCTCAAATGCAGCCGAAGGTTTTTGTATCCATACATACCTCCGTAACTCATCATCTGTCTTCAGCATTGGTAAGTATATTCCCTCTGCTGGAACACAGATCCAGGCCTTCTCAAACTCAAGAGCTGGGCCATAATAAATTATATAAATTCAACACTACTCTAGGTCCCCGAATAGGGTAGTACTACCGCAATGTAATAACGAGAAACTGCTATGTGATGGCTATAAAAAATAATTAATCACATCCCAGAGTCATTAAAAGAGTTGACCTTCTTTAGATTTCGGAGTCAGCTTTTTAAATGGTTACTTGAACATAGATAGATAGATAGATAACTCTTTATTGCACTAAAGAATCTTAAATTATGGCACACAACAATGACCTTAAAATAGTACCATCGGCGGCCTTATCACTAAGCAGCGATCTCTTCCAGGCAACCTTAGATTAGAAAGCGAGAACATGAACATTAATGAACGATAGTGAGCAAGTATACATTTACTGAAATGAATAAATTTATGTTATTTAGAATAAAATAAAATATTAATTATAAATACCATAAGTACAGTATATAAAATAAAATAAATATGTAGATATATAATATAAAAATACATAAACATAAACAACATAATTTTTATTCTATTAAATATTTTTTTGATATAAAATTTTAATGCTCATAAATTTTACATTATGCCGGTGAATGTGTTATGTTAGTATATTTTACATTATGCCGGTGAATGTGTTATGTTAGTATATTTTACATTATGCCGGTGAATGTGTTATGTTAGTATATTTAACGTTATGCCGGTGAATGTGTTATGTTAGTATATTTTACATTATGCCGGTGAATGTGTTATGTTAGTATATTTTACATTATGCCGGTGAATGTGTTATGTTAGTATATTTTACATTATGCCGGTGAATGTGTTATGTTAGTATATTTTACATTATGCCGGTGAATGTGTTATGTTAGTATATTTAACGTTATGCCGGTGAATGTGTTATGTTAGTATATTTTACATTATGCCGGTGAATGTGTTATGTTAGTATATTTTACATTATGCCGGTGAATGTGTTATGTTAGTATATTTTACATTATGCCGGTGAATGTGTTACGTTAGTATATTTTACATTATGCCGGTGAATGTGTTACGTTAGTATATTTTACATTATGCCGGTGAATGTGTTACGTTAGTATATTTTACATTATGCCGGTGAATGTGTTACGTTAGTATATTTTACATTATGCCGGTGAATGTGTTATGTTAGTATATTTAACGTTATGCCGGTGAATGTGTTATGTTAGTATATTTTACATTATGCCGGTGAATGTGTTATGTTAGTATATTTTACATTATGCCGGTGAATGTGTTATGTTAGTATATTTTACATTATGCCGGTGAATGTGTTACGTTAGTATATTTTACATTATGCCGGTGAATGTGTTACGTTAGTATATTTTACATTATGCCGGTGAATGTGTTACGTTAGTATATTTTACATTATGCCGGTGAATGTGTTACGTTAGTATATTTTACATTATGCCGGTGAATGTGTTACGTTAGTATATTTTACATTATGCCGGTGAATGTGTTATGTTAGTATATTTTACATTATGCCGGTGAATGTGTTATGTTAGTATATTTTGTGTTGTAAGTAAAGTAACGGTATTTTTTTATATTTTGCTTCAGATATATTGTATTGTAGCTACAATAATTTAGAGCCATAGAATATGTATGTAGTATGTAGGTACTAATTTAAAAATGATGATAAGCCAGTTGCCAGCCAGTTTGCCCAGTGTTGGGTGGACATCAATTTCTACCTAATGCTTCTTGTACTTGCTGGCTCGAGTGTTCGTTTTTTTTTTACGGATTCGAGCTACTAGAATAGCACCAAGGGACCAACATAATAATATAAGAGGTACCATAGATTGTTGTTTGTTTGTTTGTCGTATGAAGTAGTGCTGACCTCTGGTGTCAGAGTTTCTCAGGCCGCCCGAGGGCCTCTGAGCCGGGACCGACAGCTTAACGTGCCCTCCGAAGCACCATAGATACAGCGTGTTTATTCTAAAATCTCTCAACGATTTATCTATGCTTGAGTTATCGAATTTGTGACGACCACGTGTGATATCGATATACTGTGTCAACGCAACACAAGCCCAGTAGATAAAACGTCCAAGCGCGTGCAATAGCAATCAGTTGACATTAGATTTTAATAACATGCACGTGAAGTTCACGCAACAGGATGCGTTTCCAACAGAACGCTTAGGTTTAATGTTAGCGATAAACCCTTTAAAATGTTAATAGAGATATTTCGTAACATGCTTCAAGTACAGTGTATAAACCTAAGATGTTACTTTTGCATAGACTCGGCAATGTTTTTTTTTTCCGTTAGGTATTAGCTAGATATTTACACGGTGTTATTATCAAGAAGATGTCATATTTTAGCTAGATATTTACACGGTGTTATTATCAAGATGTCATATTTAAGTACATAAGTATGAAACTTCTAATATATTTTTTTGGGTTGATTATGTCCCTTTCAAATTAGAAAATGTATTAGTTTTTTCTCTCTCTTCCTCATCATCATCATCATCATCACATAATGATCAGCCCATATCAATCCACAGCTGGACATAGGCGTCTCCCAAACCACAGCATTGAGCCCGATCTTCGGCTCGTATCATTCCAACTGCCGCCAGCAATCTGACTTGTATCTCGTCCTCCACCTAGCCAGAGGGCGTCCTACATTACGTTTCGTTAATCCTGAAAGTCCCCATTACTCATGTATCTATAGCAATCTGACATGTATCTCGTCCTCCACCTAGCCGGACGGCGTCCTACATTACGTTTCGTTAATCCTGAAAGTCCCCATTACTCATGTATCTATAGCAATCTGACATGTATCTCGTCCTCCACCTAGCCGGAGGGCGTCCTACATTACGTTTCGTTAATCCTGAAAGTCCCCATTACTCATGTATCTACAGCAATCTGACGTGTATCTCGTCCTCCGCCTAGCCGGAGGGCGTCCTACATTACGTTTCGTTAATCCTGAAAGTCCCCATTACTCATGTATCTACAGCAATCTGACGTGTATCTCGTCCTCCGCCTAGCAGGAGGGCGTCCTACATTACGTTTCGTTAATCCTGAAAGTCCCCATTACTCATGTATCTACCTAATAAGTATATGGATACCTGAAAGTCTGTGCATTTTTAACGATTAAAAAAAGATGACGGTCGGCCGTTCTTTTTCGTGGTTGTTCAAATGAAGTCAATGATGTGACTGCATGACAGTTTGCTATGCCGCCAGGTTTACATTAAAAGACCACAAAGGAAATTATGAGCTTAATTAACGAGAATTAATTTCCAATCAAACATAAAATATAATTTCGTTGAGTGAGATCTCGTTAAAAGTGAACGACAAGCGCTAATTTGACATTATTACCTAAGACATTTTTTTTGACAAATTTCGATTGTCTTTGTTATTACTAAGTTTAACCTTACATTAGCCTTCATATCATTTTGGACCCACTTTGTAACAATTAACATTCAAAAAACATGAATGTGAAGCGTGAGAAATCACTTCATAATTAGATGATAACCCTGTTTCTGGTAATTAACATGTTTACTCATTTCACACGTCCGTATCAGACGCATGTCAGACGATTCGGACTATAATACCTACCTACTTACTTACGAATTATAATCCGGCAGATAACAGGGGGGCAATTCTCACGAAGTGATATAAATATCAAAATAGATATATATCGAAAATTGTATGGATTTTTCGACATTTATCTACTGTGATATTTATATCACTTCGTGAGAATCGCCCCCCTGTAGCATTGTTATTTTTGCACGCACAAAGGCATTACGGCTAAAGGTAATTTTTTAATTGTAAATGAGTCAAGTTTAAAGTCCATCGATCATTCAAGTCCAATCCGAATCATGATTAGTAATGAAATGAATCACTTCTTAAAATAGAGATTGCCTTGAAAAAGACAAAGCCGGGAAAGTGAGAGTTGAACTCGCGTGGAGAGGGTTCTGTACGATGTGTATATCATCTCACAGTATTGACAGATTTACTACGTTATTTTAAGACCATAGACTTCTTTTTCCTGTAATCTATAAGTATAGAACTATTTTTACATAAATGTCCAAATAAAGAGTGTAATGTTTTTAGCATTCATGTATGTTGGTATGTATGTTTGTATGTATGTTCGATATTGAAAAACGAAAAAAAACAAGAAGTATTGTTACAATATGGGTATCTGATTGAAGGCCTTGATAAACACATTCCAACAGTACATCATTTATTGGCATAAGTTTTTGGCAGGGCAGTCGTGTTTTTAGCTGGTATATTTTTTCCAAATTTTAGGCTCAGTAGTTTAGGATATAAGAAGTGGGGGAAACTACTTTCATATTACTTCTTAAATAACTCTAAAACTATTTATCAACAAAAAACAGACTCCCACAACAAGCCCTTTCAATATGATAATTTGACCCAAAAGTGACCCCCTCCCCCCCACCAACTAGACAACTGGATACAGGAACAGAGCTACATGAAAAGAAACAGTATTATTGCCAAGTGCAAACACCTAATAGAATGTATAAATAACCTCCTTTATTTGAAGTCGGTTAAAAATAACGTCGTTCCAGATGGTGTTCATTATTGTCACATCGCATTGTTTATTTTCAGAATTGATTCAAATGAATGCAGAGCACTTACCGTAAATTCCTACTAAGTATACCTATTTATTATTTAAATGAGATAAGCATTGACAATGGTAGGTACAGCAATAACAGTATCTGAACATGTCCAGTAAGCTTTCATTTTATTTATTAAATTTTAGGAACATCCACACCAATATATAAAAGTGAAAGCTTGTCTGTTTGTTTGTTAGCTTTCGCGTCAAAACGTCTCATCCGATTTTGATGAAACTTTGTAAATAGCTATTGTACAATATAGAGACCAACATATAGGATACTTTTTATGCCAGAAAATGGTTAGGTGCCGCGAGAAAACTAGAAAATTACGATTACTCGCTGTAAGGAACGAAATGACAAGTTGCCGTGGAAACGCAATAAAAACAAGTCTGTCAAAAAGCATCACGAGCGTTGGTGCTATACTTTTGCATCCTAGATAAACATAGGATGCTTTTTTCCCGATGAACTGTAGTCCGCGCGGACGAAGTTTTGCGAGTATCACTGATCCCAGTGCGTGTTACCTAGGTATACTGATCCACAGACATGCTGATATATTTATTTATGTGTACTGTGCTAATAGCACTAAATTAGTAGTTGTGCAACAAAAATCCTATGTTGAGTAAAATTATTTGCAAATAATTTGCTAGAGTTTGTTAGGCACGTACCTAAGAACATATAAAAAAATGACAATGATACATTTGATCAACTTACCAAGCGAGCATCCCTCCGATACCAAACCCGACAACCGCCGCTGGTTTAACATCAGACACTCCGAGGGCCTCAAGCAGCGTTGACAGCTCTGCCACCACTCTCGTAGGAGACAGGTCACCCCTCCCGCCCCCCTCACTGCCCCCCGTGCCTCTCAGATCCAAGGTTATGACGTGGTGGCCACTTTCGGCCAACCTTCGGACGACGTTGGTCCAGACTGGGCACCACAGGTTGCCCGTGTCTGGAGCGTCGCCCAATATGAGGACGATTGGTCCCGATTTAGGACCCGTTTCTACGTAGTGGTATTTTACGCTCTGGAATTCGAGAAATAAGGGTTAAATTTATGCTCGATAGTCCGGGAGGGCTCGGGACGGGTTACCGAGGCAACCATTTATTATTATTACCGTCGTGAGTTTTCAAAATAAAAACGTACCCATCTTAATATATGTAGGCTTCTTTTACTATTAAACGATAATACAATTACAATTAACTGATACTACTGTTAGTAAGTACCTAAACTTTTCATTAAGCAATACAAATTGTCTTGCTGTGTGTCAATTACGAAATTGTTTTAAAAAATCAACGTGTCGCGTTGCCGGCCGGTGGACCCTGGCGTCCCCGCAGCGTAATGTATTCTTTCTTTGCCGCAGCTCTTATTCCTCGGTAACAGTCCAGACGATTTAGAATTAAATACGCAACCAGATCACATAGGTACAAAGATCCCGACTCCTAGGATTCCCTGTATCTAGGGAACCAGCAACTACGAGGACCATGGAACTAGAGCAAATACCTGTTCACACCAATGATATTTGGTTCACATGAATATTTGGCCTAAATTAAAGTAAAAGCGAAACGAAATAAATATTAGCCGGTGTACGGAATATCGAGGCACCACACTACAATAAAGGTTGAATAGAAAATTGACACAGCTTGTTTCGTAGGTAATTAGTAATGTTTAACGCACGATAGCACATTCAATGAAAGTGATAGAATACACAGACTGCACAGCGCAGTCAGTCAGTTATTATATCACCAAAAAAGGCCGAGCAGGAAAAGTGTGAAAGCTTCTTGATAATTTCGCAAAAACGAAAACAAAATTAGGTTTAGGAGATTCTTATCAAAACCGTATAAAAGTACGAGTACTATTATTTATTCTGTGTGAAAACTATCACATCCATTAGGTAGCTGCTAACCATAATTTTTATATAACAGTGTGTGCCAATAGAAGAATCAACAGTAAGCTCAACAGGAGGAGAACTCTTCGATTTCCTCCGATGTCCTTTCCACAGCCTCTTCACGGCGATTCGTATTATTTGCCAAATGCCAACAAATATGCACTTCAACACTAATTCCACTGCCTGCCATCCCGATACCACTTGCAACACTTTATTTCTGGCACTCATTTTATTCAATTTGTTTCCAGTAAGTAATTACTTCGCACAATCGTCCGATAAGCTCAAAGGTCTTCTACACAGTGATAAAAAAACTCGCCTGACGCATTGTTATCATGTTATATTATATTATCAACACTACGTTGGGACTTGGGAGCATACAGTCACAGATCAATTAATAGTTACTTAAACAGTGTAGAACATTAGAACTCGCTTGTCGTGACTAGTCTATAGGCAAGAATATTTAAAAAACTTCTTGTACGAGTATGTAGGGTAGTTTTTAATGTTTATATGTTTGTGTTTAGAAAATACAGTATCCTTGTTTGTATATATTTTTTGGTGTGCATTAAGGTGTATTTGTACCTATTGTATTGTATTGTATTGTATTGTATTGAAGTGGCTAGGTACAGTTTGATTTTAAACAGTTGAGAGTAGACAGAAATTAATAAATAGTTTAGGTATAAGTAAGTGCTACTTAAATCATAGATTCTGTTTCTACTATGTCATAGATCTTATTATATGTAGAAAGATTAGGTACCTACTAGCTCCTCAACGGTGAACCACATAAATTAAGTGCTGTGTGCAACCCATGCAACGTACATAATTGACCGAGCGAACGCGAAGCATCTCCGTTTCAGCTTGGGCAAAAATGCTTTCGTATGTCCGGATGACCGTCTGTTTGGATGTCTGTCTGTCCGGTTGGATCTCTGTTCTTCTCTAACAGGTCGCATTTCTCAACCGATCTAGACGAAACTTGGTATACAAGTTAAACGAATTTTAAGAATTTTTTAGTGGTAGGGGATTTTAAATTGGGGGTGTACTTCCCCCAAAAAGGGACAAAAAGAGGGCCACTGAATATCTTCGCCTTATTAGATTCGATTTCGGTGGTTCTTTTTTGATTTGAAAGGTAGTAACTATAAATTGGTCTCATAAAAATTTGGTGAAGATCTGATGAGGATCTTCGGCTACAGTCTGTGAATGTCTCTCTATCTTTGTTGTTTATGCACATGAAGCACGACAGTTGAGATGTAGCTGTGTGGTTTGGGTGTGTGTTGCCTGTAGTTGTATCTACTCTAGTTTTTGTTTACGTAATATTAATAGAGTGCCTTATCTTCCCCGCTATAACTAGGCCTATGACTTAAATAAATAAATAAATACATACCTAATCAGTATATCATCAGGATTTCATAAATGATTTGAATGATTCTTGTTTATTCAAAAGGTTAGACTTCTAGTGCAGTCACATATAAACTTCACCAAAATTGGTTTAGCAGTTTTTATTGGTTTAGTATTATTTGGTTTAGTTTAGTATTTATTTATTTGGTTTCAATAGAAACCAAATAAATAAATACAGAAGATAGGACAGAACATAAATACTAAACCAAATATGGTTTAGTATTTATGTTCTGTCCTATCTTCGGATCTTCTGGTATATTCTGTGCTTCTAAGCCGAATTATTGATTGTTTTTACTTGAAACAAAAGACCTCCAGTGTGGCAATTATTGCACGACTGACCAAAGAAGGAGTGTAATATTTTCAGGGTTGTTGTAGGTAGTATGTATTTATGTATGTATGTTAGTGTGTGAGTTTCTTTGTTCTACCATGACTTTTAAAATTAAATGCCTGAACCTCAGACCAAATATTACTAAAGTATAGATCGCGGCTATAGTCCTGGCACCGCCTCAGTGTGGATCGTAGACAGATGTGCTATAGCTACCTACATCGATATATACATCACGAGTAGGGATGCCTGCAAGCGCTCGCGCGCATTTCAATAAAGAGGACGACACTTCACGACGCGGATTCCACGGGCACGGCGGCGGCGCGGCGCATACCTATTACTGGCTTATAGAAATACAAAAATCTCACAGTTTCCTTTAGTAATAATATTATTAATTCGAAAGGTACTCTCTCTGTACAGACAGAGGGGCCTGCTTGTTACCTTTCACGACAAAATGATTGAGCCGATCTTGATAAAATTTGGTATTAATATATCTGAAAACATGTAATATAAATATAATCAGAGAAAGAAATGTCTATATACATAACATCGGACACAGTGAGACGCGACACGCAACCGCACGTCTCGCGAGATCCTCACCCCCACTATAACATAATATTAAATCCGTCCAAAAGTATGTAAAACTGACTTACCTGTGAAATGTAATGTTACATGCCGCTTGAACGCAGATCGAGGAATGTTCGCGCTTGCCGGTTGATAGCGACGTTGTTCTGACCTGTGCCACCCGAGTAAACGCGCTCTATTGTAATGTATCCTCCTAGGCCTGAACAGATTTGGATGTATGGGGTATCTTTAGAATCCATACATTATTCCGAGAACATAGAGGCTGTATTTATTTATTTTTATTATTTATTTATATAAGAAAAATTGCTCTTAAAAGCTTTTTTTATATATTAAATAAATAAATATTAATAAAAAAAAGCGACTATTCACACCAATTACCTAGCCCCAATCTAGGATACCATGTACTATAGGCACTAGATAACACATAAACATACATAGATACAAACAGTCTCATGTCTCGGAAACTATCATTTCTGCTCATCACACAAATGATTGCACCTTGCGGAATTCGACGGTGGACCGTATAAATTAAGTGCGTTGCCAGCAACACGGTTGCTGCACCATGGCTAGCAACATGTTGGTTGCACGGGTTGCACTCAGGTGCAACCCGTGCAACGCACATAATTTATTGGTGTGAGTCACGTTAGCAGTGACAATCATTGAATCTCATTCGCGCTAGTCTGTGAATGTTTTTTTTTTTGGCGACCCGTTGTCAGAGAGTAACTGACAAAGGGTCGCCAAAAAAAAAATACGAAAAAATATTACTTACATGTTATGCCTATGTCCATTTTTTTATTGCATTGTATTCGATTTGTGAGATTGTGAGTTGCCCTGAAAGTTTCAGCTAGATAGCTAATCAAGAAGTGCTCAAATTTGAATTGCAAGGTTCCAGGACAGACAGAAATACATAAATAGATAAATCGATACATACATACAATTGAAGTTAAATAAAAGCTTTTAAAAAACTAAGTTCGTGTTTTGGCAGGCACTCGTGTTTTTTTCTGTTACTTTCATGATGTACTTGTTTATTCAGTGGCGGTACTCACAGAAATCCTAATAACCCTATGGATTTTAAATATGGCACTGTTTAAATTTCATCAAAATTGGTTTTGTAGTTTTTTTTTTAAAATTCAGTAGTTCAGTATGCTTGGGACAAGTAGTCGGTTAGTAGTACCATAATATTGTATTGTCATCGGAAATACATACATTTTCAAAGTTTTAAACGGATGCGACCATCGCTAGAATTGATGGTTGGAACTTAATTTTATGCCATGAGAATCATGAGATAGTTACTTGACGACCGAAAATAAGCGCTTTAAAGAACGTAAACATGTGATGGAAGCCTACACGACCACAAGAGTTTACTTAAAAACATATTAACCATACTGAGCGAGCACTCAACTCAAAGGGTGAATGACAGCGACGACAAAATGCAGAAACGACCAGTCACCACCACTAACGATGTCAAAAGCATTCAATACGATACGGCCTATGGACGTCGCGTCATTCCTACGTCACTAGATGATTCTTATTTCGAAGCAATAAAGTTTAAAATGTACAAAATTCTTCTCACGTTATGTCTGGTCACACATTCTGAAAGGATTTCAATTATCCTCAAACGCCTGTAGAAATGCGCGAGCAATCATTTTAATGCTTTTGCTCTTGCGGTTTGCTTGCTTTCTGATAGGTGTTCGCGGGTTGATGAATGGGAGGAAATGCCAGGCCTGCGCTCGTTTCTTTGATATTCATTCATTTTATTGTATCTTGTGAATAAAATTCAAATCAAACAGAGCTCCTTACTTGATGATGATCTACTATAAAATTGATCAGAGATCTTAAATATGGTAATCCTAAATTTGATATATTCGTAACAGTTGATTCACTTTTGATTAAATTTACATACCTACTACGAGTATATCTAACTGAAGTGACAGATTTTGTTTTTGTTTTATTTTCAAATATCTCTCAAATCTTTCTTATCTTCTTTATTTTCAAATATCTCCTAAATCTTTCTTATCTTCTTTATTTTCAAATATCTCCCAAATCTTTCTTATCTTCTTTATTTTCAAATATCTCCCAAATCTTTATTATCTTCTTTATTTTCAAATATCTCCCAAATCTTTCTTATCTTCTTTATTTTCAAATATCTCCCAAATCTTTCTTATCTTCTTTATTTTAGGCTGGAAGAGTATTATCAGATACTAGCTGAACCCGCGGCTTCGCACGCGTGGTCATTTCACTAAATTAAAACTACTCTATGTACTATTCCAATACCTGGCCGGTGACCGCCTAACTAAAAGCTATAGCGATAGCGATACCAATGCACTGTCCGTCCTTGTCATTGTGTTACGATATGATAAGGATGGACAGTGATTACGATTCCATTACGATCGCTTAACCGCGGTCGCCCTGCTGAAATACCAATATACCAACATTTGATTAAAATTCCTTCAGCCGTCAAAAAGTTTTTATAGATTGCTCGGCTTCTACTCATCGGATTGAGATACCAAGTACACCAGTTTTTAAACGCATAACGCATCGCAATCGGTCCAGTAGTTTTCATGTGATGCGCGAACAAACTTACAGACAGACAGACAGACACGAATTTTAAAAATGTTATATTCTTGTTCAGTAGCTTATTTTAAGTACCCTAAACAATTTATTTTTTAATTATTTTCTTAGTACAGACTTTTTCGTTCCTATTGCTTTATTATAAGTATAGATTCTGTGCTGGAAATCCAATACGGAATCATAGAAATGAATTGGTAGGTATTTAATAAGTATATCTAGGTACGTGATACTTAATTTTCATTTTTGCAAATACTAAACAATTGTATTTAGGTACCTACCTCCACTGAGCAATAATTAGAGAAGGGCTATTGTGTGTCGTCCGAACGCTTACTATTGTGTGTCGTCCGAACGCTTACTATTGTGTGTCGTCCGAACGCTTACTATTGTGTGTCGTCCAAACGCTTACTTTTGCTTGGTAGGTAGGAAGGTACTAGGTACATTGGTTTTCTTGACCATGTCATATTCAGGAACATGTTCCTGAGGAACATGACCATAAACTTGATCAATATGTTAGAAGAAAGGAAATCAATCGACAGAATTTCACTTTACTTGGAGCTGCTGACCAAAACCTACAAAGAGCTACATATTGGCGTACGCTAGATCTAGGTTGCCTAGCAGAAAACATTGTTAAGCGATAATTAAGGCTGCAGTTTGTACTATTTTTATGCTCAATATCTGACGTGCTGTAATTTTTTGTGCAATATAGACCTATCTTTCTATCTTACCCTTCATCTGTGTTACAATCTTAACCCCGAGGCTTCACTGAAGGGCGTCGAGCGGGTCGAATGCGTCGGCACGTCCCGCCGCCCGCCCTTCAGATGACACTATGTAAGGGGAGATGCTGCGGCAGATTGATTTTATATCTCTTATTTCGCGCACGATTTGATGCCTTTGAGTCGATAACATATGAATAGACTGTTAGATCGTACGTAGGTTCTAACAACGAAATGGTATCAGCTCTTACGTAAAAGCAACTGCCGAAAAAGCCCATAACATAACTACAGCAGACTATCAAATTAATACATACATAAAAATGATCGAAGAAAAAATATTGCTTTCTTTCGTCAAAGCCAAACTAAAAATCAAATTCAAATTGTTTATTGTTTTTTTTTAAATCAGAACAATGATACAAGCAACAAGAACAAGCAGTAAAGGAAGACAAAAGAAAAAAAATCCTTTGTCATCTAGTTGTGTGCCCCTAAAGGATTCAGCTAGATAGCTTATCGGGAAGTGCTCGAAATTTGAGTATTTTTCGAAATTTTACATCATTTCACCCCGACGACACATAGATAGACAAACGAGAAAGTGACATTGTAATAAGAATAATAAATAAATAATTAAATTAAAAAAAAAGCATCTGCCGGATAAAAACATCATTTTTTAAATGCACTGAGAGCTACCCTGAAAGTTTCAGCCGGATAGCTAATCGGGAAGTGATCGAAATTTGAGTTGCAAGATTCCAGGACAAAATACATAAATACATAGATAGATAGCTAGATGGATACATACAAGTGAAGTTAAATAACAGCATTTAAAAACGTGGTGAAATAGAAAGAACCCTTATCTAAATTGAACTAACGTAAAATAACAAGCACAAATTAAAAAAAAAACCCGACCCCCCCCCCCCCTCCATTATAGCTAAGAAGCATATCGATCACATCAGTTTCCAAACATAAAAACCGCATCAAAATGGGTCTATTCGTTTGGGAGCTACAATCCTCACCCCCATTCCCCCCATTATAGCTTAGGACCATCTCGTTTACATCAGCTTTGAAAATAAAAATCACATCAAAATTGGTCCATTCGTTTGGAAGCAACGATTCTCTCCCCCCTTCCTCCTTTCCACTTTTTCCTTTTTCCCCTCATTATAGCTAAGAACCATCTCATTTACCCCAGATTTCAAACATACTTCTGGTTGGTCTAGTGGCTAGTAATCCTAGGAACGAAATCAAAAGATCGCGGGTTCGAATCCTGCATGGTGCAATCATTTGTGTGATGAGCAGAAATGTTTATTTCCGAGTCATGGATGTAATATTCGTATCTATGTATGTTTATCCGTTATCTAGTGTCCATAACACAGGGTATCCTAGTTTGGGGATAGGTAATTGGTGTGGGATTGTCCCGAATATATTATTATACAAAACCGCACCTAAATCGGTCCATTCGATTGGAAGCTACGATTCTCACCTCCCTATACTCACCTATCCCTTCTCCCACCCCTCCCCCATATATCTAAGAACCATCTCGATTACATTAGCTTTAGAAAAAAAAACTCGTCCATTCGTTTGGGATGGATGGATGTGGGGGGATGCCACAGACACACACGCACGCACGCACGCACGCACGCGCGCGCGCGCGTGCGCGCGCGCACACACACACACACACACACACACACACACACACACACACACACACACACACAGAGTGATACACACCCTAAGCTTTGTTCGGGGGTTAAAAAGATCTGGCAAGAGATAGAAGCTCTCAATGAGTCAACATCTCCTGAGGAAGCCTTGTGCAGAGGTGAAACACGTATGTTTGTGTTGCTGTCTATGTGGTGGATTGAAACTTCGATAGGAATATATTTTTTTACCCGATTGCACGGAGGGTTGTATGAATGTTTGTTTGTACGTTTCTTAGGCGCGTCCTACAGCCTACACGGCTTGATGGAGTTTGATAAATGAGCTATCATTGGATTCGTCTTGATCACGAGAGTGTATCCAAACCAATATATAAATAAAAGTGAAAACGTTTGTTTGTTTGGGGATTTTTAACGCGATAACGGCTAGACGGATTTTGATGAAATTTGGAATGGAGATAGCCCCGGAACAAATAAGATACTTTTTATCGCGGCAAATGGTAAGTTTCCCCGGGAAAACTGGAAAATGTTAATTAGTCGCTGTAAGGAACGGTTGCCATGGAACCGAAATAACGATTTCGTCAAAAAAAAACAAGATCGTTGGTGCTATACTACTTTTGCATTGGTTTTTAATATCCTAGAAGAACATAGGATGCTTTTTAACGCGATAAACTGTAGTCCGCGCGGACGAAATCGCGGGCGAAAGTTAGTAGGATAAATGAAGTGTCGGCTTACACCTGCCATATTGTATTTCCCATGGAAAAATACCAAAAAAAACAAATATCAAAATGAAGGTCTTTAAATGACCATTTTCAAATATATATAATTTTTATACATTAACAGTAAAAATTGTCTTTTAAACTTCTTACAACATTTTAAATTTTAGATTATTAAAATTAATGTATTACATTATAGTCTAATGTTGCAATTGCAACTATTAAAGTATAGTAAATTATGTAAGAAACATTAAATTTATATCAATACTAGTTGCGCCCCGCGGTTTCTCCCTCAGGAACCTTGCACTTTTTATTTCACAGGATAAAAAGTAGCCTACGTGTTAATCCAGCGTATAAGCTACCTCCATACAAAATTTTATCCAAATTCGTTCAGCCGATTAAGCGTGATGAAGTAACAAACAAACACACACACCCTGACGTACATACAAACTTTCGCCTTTATAATATTAGTGTGATTATTTTTGTGGGCGGTCAGCTCGTATTCAATAATTTTGTTCGCAGTCTGGTTTTTTGTATTTATATAAATAAATTATAATTTTACTTTTTAATTTCAATTTTCTCTTAATTATAATTGGTTTTATGTAAGGTATGAAGTAAAACTGTCTGCTGGCTATATATTTATGTAAGGTATGAAGTAAAACTGTCTGTTGGCTATATATTTATGTAAGGTTTGAAGTAAAACTGTCTGTTGGCTATATATTTATGTAAGGTAGGAAGTAAAACTGTCTGTTGGCTATATATTTATGTAAGGTATGAAGTAAAACTGTCTGTTGGCAATATATTTATGTAAGGTATGAAGTAAAACTGTCTGTTGGCTATATATTTATGTAAGGTAGGAAGTAAAACTGTCTGTTGGCAATATATTTATGTAAGGTATGAAGTAAAACTGTCTGTTGGCTATATATTTATGTAAGGTAGGAAGTAAAACTGTCTGTTGGCAATATATTTATGTAAGGTATGAAGTAAAACTGTCTGTTGGCTATATATTTATGTAAGGTAGGAAGTAAAACTGTCTGTTGGCAATATATTTATGTAAGGTATGAAGTAAAACTGTCTGTTGGCTATATATTTATGTAAGGTATGAAGTAAAACTGTCTGTTGGCAATATATTTATGTAAGGTATGAAGTAAAACTGTCTGTTGGCTATATATTTATGTAAGGTAGGAAGTAAAACTGTCTGTTGGCAATATATTTATGTAAGGTATGAAGTAAAACTGTCTGTTGGCTATATATTTATGTAAGGTAGGAAGTAAAACTGTCTGTTGGCTATATATTTTTATATTACGTTGGTTAAATTTGGATAAGGATAATTAGTATGTTAGCGTAGAGTATATATTTGATTGTCTGCTGTATTTTTCTTGGTCTGACTTTCAGTTTGGCGGAAGTAAGCTACATGTTTTTCCTTAGATCATTTTTTTAAATGGATTTCCACTAAGTAACGTTTGTGTCTATCAACTATAAAAAAAAAAAACTATACCTACCTAACTACAAATATCAAAGTATTTATTGTACGTATAGAGAAAGGTTTTAGCACTTTTACAAGTCAAACACAGTCAGTGTAGGTAATGGAATCTATATATATATATATATATTATCTATCTATACTTATAATAAAACTGTAATAGGTCCAATTCTGTACATTGAAGATATTGTGTAATAAAAAATTGGAGGCTTTTCTGTGTTCCATACTAAAGCCAAAACTGTATATTTTTTTCATTTTTGTCTGTCTTTGGTATGATTTGAGTTCATACCACGAGGTAGGACATAGGATACTTTTCATCCCGAAAAATTAAAGGGTTCCCGCAGGATAGGGGTTCAAATCTTCTTGTCTTTTAAATAAGGACCTCGTATCACGCTGAAAATACTTGACGGATTTTGATGCAACTTGGCACAGTCATATTTGATATGATAGGTTAAAATTGAGTATACTTTTAATCACGGAAAAATAAAGGGTTCCTGCGGGAGACGGTTCTAAAGTTATGTTCAGTCGGAAGTAATAAATAATATTGTTTTGGAGGCTACTCTTTATACGATACTGAAACCAAAACTGTTCCTTTTTTAAAGTTTGTATGTTTGTCTGTCTATCCGTCTGTCTGTATCTTGACCGCTACTACTACTAACTACTGAATGAATTCAAATGATACTTGGTATGATTTGAGTTCTATACTACGAGGTATGATGACATTGGATAGTTTTCAACCCGAAAAGTTAAAGGGTTCCCGCAGGATAGGGGTTGAAGTCATTTAAAAGAACAAGTATCACGCTGAAGCTACTGGATGGAGTTTGATGAGGCTTGGCACAGTCATAGTCACTTAATATGGTTAAAGTGACGATACTTTTTACCTCGAAAAAATAAATAGTACCTGCAGGATAGGGGTCCAAAGGTATGTTAGTTTTGAAGTAATAAATATCTATCTATACTTATAATAAAACAATATGTACGAAAAAGTCTGTACAAAGTAGATAATATAAATATGCTCTAGGATACTTAAAATAAGGTACTAAACAAGAATATAACATTCTTAAAAATCGTGTCTGTCTGTTTGTCTGTCTGTTTGTTCGCGCATCACGTAAAAACTACTGGACTGATTGCGATGAGGTCACTGTTGGATAGCTTAGGGTTTTACTTAAAAACTGGGATACTTGGTATCTCAATCCGATGAGTAGATCATTTTTTTTTTTTTGTTAAGGCAAACGAGTTTGAAAATCATGTAACAACTACAATGTGCTTTTTCAACAACCGTGTTTTTACATTATATTCTGACACCTATTCTTTTTCTTACTGGTCCCGTTATTTGGGGTCGGGTCTCCTCACTTTTCTGCGCCAAGTCAATTTATATTGATCTTTATGTATGTCATGGAATGCAATCAATATTTCACCTACTTCCACGGAAGCTGTTGGGCTGAAATTTGGCACACAAGTTTGGTTTTTATGACAATGTAGGGTTACCTAAATGCCACCATTTTTAATCCAATATGGCGGACTTTACAAAATGGCGATTCATCATTTCCATAGTAACCCCTATGGTATGGGTATCAACGGATTGATGAGCGAAACACAATAAGCTTGGCTACTGCATAAAAGCATTCTTTTATTAACTTTTTAAATTATACCTTATCATATTAATTATACCTTATTATATTTGACCACCAGGTCGATGGCGGGCGGCCTCTATCTCTCTTCTGTTCCGGTAGGCTTGAAGCAATTTGTACCACATGATTTCGATACTTCTTTTAACGTTTGGACGACCGAGGTAAGAAACGAAATTTTCTTCATTTATAATGAAGAGGTAATATCTTAACTTTTGATGTCAGCTGAGACTTGAATAAATTTTAGGATTCGTAACTGGTATTAACTAGTACCACCTGTACCATTACAGGTATAAATGGGATAACTTAGTACCATTGGTACCATTAATGGTACAATTCATTGGTATAACTACTCCGAAGCATTTCTTACCTGCTAAAACCATTCGACTGGCTTTTTTATACCAAAATCTATTGAATATCGCTGAACGTAAGTATAATTAATTGTTGCAATTTTCAACAGCGTCACCTCAGCGGGCGCCAACATGGCCGCTAATGGTGTCTCTCAGAGCCCTAGGGACAGTGCGATTGTCATGTAAATGGGGACACGACACGAAATGGGACGGCTCCGGAGGGCGGCGTCCCGGCTCGTGAGATGATTCATAATTTGGACCCTTATGTACCTACTGGCACTGGCTGCTGTCAATGTATTGATGTAGGATTCTAGTTAGATGCTAATGAGTTTTGTATGATTTGTGCAGAGATCTACACTTATACATATAAGTATCTAACTATAGTGCTTAGATAATTATAGGAGCTATTAATCGCTCCAAGCCAGAAAGATGACGTCCATTATGCTTGCGAGATTTGGACTAAACATACTAACACGTAAAGAAAATATTAAAATGTCAGTTAAAAAAAAACTTTTATACAGTAGCCATGCCATGGTGAAACTTAGAAAGGGTAATCACAGTTAAATGCGTATACAGCATTTCGTGTCACTGAGGAGTTCCCTAGTCAAGACCCAACCCTGAGTGCAGCAACCATGTCATGACATAGACATAGACATAGTTTTATTGGTAATTTTTCGTTACAAGTCACAATACAAAAGTAAAAAAAAAGTTTATTACATTAAAATTAAACATTATGCCACAATTATATTAATTTAGTATCCCTGAACTCTTGATAGGAGTAATATGCCTTTTGGATTACCCAGTTCTTCAATTTTGTTTTGAAAACTGTCGTACTATTTGCATTTTGAATTTCATCGGGTAACTTATTATAAACTTCTGGTCCCATCAAGTGGATTGTCTTCGATGTCTTCGTTACAAGTCGTGGCACACCGGAAAGCTTATTCGCATTGCGTGTGTTATATTTGTATCTTTCTCCACGTTTGGTATACAAACTCAGGTTTTCTCGTGCATATAGCGCCACCTGTAGTATAAGGAGACATGGTAAGGGCAAGATTCCCAACTCTGTAAAGTGTAGTCTTGCTGTCTCATCTTGTCTAATGCGTGCAATCACCCTCACGGCTCGTTTTTGAAACCGGAACACGCGTTCCCAATCGGCAGTGCGGCCCCAAAGATCGAGCCCATACTGGAGCAGTGACTGCACGCTCGCAAAATAGCATGAGTGAACATCCTCCCTTGGCAGAGTTGAGGCAACCCTTCTTAACGCAAAACATGCCCTGCCTAGCTTTCCACACAGAACATTTATGTCGCTTTCCCATGTCAGTGCCAGGTCCAAGTGAAAACCCAGGAATGGCACCGTTCGCCCTTGCTGTATTTGCGACACTATCAAGATCCACGTTTAGATTACGCTGCACATTTCCTGACAGATTGATGGTTATATATTGCATTTTAGTAATTATTATGTTTAAGGCCATTATGTGCAAACCACAACAGGAGTTCGGAGGCTACGGTGTTTAGTCGCTTCTTCCAGCTCGTCGAGTTTAGAAGCGGTTACAACTGCTGCGACGTCATCAGCATACATAAACACCTCTCCCTCTGTTGTGACCCACGGCAGCTCGTTAAGCAGAAGAGAAAAAGCTAAGTTTGAGAGAGATGACCCTTGTGGAACACCAAGTTCACTTGACATCCCATCTGATTTTATCTTACCGTTATCCCCACATAGGTAGTAGGTACATATTGTGACCTTTCACGCAAAAAACTAACGATCAGATCTAATGATGTACTTGTTATCCCATAATGTTTGAGCTTTACTGATAACGTGCCATGATCTGCCACATCAAAAGCTTTTTAGAGGTCGCAAAACAATACGGCCACCTCTTCTTTTCGCTCTCTCGCTTGCAGGATTCTGCGGACAACTTCTCTCGCGATAAGCAAATTATCGATCAGACAAAACCTGTGTGTATTTTAAGAAATCAGAGATTCGTGTCATTATCCTGTTTTCGAATATTTTCGCAATAGTTCTAATTGCTTTAGGCCTATAACAATTCGGGTCCTCTTTTTTGCCTTTATCTTTATACAGAGGGCATATCGTAAAACTTAAACCGGCTATCATAATAAAATGCGTACACAAAATTTCGTGTCTGTGCTGTTAACCGTTAAAGTGTTCATTTATCTGGAGCTAATCCTGGATGTCAATTCAGGTCATACTTAACATAAAGATGCATTGTCATCGGAACTGAAAAAACATTTAAAAATTTAAACTCTTTATGATAAGAGGAAGTGGTTCTAATTCAGTATACAAAAATCATCATAATCATCAGCCTATAATAGGTCCACTGCTGGACGTAGGCCTCTCCTAATTCACGCCACTAAGCTCGGTCTTCAGCTCTCCTTATCCATTTTCTTAAAGCCGCTTTTCGCAGGTCGTCACTCCACCTGGCCACAGGGCGTCTAAACGACCAGTAATGACCTACTTTATTTATTTATTTATTAATACTTTCGCAGCAACAAGCATTGCAGCGAGAGTATGCGCAAAAATATGAACCAAAAATTTCACCTTATTCGGAAAGACAGCAAGGCATGATTTGGCAACCTCTTAGAAGAAAGGATGGCTAAAATCTGTTTCTTAAATTTATAAAGATTTAAATTAAAGATATCAACCTCTTTGTTGTGTTTGACTAGAAGATTATTGTACTGGCGAAACATCCGTACAACGGGAATGTAGAACGATGTATTATTTTTATTAATTACTAGTTTTCCCGCCCGCGACTTCATACGCGCAGACTCCTGTTTATCAAGAAAAAAAAACATCCTATTTTCTTCTAGGATATTAGAAAGCAATGCAAAAGTAGGTACAGCATCCGATGCCCTTGATGTTTTTTGACAGACTTGTTATTTCGTTTCCTGGCAACCACAGACCATTCTGTAATGGCAACCGTTCCTTACAGTGAGTAATCAACATTTTCCAGTTTTCCCGCAAAACAATCCAATTTTCCGGGATAAAAAGTATCCTATGTTTTATTCTAGGGTATAAGCTATCTCCATTCTAAATTTCATCAAAATCCGTCCAGCCGTTATCGCGTGAAAGCTTCTCAAACAAACAAACAGACAACTTTTCACTTTTATATATTGGTTATATATTAATCAAAATATGTTTAAATGGGGATGACGTGATCTAGGTCTAATTTTGAAACTTATGAGAGAAAGAAGAGAAGGCTAGTCCATCAATGAATGTAAAATTTTGAAAAGACAGACAGACCTACGGAGCCGAAACGTGACACTCGCGGTCAAACTAGTCCACAATTTGAAGGTCGCTCAGTATACACACATTGCAAACTTGCAATGCTGTATTTATAAATGTATTTTATTTAAAATAAAAGCTTTTATAAATACATATTTTAAAAAGGTAATCGTGGGACGACATAGATTGATGTCAAAGAATAGCCAGTAAAGCTTTAGTGTATATATTCTGTGACTAAAGGCAGATGGCAAGAGCCAAACAATATTTGCAGCAATACAAAAGAATAACTAACACTCCTTCAAGAGGAGGCTGTCCGAATCCATACCAATATATAAAAGTGAAACGTTGTCTGTTTGTTTGTATGTTTGTTTGTTGGTTTGGGGAGCTTTCACGCGATAACGGCTGGAGAAATTTAGAATGGAGACAGCTTATACCCTAGATTAAAACATAGGATACTTTTTATCCCGGAAAATTGTAAGTTTCCGCGGGAAAACTGGAAAATGTTGATTGCTCACTGTAAGGAACGCAACGGTTGCCATCACAGAATGGTCTGTGGTTGCCATGGAAACGAAATAACAAGTCTGTCAATAAACGATAAACAGTAGTCTGCGCCTACGAAGTCGCGGGCGGGACAACTAGTACTCTATAAATGAAGACGAAGCGATTGATTCCTCGCTTGTCAAAATCGGACCAAGTTTTTAGTTTGGAGTAAACGGGGAGGCAAAGTGCGCACGCGGGCGAAGCTCCGGAGCACAGCTAGTATATTATAAAACACTCCTCAGATCCAAGGCACAGTCCTAAGCCACCACATTCTATTCAGCAGTCACATCAAATTACACCAAGATATTGTTATCAATAGCACGGAATCATATTCGAAAGCGACGTTCTAAAACGCCTTGTATTTCACACCGAAATCGAGATATTTATCGAATTATCGTTATAAAAGGGCCAGGTAAAGCCGGGTGGAGACACACATCGGTAATATGATCAGTATACTACATTAATATGATGCATAAGGGATGGTGGTTGGAAAAAGTAGTTATTTTGTATTCTGTACAAAAATATATACGATGCGATATCAAACGTTTTTTTATAGTACATTTGACACAATAGCTTTTTGTGAAATCGGTACTAAATTCATAAAAAACGTAAACCACAGTATTACAAAATTATTCATTGATTTTAATTACTATTACTATAACATTACTTAGCATGTACCTACCTATAGTAAGTAGGTAACTATCAAAATATTATCAAACTCAATGAAATTTAAAAAAAAACGAACGTGTTTGTGGTCTTCGGGTGGCCTGACAAACTGACACAGAGGCCAGCACTACGAGTACTTCATACGACAAGCAAACTAGCAACTGAAATTCAGAACCAAAAATTTTAAAATTTCATAATGCGAAGTATTCTGAGAACGAAGTAAACGCACCGAGTTTTTGACCGTTCTAAATTAAACTGCATCCACACGTTCTAAAAAATGACATATAAAAGAGGGAATTCAGTTTCAACTGACGAGCAAAGCGAGCGCGGGTGGACATCGTACATATTTTTTTCGTACTCGGCATTAGCATGCAACGCGAGGTGGTCGGTAAATGCGTTATACGAGTTACTGAGGACGGTTAGGAGCTCAAACTTTTTGCAGATACTGTTATTTTAGACCACATTTTCTACTCCGTAGAGTTGATAATTTGAAATTGCTCGATGGATGTCGGTCGCTGTATGATGTTGACTGCATTCAGGGTACAATGGTGCTAGGGCCTCTCGTTACCTACTTGACTGTGTAACTTCGTTTGTGAGAGCTTGTATTGCTCTGCAAGTGGGGCGTTGTGGAGCGATGTGGACGTTTGTAGAGCTTTCGTAAATTAATGAATCAACACTCATATTGTAAAATCCGGATTATGTCAAAAATGGTGGCATAATTTTACGCACGGCACGTCACTACCAAATAATAAAATTTTGTTGGAACGGTTGCATAAAAACGACAGTAGGCGAGTTTTTTAATAGTATGTGTATTTTAGTAGTGTGTTTTAATACCTAGTTATGTGCCGTTTCATACACTACTTTATCTACATTCATGCACAAGGAACTTACTTTAAATGAAAAAAATTAAGTCATAATCTTTTCTTGATTATGCTGGTAAAAGCTCTTTCGTCATGTTCATTGCTGTTCCGTGATGTCAGGTGGAGTCAAATTCTCCTCACGAACACTGTTTTCAGATGTTTAACACATCTTTGTCACATTTTCAATCAGGATAAAACATTTGATCAACATAATAAATCACATAAAATTGGTTAGGTACTAATGAAAAGTAAACTTTGGCGCCAAAATAAAATCCAGTCCACAGCGAATTCGCGCGCATACGGTTTAACACGCGCCGCCATAGATAATAAACGACGAAAACCCTAGTAGGTGCGGAGCCTTAATGGTGATTTAATTTAAAAAAAAACGTTTAAATAAAAAAATAGTGTTTTAATGTATTCATTTTTCGTATTAGAGACGTGCCGTGCGTAAGTTCATAATTCGGATTTTATGATATGAGTTTAGATAAAATATATATATATACCAACAGTGTTTAGTTCAAAAAAACAGTGTTAGGTATAATGTATTTTTTTTTCTTTTAGGAGACGTGCCGTGCTCAAAGTAAAATTAAGGCACAATTTTTGAGTTCATAATCCGGATTTTACGATATGAATGTAGATAATATAGTTATGTTTATTTAAGCACTGTTTTTTTTTCAACCAAACATTGCTTTAATTATTATTTTTCATTATGGTATAGTTATAGCCCCAACCAACGAGGGTTTTGGCTAACAAAAAAATAATAATAGTAAAGTTCATTATATTGTAGCACGTGCAAAGAGCGCATTCGCGGTAGACTGCTGGCTTTATTCTGTGCTGCTGGAATGCCTTCGGCGCCATAATTTACATTATTTACTGTGTTTTTGTTGGTCAAAAGTATTAATCTGAGAAAAATGACTGACAGCAGTCATATTGAGGAGAATTTGACTCCACCTGACATCATGAAAACAACAAAAATGACGAACTATCTTTTACCAGAAAAATTAAGAAAATATTACAAATGTTTTTTTTTTTATAGCAGTTTACGCCTGCTTAGCGTAAATATATCGGTGGGCGAATTGGTAAAGGCATGTGCCGCGCTGAGGCACAGTATGCGAGTTAGAATCTCGTGCATGACCCAAATTTTTCCATTAGAAAATTATTATCTAATGTATTTTTTATTAAAAGTTTCCTATTGCATGAGTGCAGATAAAGTAGTAAAGTAGTAGTATGAAACGGCGCATAACTAGGTATTAAATCACTAGTGTGATACTAATAAAAACACGCCTGCGGCTCGAGTTTTAATAAACCCCTTTATGCAACTGTTTCGTAAACTACTACTACAAATTGTGAAGAATAATTGTTAGCTCATTCTTGTTCAATAAAAACTTGTGTCTAAATATGTATGCACCTAATTCACTATTTATATAAGTCTTACTACAGCAAATTAAATTTACTATCTTTAGAATATTTTAAAGATATTCAATTTACTTTATACCGAAAGCCTGGCTTATTTAAATATGATTTTTTAAAATTATTTACTGACTTGAATATTTTGAACGGTAAATTGTAAATCATTTGTGTTTTTTAGTAGGTACATATATTTCAATATATTTGATGTCAGTACCTACTTATGTAATTCTTAGATACTGTTATAATTTAAACATTACTTACATAAGTACTACTACCTTCCCTAACTAGATACATTTAAAAAATGTAGAGTTCTTAAGTACCTGATCGCAAAATGATGTAGGAAAAAATGTAAATTCTACTATAATTAATGTATAAGTGGTATACAGGTACGGCAGAAATTGACATGTTGTTTCTTATCATATATTTTTACTATTTTTATAAACAAAGTTCTTGACAGTAAATATGTTTCCGAGTCTGATTTTGTTTCCTACGTCTCTAAAGGGTAGAGCAAAAGCCTTTCCAAGGTCCATGGTAGATGTCAGATACAATTAATAGGTATTACTTTGCTACTTTAAATAAAAAAATATCCGGGTTTATTTAGGTCCATCCGTGTCCAAATAGCTCGCGTGTCAAATCCTAGCATTTTGACGTCGGGTAGGGTGCGCGCGTCATTCGTACCGAGAGTGCGTGCTGCCTATTATGGGACCCCCTATAAAAAGATTTATTCAAAATGTTATTTTACACCCAGCTTCTACCCACTGCGAGCCATTGTACTCAATCGCTATTCTATGTAATCACATTGCGTTGACACTGTAATAAGAAAAGTTTTTATTCAATTTTGAACTCTATCTCGGCGGGGATAATTATGTCGCCGCCATTTTGTCGTGGGGTGCATGTAACTCTCATTGACTCGAGTTATTGAGTTAGATTGAGTGGGTAACGCTTGCTAGTGGAGCTGTGATTTAGATGGACATTTCAGTGATGCGTTTCGATTATAATTTTAATTTAAGAATGTACTTATTTGTTGTTAATGCTTGCTTTGCTGGCAAGTGGCAATGATGACCCGTTCGTGTCATTGTTTTAAGTATAAGTTTCATATGAAACCAACAGTAACAGGCAGGAGAGATACCTAGTTAATTAATTCCTGTGTTTGTGGCTCACAATTTTGTACTGCTTAGTTACTTTCATCTGTGACTAATCACTAGGTGTGATTTTTAGTAACTAGTTACTAAGTAGGTACCTACCTAACTAGATTTTTACTAATGGGCAAGTGCTTTTATTAATTAAATACCTAGACTTCTTGGTTATGGCTTCTGTGGCTTATATTATATCTAGGTACCTACTCGTACAATGAAATTTATTATAGACGGGTCATGTCATAGAAAATGGCGTTTCTAATTCGGCCACGCTGCAGTGCAGTCCGTTGCTTATATTGAAATATTTTAAGTTTTCAATTTAGGCAACGGGTTGTTTATTTATTTTCTTTTGTATCATAATTGTAGCAGTATTAGAATGCGCACACCGACGTTTTGTCTGCGTCACGCTAGACGTCGTGCACGTTGGGATGCCTCATCACAGACTTCTAATGCTGTGTAGGTATTAGAAGTCTGTGTGCCTCACGCTGACTGAGTGCGGAGGCAAGCAAACATGTTTTTTTATTATTTTTTCGGGCACATTTCGAGCGCGTAGGTACATGCATATCTACCCTTTTTATTATTTACTAGTGACTCGCCCCGGATCCTCGCGGGTAGCACTCACACCGCGGCATTTTTCTTACTTTTACCTATACCCGAAGTAACGCCAAAAAAATACGCCAGTAAGCGTAATTCAAAATCTTTGACAACAACGTAACGCCAAGGAGGTTGAATTAATCTTACGTCTCGTGGTGCTTTTTGACAGACTTCTTCTTCTTCTTTTTTTGGATGGCTTCTGCGGAGGCACTGGCCTACTAGCAATTTCGCCAATGTCAAGTGTATTACTTCTTCTTTTTTTTAATTGGATGGCTTCTGCGGAGGCACTGGCCTACTAGCAATTTTGCCAATGTCAAATGTATTATAGTTTAAAGTAATGTCACGTCACAGTCAATTATTGTCAAAGTCACGAATCAGTAAAATGGTGGACATTTACTGAAACTTCCGAGGGAGATTTGGAAAAATCACAAAATGGCATTTATTTCTGCGTTTGATTCTTTTGCCCGCACTCGTGCACGTTAACGAACACCTAATGGTTAATATTCCACCAATATTACACATTAACACTCGAAGATACACAAGATTGAGAATAAAATCTAACTCTACATCACAACATTTTGAATTTTTTCAAAAAACCTCCTTTGACAGACTTGTTAGTTTTCGTTTCCAAATTAACATGTCATTAACATGACATTCCGTTCCCTTTTAACCGACTATAGCAAAGAATGGGAAGGGTAATGAGTTTAACAGTCTATGTATGTATCTATGTATGTGGTTATGTAGATGTTTCACCATAGCGTCGCCCCTATTGGTTCAATTTTGACAAGCGAGGTGTCAATCGATTCGTCTTCAGGTATAGATTGTCAAAAAATTTTTTTTTTACCCTACTTCGGCAAGGTAAAGGAAGGGTTATGTGTTCAAACTAAAAACTTGGTCCGATTTCGACAAGCGAGGTATCAATCATCGCAAGATTGTCTTAGGCTACTTTTTACCCGACCGTAGTCAGGTTTTAGTTTTTGAACTTATGTCTTGTTATATACATTAAAGTTAATTGGCGACAAGTACAAGCCGGAGCATCCAGATAACCATTAATTATATACTCGTACTTATACAGAATATTGCTGACATGTTAAAATTTGACTGCTTTCTGAGACACCTCGAGTGACATCGAGAAATAAATTTATAATTAGGTAGGTATTAACTGATCCACTTATAAATTATGCTGGAAGTAAATTCAGCTTTTCAGTTTTTCAAAAATTGATTGAAGTTAATTACTTCTCAGATGCGCTAAGTTTTTCAGCTTCATGCAAACTGACAACTGTCATCCGGGTATCTGGGTAACGAAGCCAATTTGCCGCCGGCCGCTCTGCCCGTAATGAAGCACCCGGCTCTCCCAGTTGCCTCCGCGGATTGTTAATTCTCAACCGTTTTTCTTTTATTGTCACTCGGCTGGTCACGGACTCGAGTGATTCGGAAATTGAAGAGGTTTTGATTGTCAAAGTTAGAATTTTGTTTGATGGATTAAGTGACGCTAAAGTGCTCTTCTTCATTTAGAAAATCATTCTAAGAGTTTTATATTGGAACGGAATCTGTAAAAGACATTTTACAGTGACGTTTTAAGGTGTGCGCACACCTTACGCCCAGGCACCGTGACGGCATCGCCTCGCCTCTGGAATAGCTTAAGGGGCGTGGTCAACTCGTCGTCACCGGGCACGTCGGATCGTCGCCGCACTTACGTCTCACGGTCTCCTCTTTGTTTTCTCTGATCTTATTATTTACCCAATATCGTCTTTTCACCTGGATTCTTCTATTTTCTGCGTCCACCTCATCAAGTGCTATGGCTATGATAGCCATCTCAAGTAATATGAACTAAGACATAATCATATCTGTGCGTTTCGCTTCACGTTCGATTTGATAGTAGGTATCTGAATAATAGCGGTCATCATGCCTTCCCCTAGGTGCCGCCTAGCCGTAAACACGGCTTGTCTCACTCCACCATAGGCGAGTGGACGCGTAGCCATCAACCAGCCATAACCTAGCCGTAATCGCGGCGTGTCGCCCCGCCGTAGCCGGGTTGACAACAAGCCGCGGCGGTGCCGAACCGGTGCCGAGGCGTAAGGTGGGCGGAAACCATTATTTTGGTCATTGGATGTTGTAAACTTTTTTTTTACCCTACTTCGGCAAGGTAAAGGAAGGGTTATGTGTTCAAACTAAAAACTTGGTCCGATTTCGACAAGCGAGGTATCAATCATCGCAAGATTGTCTTAGGCTACTTTTTACCCGACCGTAGTCAGGTTTTAGTTTTTGAACTTATGTCTTGTTATATACATTAAAGTTAATTGGCGACAAGTACAAGCCGGAGCATCCAGATAACCATTAATTATATACTCGTACTTATACAGAATATTGCTGACATGTTAAAATTTGACTGCTTTCTGAGACACCTCGAGTGACATCGAGAAATAAATTTATAATTAGGTAGGTATTAACTGATCCACTTATAAATTATGCTGGAAGTAAATTCAGCTTTTCAGTTTTTCAAAAATTGATTGAAGTTAATTACTTCTCAGATGCGCTAAGTTTTTCAGCTTCATGCAAACTGACAACTGTCATCCGGGTATCTGGGTAACGAAGCCAATTTGCCGCCGGCCGCTCTGCCCGTAATGAAGCACCCGGCTCTCCCAGTTGCCTCCGCGGATTGTTAATTCTCAACCGTTTTTCTTTTATTGTCACTCGGCTGGTCACGGACTCGAGTGATTCGGAAATTGAAGAGGTTTTGATTGTCAAAGTTAGAATTTTGTTTGATGGATTAAGTGACGCTAAAGTGCTCTTCTTCATTTAGAAAATCATTCTAAGAGTTTTATATTGGAACGGAATCTGTAAAAGACATTTTACAGTGACGTTTTAAGGTGTGCGCACACCTTACGCCCAGGCACCGTGACGGCATCGCCTCGCCTCTGGAATAGCTTAAGGGGCGTGGTCAACTCGTCGTCACCGGGCACGTCGGATCGTCGCCGCACTTACGTCTCACGGTCTCCTCTTTGTTTTCTCTGATCTTATTATTTACCCAATATCGTCTTTTCACCTGGATTCTTCTATTTTCTGCGTCCACCTCATCAAGTGCTATGGCTATGATAGCCATCTCAAGTAATATGAACTAAGACATAATCATATCTGTGCGTTTCGCTTCACGTTCGATTTGATAGTAGGTATCTGAATAATAGCGGTCATCATGCCTTCCCCTAGGTGCCGCCTAGCCGTAAACACGGCTTGTCTCACTCCACCATAGGCGAGTGGACGCGTAGCCATCAACCAGCCATAACCTAGCCGTAATCGCGGCGTGTCGCCCCGCCGTAGCCGGGTTGACAACAAGCCGCGGCGGTGCCGAACCGGTGCCGAGGCGTAAGGTGGGCGGAAACCATTATTTTGGTCATTGGATGTTGTAAACTTGTTGAAAAATAATGTTCAGTAAACTATTTCCAAAAGGTAGGTACTACACATCGGTTTTTCATGTTTGTCCTAAAAATTCTATTAAAAGTAAACTATAGACACAGAATAACTATAATAGGTACGAGTACTCCTATCTACCTATATAGTGACAGGCAGGCGCCACTCGCAGAAGTGGCTTCGTTACTCGGAGAGGCGCTCGTGTCGTCTCGCAGTTCGCAGCCTCCTCTTGTCGTGACAATTATTCGGACTCAGTTAATGGTCTAGCTAGGTGCCTGCATACATATAAAATAAGTAACTACATAACTCACATAAAATACATGATGAAAAAATGAACATATGTATATTTGCACATTCGTAGGTGTACATACAGCAGTTTCAATTGATGATAAGTGATGACGAGGTCGATGATAGAACATGCTTGGATAGAAGAGATCTATATTTACTTTTACTTGAAGACCTCATTAAATTTTCGGGAATCAAGATATCAGTTCAAAAAGTAAAACCAGACTACGGTTGGATAAAAAAATTGCCTATGACACTCTACACCTACCTGAAGACTAATCGAATGACACCTCGCTTGTCAAAATCGAACCAATAGGAGCGACGCCGCGACGCTATGGTGGAAAATCCACATATATACATACCTAAAACCATACATACATAGACTGTTAACTTCATTACCCTTCCCTTGGTTCGCCGTAGTCGGGTAACAAAGACACCGAGGTTTCCCAGTCTGGGGAGGTTCCATTCCTCCGCTGCCTATATTTTTAGGAAATGTATGAACTTTGAATACAAACCCTGAATCGCTTAGTTACTATTTATACCTATGTTTTAAATATCAAATTCCTAACAATGACCTATTAGAAAATATAAAGCAATAGAAAATCAGGAACGGAATTTCCTACAGAGATACGATACTCTGAATCGCTTGGTAACTATCTACCTATGTTTTAAATATCAAATTCCTAGCAATGACCTATTAGAAAATACAAAGCAACAGAAAATCAGGAACGGAATTTCCTATAGAGATACGCTGTCAGCCACCATAATATTTTTCATTTTAACGAGGCGATAAACAACCCTCGTAAATAGATAAGGCCCGTCTGCGCCGGAAACGACGGTCCTTCCACAGACTAGACTGCGAATAATATTTTACGCCTTCATACAAGAGCATAAATGAGTCTTTTACGGCAAAGCCTTCATTTTAAAATTCGCAATCTTGTTATTTGTGTTGGAATTAAAATTCCTAATTGACGTGAAGGATTAACCTAGAGGCTGACCTTTTACTGATGCTCTCGCCCTAAGTTTAAGTCTAATTTACTTACTCTACTGATCGAATGGTCACTTTTTGCTAGTAAATGAAAAGTGATTGATGTGCAATGTGCATTTTTTTTACCCCCCTTTCCTATAAAAATGAAGCGAGTCGTTTTTCTAACGCTTCGTTACTTTTTGACATTTTTTGTATGGTGTTTATGTCAAAAGAAGAAAACGCGAAAACGGTTCGTTTTAAGATATAGGAACCGGCCATTATCCAATATATAAAAGTGAAACGTTGTCTGTTTGTTTGTATGTATGAGGAGCACCCACACCAATACAGCTGATCGGATTTTGATGAAACTTTGTAAATAGGTACTGTACAATATAGAGACCAACATAGGATACATACTTACTTACTTTAGGGAACATACTTTGATCCCGGAAAATGTTACGTTGCCACGGGAAAACTGGAAAATATCGATTACTTCCTATAAGGAACGGAATAACACGTTGCCATGGAAACGAAATAATAACAAGTCTATCAAAATGCATCAAGAGCGTTGGTGCTATACTTTTGCATTGGTTTTTAATATCCTAGTTGAAAATAGGATGCATTTTTCGCGATGAACTGTACCGCGCGCACGAAGTCGCTGGCGAAAGCTAGTTTTTTTATCACTGTGAAATAATGGTAGGATTATTAAACGTTAGGCATAAGTGAAGGAAAATTAAACAAAATAGTGAAACATTGCTTGTCAAGTTCTTCCAAGAAGACAAAAAAAACACCAATTTAGAATTCGACTTATCTAAAAAATCTTATCTATCCTAAATTTTGTGCGTACTTACTCAATGCAACTTGATCGAAACGTCGAGGTAAATAAATACTAAGTTTTCAGCGCGATTAAGTCCCGTTTAAATATTTAACTACGTACTTACTTACTTAAAAAAACACAAACAACCGGCGGTAAAAGGGTTTTAGTTAAGCCCCCTTACTTATAAAAAGTTATGCAATGGTTATGAGTAGGTAGAGTTCTAGACCATGGTGCCTTATAGTCTATCAATATTTGAAGCACAAACTTGAAATAGAACACAAAATAAGTAATAACACCAGCATATGTTCGGTCTTCCGATAATTTTTTTTTTTTAAATTATTCATCCAATATTTTGATAAACATGAGTCATGCACGAATGTATAATTCTGATAATTTCGTTATTTTGTCCATGCAAATGAGACAGCTGACCAAACGATAGTCCAAGCTATGGATATCCTTCGGCGACGGCTCTATATAGCCACTTGAAGCCACTTACGTTTTAGTGGCATTGTCTGCGGTCACGTACGACCACAGTCCGCCTAACTCTATAGGGTTGATATTGTTAACGGCTGGTTTCGAATGTTGTCCATCGCCGTCTACTACTCATTGTTAAAATAACATAAATATAACAATTGAGGGAGATGGGTTCGAGTGGTAAAAAAGTCCTGTTTTCGACTAAACGGGACAGTTATGAAAACAAACGGGATGCTGCGTGTTATTTCAACTGGACAGTGCGTGACCGCTCGCGTTATGAAGAGATGACTTGAATTTTAATTAGGGTCCTCAGATCTTCCAATATTTACTCTTAATTTATAGGCGTATAATAGATATGAAAACGGGATATGTACCTATACTCTTTAGGCTCAACTGTAATAATCTATTATTGACCGAGCGAAACGGAGCGCGAAGCGTCTCCGTTTCAGCTTGGGTAAAAATGCTTTCGAATGTCCGGCGGATGTCCAGCTGTTCTCCTCTACAGTTTGCATTGCTCAACCAATTCTCGTGAAACTTCGTGAGCGTGTTCGATAATGATGTTATTTTATGTCGATTAATTTTGCGAAATTTTTCAAAATTGAGAAAATATTGGTGTTGAAAACGTAATCAAAACATATTTCAGCCCTATCTAAAAATGTTGTATATATATATATATACAACATTATATATATATATATATATATATACAACATTATATATATATATATATATATATATTATATATATATATATATATATTATATATATATATATATATATTATATATATATATATATATTATATATATATATATATATATATATATATATATTAAGTTTTAAGCTATGCAAAGACAGACTCGCGAGGTCTACAGCTCACAGAGACACTCATTTAAATAGTCTATTCAAAATGACCATGAAAATAGACCATGGCTTATTTTTGAATATTTTATTTCTGTACTTTAAAAGTAAATGTTGAAGATCACATTTTATAAAAAAAAAGTACCTAAGTTACGTTTATTTATTTATTTATTTATTAGGTGCACAAAACAGATTACAGAAATATAACATATGAGAATAAAATGGTAAATTATGCGATCGATTCCATAATCCAATCAATATGTGCACACGGCATCAATAAAAAAAAACCAGCGAAGTTGCCAAAAATATTAATACTTATAGCTAAAGTTGCAAGCACTATTCCACAATATAGGTAGGTATTTTAAAAGAATTGTATAGTACAGGCGAGCAGACTGCAAGTTCCCTTAATTGCCTTCTACCTGCAATGATAGGTGTATTATAACCATGTTATCAGGCATACACCCGTCACTATCGCCATCCAAAAACGCAAGCTGTTGAATTACAATAAAGAAATACCTAACTGTGAATAAGTTGTTAGATACAAAATCACGGCAGTGTTACGATACAGTACACCACAATACATAAAATTGTAGTGCATTACGAAAAGTGTTTATAAATGGCACTTCTGAAACGGTTGAGACTAAAACTGAATATATCAAGATCATTTAATTTCATGGTATAATCATTTGAGTGTTCATTACGAGCGTTACCGCGCAGTAGATTATTATACGACCGACACATACGAGGTATGGGGCCGTTGTGGGAGATATTGTTTTTATAAGTGGCCACATTGAAAATTCGAGGAACCCTACTTCGGATTTTGGTATTAAAGTGGATCAAGCCTAACAAGTATGGACAGTCAACAGTTGAATGAATAATTTTATGTAGGTAAAGTAGCTCAGTCGCTTGTCTTCTTGCAGAAAGAGGACTTAGTTTGAAGTGTCGAATACGTGAATGGTAGCAATGAATTTTACGAACCATACCAAATCGACGGCAGACAGCAGTCATACAACGTCGCTGGATTCGTTCGACACTATCCATGTGAGTAATGTAGTAGGGAGACCAAACAACGGAGCCGTATTCAGCGACAGACCTAATCAAGCTCTGGTAAAGATATATAATACTCCTCGGTTTAGTAAAAGATTTTGTGATTCTCAACAAAAAACCAAGCAACTGATTACCTCTACTAAGTATGTCGTCTAAGTAGTGTACTAAGTATTTCGTTGAGGTAGAGCTGGCCTCTGGTATCAGAGTTTGTCAGGCCACCCGAGGGCCTCTGATATGGCTTAACGACTGCTATGTATCAATAACAGCCGGGACCGACAGCTTTACGTGCCCTCCGAAGCACGGAGCGTTGGAAAACCGCACATAACTTAGAAAAGACATTCGTGCGGAGTCTTGTACTAATATTTATTCTGTGGCGGAGTCTGGAACGTTTTCATTACAAAACAACTACAGTTAGATTCGGTCGATAAATTAATTTCATTAAATGGTTTTAATCAGAATCACACTCACCTCGCAAATTTTTGAAGTAGTATGTAAATGTATTTTGTATAAAATTTCGCTTTATAATGAAACTCCCAGTTAGAATTGCTTTTCCTAATACATACAAAAAAACACTATGGAAAACTAAACTATGGTAAACGATTCCAGATTGAATAGCCATCAGACAGTCTAACGTCTGTGTTTGATTGGTCATAAAGTATGCCACTTACGCCGCCGCCGTATAGATTGCAAGTCTCTATGTGCTCCGATCAATGGGTGGACTCTAGGTGTGTGTGAAATGGATACCTTACCCTACTGGGCGGGGTTATTGTCAGCCAATCCTGTAACTGATACCCTACTTCTTCTTAACACACACTATTCGAAATCCAACTCTATTCCTTTGCTGTTTAGGTTTAAATTGCCAGTCGCGTTTCTGGTGAACTTGTAACCGATACCTTCCTTCTTTTTCGTCGGATGCGAAGAATTTTAGCGCCTATTTTGTTGGATGAGAGATTATATTTGAATAGTAGAGAAGTGTAATTGATATGGATGGCCCAAATTGTTGTTATTTGAATAATTTGTGTAGGTATTTGATGTGGTTTAGGTACTTACCAAATCGTGTATATTCTTGCTGTAAAATTAAATAAAAATAAATATTTAGAAATATTACTAAATATAGCCAATCTATCCACTCACTCACACATACGCCCGCCGCTGTTGCTATGCTACACTAGATAGTTTGGGGGTGAGGAATTCTTTTTTTTAAATCTTGCTAGGTACTTTGTATGAAACAATTAAAGACCTTTTAAGTTAAACCGAACTAAGAAGCTGGTCAAGTCCTACGGTATAGGTATTAGGAGTAGCTACCTCGGATTTATTTATTCAGTGCCCGGATCGAAGATTGTCATTTTCATAATAATGTATTGTCATTGGAGTTTGTAGTAACGGATCGTGCGATCGGTTTGGCTGCAGTGAGTTGTAGCCACTCATATCGACATCCGTTCACAAAACATATTAAATATTTTAAGACGTTAAATTACTGTGCAAAGTTTCATGAGAATCGGATAAGTAGAGATTACTGATAAATCCGTCGCTAGCGTTGAAGCGAATAAAGCAAATAAGGAAGCTTGGTGCTATGGTAGGCACTTATGGTCTGATACGTACCAGCTTTTGTACAAATGAAATTTAATAAAATGCAAAAGGCAGGTGGCAAAAAACATTGCTATTTTTAAAGAAAGTCGTTAAACAAGGTCGATAGTCTAGGTATTTTGTTCCAAACAAAAAAATCATTACAAAGGGAAGGCAGGGCACCTGACGCCCGCCGGAAGTCATTAGTAAATAGATGGACACGACAAACGCCGATAACGCCCCACTCTCCCCAAAATTACTTACCACAAAATTACTACAACACCACTCAAGTTTATTAAAAGAAAAATAACCCCTACCCTTTCGAGTTAGGGTTGAAAATAAGAGCACTGAAAAGGTGGGTGAATGGATATTTTTGTGGGTATTGTATAAAAAATGATATTGTGTAGCCAACACCCTAATGTTCGGTTAGATCTTTTGTTACAATCTTAGACCTCCGTTGAGGGTTTTGAAAGATAAGGTTTTTTCATTTCGTTGAATAGGTTAAGATTTTGAGGCATTTCGTTTTCTTGGTCTGTCTCTTATTATTTTTTCAATCCATTCATCCAAGATTTACCTAAGTGGAGTGATTTTTGAGGATAATTTTATGGAAAGTACTTATATATAAAACTAAGACTTTGCAATAAGAGTTATAATTTTACCGAAGGTCTTATCAGTCTACTGATATAAACGAGTTGTCCCCATGTCAGGCGGTCACAAAATCGAACGTTGTATCCGAGATGAAACATTCTAACGAAAGTTTATTTTCTAAATTTACCCACCTAATTGTGACACATGTGGTTTCTAATTCTAACAGAGCTCTGAGCACACATCTTTAGAAAACATAGAGTTACCGTCACTAAATTATTATGTTATTTTTCAGCGGCAGGTGTCTACAATACCTCTGAAAAATTATATATCTGAAAAATTACATAATATCTTACTGACATAGATCTCATTAGTAAGTTGATGTGGCAATGGGCAGGGGTTTAGTTCACTATTGAATCGCGATAATGCAAGTCGATTGCATGAAAATAGACGATTTTGACAGATTTCGCTAAGTCTTGATCGCGGCCCGATAGCTGCTATCGATAGACTTTGACTAGAAAACTACAATAACAAGTAAAATTATTATAAAAATACAAAAAACCGACTACGAACTAAATTATTGAATACGTGCTAATACTAATATTATAAAGGCGAAAGTTTGTATGTATGTAAGGGTGTGTGTGTATGTTGGTTACTTCTTCACGCTTAAACGGCTAAACAGATTTGAATAAAATTTGTATAGAGATAGCTTATACCTTGGATTAACACATAGGCTACTTTTTATCCCGTCAAAATGCACGGTTCCTGAGGGACGCGGGTTAAACCGCGGGGTACAGCTAATATTGATATAAATTTAATGTTTTTTTTTACATTAAACTTTTAATAATTTTTAAAAGTTTAATGTAAAAAAAAACATTGAACGAGATTTGATGCGAGTTCAAATCTCGTCCGTGACCCAAATTTTTACTTAGCCTCAACGTGCGTGTTATCTTTCAGGCACGAAGTTAATCAATATTAGCCGTGTTTGGTTGGTAGTTCGTAATACTACCAATAGATAGCGTTACCGTCCCCATAAGACGGGTTCAAAGAAGCTAGTGGAAAGATTTGGATGACGATGCATGGGTCTCGGTGGCTGAATAGGTAAAGGCATGTGCCGCGCTGAGGCACAGTATGCGAGTTCGAATCTCGTCCGTGACCCAAATTTTTCCATTAGAAAATTATTATATATATTTAAGCTAAGCAGGCGTAAGATAGTTTTGTAAGAAGCTTTATAGACAATTTGACAATTGTTTATTTATAAGAATTACATATTGTTGAAATGGCCTTTTAAAGACCTTCATATTGATACCCCAATCGATACTCAATGTGGCAGCTGTAAGCCGCCATATTAGTTTTCTTGACACTCCATATATTTTATGGCACTCCAGTGATCAAGACAAATCCAATGATACCTCATATGTCTACATCCATCAAGCCGTTTAGGCTATAGGACGCGCCTAAGAAACGAACAAACAAACATACATACAACCCAAACACATAACACATAACAATGATTTGACACTAATGCTCGATTGATAGCTATCAATTTTATTTCAGTGGCAACACTCAAGGGATTTTTGAAAGCCGTAGAACATTCGTGCTTCTGCGTTACATTTGCTATAAAACTGTGATGGTGCACTTGGTTTAGCAGACTACCAAATTTGACACAATATGCAGTCCAATCGCAGATGTATCGCAGCAGCAAAGCTTTTTGTCAATAGCTGAATCGGGTCCCAGATTACATAGAGAAATAAAATGTATTATGCATAAGACTCCTTCCTTTTTGTCAATAGCTAACTGAATCGGGTCCCAGATTACATAGAGAAATAAAATGTATTATGCATAAGATCCTTCCTTTTTGTCAATAGCTAACTGAATCGGGTCCCAGATTACATAGAGAAATAAAATGTATTATGCATAAGAATCCTTCCTTTTTGTCAATAGCTAACTGAATCGGGTCCCAGATTACATAGAGAAATAAAATGTATTATGCATAAGACTCCTTCCTTTTTGTCAATAGCTAACTGAATCGGGTCCCAGATTACATAGAGAAATAAAATGTATTATGCATAAGAATCCTTCCTTTTTGTCAATAGCTAACTGAATCGGGTCCCAGATTACATAGAGAAATAAAATGTATTATGCATAAGACTCCTTCCTTTTTGTCAATAGCTAACTGAATCGGGTCCCAGATTACTTATAGAAATAAAATGTATTATGCATAAGACTGCTTCCTGTTTCAAAAACAAGAATCTAAAGCATATTTGCCTCTTTTCAGTTTTGTTCGAGGTTGATTTTTTAATATTAATGAATTTATATTTGTTACCTTTTAGTTCCCCTTGTATCTATATTTTTGTAATGGTCTTTTAAAGATCTTCATTTTGATACGGTTTTGGTTTTCTTGTTCCGTCGGAAATACAATATGGCAGCTGTAAGACGCCATATTGTATTTCTTGACACTTCATATATTCTCTATGCCGATTTCGTGATTAAGACGAATCCAGTGATACCTCATTTAACAAAACCAATCAATACAGTCTAAACATAATTACAACCCTCCCCAGTCTGGTAAAAAGGTCTATAACATTTCCGAGCTCGTGGCTGTACTGCGAGCTCGTGGCTGTACTGCGAGCTCCAGGCTATGCAATGTAGGCAGTTAGTAGGCCGCCTGTATTACCCGTATCTCCCCTACCTGCAGGACCGGCCTTGTTATCAGCAACTGTACCGAGGTTACTTACCTTTGTCACGCATGCATGACTCCCTAAGGACGCACTTACGATTATTTACTCTACTGTTTTCATAACATACTCTATCTATCTTCTTCTTTACTTATAATAAAGAAGTAAGTCCCAACAAGTCTGTACAATGAAGATAATTTAAAAAGAAAAGATATAGGGTATTTAAAATAAGTGACTAAACAAATATATAACATTTATTTAAATCGTGTCTGTCTCCTTCTCTTCGCGCATCACGTTAATACTACTGGATCGATTGCGATGCGGTTTTCACTGATGGTTTGTCGTAAAAACTGGTAATTGGTATCTCATTCCGATGAGTAGAAACCGAGAATTCGATAAAAAACTCTCTGCCAGCTGAATGAATTTTGGTATTTTGTACGTTATAGGGTACTTTGACCACGCGAGCAAAGCCGCGGGCACAGCTACCTGTACCTAATCAACAAGATTGATTGATTGATTGATCGATCAAATGTCAGAATTGAACGACAACTTGTAACTATTAGTTCAAAAAACTGTCCTTAGAGTCACGCATTTATCAAGCCAGACTTGGCCAGTATTGTACAGCTAGCGACTGGTTAGGCACCTACTGTCTCTTATGAAAACCTGTGCCCTAGCAGTGATCAAATAAAACGCGATGATGAGATGACCAAAGTAATAGGCCTCTTCCACAAGAGTCCGCCTGGGGAAGTACCACATCATCGCAAGTTTTTTTACCGCCAAGCAGTAGTGTGCAATTACTACTGTGTTCCGGTTTGAAGGGCAATGTTTCCAGCAAAATTGCTAGGAATGATACTTAAAAACAAAGGCCTCAGGGTGACGCGCAAGATTTTGCTACCAAAGTTATAGGTGGCACTGCAACTGTTGCGGGCAGGCGTGACGCTTACCGCCAGGCGAGAGACCTGCTCCAAGCAGTCCCAGTCGCCTGTCTCCTGCATAACACAATGAGAGATCGCAATGTTTTATCATTTTTCTTATCACTTTTTGGCTGCTCAAAAATTACAAAGCCTTAATATCAAATACTGTTTTGAAATACTTTTTGAAACCTCACTGGATCTAATTGTCTCTCAATGAAATTATTTACCCAATAGTCTCAGTTCCTACTCCAGACTAATTAAGCTGCTACTTACAAATATTAAAAACTAGCTGTACCCGCGGGTTTGCTCGCGTGGTCACTTCATTTAAAAGTAGCCCATACGTGTTATTCCAGGACCAAAAGTACCTATAAAGTACAGAATACTACATTTCTTCAAAATTCGTTTAGCCAAATAGTTTTTTATCGATTGCTTGGCATCTAATCATCGAATTAAGATACCAAGTACCTCCCAGTTTTTAAGTCAAGCCCTAAGCTACCCAACTGTGAAAAAGCATCGCAATGGGTCCAGTAGTTTTTAAGTGATGTGCGAACAACAGACAGACACGATTTAAGAAAATGTTGTATTCTTGTTCAGTACCTAGCTTATTTTAAGTACCCTAGACTTTTTTTTTAATTATTTTCTTTGCACATACTTTTTCCTTCTTATTGCTTTATTATAAGTACAAGCTGCACCTTCGGCTTCGCACGCGCGGTTATTTCTCTAGGTTAAAAGTACTATAAGTACTATTCCAAGAACTAAAATACCAATATACATTTGATCAAAATTCCTTCAGCCGTAAAAAGTTTTGATCGATTGCTCGGCTTCTACTGATCGGATTTAGATATCAAGTACACTAGTTTTTAAGTCAAACCCTATAAGCTATACAAAACTGAAAACCACATCGCCATCAGGCCAGTAGTTTTTACGTGATACGCGAACAAACATACAGACAAACTAACCAACTAACAAACTAACAAATTAACAAACTAACAAACGGACAGACACGAATTTTAAAAATGTTCTACTCTTGTTCAGTAGCTTATTTAGAGTAGACAATATTTTACTCAATTATTTTCATTGTAGAGACTTTTCGATCTTATTGCTATAATATAAGAATAGATAGATGATATTATTAAAAACAAACATACAAACGCTGAATCGTCCAAGTTGATTTGGAGAGCTTGAAACGCCCGCTCAACTAAACGTTTATACCAAGTATGTAATCAATTATCCAACCTTTCTAGGGTTAAGAAGGACTGTGTGTGAAGCTAATCTTTCCTCCATACACGTGGAGACGCATCTAATCACTCGCACGACTACCTTAGCTACATACCGTACCAACAAGTTAACAATCATGGTTGAAGGAATCAAGCTAAATATCACTGCATAACCTAACCCTGCGTCGCTCGTGTGGGGTCACACACACCTACTCGTCAAATATCCGCGAGAGGGCACCACAACCCGCTCCGTTATTAACTTACCAAAACCAACAATCGTGATTCAATCGCGCGGAAACTAATTAAATAATAAGACTGTGCTCTAACGCTTGCTTTGGCTTACATGGCGATTGGAGACTGATTTATAGATGTTTGTAAAACTCGGTCGTGGCTGCTGTTGTAATGTAAAATATTTTTTCTGTTTTTTTTACGACTTCATGGCTTTGAATCAATTGATAGCAATTGAACTAATTTTATTGTAAGCAATGATCTGCCTCATTAGGATAAAATATTATAATATGCAACACGTCTATAAACCAAGGTTTTTTTGTTAATTTATAGCCATAACGGCTATAAACGCACGAATAAAAAACCTTGCTTTGTATGTATGTAACATACATATTCAAATATAATTAACACTCGTAAAATTTCAAAAGCAAAATATTTGATTAAATATTTAGGCAACATTAGAAACCAAAATAATTTGACAGTGAATTGTCCATATATCAAATTATAAACAATCAATACAATTTTCTATGTATACTGATATTTGGAATTTGATCTATCCTCTTTAGAGCTTTCATGTCTATACTATGAGAACAAACCCAAATTTGAAAACAAATCTAACAGTTGAAAATCGCCGCATATAACCCGTTTCGGGCCAGAAGCGAGCGGAGGCGTAAATTTCATTACAATTAGCTGTGACATGGCATGAATTATTCAGGGCAGCTGGGGCCGGGCAGGCCGCGCGGACTGCGCAAACACTGAAGGGTTGATTGTGCCGGCGTGTTTGCGAGCGAGGCTGCAATTTGGCGGTGTTGATTAACGGATTTGGCCTGGTGGGCGATCATTTGGCGGGTTGATTTGTGTTCGGACGGGTGGTGGAATGTGGAATGGTTTAGGAAGTAACTGGTCGAAATTTGCATAGGTATACTTTCAACTAAAATAAGATTAAAAATCATAATCCAAAAAAACAAAATTCGTAAATCTACGAAAACTTTGACGTGTCTTTGGCAATATAATTCTTTTAATAAAAATATGCTTCAAATATGTAGATTTACTAAAATCCTATTGAATCAATTTTGATGGAGTGACACTGAAGGTCTACTCATTTATATACAAAATAATCATCCAAATCGATTTAGAAATCAAGGATGTATGAGTGAACACCCACGCACCCTCACAGATACAAACGCACACGCAAACACAAACACTTGAAGAATTCAGGTCCCTTGGAATTGAGATAAAATAAAGTAAATGCATCCTTTCAATTTCTTGGTAGTATACCTACGTGGTGTATTCCCTACTATCTAACAGATTTGATTCCATAGAATATTTAGGTACGTACCTACAGGAAAATGAAGTAGAAAAACAAGCGACAAAACAAAAGCCCTGTAAAATCAAACGGTAACTCTATCACACCGGTGTTGGATAGACTTCAGCCGAAGTTGATCCGAGATGAGATGCAACGGGAGTCAGGACGGATGCGTGGCGCCAGCGCGCGCGCAGTTGGGACTCGTCCGCTTATGTCCGCACAATGTTGCACGGAGCGGTGCAAGGAGGAAGTGGGGAGCGAGTTGAAGTGACACGAAAGAAGATAAACTATCTGCTGATGAGTGAATACCTCTGACTGAATGGCATCAAATTGAATTTTTCTTAGATGGTAACCAAGGCCTGCAGTTTCAACATGGATAGCTATTGCGAATTCGGTGTATTTCCGAAGCACCGGTAGAGTCAGAAGGGTATTTTCTTTTCCAGTGTGAGATTTAACTCTGTTGGCACATGAAAGAGAAATTTCCTTTTCAAACTCAAAGCTTGAGCTCAGCAACAGTGGCATTGGATGTCATATGTATTATCAGCTACGCGGATGACATGGTGCTGCTGAGCCCATCAATTAAGGCTTTAAAAAGGCTTTTGTCTGTTTGTGAGTCGTATGCGGCGGCCCATAGTCTCAGGTACAATAACAAGAAGAGTGAGCTTAAAACAATATTGATTAAATAAAATAATATTAAATAAAATAATTATATTAATATTATTATTATTTTTTATTGTGAGCTTTATTTTTTTTTATGATCATTAAAGCACGCAACAAAACTTAAACTCTGCCGGAAATCACTCTCCGCGGAACTACTATGTCTGTAGTGTCGCAGTTTATGTATCTGGGACACTGGGTCACCGAGGACCTAATAGAACGTGGATATTGAGTGGGAGCGCAGGTCGTTGTCTGTCCGCTGCATTATGTTAGCCCGCAGGTTTGCACGTTGTATAGCACAGGTGAAGGTGACGCTGTTTAAGGCTTACTGCCCATCCTTTTACACGTGCAGCCTGTGGGTGGACTATACGCGGCGGGTGTACAGCAAATTTGCGTGTTCAGTACAAAAACGCGTTCAGGGTGCTGTTGGGGCTGCAACGTTTCTGCAGCGCGTTGGGTATGTTTGCGGATGCTCGGGTTGATGGTTTTCAAGCCATCATCCGTAAGCAGTGTGCATCATTACTCGGCTGCTGGCGGCATCTGAAACACCATTCTTGGGACAAAATGTATCCATAATTTTCACCCATCTTATTTTCATTCATTTTCTTATAAACTATGTCTGTGCCAAGTTGCATCAACATCCATCCAATAGTTTCAGCGTACTACGTGTTTTTTTAAATAATTTTCCACCCCTATCCTGCAGGAACACTTAATTTTTGCGGGATGAGAAGTATCCAATGTCCTACCTCAAAGTATGAACTCAAATCATAGCAAATTTCATTCGAATTCATTGAGTATTTTCGGCGTGGTGCGCTGCCAAGGTACAGACAGACGGACAGACAGACAGACAGACAAAAATAAAAAAAAAAACAGTGTTGGCTTTAGTATTGAATATAGAACGGCCTCCAAAAAAAATTACATAATATCTTCAATTTACAGAATTTTGGACATTATCCCTCAGGAACACTTTATTTTTCGGGATAAAAAGTATCCTCACTTTTTACCCATTATATAAACTATGAATGTGCCAAGTTTCAAAATAATCCGTCTAGTAGTTTCAGCGTGATATGTGTTCTTTTTTTTAAAGTCATTTGACTTTCAACGCCTATCTTGCAGGAAGCCTTTAATTTTTCGGGATGAAAAATATCCAATGTCCTACCTCGAAGTATGAACTCAAATTATACCAAATTTAATTTGATTTCATTGAGTATTTTCGGCGTGAGGCACTTCCAATGTACAGACAGACAGACGGACAGACAGACAGAAGACCAAAACTATAAAAAAAACCGTTTTGGCTTTAGTATTGAAAATAGAAAGGCACCAAAAAAATAAAACTTTAATTTACAGAATTTGGGACATTATCCCACAGGAACTCTTTATTTTTTCGGGATTAAAAGTATCTTGAATTTTAACCCATCATATAAACTATAACTGTGTCAAATTTCATCAAAATCCGTCCAGTAGTTTCAGAGTGGTAAGTGTTTTTTGAAATAACTTTAAACCCCTATCCTGCGGGAACCCTTTCATTTTTCGGGATGAAAAGTAGCCTATGTCCTACCTCGTAGTATGCACTCAGTCATACCAAGTTTCATATAAATAAATCCATTCAGTAGTTTCGGCGTGATGACTAGCCAAGTTACAGACCGACAGATAGACAAAAATGAAAAAAAAAAACAGTTTTGGCTTCAGAGTCGAATCAAGGGTACGTTCCAAAAAAAAATAATTTTCAAAATATCTTCAATGTACAGAATTGGACTCGTTACAGTTTTATTATAAGTATATAGATGTAGTGTATATTTTAATATTTTGATATGTTGTGTTTGAGTCAAGACACCCGAAATAAATGAACATATAATTTAATTGAAAGCATATGTAGTTAACCTATATTTTATTTGATTTACTTATAATATTTTATGTATTTCTCCATGTTTATGAGAAGCTAATTTTGACTCGTAAAAGTGCTATTATTATATGTAGTATGAATTTTTGTTATTTTTTTGTAGTATGTATTTATGTAGTATGCCTATTTACAATAAAATACTTAGACTTTGATTGTTTTAAAACAGAAATCAGCTTAGTCTGATATTTGCAAGTCGTCTGTACAGTGCAGATACCGATGACAATCGATAGCTTTTGACAGTATGCTTTTTATCACGATAAAAAGTATGAAGTAGATTGTTTGAACCCTGGGGAAGCATATAGAATCCTTACCCAAGGTTCAATCAATCTCCATAACAAATTTCATCAAGATAGGTTCAGCCGTGAAAAGGTAACAAACAGAGAGGTAGTGAAACAGTACTTTCACTTTTATAATGTTAGTATGTAGTGTGGATGAAAATGCTGTCAAAGCTATACTTATCGCGATAAACTGTATATTGTCAGAAGCTATCGATTGTCATCGGTATCTGTACTATAGATACTAGTCTGCAAATATCGGACCGATTTCGGTTGTAAAGCAATCGCTATCTATGTCGAGACTGCAGGCCTTGCAGGGCGACCGCGGTTGAACAATCGTAATGGAATTTTAATCGTTTATGAAGTCAATGCACTGTCCTTCCTTGTAATATCGTATCACAATGACAAGGACAGACATTGCATGGGTATCGCTATCGCAATAGCGAACCAATATCGCTATACCTAACTCAAAGCTACTCGTATAGCGGGCGGTCACCGGTCTTGAAAGGAAACAAATTTGAATATTGTTATTGACAAGCACAAATTAAAAATTTATATAACCTTCTTAAAAAAATGCTTCTTAGTTATAATCGGTCGGGTCATTATAACTAAGAAGCATTTCGATCACATCAGTTTTCAAACATAAAAAAAACTGCATAAAAATCGGTCCATTCGTTTAGGAACTACGATCCTCACCCCCATTCCTCCCCTCATTATAGCTAAGAACAATCTTGATTAACTCAGCATTGTAACATAAAAAACTGCGTCTAAATTGATCCATTCATTTGAAAGATACGATTCTCACCCCCCTTTTTTCGACACCCCGCGTTTAGCTAAGAACCATCTCGATCACATTCAGTTTTTAAACATAAAAATCCGCATCAAAATCGGTCCATTCCTTTGGGAGCTACGATCCTTACCCCCCCCCCTCTCCTCACTCTCCTCCCTCCCATTATAGCTAAGAACCATCTCATTAACCTAAGCTTTCAAACATAAAACCAACATAAAAAACCGCAGCTAAATCGGTCCATTCCTTTGGAAGCTACGATTCTCACCCCCTTTTCTCACCTTCCCTCTCCCCCTCCCTATATAGCTAAGAACCATCTCGATCACATTAGCTTTCTAACAGCACAAAAACTACATCAAAATCGGTCCATTCGTTTGGGAGCTACGATGGCACAGGCAGACACAAACACACTCACACACACAGTGATACCACTAGGTGATACACACCACACACCTGTTCGGGGGTTAAAAAGAACTCGTTGAGACATATCTGATGAGCCCAAACTCGAAGGGCTTACTAGTATCCATTTAATATTTAGTTACCCACCTTTCAGCTCCATCATCAGACCAGCTCGATGGATCCATATTATTGTATTGTCTTCGGAATCACATATCTTTGCAAAGCTAAGAACGGATACGACTCTTGGCGAGTGAGTGAAGTTCAGTTCATTAGATCCCATTAGATACATAGTTACAGATTTAACTCTTCTCTAACGGGCGTATTTCCGAAGCACTGGTAGAGTCAGAAGGGTATTTCCGAAGCACCGGTAGAGTCAGAAGGGTATTTCCTTTCCAGTGTGAGATTAAACTCTGTTGGCACATGAAAGGGAAATTTCCTTTTCAAACTCAAAGAATACTTAGTTTATCTAAATTTAGATTGATTTGATATTTTTATAATATTTTATGTATTTCTTGCAGTTCAAGAGATGCTAATTTTGACTTGTAAAAGTGCTATTATTTTTGCCTATTTACTATAAAATACTTTGACTTTAAGAAAAACCTGTTTATAAAAAGAAAAGCTCTAAGGCCGATGTTGTTGTATGAATCGAGAAATGATGAAAAAGGAATTGTACTGAGGGATGATTATTACCTACCAACACGCGAATTCTTCTCTATCATCATAATCCTTTCTTAAACTAAACGAAGAAAGCTCAAGCCTACACAATAAAATAAAAGATGTATGAATTATCTTGCTGTAAGAGTCAGGAAACCGCTAGCTCTTCTAACTTGTCCCAACTTGTAACCCGATCGCCGTAAGATGGTTGACTGACGCAGTGCTGTAATGAACTGCTAAATGCAGTGTCAACACATTGCCGCGGTTAAATTAGTCGCGCTGTGCGGTTTGAGTCGTCGGCGACAGGCTGTGTAGTCTGTGGCTATAGTAGGGTTTGAGTTTAGTTTCGGTGCAGGGCGCTTTTGACAGGCACGAAATTCCTTGCAGAAAACGTGTGACGTCATAAAGTTCATGAACAATTCCACAAAGTAATCGAATAAGAGCCCGCACAGGAAGTGTATCTCCACATTTCTCGCTTTCTTTTTCACGCGAAATCTTACTTTTCATTCATTGGTTTCCGACATTCTACATTTAGCCGTAAGCAAATTATGTAGTTTACGAACTTATCAGGTTTTATGTAGTAAGTTAGTTGTTATGCATCGTTCAGGGCCTGCAGTCTAGACATCGATAGATAATGCTTTACAACCGAAATCGGTCGCAAACTCCAATTGTAACGATATTTGGTAGTCTCTACCAAATATCAATGTCAATCATGATCAATATCAGTACAGATAGCGATGACAGTCGATAGCTTTTGATAATAACTGTAAAAGCTAACGATTGTCATCGGTATGTGTACCGATTTCGGTTGTAAAGCAATCACTATCTATGTCGAGACTGCAGGCCCAGGTCCTGAAACTGAGAGACTAGAGGACAAACGTTAGCCTATAATATATTTAAAAAGAAGAAAAAGCCACTATGAACGGTTTTATGGAAAATCAACCCCTAAGTGGATGCAATGTAAAATCAACCCCTAAGTGGATGCAATGTAAAATCGTGTTAGTTAGGTGTTCATTTCATAAAAATAAAAACAGATATCTACAAGATCGCCAAAAAACAGTCGGTCATTCTGATTATGACAAGTGGTTGGCTGAATGCGAAGTGCGAAGTCAACCTACAGTCGCGGGTTCAAATCCCGCAAGGTGCAATCATTTGTGTGATGAGCAGAAATATTTGTTTCCGAGTCATGGATGTAATATTCGTATCTATGTCTATCCGTTGTCTAGTATCCAAAGTACAGAGTATCCTAGTTTGGGGCTAGGTAACTGGTGTGAATTGTCCCGAATATATTTAAATTTTATTTATTTATTTATTTATCTCATCCTGTGACGGCACATTAAACCAAAGTTGGTACCCAAACTGGCTCACTTAGCATTTCCAAGGTTTTGCATTCTCAATGAATTGGAAAACTCATTAATTTCTCACCCCGCCTCAGCACAGCCTTTAAGAGGCTTACAGCTGTCTCCACTGTCTCAAAAGTTTCAAAACACAGTCTGTTTACAATAAAAACATTTTGAACATCGTATAATATTTAGCGACGGCCACGAACAAATATTATCGTCCATTACAGCCAAGACGCCTAAGTCAACAGTCTTACTTCCGATTCGACATTAAACTTTGCAAAAACACGAAAATACAAAGTATTGAGTTACTGGCGTTTGTGTTGGGGCTCCCACGGACGGTGGCGCCAGTTTTTTCGTCAAGTGCGTGAGTTGACAGTTTCCGAGTATTTTTCTAAAATAGGTATCCCCACTTATGTTGGAGACGTTCCCTAATAGCGTTGTCCAAAATAATTGGGGTGGAGTTATAGTGTATTTCATGACGTATACATAAAGATCGTCGAGAAAGGCAAGCTTTACAGAGGAACTTTCTAGTTATGGAAAAATAAATTATACAAAAAAAACTCGCCTGCCCTGGCAAAAATGAACTATGAATAAAGTCAAAAACAAAAGATAAATAAAATTGTCTTTGTGGTCGGGGGACCGCTCTGTGGAACATTTTGTGGTCGGGGGACCGCTCTGTGGAACACTTTGTGGTCGGGGGACCACTTTTAATCTAACAAATCCCTCGACTGCAATAACTATTTTATTTATCTCTTGTTTTTGACTTTCTAGTTCGTTTTTGGCAGGGCAGTCGTGTTTTAACTTTATTAATTATTTAATTTCATTTTATATTTTTTTGTGACAAGTTTTGAGTTATGGCAGTAAATTATATATTTTTTGGATATACTTATTAACCCCTTCATATTGTAATCTAAGAAGATTTCTTTTTCGATTTTGAAATTAGAGCCATACAGCCGCTATAAAGAAATTAAAAAAAAGAAAAACTGTGTTACTCGGGATGGTGTAAGGATTCTAATGATACCCCATATATTAAAATCTGTTCAGTCATTTAAAAGTGATGGTGGAATAAAGAAACTTACATACATTTATACAAACAAACATACATTCATACTCATACATGGCATACAATTTTTTATTTAAAACCTGCCCCTTGAATAACGGAATAAAAATCCTAAAACTGGTCATTTAACTTATAATGAAGTCATCAATTTCTTGGTCTTGGACCCCTTCGAAAAGTCACTATGACTTCAAACTTACATCATTTAACGTTAAACATGCAAAAAATATTTTTTTGGACTGATGTTAATTTAACATTATTATGTGAGGAAGGGAGACCATTTCGAAAAAAATATTCATTATTGTTTGTACGACGCCTCTTCCTTCGCTCTACCTCAGTATACAGGTTGAGGTTTTTTTGTCTAGTCAGTCATGAGGTAATCCTAATTTATATATTTTAGTCAGTGAAATCCGAATGTTATAAACAAATTTTTCTAAAGCACATCAACTTCATGAAAATAAATATTTGCATTTTCGCTTTCCTAACAAAAAGTTGATTTTAACGATGTTGTAGCAACTTTAGAAAAAATAATTACTTACTAGAACTTTTTGTTCGCTATAATAAGCAGAATCCAAATATGCCTTTTTTGTTTATAACCGGTATTCCAGTAGTAGCTACGTTGCTTTGGCGCGTGTTATGCTCAAGTGGTTATAAAAATAATTACTTACTAGAACTTTTTGTTAGCTATAATAAGCAGAATCCAAATATGCCTTTTTTGTTTATTTATAACCGGTATTCCAGTAGTAGCTACGTTGCTTTGGCGCGTGTTATGCTCAGGTGGTTATAAAAATAATTACTTACTAGAACTTTTTGTTCGCTATAATAAGCAGAATCCAAATATGCCTTTTTTGTTTATAACCGGTATTCCAGTAGTAGCTACGTTGCTTTGGCGCGTGTTATGCTCAAGTGGTTATAAAAATAATTACTTACTAGAACTTTTTGTTAGCTATAATAAGCAGAATCCAAATATGCCTTTTTTGTTTATTTATAACCGGTATTCCAGTAGTAGCTACGTTGCTTTGGCGCGTGTTATGCTCAGGTGGTTATAAAAATAATTACTTACTAGAACTTTTTGTTCGCTTTAATAAGCAGAATCCAAATATGCCTTTTTTGTTTTAATAAAATTAACCATATTTCATACTTTTATTTTCTTTAAAATTGAGCCCATGGTTCCGTTCAGAATGTTCCCCTATATGCTATAGATTAGGATTTCCCCTACTTGTACTATTATTTATTTTGTGCACATACTTCTCTTCATAAAAAACTCATTCTGTATAACATGTAGACATATGCACAGGATATAATCTGTACCTGTGACTCTACCCACACTGTTTGTTTGTCGTATGAGGTAGCCCTAGCCTCTGGTGTCAGAGTTTGTCAGGCCACCCGAGGGCCTGTCATATGGCTTAACGACTGCCATTAATCAATAACAGCCGGGACCTACATCTTAACGTGCCCTCCTAGGCACAAGGCAATGGAAAACCGCGCATAAAAGTCACTGGTGCGGAGCTAAGGACTGAACCCGGTATCGTTGGATTCTAAGTCGCACTAGGCTACCACTCAGCTTTGAAGAATACATAATAAAAGTAAAAGCTTCGTGAAGGTGTGCTAGTGTACAAACTCCCTTAAAAATAGATACACTACATTATTATCCCGTTTTTTTTTGTATGGATTTAAGAGTTATACTTAATACTTGATTAGCATTCATAAATACCCCTGAGTGCTATCGCACTCAGGGATAGCTCTGCGTTTCAGGTGATGAGTATTAACCACCGTTTAAGTGTTGGTTAACAGACAACCCTGTTGCCCTAACATATCCGTTATCGTGTGTTTAAAGCCGAGTCAACATTGGGTCGGGTTGCGGATCGATTTTAAAACAATACGGGCTCCATCGTCGGCGCCTGCCAGCAAATATGACAAAATGAAGATGTCGCCAAGAACTGGTGCAGTAGTGGTGGAGGGTTCCCTAGATTTATTGTGGAACTTTTTTGCGCGTGAAGCGAAAAGCATTATTTTGCTGGATATTCCTGAGTTTTATTACGAACTAGCTGTGTCCGAGGAATATCTCATATATCCCAGAAAACTGACCACGTGGGCTATGAGGTGTTCCAGATTCCAGATATCAATATAGCTATTTCAATCAAACTGCGTCAAATCGTTTATTACCGATTGCTCGGCTTCTTTACATATCATATTGTGATACCAAGTACACCAGTTTATTACCGATTGCTCGGCTTCTTTACATATCGTATTGTGATACCAAGTACACCAGTTTCTTACCGATTGCTCGGCTTCTTTACATATCGTAGTGTGATACCAAGTACACCAGTTTATTGCCGATTGCTCGGCTTCTTTACATATCGTATTGTGGTACCAAGAACACCAGTTTATTGCCGATTGCTCGGCTTCTTTACATATCGTATTGTGATACCAAGTACACCAGTTTATTGCCGATTGCTCGGCTTCTTTACATATCGTATTGTGATACCAAGTACACCAGTTTATTACCGATTGCTCGGCTTCTTTACATATCGTATTGTGATACCAAGAACACCAGTTTATTACCGATTGCTCGGCTTCTTTACATATCGTATTGTGATACCAAGAACACCAGTTTATTACCGATTGCTCGACTTCTTTACATATCGTATTGTGATACCAAGTACACCAGTTTATTACCGATTGCTCGGCTTCTTTACATATCGTATTGTGATACCAAGAACACCAGTTTATTACCGATTGCTCGGCTTCTTTACATATCGTATTGTGATACCAAGTACACCAGTTTATTACCGATTGCTCGGCTTCTTTACATATCGTATTGTGATACCAAGAACACCAGTTTATTACCGATTGCTCGGCTTCTTTACATATCGTATTGTGATACCAAGTACACCAGTTTATTACCGATTGCTCGGCTTCTTTACATATCGTATTGTGATACCAAGTACACCAGTTTATTACCGATTGCTCGGCTTCTTTACATATCGTATTGTGATACCAAGTACACCAGTTTTTAAGTCAAATCCTAAGTTATCCAATAGTGGAGGCTTTTTAATGTGTTTTCCTAAGTTATTTTGTTTTTAGACTGTTTTGTAACGATAGCGGTAAGCCTCCCAAATACAATAAAATAAACTGTTTTGTAATCAGTTTCCAGTAGTTTTTACGTGATGCGCGAACAAACAAACAGACAAACAAGTAGACGACAGACACCATTTTAAAAATGTTATATTTTTGATCAGTAGCAAGTATATATATACATACTGCTATTACGGTATTTTCCTAGTAGTTTATTTTAATTCCCCTAGACCAGTTTTTGTATTATCTTCGTTGTACAGACTTTTTATTACACACTGCTTAATTTTGTCAAGGCTGGACCAAACTAGGATTCGATTTATCGATAAAAACTAAGGGCACATACCAGTTTTGATTTCGAGGGTGATTTGTTTTATTTTTTAGCACTTTTTAATTAAGTCACTTTCTTGTTTGTCTATCTGTCGTTCCGGATGGAATCTAGCAGCTTACAACTCAAATTTCGAGCATTTCCCGATTAGCTATCCGGCTGAAACTTTCAGGGTGGCTCACAACAATATAACAACGCAAGCTATAAAAAATACGTATATTTTCGCTTAGTTTTTTAATCTATTCTAGCTTCTCTCATTTTTCCGTGGCTAAAAACTTTAAAACACTATTAAATAACTATTTATAGGCTTTTTTTTATCAAACCCTATAAATAGAATATCAAACTGCCGTGACAGAAAAAAAATTGCTTCAATATTTACAACACTGCTCAGTATCAACAACTGAACAACCTTTTGAAGTGCACTCAGAAAATGATCGCATTTCCCAAATCGGCTGATCGATTTCTAAGCAAGCCAAAAAAATGAATCGATTTCTATGACGACATACACATCCTGTGAACTCTTCAACATTCTTTCGTTCCATTCATTCCAAAACTGAACCCCAAAAATCCTTACTTGGAATCTCTTCAAAGGTCTCGTATACGTCAAACAAGCTATAATGGTCAACACGTATTTGTATACTCTTTGGTCAACACTGTCTTCGAATCAATTAAGGAGCGAGTATCACGGCATCACAGGACAAACTCTGTTTGAGAAACAAAACGCGAGTAAGCGTAATTCAACCTCTTTGGATATTAGGGACAAGCAAGTAGCTACAAGCAAAAAAAATGATATCGGGAGGGCACTGATCTCAATGGATAGGCTCTGACGTAATTTCGTGTATGTCCCGATTCAAATTACCACAGTACATATATACGGATATATTATGTACTGTGCTATTTCTAAGTTGGCCGCACACAACACAATGTACGCGGTATCACACATTACTTGTACTGTGCTATTTCTAAGTTGGCCCCACGCAACACCACGTACGTGGTATCACACATTACTTGTACTGTGATATTTCTAAGTTGGCCCCACACAACACCACGTACGTGGCACACATTACTTGTACTGTGCTATTTCTATGTTAGCCCCACACAACACCACGTACACGGTATCACACATTACTTATACTGTGCTATTTCTAAGTTGGCCCCACACAACACAATGTACGCGGTATCACACATTACTTATACTGTGCTATTTCTAAGTTGGCCCCACACAACACAATGTACGCGGTATCACACATTACTTGTACTGTGCTATTTCTATGTTAGCCCCACACAACACCACGTACACGGTATCACACATTACTTATACTGTGCTATTTCTAATTTGGCCCCACACAACACAATGTACGCGGTATCACACATTACTTATACTGTGCTATTTCTAAGTTGGCCCCACACAACACAATGTACGCGGTATCACACATTACTTGTACTGTGCTATTTCTATGTTAGCCCCACACAACACCACGTACACGGTATCACACATTACTTATACTGTGCTATTTCTAAGTTGGCCCCACACAACACAATGTACGCGGCATCACACATTACTTGTACTGTGCTATTTCTATGTTAGCCCCACACAACACCACGTACACGGTATCACACATTACTGATACTGTGCTATTTCTAAGTTGGCCCCACACAACACAATGTACGCGGTATCACACATTACTTATACTGTGCTATTTCTAAGTTGGCCCCACACAACACAATGTACGCGGTATCACACATTACTTGTACTGTGCTATTTCTAAGTTGGCCCCACACAACACAATGTACGCGGTATCACACATTACTTATACTGTGCTATTTCTAAGTTGGCCCCACACAACACAATGTACGCAATATCACACATTACTTGTACTGTGCTATTTCTATGTTAGCCCCACACAACACCACGTACGCGGTATCACACATTACTTATACTGTGCTATTTCTAAGTTGGCCCCACACAACACAATGTACGTGGTATCACACATTACTTGTACTGTGCTATTTCTATATTAGCCCCACACAACACAATGTACGCGGTATCACACATTACTTGTACTGTGCTATTTCTATGTTAGCCCCACACAACACCACGTACACGGTATCACACATTACTTATACTGTGCTATTTCTAATTTGGCCCCACACAACACAATGTACGCGGTATCACACATTACTTATACTGTGCTATTTCTAAGTTGGCCCCACACAACACAATGTACGCGGTATCACACATTACTTGTACTGTGCTATTTCTAAGTTGGCCCCACACAACACAATGTACGCGGTATCACACATTACTTATACTGTGCTATTTCTAAGTTGGCCCCACACAACACAATGTACGCGGTATCACACATTACTTGTACTGTGCTATTTCTATGTTAGCCCCACACAACACCACGTACACGGTATCACACATTACTTATACTGTGCTATTTCTAAGTTGGCCCCACACAACACAATGTACGCGGCATCACACATTACTTGTACTGTGCTATTTCTATGTTAGCCCCACACAACACCACGTACACGGTATCACACATTACTGATACTGTGCTATTTCTAAGTTGGCCCCACACAACACAATGTACGCGGTATCACACATTACTTATACTGTGCTATTTCTAAGTTGGCCCCACACAACACAATGTACGCGGTATCACACATTACTTGTACTGTGCTATTTCTAAGTTGGCCCCACACAACACAATGTACGCGGTATCACACATTACTTATACTGTGCTATTTCTAAGTTGGCCCCACACAACACAATGTACGCGATATCACACATTACTTGTACTGTGCTATTTCTATGTTAGCCCCACACAACACCACGTACGCGGTATCACACATTACTTATACTGTGCTATTTCTAAGTTGGCCCCACACAACACAATGTACGCGGTATCACACATTACTTGTACTGTGCTATTTCTATATTAGCCCCACACAACACCACGTACACGGTATCACACATTACTTATACTGTGCTATTTCTAAGTTGGCCCCACACAACACAATGTACGCGGCATCACACATTACTTGTACTGTGCTATTTCTATGTTAGCCCCACACAACACCACGTACGCGGTATCACACATTACTTGTACTGTGCTATTTCTAAGTTGGCCCCACACAACACAATGTACGCGGTATCACACATTACTTGTACTGTGCTATTTCTATGTTAGCCCCACACAACACCACGTACGCGGTATCACACATTACTTGTACTGTGCTATTTCTAAGTTGGCCCCACACAACACAATGTACGCGGCATCACACATTACTTGTACTGTGCTATTTCTATGTTAGCCCCACACAACACCACGTACGCTGTATCACACATTACTTATACTGTGCTATTTCTAAGTTGGCTCCACACAACACAATGTACGCGGTATCACACATTACTTGTACTGTGCTATTTCTATGTTAGCCCCACACAACACCACGTACGCGGTATCACACATTACTTGTACTGTGCTATTTCTAAGTTGGCCCCACACAACACAATGTACGCGGTATCACACATTACTTGTACTGTGCTATTTCTAAGTTGGCCCCACACAACACCACGTACGCGGTTTCACACATTAATTACTTTGCTGTCTACGAAATTTGTTGTATTTCCCTGCAATAAGTAAAGGAAGATGGAGATACGTATTAAAAAGTACTATTATATATTCTGTGGTAGTAAACAGTTTCCTTTTAGAACATCAATAAAATCAAACATTAAACACTTTTTTTTTATTAAACTTTAAAGAGTTATATTTTCAACTTTTGGTAGAGCCTTGTTGACTTAATAGGCCTTGGTTAGTCCAATATATTGACATCACTCTTTAAAAACCATGAATAATCATTGCCGGTATCATTCTTTCACAGACGACCCAGTAAGTGCAGAGCAATTTAAAAACTTGGTGCCACTGCAACACTTTCAAATCTTGAGCGTTCTTTACACCTAAGAGAAAACAGCTCACTACGTGACATTCGTTAGTGATGTGTTACTTCTGTAGTTAAATAATAGCTGAAAAGCAGATGCAAGAACTCGTTTTTACTTTAACAACTACCTATATCACACTAATCACACTAATATTATAAATGCGAAAGTTTGTATGTTTGTGTGTGTGTGTGTGTGTGTGTGTGTTTGTTGCTCCTTCACGCTCGAATGGCTGGACGGATTTAGATAAAATTTGGTACCAGGATAGCTTATATCCTGTATTAACACATAGGCTACTTTTTATCTCGAAATAGGAGAAAAAAAACGTTTTCTATAAAACTTAAAAAAAAAAAAACGAAAAAAAATATGAAAAAAATATATTTTTAAGTACCAGGAGAGCATAAGCACTTAAGAAGTTGGAGATATAAAATTGACAAATAAAGTTATTAAAAGTGAGTATACTTAGCTCCTAATGAACATTAAATGGTGTGATTATATTAAAATAAGTATTTCTGAGTACCAGGGGAACAGAAACACTTAAGATGTTGGAGACATAATATTGAAATATAAAGTTATTTAAAGTGAGTATTCCTCCCCATGAAGATTAAAATATGGTGTTATTATATTTTTTTAAGTATTTCAAAGTACCAGGAGAGCAGAAACGCCTGCTCCTTCACGCTCAAACAGCTGAACGGATTTGGATGAAATGTGGTACCACGATAGCTTATAATATCTTGGATTAACACATAGGCTACTTTTTATCCCGAAATAGGGGAAAAAAGTAGTATCGTTTTATTTTAGATTTGAAAAAAAAAAAAAAAAAAAAATGTATTTCTAAGTACCAGGAGAGCATAACACTTAAGAAGTTGGATATACAAAATTGACAAATAAAGTTATTAAAAGTGAGTATATCTCCCCATGAACATTAAATGGTGGATTATATTTAAAAAAGTATTGCTAAGTACCAGGAGAACAGAATCACTTAATAAGTTGGAGATACAAAAGAGTCAAATAGTGTGTTTAATAACACAAAAGAAAAAAGAGCAGAAACACATAAGAAGTTGGAGATATGACATTGACAAATAAAGTTATTAAAAGTGAGAAGTACAAGGAGAGCAGAAACACTTAAGAAGTTGGAGAAATGACATTTACAAAAAAAGTTATTTAAAGTGAGTTTACCTCCCCATGAATATTATTAAATGGTGTAATTATTATATTAAAAAAAAGCATTTCTATGTACCAGGAGAGTAGAAACACCTGAAGTTGGAGATATGACATTTCCAAATAAAGTTATTAAAAGTGAGAATACCTCCCCATGAACATTAAATAAGTAGTGTGATTGTGTTTAATAAATGTATTTCTAAGTACTAGGAGAGCAGAAAAACTTAAAAAATTGAAGATACAAAATTGACAACTATAGTTATTAAAAGTGAGTATACTTATCTCCCCATGAACATGAAATGGTGTGATTATATTTAAAAAAAAACTAAGAACCAGGAGAGCAGAAACATTTAAGAATTTGGAGATATATCAGTTGAACGGATTTGAATGAAATTTGGTACCAGGATAGCTTAAGTTACAGATACAAAATTGACAAATAAAGTTATAAGATTATACCTCCCTATCAACATTAAATGCTGTGATTATATATAAAAAAGTATGCACTATGACGCTGCGTTTATAATAGAATGTTTTTAAAAGAAATACCAATATAAATAAACGCTATTAGTTTATCAAAACTTTTTCTTTAATTGATAACGTCTTGCAATTGGCAATGCATTTTGTATTCAGCAGAGCTTTTGTGTGTTTAAATAAACAAAGTAGATAAATGAGATTATATTATTATTTCTCTTAAAAAAGTGTTTTCATTCAAAATTAATGATTCCTTGAGTATCCAAGAAGGTTACTTAGGAAGGTTTTATTCAAATTCCAGCCTTATGGGAGTGACTCCCATTTGCAATTACTAAACAAGGCGCAGGGGTAATCACTACAAGTTTAAGGATTAAATTTGGAAAATACATGCTCCTCACATGGTCAATTGTTATGTGCCGTGCTCACGTGTTGGGAAACCGTCAGACCTATTCGTGTACTCACAAGACGGAAAATATTTGTTTATCAAAAAAACTTCAATATAAAGAATATATACCACCAAAACTCTTTTAAATTATGTGACATGATTGTAACGCTAACTGTATTATTTTTAAATAGGATGGGGGAGAAGATTGCACGCGGGCAGCCGCGGGGCGCAGCTAGTATATATATATAAACCTATATAATATATACCTCTTAGCAATCGGTAAGTATGCTAATTTAAAATAAAGACGCGTTTAGGCTATCGTATAATAAGCTTTCGTAGTGACTTATTGCATTGTCTCAGGTTTCTCTAATCGGCTCGCCAATCTGCAGCCTGTAAATAATACGCGATTACGCTGTAACGCTGACAGGTGGCCGCAAAAAAGCAGGTTCGATCGGAGCGAGAAAAACAATCAAAAGGCGCCGCGCTTGCCGCCGGATCGGCTTTGATCCTGCCGCAATTACCCCCCTCTCCTCACGCGCCGCCCCACGCACACCCGCGAGGAAACTCATTTTCCAGCGCCGACTCAACTTGCGCTCTTATTAGACCGCGGCAACGTTAACTACATCAACATCAACTGTCCTTATGCAAAGAAATAAAGCTCAATTTTGCACAAGGAACTGCTTTCGGATGCTTGTTACTTTATTCGCAGACAACAATAACCTTTCAGTTAACGAAACTTATCTGAAGCTTACGCGATCGAGTTAAGGTTACAATTGTGTGAAACGCGTATTTGTGAGCGCAAATCGTAGATGCCATATGATTTCTCGCGCCGCGAATCGGCCGTCAATCATCTTCGCGATAGCAACACTGACAAAGGAAAAATCCTTTTGCGAAATAACTCGCGCGTGATCAAAGTGCTGAGCACTGGCGGCACTGAGACTGAGGTGACACCGTAAATAAGCCCCTGTTGAGTTAATTTCGTTGGCTTGACGCGTCCAATTGCCAGATATGGCTCGATCCGACTTGCAAATCTGTTTTGCGCCAAACTCAGCTGTTGGTACGAGTACGGGGTTCTTGCGCCAATTGAGTAATGTCTTCTAAAAATGGAGGCCATAAAACATCACTAGATGTCTCTGTTACCGTCAAAGGAATATCTATGTGGATAATTTAAGCTGTTACTATACTAGGTATCAATCTATACTATTACTACCTACAGCCTAGCGGTTTACTAGAGCGAGATAGAGTCCAAAGATATCGGGTTCTTTCAATGACTTTTCTAAGTTATAGGTATATGGTTTTCCATCGCTCCGTGCTTCTGATGGCACGTTAAGCTGTCGGACCTGGCTGTTATTGATTAAAAGCAGCATAGAGCCATGCCAGAAGCCCGCGTGGGGCCAGACAAACTCTGACACCAGCAGAGGCTAGCACTACCTCACATGACTAACAAAAAACAGACGCACTTTCGTTAGAGCTTCTTCTCCAACTAGTGAATTAAGTAATGATCAGCGGTTACTAAACAATGAATTCAAGCGCTATAGAACATTTTACCAACATAAAATTAAAGCCAGACACATCATTTTTCAATCCAAAAGAACAACGTAGGTATTTTTTTCTACAATCTACCTTAATTCACATCTGCGCAAGCGTGCTAAAATCTAAACGGGCAAGGTCCAAACAAAGGCACACACTTCCCTCATCAGTCAGTGAAAGAACGTACCATTACAGAAACATGAACCACACACAACAGCCTGGCAACCCTCATTCACCTGCGAAACGCGATAACCCGCGAGAACCTCTCCTACTAATTTCACTACCAATTTGCAGATCACATTTACCACACGGCTTTAACAAATCGGCACCGTTTGACAATATTGTTCGCTGCTCCGTTTCCTCTGCTGGTTTTGTTAGCCTTTGTTCCGCCGATGTGAGAATCGCCGCGGCATTGTATGCTCATTTGGGGAGCATTGTGCGCGCGTTGGCGACACCGACGTTTCCGGCGCGGGCGCAGCAATTAGCTGTTTGTAGAACAAAGCGGCTGCGAATGGGATCCGATGCAGTTGAGTGTCGCGTCTCATTGCAGTTGAAAAGGTATGCTCTTTTAGTGATCCTGCCGGCTGGAGTTCCAAGCGGGAGTGCTTTGCCCGAGCTGCGATGCGGTTTTTTCGAACAGCGTCACGTGATTCTTTGTCTTGGCTAGGGTCACAGGCATATTGCATTTTATTTGTACCAATTGTAATGGACTTGCCAAAGAAAGATAATTGAAACTGAGGGTAGGTATTCGTTTTACCTGTAAAAGTGGCCCTCGGGCGGCCTGACAAACTGACACCAGAGGCCAGCACTAACCTCATACAACAAACAAACAGTGCCCATGAACCCTTCAGTGATCAGAGCTGAATATCATGGGACTAGCTGCGCCGATTTCTTCCAAATAAATTCCAAAGCCAAGAACCATCACGCTAACTTTAATTTCCAAATAATTAAACTACATTGAAATCGGTCCAACCGTTTGGGAGCTAATTTAAAAACTTTTTACGTCGGGCTTCAAAATTACAAAGTCGATCGTTTTGGAAGGTAGTAAGTGTAAATTGGTCTCATAACAATTTGGTGAAGATCTGATTATTAGAAGTATGAGAACAGATCCGGGGGTATCATTACATCATAATCTGCATGATCTAATAAGCGAACTGGTATCATGCACCGACACGCCGGGGTAGTGGGCGCGGGCAGTCAGCACGGCACGCGGCACGTGGCCTAATCAGGAGCCTTTGTCAAATTACGAGGGTGTAGGGGTGACAAAACGCAGATAAAATTATGTGAACTATCTTTTGAGCCAGTCTGCTTCCAGTGAGATGTTGGCGGAACCAGAATTTAAGTTTTTGTGAATTTTTTTTTGTGAACACGGTATAATATGATAATCACCCAGCTAAAACTTAACTTCACACGGTATAATATGATAATCACCCAGCTAAAACTTAACTTCACACGGTATAATATGATAATCATCCAGCTAAAACTTAACTACACACGGTATAATATGATAATCACCCAGCTAAAACTTAACTTCACACGGTATAATATGATAATCATCCAGCTAAAACTTAACTACACACGGTATAATATGATAATCACCCAGCTAAAACTTAACTTCACACGGTATAATATGATAATCATCCAGCTAAAACTTAACTACACACGGTATAATATGATAATCACCCAGCTAAAACTTAACTTCACACGGTATAATATGATAATCATCCAGCTAAAACTTAACTTCACACGGTATAATATGATAATCACCCAGCTAAAACTTAACTTCACACGGTATAATATGATAATCATCCAGCTAAAACTTAACTTCACACGGTATAATATGATAATCATCCAGCTAAAATTTAACTACACACGGTATAATATGATAATCACCCAGCTAAAACTTAACTTCACACGGTATAATATGATAATCACCCAGCTAAAACTTAACTTCACACGGTATAATATGATAATCATCCAGCTAAAACTTAACTACACACGGTATAATATGATAATCACCCAGCTAAAACTTAACTTCACACGGTATAATATGACAATCACCCAGCTAAAACTTAACTTCACACGGTATAATATGATAATCACCCAGCTAAAACTTAACTTCACACGGTATAATATGATAATCACCCAGCTAAAACTTAACTTCACACGGTATAATATGATAATCACCCAGCTAAAACTTAACTTCACACGGTATAATATGATAATCACCCAGCTAAAACTTAACTTCACACGGTATAATATGATAATCATCCAGCTAAAACTTAACTACACACGGTATAATATGATAATCACCCAGCTAAAACTTAACTTCACACGGTATAATATGATAATCATCCAGCTAAAACTTAACTACACACGGTATAATATGATAATCACCCAGCTAAAACTTAACTTCACACGGTATAATATGATAATCATCCAGCTAAAACTTAACTACACACGGTATAATATGATAATCACCCAGCTAAAACTTAACTTCACACGGTATAATATGATAATCATCCAGCTAAAACTTAACTACACACGGTATAATATGATAATCACCCAGCTAAAACTTAACTTCACACGGTATAATATGATAATCATCCAGCTAAAACTTAACTACACACGGTATAATATGATAATCACCCAGCTAAAACTTAACTTCACACGGTATAATATGATAATCATCCAGCTAAAACTTAACTACACACGGTATAATATGATAATCACCCAGCTAAAACTTAACTTCACACGGTATAATATGATAATCACCCAGCTAAAACTTAACTACACACGGTATAATATGATAATCACCCAGCTAAAACTTAACTACACACGGTATAATATGATAATCATCCAGCTAAAACTAAACTACACACGGTATAATATGATAATCACCCAGCTAAAACTTAACTTCACACGGTATAATATGATAATCACCCAGCTAAAACTTAACTACACACGGTATAATATGATAATCACCCAGCTAAAACTTAACTACACACGGTATAATATGATAATCACCCAGTAAAACTTAACTACACACGGTATAATATGATAATCACCCAGCTAAAACTTAACTACACACGGTATAATATGATAATCACCCAGATAAAACTTAACTACACACGGTATAATATGATAATCACCCAGCTAAAACTTAACTACACACGGTATAATATGACAATCACCCAGCTAAAACTTAACTTCACACGGTATAATATGACAATCACCCAGCTAAAACTTAACTTCACACGGTATAATATGATAATCACCCAGCTAAAACTTAACTTCACACGGTATAATATGATAATCACCCAGCTAAAACTTAACTTCACACGGTATAATATGATAATCACCCAGCTAAAACTTAACTTCACACGGTATAATATGATAATCACCCAGCTAAAACTTAACTTCACACGGTATAATATGATAATCATCCAGCTAAAACTTAACTACACACGGTATAATATGATAATCACCCAGCTAAAACTTAACTTCACACGGTATAATATGATAATCATCCAGCTAAAACTTAACTACACACGGTATAATATGATAATCACCCAGCTAAAACTTAACTTCACACGGTATAATATGATAATCATCCAGCTAAAACTTAACTACACACGGTATAATATGATAATCACCCAGCTAAAACTTAACTTCACACGGTATAATATGATAATCATCCAGCTAAAACTTAACTACACACGGTATAATATGATAATCACCCAGCTAAAACTTAACTTCACACGGTATAATATGATAATCATCCAGCTAAAACTTAACTACACACGGTATAATATGATAATCACCCAGCTAAAACTTAACTTCACACGGTATAATATGATAATCATCCAGCTAAAACTTAACTACACACGGTATAATATGATAATCACCCAGCTAAAACTTAACTTCACACGGTATAATATGATAATCACCCAGCTAAAACTTAACTACACACGGTATAATATGATAATCACCCAGCTAAAACTTAACTACACACGGTATAATATGATAATCACCCAGCTAAAACTTAACTACACACGGTATAATATGATAATCACCCAGCTAAAACTTAACTACACACGGTATAATATGATAATCACCCAGCTAAAACTTAACTACACACGGTATAATATGATAATCACCCAGCTAAAACTTAACTACACACGGTATAATATGATAATCACCCAGCTAAAACTTAACTTCACACGGTATAATATGATAATCACCCAGCTAAAACTTAACTACACACGGTATAATATGATAATCACCCAGCTAAAACTTAACTACACACGGTATAATATGATAATCACCCAGCTAAAACTTAACTACACACGGTATAATATGATAATCACCCAGCTAAAACTTAACTACACACGGTATAATATGATAATCACCCAGCTAAAACTTAACTTCACACGGTATAATATGACAATCACCCAGCTTAAACTTAACTTCACACGGTATAATATGATAATCACCCAGCTAAAACTTAACTTCACACGGTATAATATGATAATCACCCAGCTAAAACTTAACTTCACACGGTATAATATGATAATCACCCAGCTAAAACTTAACTTCACACGGTATAATATGATAATCACCCAGCTAAAACTTAACTTCACACGGTATAATATGATAATCACCCAGCTAAAACTTAACTTCACACGGTATAATATGATAATCACCCAGCTAAAACTTAACTTCACACGGTATAATATGATAATCACCCAGCTAAAACTTAACTTCACACGGTATAATATGATAATCACCCAGCTAAAACTTAACTTCACACGGTATAATATGATAATCACCCAGCTAAAACTTAACTTCACACGGTATAATATGATAATCACCCAGCTAAAACTTAACTTCACACGGTATAATATGATAATCACCCAGCTAAAACTTAACTACACACGGTATAATATGATAATCACCCAGCTAAAACTTAACTACACACGGTATAATATGATAATCACCCAGCTAAAACTTAACTTCACACGGTATAATATGATAATCACCCAGCTAAAACTTAACTTCACACGGTATAATATGATAATCACCCAGCTAAAACTTAACTTCACACGGTATAATATGATAATCACCCAGCTAAAACTTAACTTCACACGGTATAATATGATAATCACCCAGCTAAAACTTAACTACACACGGTATAATATGATAATCACCCAGCTAAAACTTAACTTCACACGGTATAATATGATAATCATCCAGCTAAAACTTAACTACACACGGTATAATATGATAATCACCCAGCTAAAACTTAACTTCACACGGTATAATATGATAATCATCCAGCTAAAACTTAACTACACACGGTATAATATGATAATCACCCAGCTAAAACTTAACTTCACACGGTATAATATGATAATCATCCAGCTAAAACTTAACTACACACGGTATAATATGATAATCACCCAGCTAAAACTTAACTTCACACGGTATAATATGATAATCATCCAGCTAAAACTTAACTACACACGGTATAATATGATAATCACCCAGCTAAAACTTAACTTCACACGGTATAATATAATAATCATCCAGATAAAACTTAACTACACACGGTATAATATGATAATCACCCAGCTAAAACTTAACTTCACACGGTATAATATGATAATCACCCAGCTAAAACTTAACTACACACGGTATAATATGATAATCACCCAGCTAAAACTTAACTACACACGGTATAATATGATAATCACCCAGCTAAAACTTAACTACACACGGTATAATATGATAATCACCCAGCTAAAACTTAACTACACACGGTATAATATGATAATCACCCAGCTAAAACTTAACTACACACGGTATAATATGATAATCACCCAGCTAAAACTTAACTTCACACGGTATAATATGATAATCACCCAGCTAAAACTTAACTACACACGGTATAATATGATAATCACCCAGCTAAAACTTAACTACACACGGTATAATATGATAATCACCCAGCTAAAACTTAACTTCACACGGTATAATATGATAATCATCCAGCTAAAACTTAACTACACACGGTATAATATGATAATCACCCAGCTAAAACTTAACTACACACGGTATAATATGATAATCACCCAGCTAAAACTTAACTACACACGGTATAATATGATAATCACCCAGCTAAAACTTAACTACACACGGTATAATATGATAATCACCCAGCTAAAACTTAACTTCACACGGTATAATATGACAATCACCCAGCTTAAACTTAACTTCACACGGTATAATATGATAATCACCCAGCTAAAACTTAACTTCACACGGTATAATATGATAATCACCCAGCTAAAACTTAACTTCACACGGTATAATATGATAATCACCCAGCTAAAACTTAACTTCACACGGTATAATATGATAATCACCCAGCTAAAACTTAACTTCACACGGTATAATATGATAATCACCCAGCTAAAACTTAACTTCACACGGTATAATATGATAATCACCCAGCTAAAACTTAACTTCACACGGTATAATATGATAATCACCCAGCTAAAACTTAACTTCACACGGTATAATATGATAATCACCCAGCTAAAACTTAACTTCACACGGTATAATATGATAATCACCCAGCTAAAACTTAACTTCACACGGTATAATATGATAATCACCCAGCTAAAACTTAACTTCACACGGTATAATATGATAATCACCCAGCTAAAACTTAACTTCACACGGTATAATATGATAATCACCCAGCTAAAACTTAACTACACACGGTATAATATGATAATCACCCAGCTAAAACTTAACTACACACGGTATAATATGATAATCACCCAGCTAAAACTTAACTTCACACGGTATAATATGATAATCACCCAGCTAAAACTTAACTTCACACGGTATAATATGATAATCACCCAGCTAAAACTTAACTTCACACGGTATAATATGATAATCACCCAGCTAAAACTCACGTTTTAGTTTCGAACATAAAAATAATCTGACTTTTTTCCTCTTGTGCGCGTCGCCTCATGAGGAAGAGCGACCGCTTTGTTTACAACATACGAGTAGATAGCAGCTAAACTAATCGCTTTCATTGAGATGTTGATGGAATCAAACACATTATTTAACTAGAAAATGATTTAAAACAAGTTCAGTTAATTTGACTTTGAATGCGTTAAATGAGTGTACATTTTATATATGTGAGGGTATTGTATTAAAGTTTTGCTCCTTTTTATGTATTCTTACATTAACGTATTATTAACTATGGGTTGCTTTACGTTTTCAGCTCGAACAAATCCATTATTCTTCAATGAGACTGGTCCACAAATTAAGAGCGTGTTATGGAACCAGCTATGATCGGGGTTTCTCTGAAATGTGGTTATCCGGCTGAGAATGTAAGTCACCGATATAGCTCAAAGAAGGCTGAAGTGGCAATGGGCCTGTGTCATAATTATGTCGAACTATGTAATTATGTCTTATGTTATGTTATGTTATGAATGTTAAGAACTCGCCTACCCCATCGGTTATCGGTTCTTCGAAGAACCGATAACCGATAAGTTCTTGAGAGGAGACCACACGTAGGCTAGGCAAACGTAGTGTACGAAGCCCTCCGTCTAGATGACAGTAGCTGGCAGCAATTACATGAGAAGAGCCGAAGATTGGACATAGTGGCACGCATTAAGTGAGGCCTATGTCCAGCAGTGGACTAATGCAGGCTGTTGATGAAGTCCATTATTCAAACCGATGAAGGATTGAAATAGATGGCGACATCAGTACGTAAAGAGCTAGTCGATTAAGTACCACTAAATAGATAAATAAAATAATAAAATATTATTGAGAAATTCAATAAATACAGTCCATGAGCAACATTTGACAAAAACATATCTGCTCCCGAAAATATTTGCTACCAGCCCTGGATCGTGCCGGTGTAATTGTCAAATTAGCGGCGCAGATCAAAGGATTCGGCAGATCAACGCTTTTTGATAATGTGATAAGTTTCGCGAGCTATTATGTAAGGGTTGGGGTGCAGTGATGGCGGAAACAAAAAAAGAAGTGTTGAATAAATAGGAAAAGAGTGTTAATAAAATTATTTTTATAGAAAAGCGACAAAATGATTTTTGTTGAATTGCCTCATACCCATTAGTATTATTTTTTCCGAAATTGACAATATCAAATTTGAGTTTGGTGATAAAATTCACCGTTTTTAAATCTTGCTGGAAGGGCACACTAGAACTACCTGGCCAGCTACCACCCGTGGTCCCACCCTAGGCTTAATATTTCGAACACATCTTTACATAACTATGGTGAGATAGTGAACAAACGTACGTACGTTCTACCAGCTATGACCTACGGAGCCGAAACGTGGACACTCACAGTGAGGCTGGTCCACAGAGTCACTTAGCGAGCTGTGGAGAGAGCTATGCTCGGAGTTTCTCTAAAGGACAGAATCCGAAATGAGGAGATCCACAAGAGAACTAACCGACATAGCTCAAAGAATTAGCAAGCTGAAGTGGCAATGGGATGGTCACATTTGTCGTAGAACCGATAAAAATTGGGTAGACTAGCTCTAGAGCGGAGAACGCGAATCGGAAATCGTAGTGTAGGCTAGATTGAGCGACGATCTGCGCAAGGTAGCTGGCAGTCATTGGAAGAGAAGAGGCAAAGATCGGGCTCAATGGCGCGCCTTGCGAGAGCCCTATGTCCAGCACTGGACTAGCATAGGTTGTTGATGATGATGACGTTGAGAAAATTAAACGCCAAGTACACAAATAACCTAGAAGATATTCCACAGAAAATGCATAAAAGGGTGATACCTAACGACTACAATATGTGAAATTGCCAACAGACATCCAATGGTTAAATATGTTCATCTAACAAGGCCATCCTGCAATTACCGCGTTACTAAAGTGACTGGAACTACGTACCTAGTCTAGAAAATAAAATTATTATAAAAGGCACCTGAGCCATTAATTTAACCATTTAATTGGAAACTAATAGCCGGCAACTCGAAGTTAATTGAAAAAGGTTATATTTTACCCCACTATGCAGTAATTGTGTTAAGTGTAATGAAATTACTTACTTAATTCATTTTAAACGTCTATAGTTTACTCGCCTTTCCATGTTATGACGAAGAAAAAACTAGATATTCCACCTTTTAGTACGATACTGTGACTAAAAATGAGATTGAGTTCACCATAACGAACAAAAAAGCACATATTCAAAAATGTCTCCGTGATCAGCAGGTTTAATACCGGTAGCGATCACTGACTTGTCCAAGACTCCTTATATATCGACCACAAGCTTGAAATATGCTTTCTGGTGAAATCTACGCTCCAACCCAACCTGCTCCAAGCCGCTGTTGGATCAGAACAGTTCCAACTCAAGTTGGAAAATCGATTCGCTGCCTTGGAAACCACTAATGACGTGAATGAGGATCTCAAAAAAATTGTGGTCACTTTTAGCAATTTGGATAGGTTGTGAAAATGATTTTAAAAGGTTCAAATCCAACTGAGTTTTCAGCGATTTAGCCACCCACTCAACTATGCGGTCCCGACATCATTTAAAAAGACTTTCCTATTTTCTTTCTTGACGTGTTGTTTATTACGTATTCTTGTGTGGCAAAGAAGTTTTTATTGTCTGACAAAATAAAATGAATGAGCTGAATGAAAAATATAATAGTATCATTTGTTTTTACTAAAAATAGTTGAAAACTCGCTTACATTAGGACAAGCTCCATGTTGACACCCTCGTTTCGGTAGGGTAGCTCTGTAGAAAGTATCAAATAGGGTAATTTACTCTCTGAGGCGATATTACAAGAAATATCAAACCGTGAGTCGCGAAATGTAGACTACATCTCAGTTTACAATTTCTCACTAATTTCAAATGTTCTCACCCTCAAGTAGAAAATCTGGCACCAAGCCATATTGGGATCGACATCAGCCATTATGACTCTGTTGTACTTACACATTAGGCATGTCCTCTGTTGAACAAAATTATCCTCCATAAAAGAGCTTTTGCCATATTCACCGCGCTTGGCAGATGTCTTGGTGATAGCAGTAGTAGTAGTTGGTGATAAATGATAGTCAGGTGCATGCTGTATGCCATGCCCTGGATTCACTGTGCTGTCTCTCACAGCATCCGTGGGATGAAAGGGTGGTCTTATTACTAGGTCCGTCACTCGAAGTGTCATTAATTAAAAATGTTGTTTTTTGGTTATGACATTAATCAAAACTTCAGGGATGATGCTAGAAATAAGTAAATTTCAGGGAAAACCAAAGTTATGTTCAATATGACCTCTTTTGACTTTTATAATGGCATCGCACGCTGCACGAAGGTAGATTATTGTGGGATTCGGTCCCATTCCCGACGAAACGCTACTTTCACCGTATCCACACTTCCATATTTTTCACCTGCAAGCTCTAGAGCTCTCAAGCAATGGTTGCTTTTGTTTTTCCAGCCAAATGCAAGGCAAGGAACTATTTATTTATTTATTATTTATTTAATACTTTATGCACAAAAACAAGTGTACAGAGGAGGACTTAATGCTATGATAGCATTTTCTGCCAGTCATCCTGGTCGTGCAAGAAATATGTGTATAGGCCTGCACTCGAGCTATGGACAGTAAAATGGAAATAAAGATAAATTAATTGAAATGAATACATAAAAATAAAACTTTTAACATATGTATATATAATTATTATAATAGATATATAAGTCAAAGTCAAAGTCAAAAGTCAAAGTCAAAGTCAAAGTATTTTATTGTAAATAGGCAAAAATAATAGCACTTTTACAAGTCAAAATTAACATCTCCTGAACAAAGAGATATACATAAAATATTATAAAAAGATCAAATCAATCCAAATTTAGATAAACTAAGTATTCTTTGAGTTTGAAAAGGAAATTTCCCTTTCATGTGCCAACAGAGTTAAATCTCACACTGGAAAAGGAAATACCCTTCTGACTCTACCGGTGCTTCGGAAATGCGCCCGTTAGAGAAGAGAGCACCAAGAAACTCTACGGGGATGTATTTTTTCCATATTTGTTCATTCTTTATATTTTTTCAAATATCAAAATTATAACAAAACATGTAAACTACAAATATAAAAGGTAAAAGTGACAATGAGATATCCCACAAACATCAAACAATCATACTGGAAAAAAATAAGGTAAAAAACTTCTAACTCGATAATTATGTTGTATAAAACAACGTGATCTCATGGTATATTTGAGACATCTCACAAAGTACTTTGAACATTTCATTCACTTAACGTTAACATCGAAGCTATCACTTATTATTATCATGGAGCTTGGAGACATCAGGCCATGCATTCCTGTCATTAATATAATCATTTACATTGTAATATGCTTTCTTTATGAGATTTACTTTAACAAAAGTTTTAAACCTATGCATTGGTAATTGATCAATGCCGTCAGGTAACTTATTAAAAAATCCTATACAGTTCCCCATATATGAACCACTAACTTTCTTTAACCGAAATCCAGACACTTTTAGTTTATTTTTATTTCTAGTATTAAAATTATGAACATCCCTATTTTATTATTGATATTCTTCCGAACATACATTATATTTTCATATATATATTGACAAGCCACTGTAAGAATATTGATCTCTTTAAAACGTTCCCTAAGAGAATCTCGGGATTTCATATTGTAAATGGAACGAATTACTCTCTTCTGTAGCACAAATATTGATTGAATTTCCGCGGCCTTACCCCACAGCAAAATGCCATATGACATAATACTGTGAAAGTAACTAAAATATACTAATCTTGCAGTAGCTATATCGGTAAACTGTCTAATTTTACGTACTGCATAGGCTGCAGAGCTCAATCTACCAGCTAACAACGATATGTGAGGACCCCACTGTAATTTTGAATCTACAGTAATACCCAAAAATGTGGTTGACTGCACAAGGTCTACATGCTCACTATTTATTAAAATACTTGAACTCGTAGGAACCCCTCTGATATTGGGTAGTGAAAATTTGATACATTTAGTTTTCTTAGGATTTAACATTAAAATTGTTAGTTGTAAACCAACTAAGAACTAGCGCGATTGCCTTGTTAACGTCGTCAAAATTATTCAAGGTTCTGTCAATCTTAAAAATTAGAGAAGTATCATCTGCAAACAAAACAATATCACATAAGTTCTTTATGAAAAAGGGAAGATCGTTAATGTAAACCAAGAACAAGAATGGCCCAAGTATTGAACCCTGTGGGACTCCCATTGTAATGAGAGATCCTGATGACCTTGCACCATTTACATCTACTTTTTGGATTCTATTGCTAAGATACGAGGATAAAAGATCGAGAGCTTTCCCATTTACTCCGTAATGATTCAATTTAAAAATTAATGTTTCGTGGCAAACGCAGTCAAATGCTTTGGATAAATCACAGAAAACGCCAATTGCGTCCTGTGACTCCTCCCAAGCATTGAATATATGCTTTAGGAGCCCTGTGCCTGCGTCTGTTGTTGAACGGCCTTTAGTAAAGCCATATTGTTCATTATGAAACAGACCATTGAGATTGAAATGTGTTAATAACTGATTTAATATTACTTTCTCAAAAATTTTACTTAGAGCGGGAAGTATAGAAATGGGTCTGTAGTTAGTCGGATCATTTTTACTGCCAGACTTGAATAAGGGAATAAGTTTACTATTTTTCATTATGTCGGGAAAAACTCCTTCATCAACACAATTATTAAAAATAATTACTAAGTATGGAGCAATTATACCAATAATGGAACTAATTTTTTTATTAGATATTCCCCAGAGATCCTCTGTATTTTTTATGTTAAGCAATTTAAATGTCTTAACAATCGATTTAACATTAATATGTTTAAATTTAAATGTAACATCACACTTTTCAACGTTGCTTGAGAGCATACAAGAAGCCTCAACTGAGGATGATTTTAAAGACTGGGTAGTAACTATTGGTATTTTTGTAAAGAAATCTTCAAATGCATATAAAAATATAATATAATATAGTAAATATAAAATACATTTAAATACATATAAATATTATAAAATTAAACAGCTGGTGTTGTTAATAAGTCTTTTTTAAATGCTCTCGAGTTAACCATTCAAAATTTTCTTTAGTTTGACATTTTCTAATGTCAATTGGAAGTGAGTTCCAGAACTGCTGAAACCTGGAAGGAGTTATCAAGGAAAGAAGTGGTATGAATAGGAGTGGCTAATGTAAGAGTGTTTGAAGAGCGAAGTTGCTTGTCTTGAGTGTTTGATAGGAAGTTCAATTTGCATTTTAAGTATACAGGTGAGTTACGGTTATTTAAAACAGAAAATAGACGCTCACGGATAGAGAGCCATTTCAGTTCGAGAATCGAGTTTACTAATGTGATTTTGGTATGAGTGGGGAGTTTTTTTAAGCCGTATGATTGAATGAAATGAAGCAATGAACTTACGAGAAATTTCATTAACATATGGAGACCAATTAAGGTTTAGATCAATTATGACTCCTAAGTCTTTAACTGTCGAAGAAATCTTAAGAAAGTGAGGGTAGTTTGGAACTATTGCGTTTAACCATCATTTAACATCTTTTTGTTTTGTTTTGTCTGGTTGCACACAAGAAAGCAGTCTTGCGCTGTGCCAAATTTTGCCGCGCTGTTATTAATAGTTTATATGTTGCAGCAGTAGGAAGTTGGTAGATAACACTTTGAGTGACTGGCCCTGCATTATGCTGGGTTCCAAATTTTGACGCGCTGTTATTAATAGTTTATATGTTGCAGCAGTAGGAAGTTGGTAGATAACACTTTGAGTGACTGGCCCTGCATTATGCTGGGTTCCAAATTTTGTCGCGCTGTTATTAATAGTTTATATGTTGCAGCAGTAGGAAGTTGGTACATAATACTTTGAGTGACTGGCCCTGCATTATGCTGGGTTCCAAATTTTGCCGCGCTGTTATTAATAGTTTATATGTTGCAGCAGTAGGAAGTTGGTAGATAACACTTTGAGTGACTGGCCCTGCATTATGCTGGATTCCAAATTTTGCAGCGCTGTTATTAATAGTTTATATGTTGCAGCAGTAGGAAGTTGGTAGATAACACTTTGAGTGACTGGCCCTGCATTATGCTGGGTTCCAAATTTTGCCACGCTGTTATTAATAGTTTATATGTTGCAGCAGTAAGAAGTTGGTACATAACACTTTGAGTGACTGGCCCTGCACTATGCTGGGTTCCAAATTTTGCCACGCTGTTATTAATAGTTTATATGTTGCAGCAGTAGGAAGTTGGTAGATAACACTTTGAGTGACTGGCCCTGCATTATGCTGGGTTCCAAATTTTGCCACGCTGTTATTAATAGTTTATATGTTGCAGCAGTAGGAAGTTGGTAGATAACACTTTAAGTGACTGGCCCTGCATTATGCTGGTTTCCAAATTTTGCCACGCTGTTATTAATAGTTTATATGTTGCAGCAGTAGGAAGTTCGTAGATAAGACTTTGAGTGACTGGCCCTGCATTATGCTGGGTTCCAAATTTTGCAGCGCTGTTATTAATAGTTTATATGTTGCAGCAGTAGGAAGTTGGTAGATAACACTTTGAGTGACTGGCCCTGCAATATGCTGGGTTCCAAATTTTGCCGCAATGTTATTAATAGTTTATATGTTGCAGCAGTAGGAAGTTGGTAGATAACACTTTGAGTGACTGGTCCTGCATTATGCTGGGTTACAAATTTTGCCGCGCTGTTATTAATAGTTTATATGTTGCAGCAGTAGAAAGTTGGTAAATAACACTTTGAGTGACTGGCCCTGCATTATGCTGGGTTCCAAATTTTGCCGCGCTGTTATTAATAGTTTATATGTTGCAGCAGTAGGAAGTTGGTAGATAACACTTTGAGTGACTGGCCCTGCATTATGCTGGGTTCCAAATTTTGCCGCGCTGTTATTAATAGTTTATATGTTGCAGCAGTAGGAAGTTGGTAGATAACACTTTGAGTGACTGGCCCTGCATTATGCTGGGTTCCAAATTTTGCCGCGCTGTTATTAATAGTTAATATGTTGCAGCAGTAGGAAGTTGGTAGATAACACTTTGAGTGACTGGCCCTGCATTATGCTGGGTTCCAAATTTTGCCGCGCTGTTATTAATAGTTTATATGTTGCAGCAGTAGGAAGTTGGTAGATAACACTTTAAGTGACTGGCCCTGCATTATGCTGGGTTCCACGCGGCTGTGGATCCCTTTTGGGATATCTTGAATATCGTTATGATATAAAAATACTAGAGAGAAACAGTAAATCAAATCATCTTTACTTATAATAAAACTGTAACAGGTCCAATTCTGTACATTGAAGATATTTTGGTATTTTTGGTGGGTGCTCTGTATTCGATACTGAAGTCAAAACTGTATTTTTTTCATTTTTGTCTGTCCGTCTGTATCTAGACCGCGCATCACGCTGAAACTACTGAATGAATTCAAATGAAACTTGGTATGATTTGAGTTCATACTACGAGGTAGGACATAGAATACTTTTCATCCCTAGAAATTAAAGGGTTCCCGCAGGATAGGGGATGAAAGTTACTTAAAAGAGCACGTACCACGCTGAATCTACTGGACGGAGTTTGATGCAATTAAAATTGAGGATACTTTTTATCCTGAAAAAAGAAAGGGTTCCTGCGGGATAGGGGCCAATGTTATATTAATTTTGAAGTAATTAATATATTTATTTATAATAAAGCGATAAGTTCGAAAAAGTCTGTACAAATAAGATAAAAAAATATGTTCTAGGGTACTTAAAATAAGCTACTAAACAAGAACATATCATTTATTTAAAACATGTCCGTCTTACCAACAAATATACAGACGTTTGTTTGTTTGCGCATCACGTGAAAACTACTGGACCAATTGCGATGCGATTTTCACTGTTCGATAGCTTAGGGCTTAAATTAAAAACTAATGTTATTGGTATCTCAATCCAATGAGTAGAAACCGAGTAATCGATAAAAAACGTTATAACGGCTGAAGAAATTTTGTTCAAATGTTGGTATATTGGTAGTTTAGGTCTTGGGATAGCACATAGAGTACTTTTAACCTGGAAAAATGACAACGAGTACAAAGCCGCAGGCACAGCTAGTGGGAAATATGGAAGACTACATCATTCCAGTTCCATCCTAGGCTGTAATCTTAGTACTACATCATTCCAGTTCCATCCTAGGCTGTAATCTTAGTACTACATCATTCCAGTTCCATCCTAGGCTGTAATCTTAGTACTACATCATTCCAGTTCCATCCTAGGCTGTAATCTTAGTACTACATCATTCCAGTTCCATCCTAGGCTGTAATCTTAGACTAATACACTAGCACTAGTACTAATAGTCTAGACCCGAACCTAGCACAGAGGGTTCCCGCGCAATTCTGTTCCGTCACTACACTGACGAACTGCCCGGCGTCAGCCTAGACGAGATTGAGATGGCTCTATACGCCCCCGGTGAGGATGTTATAACTTCGGAGCTCTTGAAAGCAGGGGGAAAACCCGTACATCGTAAGCTTCAGGGTCTATTTAGCACCTTTCTTAACAGTAGGAGAACTCCAGAGGCGTTGAGCAGGAGCTTGGTTGTACTTTTCTTAAAAAAAAGGGATAAAACCCCTTTAAAGAACTACTGACCTATTTCAATCTTGAGCCACGTCTATAAGTTGTTTTCGAGGGTCATCTCAAATCGTCTCGCAAGAAGGCTTGACAAATTCCAGCCTCTTGAACAGACCGGGTTTTGCAGAGGATTTAGCACCATAGACCACATACACACAGTGAGGCAGTTTATACAGAAGTCTGAAGAGTATAACAAGCCTTGCTTCTGTGGACTATGAGAAAGCTTTTGAATCCGTTGAAACTTGGGCGGTTCTGGATTTTTTGCAGCGTCGTCAAGTGGTCTGACATGATACATCGAAATGCTGAGGTTTCTGGATGATGCCGAAACTATGAGTGTCCAAGTACAAAACAAGCAGTCTTAAACGAATATTTCAAATCATATTTGTGAGTCACCGGCGTGCGTCTAACCGGCCGCGGTGCAGGACGCAACTGCCCTTATCGCAAGCATGCAAGGAACGTATAGCGGTCTCACAATTCCCAATCAGCTGTGCCGGTCAAGTACATAATAACATGCCACCGGTTAATAGTACTATATTAGCTTCGAACTCACCTAGTTCAGAGGTAACTTGCAATGACGTGCCGTTACATCGAGGTAATAATGACATTATGACGGGGAGCCTTCGCAACAGAAACGAAAAATCATTTGCGCAAATAATACGGCAAGATGGAGAATGGAAACATAAGGAGCCTAGTGCTGAATGGAAGTTGGTGCAGAGAAAGAGATTAAGGAATCGTTTCGCCGGCTATAAAGGGGGAGCAGCCACAGAGCCTGACGGTAAATTTAAGGCGGCGGATACAAAAATTCCTATTTATATCTACAGTGTCAACAAAGGGACCTCAGCCTCAGATATTAGTACATACATTATGAATAAGACGTGAGTGGAAATAACTTTGGAAAAGGTGAACATGAAGCATGAGAAAGAGTATAACTCTTTTAAAGTACTCATTCCAAAACATACACTGAGTACTTTTATGGATTCCAAGCTATGGCCTAACGGAATTTCTTACAGACATTTCGTTGATTTCAAAGTTAAAAACAAGGCTGGGCTAGCTGAGAGAATGAGCGGGAATTTAATAACTGAATAAATGGATTGTGTTCTTTTAAGTTTTAACTGTAAATCTGTGACGCGATCTGTGGACTGCATCAGATCGCTTTGTAAAAATGCTCATGTGATTGCGCTCCAGGAAACCCGGAGCTTGCCCCATGATATCTCTTTTCTGGGCACCATTGATGATGAATTCGGCTACACGGGGACCTCGGCGGTGGACACGTCTGCAGGGGTTCTTCGTGGGAGACCTTACGGAGGAGTTGCTCTTCTATGGAAGAAGAACTTGTTCCCGGATGTTGCAGTTGTAGAATGTAGCAATGTGCGTCTTACGGCAATTAAAATTAATATATCCGGTGGACGGTCTTTACTTGTTTTTTCAGTATACATGCCAACTGATTTGATTGAATTTACGGAGTGTCTCAGTGAAATGAGTGCTATTATAGATAGTATAGATGCGGAGTCTGTGTACATTCTAGGAGACTTTAATGCTCATCCAGGAGAAATATTTAGTAACGAACTACTTGACTTTTGTGGTGAGCAGAAATGGATGTGTGCAGACTATGAGATACTAGGTCCCTTATCAGGTACTTATACTTATATTAGTGACGCGCATGGTTGTAAGCGCTGGCTAGATCATTGCGTAGTGACGCAGTCCGCGATGAGTACGATTACGGACATATGTGTTTGCTATGATGTTTACTGGTCTGATCATCTCCCTCTCGTGGTACACTGTAATATTAATTTGATTAAACCTAAAGTAATGAAATTTGTATTATGGTACTATGGGGTCAGCGGGAAACTTGTCAAATTGATAATTATTATAGAAATTGTAATGAATTACTTCGAGATATTGATTTACCTAAGGAGTTGAGGTTGTGCTGTGGGAAAATGTGTAATGATTCTTATCATAAAAATATTATAGATAATATGAACAATAATGTTGTTGGTATATTAAGGCACGCATCATTATTAAGCTATGGTCAGAGAAAGGTCAAGAGACGAGATCGTGTTATAGGCTGGAACTGGCATGTCAAGTATGCTCACAGGGAGGCACGTCTTGCTTTCCAGATGTGGATGTTATGCGGTAAGCCCACAAGTGGGCCATTCTATCGTCATATGTGTAAAACACGTAAAACTTTTTATTTCTTCTGGCACCATTTTAACTTTTAAAATTTTAACAATCAGCAGCAAATAAAAATGGACATCTTGGCCTCGCACCATACCGCTAAAGATTTTGGTAGTTTTTGGAAACACACAAAAAACTTAGCCCTTCAAGTAGTTTACCCGTGAGCATGAATGGCGTATGTGACTCCCAAGAGATTGCAAATGTATTTAGGGAACATTTTCTGGTGGAACCTCTGCTTGCTTCTGAGCAGCTGGTGCCTTGTGCTGTAGTTCATGATCCCAATTACAAACATCACAACTTTAGCGTGAAAGATGTTGCTGAAGTTATTAATAATATGAAGAAGGGCAAATCACCCGGGCATGATGGACTCAGCATAGAGAACCTGCAGCATGCTGGGACTCATTTACCTAGAGTACTGGCAATGTTGTTTAGCTTCTGTGTCGGGCATTCCTACCTGCCACAAGAATTGATGAAAACTGTAGTGGTACCCATTATCAAAAATAGAACTGGTGATGCTTCTGACAAGTCCAATTACAGGCCTATCTCATTAGCTACGGTTATTGCTAAGGTATTGGACAGCTTGCTTGATGGACACTTAAGAAAGCACTTAAATATAAATGATGCACAGTTTGGGTTTCAGCCCGGCCTCTCTACTGAATCCGCAATCTTGAGTCTGAAGCATACTGTTGAATACTACACTAGCAGAAAAACTCCAGTTTATGCTTGCTTCTTGGACTTGTCAAAGGCATTTGATCTTGTTTCGTACGACCTTCTGTGGTGGAAGCTCATGACCGATACCAGTTTGCCGGGGGACATGGTCAATATTTTCAAAGTCTGGTATGCAAATCAGGAAAATGTTGTAAGATGAATACAGATTGAAGTGTGGGGTGAGGCAGGGAGGTATTACTTCACCAAAGCTTTTTAATCTGTATGTGAATGGGTTGATCGCTGAGCTTAACAGCACTAATGTCGGATGTTCAATCAGTGGTACTTGTGTTAATAATATAAGTTATGCTGATGACATGGTGCTGCTGAGCCCATCGATCAATGCCCTTAGATGTTTAATGGGCGTATGTGAGTCCTATGCTGCGGCCCATGGGCTCAGGTATAACGCTAAAAAGAGTGAGTTGATGCTGTTCAAGTCTGGTACCAAAACTTACTCTACTCTGCCAGTTAAGCTCGACGGAACTCCCCTTAACTGGGTAAAGCAGTTTAAGTACCTGGGCCACTGGGTTACAGAGGACATTTCTGATGATATGGATATCGAGAAGGAGCGTAGGGCGTTGGCAGTGAGGTGCAATATGTTGGCTCGTAGATTTGCACGCTGCACTATACCAGTAAAAGTGACCTTATTCAAAGCGTACTGCCAGTCGTTTTACATGTGCAGTCTGTGGGTCAAATATACACAAAAAGCTTACAACGCCTTACCTATCCAGTACAACAAATGGTTTCAGGATGCTGCTGGGGCTGCCACGTTTTTGTAGCGCTTCAGGGATGTTTGCGGACGCGCGCGCGGATGCGATTTTTCGCGATAATGCGTAAACGAACTGCATCCCTGATGAGCCGCTTACGTGGGAGCGCCAACAGTCTTCTGATTGTAGTAGCAAATTAACTCATGCATCATGAGACACTGGTTGACGCGGGTCAAGCTGTTGGTGCAATTGGTGTCAAAGTGATGCATGGGTTTATAACTTTAGTGTTCTGCCTATTTTTATTTTTTATTTTTATTATATGATTTTGCCTAAATTATAACAAATAACATAATAAGTTTGTTACTAACACATTATGGATCTGAAATAAATGAATTTATTATTATTATTAAACATTTTCAACTGCGCAGGGAGTGAGACAGGGGGATGTCATATCCCCGAAACAGTTCATAATGCCTTAGAAGATATGTTTAAGACGCTGGATTGGAAAGGAAGGGCATTAGTATCAATGGCGAGAATATCTCACACTTACGATTTGCCGATGGTATAGTCCTAATGGTGGAGTCGCTGCAAAACTTGCAAAGCATGTTGAACCTATATGCTGTTTCACGACTCATCGGTTTCGGAATCACTCGTAATATAGATAAGACCAAGATCATGTTTAACGATCTTGTTGTCCCTGAACCGATAGCAGTGCCCCTGTTGAAGTTGTCCGAAAATATTGTTACCGTGGGCAAATATTGCAATCGGGCAAGAACAACTTCAAGAAGGAAGCCAACAGAAAAATGCAGCTGGGTAGGGCAGCATTCGGCAAGCTTCATCAAGTCTTCTCGTCGTCCATACCACAGTGCCTGAAGAAAAAAGTCTTCAATAGGTGCGTGGTACCAGTCATGCTACTTCGGAGCCAAAACGTGGACACTCACGGTCAGACTAGTCCACACATTTAAGGTCGCTCATAGAGCTTTGGAGAGAGCTATGCTTGGAGTTTCTCTGATGGACAGGATTCGCTATGAAAATATCAGACAGAGAACCAAGGTGACCGACATAGCTTAAGGATAAGCAAGCTACAGTTGCAGTGGACTGGTCACATTTCCCGAAGAACCGATGACCGTTGGTTAGACGAGTTCTCGAGTGGAGACCACATTTAGGCAAACGTAGTGTAGAACGACCTGTGGTCAGCTGGAGTGACGACCTGCGAAAAGCGTGTGAAAGAAAATGGATGAGGAGAGCTGAAGACCGAGTTCAGTGGCTTGCATTAAGAGAGGCCTACGTCCAGCAGTGGGAAGATATAGGCTGATGATGAAATACACTAGTCGTACGGAGATAAATAATATAAAAAACAGTTATTATGAGTGTAGTGAATAACACTTAATTTATCATGGAAAGACCTCAAGTAGTAAGAAGTATAAGGGTGCCTACTTAGCTATGTAGGTACCTACTATTTCATTCTCACGCTCCATTAAACGCAGGATAAGTTGGCAGGTACCTAAACAATTTATATATTGGATGGCTCTCATAAACCTGGCAAGTTATTCCACCTTTCACACGTCAGTAACCCGTTCCAATAACAGGCCACGGTAATTACTTCCTCGCGTTTTGACATTCCAAATTATTAATGTTTATTTGATTAACGAAAAAAGCGGGCCCTCGTCCACTCGCCCGACTGTTAACAATTAGGCGTAGAAGCGATCCGCTTAGCCACAATGGGTTAAGTAAACCATGGTTTAAACGGAAGCTTCTTAAATTGTTTTCTAAACACAGTCTGGTCGTTAGTGTTTGGTGGAGTCCGCGGCTGACGGGCGCACAAAGCCTGGTGACGGCCGGTGCTACCGAACGGCCGCCGCTTTCGTCGGTTATTATTTTATTTAATTCCTATTCAAGCGGACCCGGGCCACAGAATAGATAATAGCTTGGCAAGCAATGAGTAGCGGTTTTCACCACAGTTTTATAATGATAGCAACGGTTTAGTTTCGCCCTTGGATGGAATAGTTGTGGAGAAAAGACTTGATTTATCGCTGATGGTAGTTGAGGTTGAGCGAGTACACAAGAAGGTTTAAAAAAGACCGAGTCTGCATTACCATTAAAACGAGTGAAACATAACAAATGGCGGCTGTGTGTGAGTGGATAATTTGTGGTTGATACACAATTTCATCACAAACGACTGCATTGTTTTTGATTTTCCGTGAGAACTTGATATAATTAACACAACTAGAGATCTTGCTGCGATGTGGCGGCCGATCAGCATAACATGGTCTAAGTGTGTGGGTGAGGCTTGTGTGTACGAGTGGATTGGCGTATCTTGGGTGCTTTTCAATGACTTTTTTAGAAAACTAATTTACTTTTACTGACTTTTTTACTTAGGTAATGTTCGGTTTTCCATCGCTCCGTGCTTCGTTAAGCCACAGAATAAATAATAGTACTAGTTAATCTGTCGGTCCCGGCTGTTATTGATTAATAGCAGTCGTTAAGCCATGTCAGAGGCCCTCGGACAGCTTGAACAACTCTGACACCGAAGCCAGCACTACCTCATACGACAAACAAACAAACTATCGATTTGGCAGTGTGGAATTCATCTTTTCTTATAAATTATTGAGTAATAGATACAAGAGCTCATACACGGCTCGGTTAATTTAAATTGTTTTTGAAAAATTAGTTAAGTTTTTTAGTTTATTTTAGTTAGGTGGTAGTAATATTTGGGGATGACAAAGCTAAATGTTGACTGTTCTGATCTTTTCCTTTCACCCGCTGATGCAAGCACAATCTGGCGCAAGAATAAAGGGAACACCTGCTACCTAATATTATGTACCACTAGAATATGCCTCCGTGTGCTGTACCTCCCACGGCCGCCGGCAAAATTGCCGTCATCCTGGTTGCAATGAGGATGCTGCTCCTGATTGGCGGAAGTCATGCACGCTCCGCCCGCCAGCGTCAATCTTTATTGACCAGCAGTTAGCTAGTCAGTGGTTACATATCCTATATTAGTCTTGGAGTTAGTTCTGTGAATAAGTGGGCGTGGGATCTGTGGTAATAATTATTATAATAATGTCGTGGCGATATCGTAGAATTGATCATTTCATGAAATGGTTGGCCACACCATAAATTATATATATATATATAATTAAATTATCGGTGACATCATGAAATGGTTTGGCCAGATGAATGAATGCTTAGCGTTTGACGATATGAACATGAACATGGGATGTATGGGAGCGATACACGATCTCACTGCTCCAGGTATATATTATTACTAGTGGCCCTGTGAGCTGTAGACCTCGCACGTACAAACTTTTTTGCAATCAATCTAGTGGTGCACATTAGCGCCATCTAGTTACCTTATTGTAAAACTAACATTAATTACCAAGGTGCTCCATCAATCCCTACCTAGTAGGTAAAGGGCTGATTCCACTGGTAGAAACCTAAAAGTGAGAAATGTACTGCATTTTGAGCAGCTATTCTGCTCATCACGCCGAAGATCCTCATCAGATCTTCAACATTTTTTTATGAGACTAATTTAAAGTTACTACTTTTCAAATAAAAAAAAGAATCATCTAAATCGGATTTAATATAGTGGAGATATTCAGCAGCCCACTGTTTACCCTTCTTTGGGGGAAGTACCCCCCAATCAAAAATCCCCGACGAGTAAAAAATCCTAAAAATTGCTTTACCCGTATACCAAGTTTCGTCTAGATCGGTAGAGAAATGCGACCTGTTGAGGAGAACATCCAGACAGACATCCGGACATACGAAAGATTTTTTGCCGAAGCTGAAACAGAGACGCTTCGCTCGCGCTTCGCACTCACTACGTCAATTATTATTTTTATTTACATTAGTTTAATCTTATTATAATATGAGTATTTGTTTAAAATGGCATGTATGTTTATGTTTATATATTTTTATTCGTTATTACATCAATATTTATATACATTTGTTTTAATTGGTTACACCGCCATCCTCTCTCACTCCATATTTTTTTTCAATACAAAGATTGACTGGAAGAGATCGCTTAAAGCGATAAGTCCACCCGTTGTACTTTAGTTATAAGATTGTTCCTATTTGCTGTATATTTTTGAAAACTGGTGTACATATTCTATGGTTAAGTGAAGTCCAAAGAATGGGAGGACACATGACCCTGGAATTGGGCCACCTGTTCAACTTCCAAGAGGGCGATAAGCAGTCTCAGGGTGACATGGCATATGTGTCATCAATAAGGTCCTCATTGATAATGTTGTAGAAATATCCAGTGTGTCGACCAGGGTGGCGTACCTGATTGTTAAGCTGACCGAAAGGTAAGGCCTTAAGGTCTTACTGGTTTACGCTCCGACCTCGGCACACTCGGGTGATGAGGTATAAGTGTGTTTTATGACATATCTTCAGCCCTACACAACACCACAAGGGCCCACTACTAGCTATCATGACATTATCGCCAAAGTGCAGTACAGACTTGCAGTGAATCGAAAATGGGTCCACACGCCTATGGAGACAGGAATCACAGCGGAAAAATGCTAGTTAACTTTTTGGAAAAAGAGGGTTTCTTTTTTATACATTCTTTCTTCAAAGTGTACCCCAGAGGAAGTGGACTTGGCAAAGCCTCAAACTGTGACTAAAAATGAGATTGACTTCATTATGACGGACAACAAGCACAAATTCAGGGATATCTCAATGAACAGCAGGTTTAATACCGGTACTGATCCCTGACTTGTCTGAGGCTCCTTGAATTTCGACCACAAGCTTGAAAGATGCCGTCTGGTGAACTCTATGCTCCGACCCATCCTGCTCCAGGCCGTTGTTGGATCAGAAAAGTCATTTGTGGTTTCAAAGGCATTGTTGCCTTGAACAATGCCTTTGAAACCACAAATGACTTAGACCAGGAACTCCAAAAAGTTGTGGGAATCATAACTACTAGCACTAGACTTTGCAGCTGCAGGGTACGGGCACGAAGTATATTATCTTGATTGAGGCTATGAGATTGGCTTATGGACGAGCGACGGGAGCATCAGCAAGCCACACCGTTAGAAAAAAAATGAGCAATCAAAAAATCGTACACGCAGAATAGAAAGGGCAATTGAGCAAAATCGGGGGTCGAAACTCTTCGCGCAGCAATTGAGTAGATCCTATCTGAGGAAGTTCAAGACCAATAATGGCACAACCGTCGTCTCTAAGCCAGAGATCCTTTCTATTATTCCTTTCCTTTTTGGCCGATTGTACGACTCGCATGCTTCTAGACCCGAACCCAGCACAGAGGATTCCCGCGCAATACTGACCCGTCACTACATTGATGAACTACCCGACGTCAGCCTAGACGAGATTGAGATGGCGCTCAAAAAACTTAAGAATGGAAAGGTGAGGTGGTATAACTTCGGAGCTCTTGAAAGCAGTGTGGAAACTCGTATTTCGGGAGCTTCAGCGGTTATTTAGCACCGTTCTTAACAGTGAGAGAACTCCAGAGACGTGGAGCAGAAGTTTGGTAGTTCTCTGCTTTAAAAAAGGGGATAAAACCCTTTTTAAAGACCTATTGACCTATTTCACTCTTGAGCCACGCCACGTCTTTAAGTTGTTTTCGAGGGTCATCTCAAATCGTCTCACAAGAAGGCTTGACGAATTCCAGGCTCCTGAACAGGCCGGGTTTCGTGGAAGATTTACACACATATACACAATGAGGCAGTTTATACAGAAGCCTTAAGAGTATAACCAGCTCCTGTGTCTTGCTTTTGTGGACTATGACAAGGCTTTTGACTCCGTTGAAACCAGGGCGGTTGACCACTTGGACTGGCGATACGTCGAAATGCTGCGGTTTTTGTATGATGTTGTGCAACTATGAGTGTCCAAGTACAAAACCAGTCTTATACATATCCAAATGAGCAGGGGAGTGAGACAGAGGGATGTTATATCCCCGAAACTGTTCACTTATGCCCTGGAAGATATGTTAAAGTCGCTGTATTGGAAAGGAATGGACATTAATATCAATAGCGGATATTTCAAACTTACGATTTGCCGATGATATCGTCCTAATAGCGCCAACCTAGATGATGTTTCTCGCCGCATCGGCCTCGGAACATAGATATGAACAGCTAAACGCACGGCTATTTCATGATATTTTAAGTTCAAATATTTGTGATCGTAAAATAGTTACATTATCCACCGATAGAGGCGCTAGGCGGGAGCCCAACCTGGTCGTGATAGGTTAGAAGGCGATGGCGGGAGCGAAGGTTTTTTAGCCTGGAAAAGCTGTCTATTTGCACCCTTTGGTATCATGAAAATCCTTCATTAGTCATATTTAACGATATGGCCAAACGTGGATTGAAATATCAGTAAACGTTGATGTTACAACAGTCTTGAAGTTATCAATTCTGTGAAATGGCTACGACTTATATAAACTAGCTGCTATACTTACATAAACTAGCTGTGCCCGCGGCTATGCACGCGTGGTAACTTTTCTGAGATATAAGGATCCTGTGTTATTCCGGAGCCAAATGTACGAATATCATCAAACTTCATTCAGACGTCAAATGGTTTTTATCGACTGCTCGACTTCCACTCATTGGATTGAGATACCAAGTACTTACACCAGTTTTGAAGTCAAAACCTAAGCTATCCAAGTAATCCCGAACCCCAAAGGGTTTTGTTTTTTAGTGAAACATTTATTTTATGATGTATTTTTAGAATAAATGATTACGTGAATTTGTGACTAAATAGATAAAGTTACTTTTAAGCCATACACAGACTTTGTACTTTTATCAGGTTTCGTTTTATTGTTCATCTCCCTTAAGTATTCGTAATTACCCGCACTCTCCCCTACTTTCATATTAATTGATTTGGAACGTTTCTATGAACAACAAACTCTATAGGACTTAACCTCAATGACTGGATCAATTTGTTTCAGATAAAATTATTAGAATGGAGTCGAAGGACGAATTTTCAACCTCAACCAGTAAATACTTAGGTCCTCCATTGTACACACGTCTACTAGAGAGCATCGAACATTTAAAGCACGTGTCCACGTCTAGTCGAATTATTTCAAAAGAAAGAAAATACAATTTAAAGCTGACAGCAGATCATTGAACAGCGAAACGTATTCAAATATCGAAAATTGTTGACAAATTAAGTTCCCTGCCCGGAGTCGAACTCCCTTACCACTTGAGAGCGCGCTCGACGAAATTTGACTGCCTAGCATCTCCACATCTACCCTCCATTTCAAAATGCAGGTCATTATTCCAAAGATGTAAAACTTAAAATCCAAAGTGCTCATGTTAACAGGAGCAAAAATAACTTTGTAAAGTAATACGGAGGGACGGCACACAGCCGTTCGTTTTACTAGTTACTCAATTAGGCCCTTTGTATTTGTTTATCTGAGTTGGTATAGCGTTGGAAAGGGACACCCTCACGCCTTTACACGGGGTAAATAAGGAAGGGAGATGCAAAGTAATTTGAGACAGTTCTTTTCACTGGCGAGGTAATAAGTTCCTATTTTGAATAGCAACACGAAACGGCGGGAAATGCATTTAGTTTTTTTCTTTTTCTAATTTATTTAATGGCCAACGCTGTGAATTTTCTTTGATAATTCCCATCTAGGTAAACGTTTCTTTGATGATATTTGGTTTAGATTTCGGTTTGGATTTGGAGGTTTGGATAACGTTTTAAAATTAGAGTTCGATTAGCTACTAACCAACGATGTAATTAAATTGAATGGAAGTTGTTTTTCCAAATATTTTTACAATATTCACTCTTTTTATGATAGTGTGCTTTTGTCAACATTCAATTCAAGTCTCTATTCAAATATTGTCACTCCTAAAAATGTATTCAACATTTTACAATCAATTTAATTCAAATGGGGGAGTTCGTCGGATGTATAAGCAGGCACGGGCATTCTATTGACACTTGATATTTTATTCGTGTCATAACTTAGGAAAGAAATATTTTTAGGAGCATGCTCTCGAGAGAAAGTAACGTTTATTTACAGAAATTGTAGAACGTTACCTATTTTAACAAGCAGGATTATAAGACCAAAGTTTTTGGTATTGTGCACTTCACACTGTGACCGGGTAGGAAGTGCTTTAGTTGGAAAATAGTTGTTTCAAACTACGTAGATACTTACCATTAGTAAAAATTGCTCTATTACAGACGAATATATTTTTAACATCTATTTTTTTTTGCTATACTTATTTTGATACTACCTATGTTATATAATTATATAGTATAGATAAGATCTTATTGTTAGGAAGGTAAGTATACGTGGTTTTCAACAAATCCAGCTGGATCCAATGGTGCACGCAAGTAGACCTGCACAGGACTTGACGGGATTACGTAGGAAGACACCAACACTAGCGCTTTTTTGGAATAAGTATAGATGATAAAAAGGGTGGCCACATGCAACTGCTTTTAAAAAGAGGTAAAAAAGATGATGTTATTTAAAAAAACAAAAGGCTTTTAATGCTATAATCATGGGTTGTATGGTCTACTAATACATCTACACTAATATTATAAAAAGGGAAAGATTTGATTGTTTGTATGTTTATATGGTGTATGATTGTATGTTTGTTTGTAATGGATAAACTTCATATATAATGAAGGGATTTAAAAAAAACGTTCACTATTAGAAAGCTACATTAGCAGCTATTTGTAGTAACATGGGCAGTACTATATTGTTCAAAAAATTAGAGATCCCTACGAAATATCCAAGGTATCAAAATATACAGAATGGAATGTACTTGCCATGGAAACGAAATAATAACAAGTCTGTCAAGTACGTGAGTAATAATGCAGTTGTCTATGGTCAAAAAACACCACGTTCGTTGCTGCCAAAGATTTTGAATTACGCTTACTGGCGTATTTTTTTTGGAACTTACGATGCGTAATAAAAATGGGAAAGGTAAGAAAAATGCCGCGGTGTGAGCGCTACCCGTGCGAAGCCGGGGCGAGTCACTAGTGAGAGATAAAGAAAAACATATTTTCTTTATCTCTCACTACATATATTTTTCACATTATGAAAAATATATGTACCTAATGTGAAGACATTATCAAAAATGAGCAAAATCTAAAAAGATTTTTGATTTTTCAAAAGATTCAAAAACCACCCCTTAACCAACCCTCAAGCGCCCGTGATTGAGCAGTTGTGAAAATAGATGAATTGCGCAAATACTGTAATATCGAGTGATCGCGACCGATGGTGCATGCAGCATCGCAGTGGAGATCAGCCGGGATCTGACTTTGTATGATGCAATCTCGTTACGTAATCACATCATGACCCGTGTTATTCGTATGTTTAAATAAATAGAAATAAGTATGTAGTTAGAATTTCTATTAAATAATTAACAAGTGCAAATTAAAGTTTTATATATCCCCCGACCCCCTCACCCCTCTTATAAGCTATGAACCATTTCGATCAAATCAGCTTTCAAACATAAAAAAACCGCATCAAAATAGGTATATTTGTTAGCGGGGGGGGACACGGGGGGGGGACACGGATACACAACCTAAACTTGTAACACCCCTCTTTTTTGAGTTCGGGGCTTTCTTTACTGTTTTTTTTTAATGTTAATACAAAAAAAGAAAAACAGAAATTAAAAGTAGGACGATTATGTACCAGCTCCTCGGGCGTGGACCTCATAAATTAGGTGCAACGTACACAATTGGCCTTTGTCGTCACAATAGGCGTGGCGTTTATGTAGCATATGCTACATGCGAGTATCATTTGAGCTACAGTCTCAATATGTCTCTCTATCTTTGTTGTTGATGCACATGAAGCACGATGTTGGGAATGTAGCTGTGTGGGTGTGTTTGCCTGTAGTTGTATCTAGACCAGTTTTTGTTTACGTGACATTAAAGCGAGCTATTTCTTCCCCCACTTTACATATATCTATGGAAGGAACTATATCTATCTATCTATCTATCTCAAACATTTCTACATAATAGTTTTTATCGATTGCTCGCTTGCTTACTTCGATACTTACCTTACATTCTTACATAACCCGATAGAATTGGGATACAAGATTCACCAGATTCTATGACAAAACCTAAGCTACCAAACACTGAAAACCGCATTTCAATCGATCCAGTAATTTTTACGTGTCCTTGTCTAATATTTTTTCAGTGGAAAACTATGGATCACGTACGGGACTCGAACCCGCATCATCCGTGTCTCAGCGCGGCAAATACCTTTACCAATTCAGCCACCACGACTGTGACCACAAAACCGCTATCCAAATTTTTCATTCAGCTTTTATACCGTCTTGCAGGGACAGATTGTTGATAGTTATATTCTTGTTCCGTAGTTTATTCCGTAGTACCCTATACCGTTTTTTTAATTATGTCCGTTGAACAGACTTTTTGTTTTACTGTTTTATTTTAAGTTTAGATAAAGAAGTAATTATTGCGTATATGAGTACAATCGAAATAGGTGGAAAGAAAAGATGTCGCCATATACCTACGGCCTAGCAGCGCGCGCGGTGCATATAAATGCCCTGGACCTGGGTCTGCAGTCTCGACATCGACAGCGATGGCTTTACAACCGAAATCAGTCAAATAGCCAAATATCGATGTCAATCATGATCAATGTCAGTATAGATACCGATGACAATCTATAGATTTTGACAATAACTGTTAAATCTAACGATTGTCATCGGTATGTACCGATTTCGGTTGGGAAGAAATCATTATCATAAGCATGGAGACTGCAGGCCCTGGTTAACTAAGAATGGATCCAAAGAAATAAGGACACTGAAAATATTTAATCTTTTACCAAATCATTAGCATCACCAAAATATGAGAAGTATGATTTGGCCAAGTACGATTTGGACTCACACACCGAGGGTTCCTTACAAATTTGTAATAAATATTTTTTTTTGTTATGTAACTACAAATTTACGGTTGTCTGTTTTTTTCCTTTATTTGTGCTATAAGACATTGCTTCTTGCCAAATTTCATGGTACTAGGTCAACGGGAAGTAAGTGATAGGTTCTGATTCCCCTGCGAGTGTCAGAATATGCTATAGGTTCTGATTCCCCTGCGAGTGTCAGAATATGCTATAGGTTCTGATTCCCCTGCGAGTGTCAGAATATGCTATAGGTTCTGATTCCCCTGCGAGTGTCAGAATATGCTATAGGTTCTGATTCCCCTGCGAGTGTCAGAATATGCTATAGGTTCTGATTCCCCTGCGAGTGTCAGAATATGCTATAGGTTCTGATTCCCCTGCGAGTGTCAGAATATGCTATAGGTTCTGATTCCCCTGCGAGTGTCAGAATATGCTATAGGTTCTGATTCCCCTGCGAGTGTCAGAATATGCTATAGGTTCTGATTCCCCTGCGAGTGTCAGAATATGCTATAGGTTCTGATTCCCCTGCGAGTGTCAGAATATGCGGCATAAACGGCCGTATCTTTTGATTGATCTTAGAAGTTTGTTTTTCACAGCTCTAAAGGATTGCAGAAATTGACATATGATATTAATTGCAACTTGATATAGTAAGAACCAAACTTAATGGCGGCTGTGAAATGCGCTGCAAGCGCAGCATAGCACATCCCTTCACCCCTCCAACGCCCGCGCATACCTAATATTTGCTATTGCGCAGCGCTCCGCGCCAACTTCACAGCCGCCATTAACTTTGGTTCGTACTATACCTCCACGCGTTCCTAAGAAAAAGGGTCTTGACATACAGACAGACAGACGGACAACGAAGTGATCCTATAAGGGTTCTTTTTTCCCTTTTGAGGTACGGAACCCAAAAAAAATATTAGTCGTCCGCAATCGAACCAAACAATGCAGCCAAAATCAGCCACCGGTTTTCGATTCCCACGTGAAAGTCATTTACGAAACGGCTACAAAATATAATTCAAATGTTGACTTTGAAGGAATTGCCTCTCGCATCGAGTACTGTTTACAAAATACGGCTAAATCGAGTGAGAACCGACCCCTTTGTCTTTGCACACCCCTCGTTTTGCCGACCTCTTGATTAGTCAAGGGCCCTTCATATTTTATAGCCGTTTTGTACTTATGAGAATATTACAATTTTTTAATTTGCGACGGTCAATTGTTAATTTTTGACTTTGTATCGAGTCTTTTCGACTTTGTCAAGTGTCGAGACTTAACTGTAGGGTTAACTAAGCTTTGCTATTTAGGGTTCGTTTTTAATAGCTTTTTGATTTGCAGTTAATTGTTTTTGAAACAATGATCGGCCATTGAGATATGAATTGCTATAGTATTCTATTTGAATGTATTGCTACAGATTTTTGATTATTGACTTTGGCTTTCGTGGGAAAATTTAAGTTTTAAACTGCCAAGTGTGGGTACCACTTGGCTTGTTATCAAGTGCAAGTGAACTTTATACGAGCATTTTAGTTTTCATAACAGTTATTAAGTATTTTAGTTTATTGTATCAAGTTATTAAGAGACAGGGTATAGATAACATTACCGTGGCCCGGGCCAGCAGCCCTGAAACTTGAGGCAGATTTTACTATAGGTAATAATAAATCTTTGTTACTAACTGAACCAATTTTGATGCGTAAGGTCAGGAAATGGGCGGTAGCATTTTCTTGTTCATCTTCTGCGATCACCAAGACGCCTGCGAACCAAGAAGCGTAGTGACTATGGACATACCCCTAAAAGAAGGAAAAAAACGCCTATCTTGTACATTCCATTCCCAAATAATTTAATACATTTACATTACATTTACATATCTTATAGTTAGTAGCGGGTGTCAGCGTCGAGAAGGGCGAGCGTTTTTTCCAACTAGCCGCATTTGGTTTTGTACAAATTCAGAATAGTCGCGACACACAAAACTACGACATCAGCATATTTCTTCTGAAACGTATAAAAAACCGTAGCAAACAACACACAAAACAAACGTATATAAGTGTCGATGACGCTTGGCATTATGCTGAGGCACGACCCTTTCAACACTTACATTTATATGTTTAATTTATATTTTAATTTATATTTTAATTTTATTTTTTGATAAGTGTACGTTTTTTTTCTTTTTCTTTCTATACTTATAATAAAGCAATAAGAATGAAAAGTCTGTACAATGAAGATAATTAAAAAATATATGGTTTAGGTTACTTAAAATAAACTACTGAACAAGAATATATCATTTTTTAAATTGTGTCTCTCTGTTTGTTTGTTTGTTAGTTTGTTAGTTTGTTAGTTTGTTAGTTTGTTAGTTTGTTAGTTTGTTAGTTTGTTAGTTTGTTAGTTTGTTAGTTTGTTAGTTTGTTAGTTTGTTAGTTTGTTAGTTTGTTAGTTTGTTAGTTTGTTAGTTTGTTAGTTTGTTAGTTTGTTAGTTTGTTAGTTTGTTAGTTTGTTAGTTTGTTAGTTTGTTAGTTTGTTAGTTTGTTAGTTTGTTAGTTTGTTAGTTTGTTAGTTTGTTAGTTTGTTAGTTTGTTAGTTTGTTAGTTTGTTAGTTTGTTAGTTTGTTAGTTTGTTAGTTTGTTAGTTTGTTAGTTTGTTAGTTTGTTAGTTTGTTAGTTTGTTAGTTTGTTAGTTTGTTAGTTTGTTAGTTTGTTAGTTTGTTAGTTTGTTAGTTTGTTAGTTTGTTAGTTTGTTAGTTTGTTAGTTTGTTAGTTTGTTAGTTTGTTAGTTTGTTAGTTTGTTAGTTTGTTAGTTTGTTAGTTTGTCTGTATGTTTGTATGTTTGTTCGCGCATCACTTAAAAACTACGAGACCGATTGCAATGCGGTTTTCACTGTTTGATAGCTTAGGGTTTGACTTAAAAACTGGTGTACTTGGTATCTCAGTCCAATCAGTAGAAGCCGTTCTCTGTCTACGGTAGAAGCCGAGCCTGATAAAAACTTTTAGACGGCTGAAGGAATTTTAATCAAATGTTGGTATATAGGTATTTTAGGTCTTGGAATAGTACACAGAGTACTTTTAACCTAGCGAAATGAACAAGCGTGCGAAGCCGAGGTAGGTACATCTAGTGGGAAAAATGGAAGACTACATCATTCCAGTTCTATCCTAGGCTGTAATCTCAGGCTAATACACTAGCACTGGTACTAATAATCTAGACCCAACCTAGCACAGACGGTTCCCGCGCAATTCTAATCCGTCACTACACTGACGAACTGCCCGGCGTCAGTCTAGACGAGATTGAGATGGTTCTATACTATAACCATAAAAATAAGGTATTCAGCGCGATCAAGTCCCGTTTATAGATTAAACTAAGTGTTCGAATCGCGAAAGTTTATAAGTTACAACCATATCTTAATCTTTCTTAACAAAGATTTAAGTAACATTTGTAACTGCCACGGCGCCAACGACGAGCAGCCACGTATCTGACAGAGCATACTTTTTCTCGTGACCCGTTTTGGCAGTTTTTCCTCTAATGAAGGCTTCAGAGTTGGACGCCAGTGCATCGTTAAATGTTTCAAGTGCTCTCGCTGCTCACTTCACTGTGCTATCTGCAATATGTCTGGAGGTGTACCTACTGGGGGGTACCTAATGTTATGCACGATTGTTTCTATAAAGTTTTGTGTGTTGATGTTTTATTCATGTCTTCATCAATGTTGTTTAAGGTAAGTTTTGATGTCGTACGTCGAACTTTGAAATTATTAAAGGCTTTTCTATTTGCATGATGCCATTGGGCTAACTAAACGATCCACTGAACTTGTACAAAACGATCACAGGATTTTGTTTTTGTTTTAGACAAATATTGGATACATAATAATATATAAAAAATAACTAATGGGACGTAAATAAGGTTTTGTTTCATTTGTTCTTTTAATTAATAAAGTTTATATAGGTATAGGTATTATTATATAGGCTTTTAATTCAAGACCCATTTTTTATTTGCTACTTTGTAAGTAACTTTATTTTAATAAAATCTTCATTGGAATAATGAAATACTGACAAATAATGGATATAATGTGTATATACATACATATTTTTTTAAATATGGACATGCTAATGATGATCATCACCATCATCATCATAATATTTTAAAACCATTTCATGACTATGCATCTGTCTCTACCAGTTTGATGTGCTTTAATAAATAAATAAATAAATAGTCCTTAAAAATGAGAGATTAAGATTAAGAAGATTTTAGAATATTATTTTATTGGTTTATTCCAATAGATCCCGGGATTATTTAGCCTAGAGATCATTTTGTACACCCCTGTGTATAAAATGATCCATAGCCTGTTGGTTATTAGAAAAAAAATTAAGTATAAAAATGTTTGACCAATAAATACACAAAAACTAAGTAGGTATGCCAATACATAGATATATTAACTAACTAAAAGTACTGTAACTTAATATAAATATTGAATATTTTCCAACGTCTCGTTACTTTTTGATGTTTTTTGTATGCCGTTAATGCCAAAAGCTGACGTACAGTAAGCGAAAACGGTTCGTTAAGATATAGGAACCGGCCATTAGACCGATCGTTATGGACACAATATCTCCCCAAACCCGATGCAAAAATCTCGTCAATTCGTCAAGTAGTTGCTGCGTGAACAAAGAAACCAACAAACAAACATTTTCGTATTTATAATATTATTAGTGTGATAGTGTGATGTGCTGTAACGAAGATATGTTTTTTCGATTTAAGTATGTTTATTTCAGTATAAATGATAGTAGAATCCTTACATTAGTTTGTAAATGTTTGTCCGCATGTCTACTCAAAAGCTACTCGATGGATTTCAAGTAATTTATTCTGTGTATTCATAGTAGTATTCTAATACATGCAGACTGCTAGTTCAGCAACTCGTCCCACAACAAAGTCGTCCCAATAGGACGAGTTACTGAATTACCACAGTTTAGGCAGTGGTTCACATTCCCACACTGCAGGCAAAAGCGACGTGACTTTTGAACCCTAACAATAACATTTCTCAAATGATATTTCACTTGAAACGAGACCTTTCCAATTCATTGACAGCTGGATTGGAGGTCAGCCGGAAGAATAAGCAAGTGAAGTCGCCTGCACTAAATGTATGTAACGTCGAGGTAAATAAATATTAAGTTTTCAGCGCGATTAAGTCCCGTTTAAATATTTAACTATGCATGTATCCATCCATTCCATAAACTAGCTTTTACCCGCGACTTCGTCCTCGCAGACTATAGTTTATCGCGAAATAAGCACCTAGGATCAGTCATCTAGGATATTAAAAAGTATATCTCTAGATGCTTTTTGACAGACTTGTTATTATTTCGTTTCCATAGCAGTATTTCTTTCCGTATTCCTTACAGCGAGTAATCGACATTTTCTAGTTTTCCCATGGCAACTTACCATTTTCCGGGATAAAAAGTATTCCATATTGGTCTCTATATTGTTCAGTACCTATTTACCAAGTTTCATCAAAATCGGATCAGCCGTTTTGGCGTGAAAGTTCCCCAAACAAAACAAACAAACAAACAGACAACTTTTCAATATTATATATTGGTGTGGCTTTTTGTCACAGTATTATATAACATATATAACTAGATGTACCCGCGGCTTTGCCCGCGTCTACATTTTCCTAGGATATAAGTTCCTATAAAGTACAAATTACAAAATTTCTGTCAAATTGCTTTTTTTCGATTGCTCGGCTTCTACTCATGGCATCGAGATTCTAAGTTCTTTTAAATTGAAGTCAAATCGCAAGATATCTAACAGTGAAAACCGCATTTCCACCGCTCCAATAGATTTTACGTGATGCGCGAACAAACAACTAGACAGACAGACATACAATATCTAAAAATTCAATTAATTTTGTTCAGTAGCTTATTTTAAGTCCCTGAACAAATAATACCTCTTTTTTTTCTTTTTACTTACTTTAGTTGTGTTCTGGCTTTATAATAAGTACTAGCTGTGCCCGCGGCTTTGCCCGCGAGATAATATATCTGCGTAAAAGTAACCTATGTGTTATTCTAGGACCAAAAGGACCTATCCTATAAAGTACATAATAATACATTTCTTCAAAGTTCGTTCAGACGTTAAATAGTTTTTTATCGATTGCTTGGTTTCTTTTCATTAAGCTGAGATACCAAGTACACCAGTTTTTAAGTCAAACCCTAAGCTATCCAACACTGAAAACCGCGTCGCAATCGGTCCAGTAGTTTTTACGTGATGCGAAAAAACAGACCGACAGACACCATTTTTTGAAATTATGTTATAAAATGGTTTCATGTTTAATAGCTTATTTTAAGTTCGCAAGACTTTTTTTTTAATCTTCATTGCACAGTATATTTGGTACTTAATGATTTATTGTAAGTATAGATAGATAGATAGACGATACACACAAAATAATGTAAAATGTATATTAACTACAAAATTTTAATAATAGTTATTCGCCCATTGTTTATGTTATTTCTATTTTGTAATTTGTTTAACTGTGTGTCAATAAAGTGTTATTTTAGTGTATTGTTACTTAATTTTAATAAGGTATTTAACCATAAACTTTTGGCATTATTATAGGTACATTTTAATAAAATGATGCAAACAAGGCTGTATGTCACAGAATAAATAAGTAATATCATTTAATATCATATAATTCCAGGCGACTGTTCGAGGAATTTTGAATATATGAAGTCCTACTATCTTTTGCCCGCAACTTCGTCCGCATGGTCTTCAAAAGTCTGGTGGTCTTATAATATCAATATTAATAATAACGTATATTGAAATATTTATATGAAATAAAAGGTACCTTGCTTGTAAAATTTGTTAAGGTGTCTAGCAACAATTAATATTTGTAAACAGTTAAATGAGTATTGTAACGATTTTTAACTGGTTTTCGTCGTATTGTAACGATATATGCGGTTTTATAGTAAATTTCTCTGAGCTGACAGATTCCGATGAAAGATGTGATGAATTGTTTTTTAGGCCAAACTCGCCAACCACCGAGATAGTTGGTCCGGTGTCTAACGCCGTTAGGGTATTCGCTTAAATCAATGAAAAGTAATTTTGAGAATAAAGGGAATAAAAAATAAAACGGGGTGAGTCACACCAAGAGTGGGGTGAGTCGGGATTCTTACCCCATTGTTACTGTTTTGAAATTAATAAAATTACCTGGATAAACTTAGACCGAAACGAGCTTCAAGAACTATTGGATCAAGACCGTTCGGTAATGTACTAGCTAGTGGGTACAATAGTGGAAGATAAAACATACAACTCAAATTCACCAATACAATCTTTGTTATCCTTGGTTTAACTTTGCCTACTTACTTAAAATCTAAAGAACCGTGCCGTGGGTACGTTGGACGGCCATTCAAGCTAGCATATAATAGTGGAAGACAAAACATGCAATTTAAATTCACCAATACAATATTTACTATTTTTGATTTAACTTTGCCTGTTTACTTAAAATCTAAAGAACTCATGCCTGCAGATCCAACTCAGCAGCTAAGTACTAAGATCTAAGATTACCCGGTTATAACTAGGGTCGATATAGAACTGACAAGATTAAGTATTTACCCTAACAAAACAAGTGATGAGTTGCCGTTTACTTATTTACCTTCTTCTATAAGATTGAGCCGTTATGTTAGTGAAGGTAAATCTCCATCCGACGTTTCAGCAATGTCCGATTCGCGTGAGAGGTAGCCAGGCTAGACCCCTCAGGCGTTGCAGGTGTCCAGCAGGTCGGTGGGGAACCAAAGTTCAACACTCCGGTTAGTGAAATATATGCATAAACATGCCAATACGATACCTCATTCCAAGAACGTGGCAGGAATCGTTGGATATAAAGTCGACGTGGCATATCGCGACACGGTGCCTTTCTAGTTAAATCCGGGGGGAAGAAGCCTCCGTCGTGTGGTGTCTCAATCCGGGGGGGAAAATCTCCGTCGTGGTATCTCAATCCCGGGGGGAAAGCCCGCTTTTGTCGAATTGTTGTTTTGTATTGCTAGTTATAGGTTTATTGTTATTTTATTTAAGTAGCATTTTGTCAACGCTACAGTATGTACAATAATGTACCTTGGATGAAAATTCTGTCACCACCCACACACTAGGAATACCTGTATCGTGAGGTCACTTCGGCTTCTTATATATATATATATATTCATTTAATTACTTCAAGTCAGGTATCAAGTTTGCAGAATACCTAGATTAATAATCCGGAGTAAATTTTTAGTCATATTATAGTTAAGATTTAATAAAAAAAACGTTATACATTTGTTAAAAGCGTTTCGATTTATACCTACTAATAATCTTTTTCTGTTTATTGTCCTATTGTATAAGACAGGTCCGTGTGCTAACAAAGATTTTCTAACGTATTTGGTGCGGTCACATGAGTTCTTCTAAGCCCTGGTGATAATTATTCTTGATCACTAGCAATTTTACAGTTTATTTGTCGTAAGGCGATGGCGTAGTGCTAACCTCTGGTGTCAGAATAAATCAGACCGCCCGAGGGCTTCTGAAATGGCATAACGACTGAAGAACAGAAAATCACTTAGAAAAGTCATTGGTCAAGCCTAGGACCGAACCCGGTCTCGTTGGATTCTAAGTTGCACTGTTGAACCGTTAGGCTACCATCGTTCTGATTTTCTGTTAAAATCGTTCTTCTGCTAAGCTATAAACAATTTTCTTATATCTGTCGTCATAGTCATTTAGTACAAAACAACATGCTGGAAAAATCTCTTTAAGTTTTCCCATAAACGGCAAAAAGGTTAAACCATCATACAAAAGGAATTGTTTAAATTGTGCCTACTTTCTTCAGCGCACCGGAGCACCCTGATTCGATAAACGTTAATTTTAAAAAGTCAAAATAATTGAGTTTCATCTGCTACTTGATTGTTGCCCTGTTGTCTTGTATTTTTCCTGATTATTTTCATTCAGTTTACTTTCCGGATCTGTGAACGCGGCACTTGTAAATATTTTTTGTGTATTCACTGGGCGTGAAAAGAAGTACTGCTAATATTATGCCATTTTTTTAGAACTTTGTTAATTGGATTAACACATTGTTATTAGTTTTGATCAAAGACTGCCCTGAGCAAATAGAGAGAAAATATAGAGTCATTATAGAGCAAATATAGAGTCATTCACGTTTGGGCCTTAATAGTTTCGCCCGAATTGGTCGAAACCCTGAAAATAATAACCAAGCCGAAACGTGGACACTGACTGTGAGACTGGTCTACAAGCTCAAGGTCGCTTGGCGAGCTATGGAAAAAGCTATGCTCGGAGTCCATCTGAGAGATCGAATCCGAAATGACCGGTGACCGATATAGCAAGCTGAAGTGGCAATGGGCTTGCCACATTTGTTGTAGAACCGATAATCGTTAGGGAAGACGAGTTTTCGAGTGGAGACTGTGAATCGCCAAACGTAGTGTAGGATGCCCTCCGGTAAGATGAAGCGGTGATCTGCGAAAGGTAGCTGGCAGTCACTGGAAGAGGATATAGCTAAACGGAGTGTCGCGACTAAGAACAAAGCAGAGTTAAATAACAAAGCGGGCGTCAGCGACGCGATTAACGTCGTTAAGGACGAGTTCCACTGTCAAAAATACGACAAATTTTAATTGCGACGCTGATAGAGTCCGCATTATCGCGTTACTGTCGCTTCACGGTCGCTCCCCGCGTCTCTCGCGCCGGGAGAGTCAATCTTTGTAATCTATTAAGTAACCATAGATATATTTTTATTATTTTAGCTGTTAATGCGAGAACATAATCTAATACCTATCTAATAATTTTCTAAAGGAAAAATTTGGATCACGGACGGAATTCGAACCCACATACGTACCTACATGCCTCTGCGCAGCACATGTTTCTAACCAATTCGTCTACCGTGACCACTGCATCATCATCCAAATTTTTCTCTTAGTTTCTAAGCACGTCTTACGGGGACGGCCACTGTAGCCGACTTGGTTAGAGGCATGTGCAGCGCAGAGGCATAGGTTCGAATCCCGTCCGTGTTCCAAATTTTTCCTTTCGATAATCATTGCCTATAAATATTGTTTTTTTATAAACACTGAATTTTCTAAATTGAATCTTGAAACTAATAAATAACGAGCATAATTATTTAGTCGAAATTCTCGAACAGTGCCGACGATTACGTACCTATTTCCTTTCTTTCTGTAGTACGTAATCTGTGTGTAGTACGTTAACTATTGACCTACAATCTGAAATTAGATTAGAAAAAAAATAACTCTTAAAAATATCTAGCTTACGTCCGTTTAACTGTAAGTCAAACTGATACATGGAAAAATAAAATACAATATATAAACACGTTAACCAACCTTTATCAAAATTTAACTAACGTCAAATAAAAGATATGGACCTAGAGACTCATCTCCTGAGAATGCCTCGTGCAGACACGAAACACGTGTCGTATTGCTGTCAGACAGTTGTGTATGGAGACTTGGATAGAGATATGTTTTATTACTGTATTTACAGTTGGGTTTCATATAATATATTGGGCAGGAAGTAAAATAGATACATAAGGCCTGTTGCCAATATCTTTTTATTTTACGTTAGTACAATTTGGATAAGGGTGGTTAGCGTTGGTTGTTCCTGTATTTTATTTCATGTGTAGGTATATTTTGTCAATTTATCATTTATTTGGTCTGACTTGTATTTTAGCAGAAGTTAATAGCTACATTATTTTTCTTCATTTATTTTAAATATATATGGATTTCTGCAAAGTAACGCCTGAATCTATCAACCATGTACATTTATTTCATCCAGTCATAAAATGCAATACCTTTAAAAATATATCGTACCTTAGCACATATACCATTTCACCAATCTATCCCGTCCTTGTCTCGACAACTCGAGGCACAATGCATCTCGGGGATTGTGTCTGATTCGATTTGTCTCCTCTGCGACGCTCATGTCTGCTACAATGATATTGGTTTGACAAATTACACAGATTTGAAGGATTTTGGTAGTATTTTGTACGTACAACGTGCTAGACGTTTGATTTCAAATCTACGTTAATGGGCTTTATTCCTCAAAGGGATATGAGCGCAGAGTATTGTCGCGCAAGACCTGCATTACAATTTACAATTCATAACTTTGGATGGGTGCAATTTTATTGTAACCTTCAGTAAGTAACCTTCAGGTTCAAGCGACTGGCTCTCTTCTCTTTAATACATTTTTTCATCAATTTCTAGGGAATCATTTGAGCACGATCTCACCTGATGGAAAGCGATGATGTGGTCGAACTCTTGCCTAGTAGAATATTGTATTGTTTATTCTGCTTAGAATTCTCAGCTCCAGGTCTAAGAATTAATAGTCCATAATAACCTTTGAATTTTGTTTCATCTAAACATTGTTATTATTTTTATTAATCTCTTTCTTTGTTTAAATTGCTCGTAGTTCATCTACTGGTTTGTTTATTGTATTTTAATAATTACATCTTACTCTATATTATTTTACACTAATATAAGTATTACTCTATATAATCTCAAATTATTATATACTTAATATAATGTTACTATGTATATACAGGATGGTTACCTTAACCGTTATAGTTACAGGAAAACGTTCCTAAGAGACCATCTATAACTTTTTGAGATATTCTGAACTGCATTCATAGATTTTGGAAAAAAATGTACAGTCAGCAAGAAAATGTTAATTTTACACAAAATCTTTTTTTGATGCCAATCGATCCTGTTTCTTATAAGGATGAAAAGTCTCTACCGGACCGACTGAGGTTTGAGTACTAGAAATGTCAAAAATTGCGAAAAACATTTTCCATACATTTTGTACCGTTGTAGATCCTGGAAAACGTTCTTAGGAGACTCTCCTTAACTTTTGGAAATATTTTGACCTGAATTCACAGATTTTGGAAAACATACAAGAAAAAGGGCATTTCACAAAAAAAAAACCGTGAGAGGTCACTACTATATTATTATACTATACCTATATTATTTATGTAAATACTCCTGGCTCACGCCCTCTGGGCCGTGACTGAAAATCAGCGCCAAGTGTCAAAGCCACTTTGCATTATGCTGAGGCATGACCCATTCAACACTTTGTCCTGATGTATATTATCTTTACTGTTATTTAAGTTACTCTATTACTAGTTTTCCGGCCCGCGACTTCGTCCGCGCGGACTACTGTTTATCGCGAAAAAAAGCATCCTATGTTCTTCTAGGATATTAAAAACCAATGCAAAAGTAGGTATATCACCAATGATCTTGTTTGTTGTTCTCTTTAGTTATAAGATTGTTTCTATTTGTTGTACATTTTTGAAAACTGGGGTACAATAAAGTATTATCTATCTATCTATCTCTTGATGTTTTTCTGACAGACTTGTCATTTCGTTTCCATGGCAACCACATACAATTCTGTGATGGCAACCGTTCCTTACAGTGAGTAATCAACATTTTCCAGCTTTCCCGCGGAAACTTTCCGGGATAAAAGTATTATTATTATTATTTATTTATACTTTACTGCACAATGAAAAGTGTACAAATGGCATGTACAATTCTATGTTTTATTCTAGGGTATATGCTGTCTCCACTCTAAATTTCATCAAAATCCGCCCATCGTTATCGCGCGAAAGCTCCCCAAACAAACAAACAGCTCGTAACAGTTTATCCATATCAGGCATGCAATATTACAACTTACTAACTAATGATATTTTTAAATTATCTTCTTTGTGCCGACTATTTCGTTCCTAATGCTTTATTATAAGTATAGAAGTAAAGTAATATTTATTGCTCAACTGCCAGTAATAACTATAGATAGTAACATAGTAGGTAATTCATTACTCGTAACAGTTTATCCATATCAGGCATGCAATATTACAACTTACTAACTAATTATATTTTTAAATTATCTTCTTTGCGCCGACTATTTCGTTCCTAATGCTTTATTATAAGTATAGAAGTAAAGTAAGTAATATTTATTGCTCAACTTCCAGTAATAACTATAGATAGTAACATAGTAGGTAATTCATTACTCGTAACAGTTTATCCATATCAGGCATGCAATATTACAACTTACTAACTAATGATATTTTTAAATTATCTTCTTTGTGCCGACTATTTCGTTCCTAATGCTTTATTATAAGTATAGAAGTAAAGTAATATTTATTGCTCAACTGCCAGTAATAACTATAGATAGTAACATAGTAGGTAATTCATTACTCGTAACAGTTTATCCATATCAGGCATGCAATATTACAACTTACAAACTAATGATATTTATTTATAGAGTACGCATGGTATATTCAAAAGTATTACGTTTTATAACTTAAATACTCTTTTAAGTTATAGAAGGTTTTCTCAATGAGCCATGACTTAAGTTTACTTTTAAAAATATTCCCATTCAAATCCTTCATACAATGGTAAGTGATTAGAGATCTTAATGCTCGTTATAAAAGAACTTTTATTATAAATGAAGCTTTTTACTTGTAAAAAAAGATTATTTAAATATTTCCTGCGTAAATTAGTGCGTGTATTAAATTTGAGTTCTTAATATTCCGTATTATTTTTGACAAATAAACAAAGCTGAAGAATGAAAATACCAGTTACAGTCAACGAGCCCTTTTCTTTCAAAATAAGATAGATGACATGATACAGGACGCTACCAAAAATGCTAGTACTTATTTAGCTCAACTCATAGCATTGCAATTCAACGGGGCAATGCTGCCAGCATGTTGGACACGCTGCCTAATGTTTGTGGGTCAACACCTAATTAAAGTTTAGAAAAGATGGTCTATTTAACTTTTAATAAGCCTGTGTTGCCATATGCGTAGTCCTACTACACTGGTCTTTAAAACTTAGTACCGCACTGTTTATGTATGTCTGACATGGCTTAACGAGTTTAACGCCCTCGAGCAGCCTGACAAACTCTGATACCAGAGGCCTGCACTACCTCATACGACAAACAAAGAAACAATGTCTGTCTGTTCGCGCATCACGTTAAAACTACTAGACCGATTGCGATGCGATTTTCACAGTTAGATAGCTTAGGTTTTGACTTAAGAACTGGTGTACTTTTATCTTAATTCGATGAGTAGGAGTCCAGAAGTTTATTAAATAAACAAAATCTATTAATTTTAAAAGTGTGGTTCAAAGTTTTGAATAAAAATACTGGAACGATTGCGATGCGATTTTCACTGTTGGATAGCTTAGGTTTTGACTTAAGAACTGGAGTACTTGGTATCTCAATTCAATGAGTAGGAGTAAAGCAATTTAAAAAAAAAACTACTCCTTTTTAAAGTGTGGTACTAAGTTTTGAATAAAAATACTGGAACGATTGCGATGCGATTTTCACTGTTGGATATCTTAGGTTTTGACTTAAGAACTGGAGTACTTGGTATCTCAATTCAATGAGTAGGAGTAAAGCAATTTAAAAAAAAAACTACTCCTTTTTAAAGTGTGGTACTAAGTTTTGAATAAAAATACTGGAACGATTGCGATGCGATTTTCACTGTTGGATATCTTAGGTTTTGACTTAAGAACTGGAGTACTTGGTATATCAATTCAATGAGTAGGAGTCAAGCAATTTAAAAAAAAAAAAAAACTACTCATTTTTAAAGTGTGGTACTAAGTTTTGAATAAAAATACTGAACCGATTGCGATGCGATTTTCACTGTTGGATAGCTTAGGTTTTGACTTAAGAACTGGAGTACTTGGTATCTCAATTCAATGAGTAGGAGTCAAGCAATTTAAAAAAAAATAACTACTCATTTTTAAAGTGTGGTACTAAGTTTTGAATAAAAATACTGGAACGATTGCGATGCGATTTTCACTGTTGGATATCTTAGGTTTTGACTTAAGAACTGGTGTACTTGGTGTCTCAATTCAATGAGTAGGAGTCAAGCAATTTAAAAAAAAAACTAAATCTACTCATTTTTAAAGTGTGGTACTAAGTTTTGAATAAAACTACTGAACCGATTGCGATTGATTTTCACTGTTGGATATCTTAGGTTTTGACTTAAGAACTGGTGTACTTGGTGTCTCAATTCAATGAGTAGGAGTCAAGCAATTTAAAAAAAAATAACTACTCATTTTTAAAGTGTGGTACTAAGTTTTGAATAAAAATACTGGAACGATTGCGATGCGATTTTCACTGTTGGATATCTTAGGTTTTGACTTAAGAACTGGTGTACTTGGTATCTCAATCCGAGTAGGAGCCAAGCAATTTAATATAAAACCTATTAATTTTAAAAGTGTGGTTCTAAGTTTTGAAGGTCTTTGTACTAAGGCGCATAAAGCTGGCCTCTTGATTTCTGTGTATTGCTGTTTGAATAAATGATTTCATATCTTTCTCTTTCATACTAACCACAGAAAGCCATTCCCAAAACCTCATTCCGAAATCATAAAGGCCCATTCGTATTACACTAACCCAATAACGAAGTCGGGACATGGAGATACACTGCAGTGTTCTATAACGAGATCAGGCTCGGTCCGACGACGCACAATATTGGAAACGTGCCCTGAGGGCTCGGCTCCGGCGGTTGCTGCTCGGGACTCGGAGGATGGGACAGACGGGAAAATGGGACGAATATAGAGCTATAGGGACAATAACGCATAAAAGTAGTGTATTTGTTTGTTCAATTTATGTTTTCGTAATTCATTACATTTTTCTCGTAGCAATAGAAATCTATACTAATAAAAAAGCAGTAGGTTAGTAACAAAAAGTCTGCACAATGAATAAAATTAAATAAAATTGATCTAGGATACTTAAAATAAACTACTGAACAAGAAAACGTTTTTTTTTTAAATGAGTTTGTCTATCTGTTCGCGCATCACGTAAGAACTAATAGAATATATATTCTGTGCTAATAGACCGATTAAAATGCAGTTTTCTCTGTTGGATAGCTTAGGTTTTCATTTAAAACCTGGTGTACTTTGTATCTCAATCCAATTGGTAGAAGGCGTGGCAATCGATAAAAAACTATTTGACGGCTGAACGAATTTTGATGAAATAGAGTATAATGTTACGTCAGAGGTTATTTTGGTCCTGGAATAACACATAGGATGACCACGCGGATATAGCCGCGGACACACCTAGTGATTAAATAAAAAACTCGACTTCTAATTTCTAACTCGGCTATTGGGAAGGTGAGCTTCCATTCGTATGGACCGATTTTGTAGCGGTTTTGTATGAAAGCTGAAGTTATAGAGAAGCTTCTTAGCTAAAAAGGGGGAGGGGGGTGGGGTGGGGGTGGGGGTGGGGGTGGTGGTTGGGGAGGTAGGTGGTAATAGGGGGTTAATTTGTATTTTTGGCTGTTTATTTTTTGGCTCGACAGTAACACGATAATGACGTACGCTATTTTAGTTCCAGTATCACAGAATCGCGATAATTTAGGGTCCGAGTGTGCTATAATTTTTTGTTTTTTTGAAGCCCTCTATCGATTGACTAAGGTTTGATCAGTGGCCGTGATTTCACTTGTTGGCGGTGTCTTAGTAAAATGTAAGGAGCCGTTTCATTTTACTTGAGTACGGCGAAGCAAGGGAAGGGTAATAACGTATGTATATAAATGTGGATGTTCCGCCATAGCGTAGCCCCTATTGGTAATGTTTTGACAAGTGAGGTGTCAATCAACTCGTCTTCAGGTATATAGTGTCATAGGCTAATTATTACCCGACCGTAGTCGGGTTTTAGTTTTTGAACTTATGTCTTGTTAACCTACTGGAAATTCCACTGAGCTAGGACTGTAAGGCCTCTTACAGTGCGCCGCAGTAACCTACACGCACTTCCGCTCCAGGCGCTCCGCCTCGCACTGTAAGGTCCCCAACTCTTTCTCCACTGTTACTAGATAGATGTGACTAAACGTCAACTTCCCATTTGAACCTCCGCCCCGGGTAACCCGACGCTAATCCGCGCCCCGTGTCGTCGGCGGCGTCTAATGAGAAAATAACCGAATGCTTCATGCGTCGGTTCCTAGAGGGTGAATCCAATGCTGAGGCTATATCAGATCTGTTGGGATTGTGAGCTGATTACATTAGATTTTATAATTTGAAATGTTATCTGGCATTGTGAGTGAATTATTTTGGGCTCCGTCCCTATTGAATTGCCCTTTGACGTCTGGGTTGGTGCAAGTCGGCGTACTAACAAAACATCCTATGTTCTTCTAGGATATTATAAACCAATGCAAAAGTAGGTAGACTCGAACCTAGCAGTAATGCTCTTGATGTTTTTTGACAGACTTCCTTACAGCGAGTAATCAATATTTTCAAGTTTTCCCATTAAAATTACATTACATTTCGGGGTAAGAAGTATTCTATGTTTTATTCCAGGGTTAAAGTTGTCTCCATTCCAAATTTCATCAAAATCTGTCTAGCCGTTATCGCGTGAAAGCTCCCCAAACAAACAGACAACGTTTCACTTTAATATATTGGTATGGATGTTCCCTAGCATTTTTAATGTTCATTAACTGTATATTAGAGTATTAACTGTATTGTAGAGCGATGGTGGCCTAACGGTTCTGTAATGCAATTTAGAATCCAACGATACCGGGTTCAAAACCTAGGCTACGCACCAATGACTTTTCTAAGTTATGTGCGGTTTTCCATCGCTTCGTGCTTCGGAGGGCACGTTAAGCTGTCGGTCCCGGCTGTTATTGATTAATAGCAGTTGTTAAGCCATGTCAGAGGCCCTCAGGTGGCTTGATAAACTCTGACATCAGAGGCCAGCACTACCTCATACGACAAATAAACAAACAAACTGTATATTATACACGTCAAATATCTTGCACAAATGAAACAATAGTTTTGGTGTGGAAAAAAACAAAACAAAATCGAATTCTCTCTGGTGAGATTTATAAACATATGTATAATAATTATACGTACTGTAAGGTTATCAAAACCTAAGTTTTGTAATGTTGGCCTTCAGTTGGTTAGGTTTGTCGAGTAGGAGACTATAGTACCAACTATAGTACCTAGTAGCTACAGCTACAGAATAAATAACTTAAGGAGTATTCATAGAAACAAAGAAATGTAATTGTTATATTTTTATTGATTCTACCACCAGATTCGGAATACACTACATAGAAGAACTGGCAAGAAACTATGTAGCAAATATATTTTTATCATAATTATTTACAATTATAATTAACACATTATTATTATCATACTAACAACCTATAAGTGATACTTGGTCATAGTGATATTTTATTATCATTTTACAATCACCACAGTTACACCTGGCACAATAATAGCATTTAAACAAAATGATCCTGACCTAATCATTTCGGACACAATCACATTGGCCATATTGGTTATAATATCATCACATTGAACCGACAGTACCTATGTAGTATTTGTATACTCTTTGGTACCTATTTGCAAAATACTCAGTTACACACAGTAAATATGAGACAAGGAAACAGTAGCAGAACAATAAAGTAATATAAATAGTACTTAACTTGCCAAGGTCCTCTCGGTGCGGCAGAACATTAAACATTGCCAAGTCTAGAGAGCCTTTATATAACATTTTCGAACATCCGACGCTGTCAGAAGTCATCCGAGACGAAGACTACCGACATCGTCCGAGCTATTTGAGTCGTTTGAAAACAGATCAACGAATATCTACCATTTACTTTATTAATTACATTAGTCATGTCTGATAGTTGTATTGGAATACATTATAATAATTATGGCATAATAATACAGATGTTTCATAGTGATGGATGACATACATCGTAAGTTTACACGTGGTACCTTACTTTTCTTTAAAGTAGTGAATACTTCGTTTCAGAACTTCGTTCTGAAAGCTGGATACATAACATTTACATGTACCAAGTATTATTTTTATACATTTCTATATTTACAATAAGTAGTAATCTAACACACGCAATGTGCACCCTCTATTCAGATTCGAGCTACAATGGACTTTTTTTACTCATCAAAGGGGTTTTTACGCGACTGCCCAAAAAAACGAATGTAATGTTTTTAGGCTTCATGTGTTTGTATGTATGTGAGTTTCTTTATTCGGCCATAACTTTTAAATGTCTGAACGCATTTAGACATATGGGGTATCGTTAAAATCTTTACATCCCCCCGAGTAAAATAGGATATTATGTTTTTTTAAATGTCAATATGGCGGCAGCATGGCTCCATTTTAAATGTCAATATGGCGGCAGCATGGCTCCATTTTAAATGTCAATATGGCGGCAGCATGGCTCCATTTTAAATGTCAATATGGCGGCAGCATGGCTCCATTTTAAATGTCAATATGACGGCAGCATGGCTCCATTTTAAAGAGTGAAAAAGAAAATCCTCTAATTTTACAATATGGGTTTCAATTTGAAAGTATCATTCCGACAGTTTATAATTTATTGGCATAAATTCTCTGTTTGAAGGGCAGGCGTGTTATTTTTTAGCTTTTAAGCTATTTATCAATAAATGGATTTACCTTGTAATGAGCCCTATTTATGATGTTTTAAAAAAATCATATGGATGTAGTTGGATTTTACTAAAAATTTTGATGAGTTCCTTTTTTTCCTGTACCCTTCATTTGTTATTGATGTTACCTACTAGAAGGTTTTAGCAAACCTGTCTTTAAGCCCCGACGTGAAAAGAAGGGGTTGTTATAAGTTTAGGGCGTGTAGTCATGTGTGATAATGTGTGTGTATATCTGTCTGTGGCATCGTATCTCCCAAACGAATGAACCGATTTTGATGCGTTTTTTTCTGCTAGAAAGCTGATGTGATTGAGATGCTTGTAATGGTCGGGTTATATATTTTTTTAATTTGTGCTTGATAATCGTCTTCCAAAAGGAGAAGGTCCTTAATTCGATTAGCATTATTTTTGAATGTTATTTTAATATGGGATTTCACAACAATTTGTTTTTTTTTTGTTTGATTGCCCCTTAATTACATGAAAATTGGCTCCGTAGTTTTGTACATCCAATTGAATAGAATATATTTCGGTTCTTTGGTTGAAAGAGTCATTTGTTCCATTTTACATTTGACCTCTAGTTTAATGATATCCAGCAGGTACTATCTCTGAGTGGGGCTAGGAAGGATGGAGAGAAAATCGGCCTCCCAAAACGAGCAGTCCCCCCCCTTTTTGCCTATATCAGTTTGGTGTTTTGTCATAATTTGGTGATAGCACTACTAGATGAAAAAAAAAACCGGAAAAACACTGCAGCAGTGCGCTATGCTCGTTACCCTGAGACTGAGACTGAGGCTGGATAATCATGTTGAAAAAAATGGTTCATCTATTTTGAAACCCAATAAAGTCACAGTAACAGTCACATTCTGTTTTAGCCAGCCTCAGTTTGGAATCGAGTTACTGATGTTTCGTTTTCAGGAAGCGAGCGACACAGAGTAGCTTTGGAAGTCTAATTGTTGCCCTCAGGCAGCGAGAGGTGGGACAGTTGCTGGGAGAAATCTGTTGACATTTAGGAATGTACTAAGCGATTGCTCGCGATTTTGTCTTCGTAGAAAAGGCAAAAAGCTTATGAAATGTTCTTATACCCAATCAAGAACATCCACTTTATTCGTATATCAAATATTCATGAAACAAATTCCAACTTGGTTAATCACATCTAATATTTTGAATTTAAACTTTAGCTACCAAAAGCTAACCACCTTATCAAAATTCATGGTTTTTGAGTCAACGGTCTGGGTAGCTATCAAACAAATAAAAGTTTTAACAAAACCAAATAAATGTTTAGTCTGTTGACATAATACTGCCCACTTACTTACACATTTTAACAGCTTTTTTCTAGTTAAAATATAAATAAGCAATGTTTTATTAAGAAAGACAGTAAATAAGATTTTATTGCCAATATATGTATTTACAACAATAAAAAAACACAATTTTAAATTAAATACTTAAAATTGTATATAAAATAAATACAGACGACTTAAGATCCACTTTGAGTCAAAAGAAGAAATGAAAGAAATCACACGCTGTACGCCCACATTGGAATGAGTAGGAAGAAGGTAAAAAAATAATAAGAAAAAAGTGTTTTCTTTTTCAAAGCTTCACCAATATCTACCACCGACTATACATCTCGTGGTACAGTGTAATTAAACCATTTCACAGGCTCATCTTGTACAAAGCCTCGTTTACGTGATAGTCCGCCGCTGTCTACGTTTGAACGTACAGCATTCGGGTCGAAAATAATGCGGTTAATGTCGACGTAGCCTTATTATGGACGAGATTGTTTTGGATATTGCGGCGAAATTAGATGGAAACTGAATAGAACTTGCGAGGATAATAAGTTAGAAAGTAAAATAGGTTTTGGGAGGTACTCTGATTACATGAATTTTAAAATGATCAGTTTATTTAAAAAAAAAGTTTATCTTGCACTGTAACCGTATTTATCTTGCTTTCCCGCGTATGTTTTCTGGATAAAGTTAACCTATCCATGTGAAAGCTTTCAACAAAATGGGTTTAGCTATTTGGACGCTGGCCGCGGACGAACAACCACATTTTTTGTGTGGATCTTATATTAACTGAAGATACAGTGCACTCAATATAATGCTGCAAATTTTCTTATCCTTTGGAGCTTTTTTTTCGTATTTTTTTTTCATATTGGTACCAGAACATCAAGCCTCCATCTTCTAAGCCTCTTTTGGGCCTCCTTCAACTGCGTTACAGTCTTGGTCCATGAGATCAGAGAGATCTTTTTTATTACACGACTGCCCAAAAAAGGAGTGCTGCTCATGGCATTCATGTTTATATGTGAGTTTCTTTATTCCACCATAACTTTTAAATGCCTGAACAGATTTAGACGTATGGGGTATTAACCACGATCAATGCAACTTGATCGAAACGTCGAGGTAAATAAATATTAAGTTTTCTGCGCGATTAAGTCCCGTTTAAATATTTAACTATGTGTTCGAATCGCGAATGTTTAAAAGTTACAGTATGGGGTATTGTTAGAATCCTTACATCCCCCGAGTAACATAAGCTATATTTTTTTTGAACACATTCACTATGTCTGCAGTATGGCACCATTTTAATATTCGAAAAAAAAGTTCGTGTATTAAAATATGTGTATCAAATTGAAGGCATTGCACATAAGCACATTCTAACTGTATACGAGTATAATTTATGGGCAAAATCTCTTTTTTGGCAGGGCAATCGTGATTTTTTAGCTTTGAAGCTAGTTATTTTTGCATGACTGTACTACTTAGGTACCTTACAATTTTTATATAGAATCTTCCGATAACTGCTACGAGGTTATGGAAAATCACAAAAGAGAGTACCTATCAGTTTTATTTTGGCATCGATACCGATTGTCATCGGTATGTACCGTTTTCGGTTGTAAAGCAATCTCTAACTATATGTCGAGACTGCCCACTACCTCATACGACAAGCAAGTCACATCGGGATGAAATGGTTGTGGACGAAACGTCTCAATACAGAAAGAACTATCAAGAGTAGGTAGGTGCAAACACAGCCCCATCTTGTGTCTTACAAACAAAAATATCTCTACACAAACAGTCAACATATATTTTCTCTAACTCTACATCAATTACAAGTAGCATACAAGGTTATACATCAACAATTACCATTAAATGCCGCGGAACCATAAAACGTAATTGTCATTCCTTGTAATTTGTGTAAAGTGTCCCGCAAAAACAGCTGCTTGTATGTAGACTAGTTATGTATAGTTCATTATGGGACATCTCATTGGCACTGATAAAGGAAATACCTAAGTCATAAACCAAGTGGGCTCGTCGAGAGGGGGATTAGGTGGAAAGCTATGCTAGAGCTACGTGCTAAGTGGCAGTGGGGGTCACATTTCCTGAAGAACTTTCCCGTGGAGGTGGATGAGTTCTCAAGTAGAGATATACGTAGTGTAGGACGCCCTGAGGCCAGGTGGAGTAACGACCTGGGAAAAGCGGCTGGAAGAAAATGGATGAGGAAAGCTGAAGACCGAGCTCAGTGGCGTGCATTAGGAGAGGCCTACGTCCAGCAGTGGACGGACATAGGCTGATGATGATGATATGCTAGGGCAGGGGCCTCAGAGTCAAGCTATATAATTTGTCATTTATTTTATTTAAATATCATCATCATCAGCCCGTATTTATCCACTACTGGACGTAGACCTCTCCTTGTGCACGCTATCTGAGGTTCACCTCATTCAGTCACGGTCTGGACCCCAACCAACGGTTGTCAGTTCTTTGAGTTACGTGAACGGGCAATTGCCACTTCACCTTGCTAATTCTTTGATATATGTCGGTTACCTTAGTTCTCTGACATAGCTCACTGAGCGAGTTTACTGTGAGTGTCCACGTTTCGGTTCCGTTGGTCGTAACTTGTAGGACGCACGCGTTGAAGACTTTCGTCTTATTTGGCACAACTAAAACAGAGAACAGAATATGCAACTACATACTGTATAGCATATAAACGAACTCATAGCTTGCTGAAGAAGACTTCATTGCTTGAAAGGGAACCTCAAGAAGAAAAACCAATAATTTTCAATTCGCAGGATTGGCCTGGACACTAGTTTAGAGAAAACACAAAAATGTCTTCTGGAATCAATAGGAAGAGACTACATTCCACCCGACGGGTGTCAACTCTAGTCACGTCAGGCTAGATGGAGCCAAAAAGGGCAAAATGGAACCACGCAGTTTTTGAATGTTCACTTTAATAAGAGGTCACGTCAGGCTTTTTGACCCGAAAAAAGAAAAAGTCGTGGCGACAAATTGTCGCGGGTGGCGTCGCGCGCCAAAGGCGTCAATTCATCGTAAGCCACCGGATGCCGATCAATTAGTAAAGCCTGAACACACGAGCGCCTTTACGTTATCTTACATCCACAGTTTAAGTTGTATTTTAAAAACTTTTACTTAACTGCACTTGTATGTATGTACTTCTATGTATTTTGTCCTGCAATTCAAATTTCGAGCACTTCTTGATTAGCTATCCGGCTTTCAGGGTAGCTCACAAACCATATTACAAGGCATGTATTTTTTATTTTTTTGTAAAATGTGAAAATGCAATAAAAAATGAAAAAGAAAACACTTAAAAAAGAAAAAGGGAAAATGCAATAAAAAAATGGGAAAAAATTGCAAAAAAAAAGCATATTATGTGACATTCATTAAAAAAAGGTCGTAAAACCTTATTTTTTTAATTATACTTATTTCATATTGAAGTTATTTTACGATTCTCTGTAATTACACGACTGCCCTAAAAAAGGAGTTAATAGAAGCTAGTTTTAATTAGAAATCTTGTTATTCTGTTGTAGCTGTGTACTCTTTATTTATGAAATAAAATAAGTGAGAGGTATAGCTAGCTGTAAGTCTAGCGGTGAACGAAACGTGGTGGGGATCTTAGCACAGTCAGTTTTCGGGATAAAAAATAAACGCACACAATTAGCCTTCTTTTGTCTTAGTCACAATTGGAGTGGCGTTTGTATACAAACTCACACGTATATGTCTCTCTTTGTAGGTATGTCTCTCATTTTTGTTCATACACATGGAGGAAGACGGTGGGAATGTAGAAGTATGGGTGTTTGTTTACAGTAAACTTAAAATAATCAGTAATAACTAAAATACTAATTCAGATGAATGAAGGTGTTTTTCGTGTGTTGGTAGAAGAAGGAGCACACACAGCTCTATACGTTTGGTTATATAGTGATCGAGCGAGCGCGTAGCGCGAGCGAAGCGTCTCTGTTTCAGCTTCGGCAAAAATCTTTCGTATGTCCTGATGTCTGTCCAGCTGTTCTCCTCAACAGGTCGCATTTCTCAACCGATCTAAACGAAACTTGGTATACAGGTAAAGCGAATTTTTAGAATTTTTCACTCGTCGGGGATTTTTGATTGGGGGGTACTTCCCCCAAAAAAAGGGTAAAAAGTGGGCTACTGAATATCTCCGCCATATTTAATTCGATTTCGATGGTTCTTTTTTATTTGAAAGGTAGTAGTAACGTTTAAGTTAGTCTCATAAAAAAATCGTGAAGATCTGATGAGGATCTTCGGCGTGTTGAGCAGAATAGCTCCTCAAAACCTCCACTGGATTTCTACCAGTGGAATCAGCCCTTTACCTACTACTCGTAGGTAAGGATTAATGGAGCACATTGGTTATTAATGTTAGTTTTACAATAAGGTAACTAGATGGCGCTACTACGCACCGCTAGATTGTTTGCCAAAAAGTTTGTACGCGCGAGGTGTACAGCTCACAGAGCCACTAGTTTTAGTTGTTTTAGTTCCGCATGTTTTCTACGAGCTACCTCGTTTGCACCATGTAGCCCCGGCCCTACCACACATCTGCTCCGCCACAAGAACTGGCTCATTATCGGAGCTATTGAAACAATGGCTCTAACGGCCATTATGTTAATTCTGAACGTTTATTACTTCATCATTTCTGCGACGCCGGCGCATCCTTATTAGGAGACAATTAGGAGGGTCGCGGCCGCGGCTCGAATGAAATACAATACAGTACACCTACTTTGTAATAATTATTTGACCCAAAACTGGATTCGAATGGTTAAAACACTACTGAAACAAGTTTCATTTGCAAACACATAATCTGCTTCTTACTCTCGGAGCAAACGCTATACGTAGTACATACATGTGGCTGCTGTAGATAGGTCCATTAAAATAAATTTCATTGAGGGCTTATTTTTTAGAAGTCAGTTAAAAATAATTTAAACTTCACTCGATATATCTTAAACCTATTCCTACTTTATTATTATTATATTATACTAGCTGTCCGCGGCTTTGCTCGCGTGGTCATTTCTGTGGGTTAGAAGTAACCTATGTGTTATTCTAGGACCAAGAGTACCAATATCATCAAACTTGGTTCAGACGTCAAATGGTTTTATATCGATTGCTCGACTTCTGCTCATCGGATACCGAGTACACCAGTAGTAGCTGATTTTAAGGTACCCTAGACCATCTTTTTTATAATTATCTTCTTTGTACAGACTTTTTCTTACATATTGCTTTATATAATAGAAAAATACCAAAATACCAAGCTATGAAGTACCAAGTTGATAAGTACCAGATTCTTTGCATCGTTGCACAGTTAAATCAATCACAGATGAACGAACATTTTTAAGAATATCTGTGAATGCAGGTCAAAATATCTCCAAAAGCTAAGGAGACTCTCATAAGAATGTTTTCTTGAAGCTACAACGGTTATCTTTCTTACAAAATGTATGGGAAAAGGTTTTCGCAACTTCTGACATTTCTAGTACTCAACCCTTAGTCGGTCCGATAAAGACTTTTGGTCCTTATGAGAAACAGGATCGATTGGCATCAAAAAAAGTTTTTGTGTAAAATTACCATTTTCTTGCTGACTGTACACTTTTTCCAAAATCTGTATCAAATACATGTATGTGTTGTTGTATGTTTTATTTCTATTATGATTTCAAAGTCAGTGGCCAGCATTACGTCGCGCGAAATGCAAAGAATTTGTCCCTGTCCCATAAAAGAAGGAAGATTACAAAAGAGGTTAGACAAAACAATAGCTAGGCTTCTTGCACAAATCCTAAACAGTACTTATCCATCATATTGTATTTTTTCTAGTCAGTGTGAAAAATTCCTAATCTATTTTGAAAATAGTGACTAACGCTGGAAGGAACCATGGGCCCAATCTTAAACAAAAATAAAGGTGGATCTAAATATCAGAGCCCATAAAACGATAACTTTTCTTTCTAAACGTTCTACAAGCTATGTAACCCTGATCATTGCCACTTCAATTTTAGGCTATGTTTTTTGTATTTACTTACGTAGCGGCACAGAATAAATAATAGTACAGGTAGCGGTTAAAAAAAAAACTCGTACACGGTGAAAATAATACAAGCAAAAAAAACCTGCGAAAAATAATGTCATGATTTTTGATTTTACAGAACGATACAATAACGAAATCGATATAAGATCGTTGTATGACTTTTTAATAATATTTATCTCGACATAAGTGTTATTAGATATCACTCCTATCACAAAGCGAGATCCGAAGCAGTGATATCACTCGTTAGATTTATTCGCCACCTCGCCAGCCCGCCGCGAGCGTGATGACGATATGATACAGATGATATATCATTGCTAACCACCATCTCGCGGTATCTGATCGTGGTGCTTTTGTTTCGAGCGGATATGATACTCCAGTGCTTTTGTGGTTAGCTTTTTATTCGGTACATCTGAAAGTAAAATATTGCCAGTGTTTTTTCGGCTCTTTTCTTCCCTCTTCCGAAGGACGTCATTGGACCTGATCTGCTCTTCTCTTTCAGTATACTGATATAATATTGTTAAAATGTTTAAGAAGAAACCCCAAGTAGAACACCCGAACTACACCTAATTTTAGTGCTATTGTTTTTCGTTTCGATAAAATTATATGACGTTTGTCTTAAGTAGGCCTGCAGGGATGCCGCTCTGTAGTAGATAAAAATAAGTATACCGTGGGAATACTTTGCCCGTTTAAGAAATTCTGCTTTAAAATCTTTTGAAATCATTCTGGCCATCCCGAGCCTATTGCTCAAAAGAGTGACGGATCTCGGTTGGAAAGGATCGGATGCCCGCTATATAGATCAACAGACATTACATATTAAGTATCTCCTTATTTCACACAGTACAAGACTCATTCTAACACTTTTCGACACATGTTGGCAAGAAACCGGTGTCATTGACTATTGATGCATCTATTTATGCTATAGCTTATAATTACCACCCGTAGGTGTTACTTCGGTACCGCCGCCGGCAGCGGGTGTTTAGCCCGATTCCATCTCTTTTGAGGTGATTAAGTCATCCATATCTTAATAATAGAGCTATTTGGCCGGATAATTACAGTTTTGCTTGAACTGAGGTATAAATCAATGTTTTTGAATAATGGAGCGCAGTTGCAGGTTTCACTATGGTACATATTGGATGTATAGCCGATAATATTATAAGCTTATTGACGGTAGATGTTTGTGATGAAAATGTGGAGTAAATTGATTATTTTTAGACGACTGCCCGAAACTATTTATAAAACCTTTTTTCTGGTAAATGGCATTAACACTGGCAGGCACAATCCGCGCGATTATTACCTATTCCCAAATCTGAAAAGATGGCTTGGAGGGCAAAAAAAATTGAGAAATGTGAACTGCATCGCAGATGTGAATGGCTATTTTGAAGACTCGCTGGAACAAGTGTTTGGCCCTCAAAGGAGACTATGTTGAGAAATAAATGTAAATTGTTTAAAAAATATATATATTTTTTATTTTTTAAAACGACTTATCAAATAGCCCTCATAGACTATAATTAAAAAAAGAAAAACAATACTACGGCAGTATAGGTACTTAACTCCATTTTGAAAAAAGGAAAAATAACTTTGCTTTTTACAATGTGGGTCTCAAATTGAAGGCCTTGATGAGCACATTCCAACAATATATCATTCTCAGCTTTTTCTCAAAACTTGTCTCTAAGAAGTATAAAACTAAAATAATTAAATAAAAACAAATGCAAACACGAATGCCCAACCAAAAATGAACTAAACAAATGCAAACACGAGTACCCTGCCAAAAATGAACTAAAAAAGGCAAACACGAGTACCTACCAAAAATGAACTAAAAAAGGCAAACACGAGTACTAAAAAAATGAACTAAAATGTATAAAACAAAAGCAATTAAATAAAAACAAATGCAAACACGAGTACCCTACCAAAAATGAACTAAACAAATGCAAACTCGAGTACCCTACCAAAAACGAACTAAACAAATGCAAACACGAGTAGCCTACCAAAAATGAACTAAAAATGCAAACACGAGTACCCTACCAAAAATGAACTAAAATGTATAAACCAATAACAATTAAATAAAAACAAATGCAAACACACTCGTGTTAAAACCACCACCCTACCAAAATGTATAAAAATAAAATGGATAAATTATATTATCATTGCACTGTGTCCCACAGAACGTTTCCCGACTGCAATGACAATTTTATTGATCTCTTGTTTCACTTAGTTCATTTTTGGTAGACGTGCTACTTTTTTAATTATTTATAGTTATTAACTATGTGACGAGACGAGTAGATTTTTATTTCATTTTGTCGCCTACCCAGGACAACTGCAGAACCACCCAGAACTGGTGCTGCAACATGCTGCGTGTCACTGCTCTGGTCACCCTGTTACTGGATAAGGATCACATATGCCTAGTAATTTGTTTAGTAGTGCTATGTTCGCACATTAACTGCTTCACGGTTGAGTATCTGGCAAAGTTATGGTAACTTACCTTCAGGCAAATCTTGGAGCCAGAAGAAGCCTCAGATTATCTCGCAAATAAGGGAAAATCAGATTATTTTACATTACTTGTAAAATATTATGATTTTCCTTTTAACTAATGCGTCGAAATCCCCGTCAGTTTAAATTTGCAGCACTAACGGGGATTATGAGACAAAAAGTCTTAAAATACCCGTTAGTGGGGTAATGTAACGGGGATTTTGACACTAACCCGAGTTTTCTTCATTTCCATATCTACAAAATCTCCATACGATTCCAGTTATTTAAAAAGAACTATGGATACCTACCATAGAAATCTACATCAACTTCTTTTAACCAAGATTTCATTCGATGACAACTTTTTAAATTACTTCAAGAGGCAGTGAAATAACCATGTAAAGAATTTTACCCCCAAACGTATAATCAAAATCAAATTCATCCCTCGATATTGACTAGCTGTAAAGTGGAACATTACACACGCAACAAGAGGTACTATTTGACGCGTCTCGTCGCAAGGTATTCTACCACTCCGGCAGAATTTTGATCACGTCACGCTACCCCTTGCAAGCAACGACGCGCTGAAAAAACTTTTTACTTTGCGTGAATGGAATATTGAGTGGCCTTTATCTTTTGTGACTAATTTTGGTTTTATTTTATCTACTTACTAGATATTTTTCCAACGCATTTCTAACGTGGTCGCGTCTTAAGGGTTGAACTCTCAAGAGAGTAGGAGTCTGTTTTGGTATTTTTTATCGGCCTCTCGTGACAAGGCTTAACCTATTGCGGGGGCCACTGGTGATTTGTAATTTTCTTTTGATTAAATAAAAAAAATGTATTTTGTATTTGTTTTTAGAGATTCTGTAAAAGTAGACGTAATTTTATTATATTTGACTAGGTAATCGTTTGACCACGATCTCATCTGATGGAAAGCGACGATGTGGTCGAAGGTGTAGCACGCTTGCTTAATACTCCCTACCCAATGATGTTATTTGTCCCTGCCTAGTCTTGAACACACATATGTTATAATTTTCCGGAAACACTGGTCTAGGGAAGAGCATTTCACACCTTTGCAGTTCTTATAGTGAAAGAAGAAGCGTAATGCTCCGTTATTTATGTGTTAAAATTGCTGATGATCATGACAAGGCCTGGCTTTTATAGGGTTCTTTTCTATGACTAAAACCTAACAACATATAGGTAGGAATAAATGGGTCCTTTCGCCCAAGAAATATTATTTAAATATTTGACTTACCTCTATAAATACTTACAAGCAAAAATATTATACTTGTTTTTTTTGGCTCCTCATCTTCACTAGTGCATTTAGCCAGATTCAAGTAAAGAGATTTTACAAGTTGTATGTTATTTCACTAAATAAATTGTCAAAATGTTGAGTCCCAGTCAGTCAGGTTAGTCAAAAGTCTAGTCAGGACACATTTCAGTAAAGCTTTACTGAAACTTCCTCAGGAGTTTCGAAGGAAAACACGAAATGGCACGTTTTTTGCATTTGTATCAATTGCTTATACTCGTGGACGTTAACGAACACCTAATGGTTAATATTCCTTCAATATCACACATTAATATTTATTTGAAACATAACTTTAAGAAAATAACTGAAAGCAAAACTACGTATCGATTTCGTTTTCCCGCCGAAATCCTATGTAAGTTTCTTTCGGAAATTTTGGCTTTATTTTCAGCCAGCTTTAAATATAAATTGCTTTTAACAGTCTACACGTATTTCCAGCCAGAGTTCAGAAACTCGACATCTAAAAGGTTTTACTGTAACTGAAAAAATACGCATTACGTTTTTAATCGCTAAAGGGGTGTGTTCATATATCGATTTCGTAACAAAAGAGGTAATAAAGGCAATGTGTGTGCAGGCGGAAGAGCCGCCGCCCGCGGCGGGGGGCGGGCGGGCGCGGGAGGTATATTTATTGACATTGAGATAGCGGTGCCCTAATATCTTCATTAGCGAATCGCCGCGGTCCGTTGAAGAAGTGTGGATATGCTTTTAGTAATATCATTTATCTTAAGTATTGAAAAAACCTGTAATAAATCGATTATTTTAGGGCTACTAACCTAGCTTATTTGTCGTTTTTTTTTAAGTTTAAAGGTTTTTATTGATATTTGGTTGAGAGTATGTATATAAATTATGTTTTAGTACCTACCTGGGTATTAGTTTAAAAACATAAAATGTAAACCGTTTTTTTTTTCTAATTTAAGTTGCAGTTTAAAACCTACATTAATTAATGTAAGTATATAATAAATTAGTTCGATAAATATCGCTATAAGACCCTTCCAATGTATCTCTTGTTTATTATGTAACTTCTTTTTAAGAACCTCCGAAATAAAACGTGTTATAAGTTTAGGGTGTGTATGTGTATCATTATGTGTATTTGTGTGTCTGTCTGTGGCATCGTAGCTCCCAAACGAATGGCAGCATAATTCTTAATTTGTGAAGCAGACCTTTATGCCAAACTTCATCGAATGCTTGAGCTACATCTAGAAATACAGTCGAACAAACTTTTTTCTTCTGTAAAGCTTTTTAATAATATTAGTGATTCTGTGCACTTGGTCAATTGTAGAATGCTTTTCTCTAAATCCAAATTGATAGTCCAGGCTAAATTTATTTTCTTCTATGATGGGCCAACCGTTTTAGCAGTAGTTTTTCAAATAGCTTCGACAATATTGGCAGCAATGGAATTGGTCTATATGATGTAACTTCATGAGGTGATTTATCAGGTTTGGGAATCATAATGACTTCGGCTACTTTCCACTCATTTGATACTTGTTGAAGTCTAAATGAATAATTGATGAGAGTAGTTCGTTTAACTAAAGCTGTACGTTCCCAAACGATTATGATGCGTTTTTTTTTATGTTTGATATTCTGAACTATAATGGAGAGAGGGGGTCAGGGGTTGTATACATTTTTAACTATAATGGGGAGAGGGGGTCAGGGGTTGTATACATTTTAACTATAATGGGGAGAGGGGGTCAGGGGTTGTATACATTTTTAATGTGCGTTTGTTTTATTTTTGTAAGAAAAACAGTATTTGGTTTGACTTAAAAACAAGCCGTTTTGTATTACTATTATTCATTCTGTGCCGTCACGTCCATCGCGTGTTTATATTTACATAATCACGTTTTACGTGGTTTTTTTTCTCATTACTGTTCAATTATTATTTTAATTTCTCATACTCAAAATAATGTTTTATAACGAGAGTCATATGAGTTATTCAAATCCAATAAAAACTAATCTTCGGAACTAAAAATACCACTTCCGCCTTAGTTGCATGCTTACAAGACGTAATAAAGCTGAATGAGGTGATGTCAGGTCATCATTAATCTTTCGAAGGCGTCCTACTGCGCGCAGTATTATTTATTCTGTGGCGCAGGTTCACCGGGTGACCTCATAACATAAAGGGCACCTCGCTTTGTGAACCAGTTATTCGGATGTCGGATATTTTTATGAGTGGAACCTTTTAAAAAAATTGCAGCACATATTGGAATGAACTACAAAAATAATGGTCGATTTCTTTCACTGAGTCAGTTTTTAGGGTTCCGTGCGACTGAAATAAAAAATGAAACCCTTTAAGATCGCTCGTGTCTGTCTGTCCGTTTTTCACAGCCAATTTACTCAGAATCTAGATACTGGACCGATTAAGTTGTAATTTGGTAGGTACACATGTGAATTTCTGTAGCCCAAACAAGGATTGTAACATAAATGATTTTTGTACATGGGGGTCACTTTTCAGGTTATTGTTAGGGTCCCAATAATTTAAAAGTTATTTAATAAAATTGATACAAAATACCATCCTTCCCCTCCTCCCAACTAGCATGAAAAATATACTGAAAATAGTTATTTACTAACAGATTACAGGAAAATTTATAAAAAGTCTATGGTCTTAAAATAACTTAGTAAATATCTCAATATTATGAGATAATATATTCATCATACGGAAGCCTTTCCACGCGAGCTCAACTTGCACTTGTTCTTATATAAATAGATTTTTTCTTATAGAAATAAATGTATTTCCCAAAAGATACAACCGAAGGTAAACAATAATTTAATCGTTTATTTCTGCTTCACATAAGTACGTCGAACAAGTTGATTCTATTTCGCGTAGTTTATGTTTGACATAATTTATTACCCATTTAGTACATAGTATTTTCTTTATTAGTTTCATTTTTGTTCTGTCTATTCTACTGACATACACATGAGTCGACGTTGAGTGACCCACACTGCCTTTCCATATCAGGCTCTCATGACTGGGCGTGTCAGCCCCGAGTAATTACCTGCCTTAATTGACGTACACTCTACCCCTCACCCCCAGATGTATAACCTACCTTAGACCCCTTTAAATAGGGTCTATTTTAGTCGCTGGCCGGAGGTCAAGACTGTGTGGGTGGTGACTGTAATAGCTGTTTTAAATGCGGTTGTTTGAACGTAATTATGTAAGGATTTTTGGGAATGACTTGCGCTTTGTACTGATTTGATGGCTGGATTGGAGTGGTCAGCAGACAAACCTACAGTTTTTGTTTTTGTTATACGTGGAAGACTGTCTCATGCTGAGTAGGTACTGAATAAAATTCTAATTAGTACCTATAAGACCAATTATTAATTGAAAATTTGTAAATATATGGATGATATGTGGAGTACAAAACATTTCTAACTTTTTTAACCTTACTTGCGACTAAACACTTCTGTATGATATTGACCGCTGTACGGTACTACTCGTTCCCCTACAACTCCAATTGATTGAACACCTATGTAGCGTAATTACTTAACAAAATAAGCTAATAGTATTTACGTCAATTGTTAAGTACCTATTTATACTTACATACCTTTCATTTTTTTCTGCAACTTCACGGATGTTTAAAAGAATGCCATGGCTTATTGCATACTTTTAAGGGTTTTCGTGACAACCAAGTCTCACATTCATTAATTTTATGAACGACTTAGGAACTACGTTTGCATGTTAAACTTGACTTCAGCTTCTCATTTAATCCGTGTTTCAGCACCACACAGGATATAAGTATGTGTAGGTACTGTAAAACCACATACTCCCACGGTATATCACCATTCATTTACAACATACAGCTTGCAATTATCTCATTCACTCTCTACACTTTACCAATCTGTGGCTGTCAGCACTTCATACGGTTTTTAATGCTTTTTCCCGCCAATCACTGGCCGCCATTTTACGTAATTACGATGCATAAAATGGCGGAACAAGATGGCGGCGTCCCCATTCAATACTTTTTGCAGGTATTATGGAAATATGATACGGCGGAGTCATTATTTATTTTATGGCTGAGTGGAGTTCTAATTTTCACAGCTATCAATAGACGGTGTAGGTTTTGTGTTTAGTGTTTGAGAGTGGTGATATAGATTGAGCTAACTCAATTAAACTATAGACTATTTATTTATCTACTTACCTACTTAAAAATTTAAATATTATGATGTTTGCATAATCTACCTTATTGTCATAATAAGTTATCAAGCAATTTTTCTGGCTGTAGCTCGTAGGTTGAATTTTATTGCAAAATGAATGACGAGCACGAGGTATTGAGGTTTAGATAGGACTAACACATTAAAAAGTAGAAAATCACCCATAAAGTCTTTGAATCAAAGACAAAAGCAATCACGCCGTTTTTTTGTGAAAACAAAGACCCAAAAAAACTTCTTTACTTCTTTAGGTTTGAATGAGATATCTGTAATATGCTTAAACTCAACCCAAAGTTCAGCTCGATTGTCGAATACTCTAATACGGTAGCCGATGCACTCACATATCGACGGAGATGCCCGGACGTCGTCCCAGTCGCGATTATGTCATTACGCAGGCGGCTCGGAAAAACATAAAGGGCATTTTAGTATGCGATGATACGCTGCAATTAAATGTGGCAGTAAAAAGTCGCAGGCAGTCGCGCATCTTTTGGATTTCGTGGGGTTCTGTCGTCAAGGAATCCTTGTAAGTACTCGTACCAATCCACCTCAATATTTGAAAAGGCAGGTATAGCTTGAAATAGTATACCTAATATGTAAGTAACTCGGGTAAAATATTACTTACTTAACGATAGAAAAATCGCGAAACATGTCCTCGGAGCTGTGGAACGAGATAATTTTCATGTCAGTATTTCTTGAATATTGTGATTTTGAACGGTTGCCTTATAAACATACGTTCCTGTATAGTAACAGAACTCTATAGATAATACTTTGACATGCATGAGAGACGATCTCTGAAAGCTGAGAGACGGTTCGGGTAAGATGATGATTTTGTCTGTCTGTAGGTTAAGAAAGATACTAACTGAGATCATAGTAATTTAATTAGCTTAAAAACCCGACAATGCATGGTTGCTAACCAATTTTAAATCTTTAGGGATCCTAAATGGTCATTCGAAATGAAAAATGATTAGAGAAACCTAAACCATACTTAATACCTATTCAATGATACCCCACTTAACATAGTTCGTGGATAGATTCTGTGGAATCGGAACGTGTTGGTTACATAATATGCATTCATGTTTCACTCTGTGGTGGCCGCCTAGTATATAGTGTATTATCTATGGCACGGCTCTCTTCCAACATGGATACGCATTGTGCTGTTTTTGCTTAAAGTTCAATAAACCCAATTTAATAAATATAGGCGTTTTATTGAGATATGACAAATTGGCGACGAGGATGGGAAACCAAAAGTATTCCAATAATGGCTGCAAAAAGGTCACAACATTATGCCGTATTTTTGTCAGCTTTTAAGTTCGACATATCAAAACAACGTTGAACCCAGCCGATTTTTTGTCAAGAACTGCAACTGATACGAATTGTAAAAAAGATATAATTAATACTTATGCCTTATGTTGTGATAGGGATTCAAGTATGGTTTGTTATGTAAATGAGTCACAAATGGAAACCTTGAATTGGAAAAAAAAACAAGTTGAGTCTAAACAACACTTAATTTTTGCAAAAATTATAAGATACATGTCAGATGGCTGGCCTGAAAAAAGAGAAATATCAAAAGATACCATTCTACCAAAGAAAAAATGAATTAAGTTTAGACAGAGGATGCATATTTTGGGGTTATCGCATATTGATTCCTTTGATAATTAGAGAAGCCGTTCTGAGTGAATTACACAAAAGTCATTTTGGAATTATTCTTATGAAGGAAATAGCAAGATCATATTTCTGGTGACCAAATCTAGACACGTTAATTGATAATATTACAAAAAATTGTAAGATATGTTTACAAAATAGCAAAAGCCCTTGTAAAACTCAGAAACCATGGCCTGTGCCCCACTCCACGTGTTATAGAGTTCATGCCGACTATTTAGGACCTTTTAATAATAAAATGTACTTAGTACTCGTAGATAGTTATTCAAAGTGGCCTGAAATATTCGAAATGTCAAATATTACTAGCAGTCGCACAATAGAAGTATTTAAAAGACTATTTTCTCGGTATGGATTTCCTGTTCACTTGGTGACTGATAACGGACGTTCTTTCACTAGTTTAGATTTCCAATTTTTTTGTAAAGAATCACAAATTAAACATAGTTTCACAGCGCCCTACCACCCCGCTACCAATGGGGCGGCGGAGAGATTCGTGGAAACCTTTAAATCAGCTGTAACTAAAATTAGGGAAAGTGGCTACAGTGTACCATCAGCAATTAACTTATTTTTATCAGATTATAGGAGTACGCTTCAGCGCACAACAGGTGTGTCACCTGCTCGGTTGATGTTAGGTAGAGAAATAAGGAACATATTTAGCCTCTTACGTCCACCGCCTTGGGTAGAGACAGTGCAGGAGAGAGCAGACAAAAGGGATCAGGGCACAAGAGCTATAAAGTTTGAGATTGGTCAAAAATGTATGATTAGGGACTATAGAAAGGGCAGCAAGCCATGGGCTCTTGGTTTAGTGATTGCAGAATCAATACCAGGTGTTACATATGTCGTAGACGTGGGAGGATGTAAATGGAAGCGTCATGTTAATCAAATGTTGACTTGCGCTGAGTCTCTAGATGAAACTTAAGTAGCGAGAGTATTTAAGTTTATTATTGTAACTACATGTATATGATAACATGATTATAATAAGTTTGTTAGCGTTAATTCACTTCATAGATATGTACTTAAAGAACATAGGTACTAGTAAGCTATGTCAAATGCTATATTTACGTGGCTGTCGCAGATATGTCCGGGAGAATGTGGAATCGAATCGTGTTGGTTTCATAATCTGCATTCATGTTTCACTCTGTGGTGGCCGCCTAGTATATAGTGTATTATCTATGGCACGGCTCTCTTCCAACATGGATACGCATTGTGCTGTTTTTGCTTAAAGTTCAATAAACCCAATTTAATAAATATAGGCGTTTTATTGAGATATGACAGATTCAATATGGCATCTGGTTGTCGCCATATTGAATTTTGATTACTGTCCTGTCTATAGTAGCACTTGCAAGATTAAAACAAATCGATTGACGTAAGAATCAACAAAATCGGACCACGCATTTGGCCTATATAGGGCCACAAAAGAACACACATACATTCATACATTCATACATCCATACCAAGATATAAAAGTGAAACGTTGTATGTTTGTTTGTTTGGGGAGCTTTCACGCGATTACGGCTGGACGGATTTTGAAGAAATTAGGAAGGGAGGTTTTTATCCCGGAAAATTTTAAGTTTCCACGGGAAAACTGAAAAATGTTGATTACTCGCAGTAAGGAACGATTGCCATGAACACGAAATAACAAGTATGTCAAAAAACATCAAGAGCATTGGCGCTATGCCTACTTGAGCTTTGGTTTTTAATATCCTAGAAGAACATAGGATGCTTTTTTCGCGATGAAGTCCGCGCGGACGAAGTCGCGGGCGGGAAAGCTAGTAGGCTGATAAAACAAAACCTATATTATATATATCTATTCAGTCGGGATAAAAGAATCGCGATACATTTCCCATGGAACCCCAAAGTCGTGAATCGGTCTCGGTATGTCCCGGTCCCAGCCGAAATGTTGTGTTTTGTCACAGCGCGCGCGCATTCCGCCCGCTCCGACTACCGCCGGTAATTGTGTCGTGCGAATTTGTATCCGATGCGATACTGCTTGTGGAAGCCGCTACTGTTCGCTTCATTACGTAATTATAACTGGAGAAAGATTGGTGTTCATTGCTAACTGGAATTCAATCAAGAGCCTCTGAATATAGTCCTGTTATTGTAAGGTATACCTCAGCCATTACACAAATGATGGCTATTGGCCGTCATTCAAGTGACAGGTAGAGCCCATATAGAAGTTCTTATGTTGTTTAAAGTGTAGGGTCTATGTTAGCCTGACGCGCGCGCCGCGACTTTGTCACAATGTACGTATTAATGCATAGCGCCAAGCGACCGTTCGTATAGACTCGTAGGGAAATCATATGATGGTGGTCTTCCGGTGTTTTTTGTAGTGGTAGGCCTCATACGCAAGAGGCCGCCTGGGGAAGTACCACACCTCTGTCAGATATTCAACCGCCAAGCAGCAGTGTGTAAACACGTCTGTGTTTCGGTTTGAAAGGCAATGTTTCCAGCGAAATTATTGGGCATAGAGACATAACAACCAATGTCAGGGTGATGAAAATAACATAAAAAATACTGTATAATAAATGGTGTTTATTGCTTTTCAAATATTAATAAACATATAATTATATAATATGTACGTCAACTAAAACAATCCATACCAATATATATAAGTGAAACGTTGTCTGTTTGTTTGTTTGTATGCTTGTTTATTTGTTTGTTTGTTTGGGGAGCTTTCACGCGATAACGACTGGACGGATTTTGATGAAATTTAGAATGGAGATAGCTTATACACTAGAATAAAACATAGGATACTTTTTATCCCGGAAAATTGTATGTTTTGATGGGATAACTGGAAAGTATTGATTATTCGCTGTAAGGAATGGTTGCCATGGAAACGAAATAACAAGTCTGTCAAAAAAGAACAAGAGCATTGGTGCTATACCTACTTTTGCATTGGTTTTTAATATCCTAGAAGAACATAGGATGCTTTTTTTCGCGGTAAACAGTAGTACGCGCGGACGAAGTCGCTGGCGGGAAAGCTAGTACATAATATCGTTCAAATATAATGCAGGCGGCATTTTGTTTACCCGACTGAGAGTTATGTGTTTGGTTTGTATGTATGTTTGTATATTTGTACGTTTTTTAGGCATGTCCTACAGTGTAAACGGCTTGATGGATTTTGATAAATGAGGTATCATTGGATTTATGATGCTTCGTTTATCAAAATTTATATGGTGCTATAGGATATATGAAGTGTTAAGAAAACCAATATGGCGGCTTACTGCTGCCATATTGTATTGCTGACGGAACAAAAAAATACTAAAACATATCGAGTGAGGTCTCAAAATACAAAATATTTCAAAAATATTTAAGTCTTATTTCTTAACAGTAGCAATTTTCTTTTTAACTTCCTACAAAATGTTAAATTTTTGATTATTCAAGTTAATGTAAATACTATATCTAATGTTGCAATTAACAATAAAATAATAATAATAATGTTTATTGACATAATAATTATACAGAACAGTAATGAATCCATAGGCTCCCGAACTAGTAAGAACTGTGTTTCAGGAGCCAGTGACTTCTCCCATATATATATAGTACAAATTATGCCTCATTCAGTTAAAACCCAAACAAACAAAAGAAAAACATAATTAAATTACACTAAAAATAAAATTTAAACAATTTAATTAAAATTAAAACAATGATTCCACAAACAATGATGTTAGTAGTGAATCATTGTTTGTGATTGTAATGTAAGTGTGTGTTTGTGTATGTGTGTTGTATTTATGTGATCATGTATAATACACACATGTATTTATTTTGTAGTAATTTGCCAGTTATGTATGTATAATTATATTTATGAAACCTTCAAAAGTAAAAATCTGATAACATTTTTTCAATTCCGTCATAGTCATATTTCTTTAACCAGTTAACTAAAGTGTTCTTAATTTGTCTATTACTATGTTTTTTAACGTTATATTCCTTGTTAAATTTGTTGTATAGGTGTGGAACAACAACATTATACTGTTTATGCGCAAATTTTGTTTTCACACGAGGAATAGGACATCGGTAGACTCTCTTGGTTAGTTCAGGTAAGGTAGGCACCGTTTTCCTATGATACCTTCGGATACTTTCAAATATAAATAATTTTCTTATAGTGAGAACACTTGCTTTCTCGTAAACAGCGGTAGTGGGATGTCTGTAAGGCAGATATTGCAGTACTTTTAGTATGGCGCGCTGTGCACGCTCCGCAGTGATGAGGTGAGTTTTAGCTGCACTACCCCATGCGCATATACAGTACCTAATAATACACTCACATAATGCCTTGTAAGTTTGTATGACTAATTTAGGATCTGCCACTGTTCTAAGGGTTTTAAATGCATACATTAGTTTCCTTATCCTCGAAACAAGCGAAGTTATGTGAATGGTTCAATTAAGTTTATCATCTATTAATACTCCGAGATATTTAATAGAGTCGACACGGGATAAAGCTGCACAGGAACATTGAGGAGAACGAATGTCATTACAGTTACACGGAAAAGTATGTATTTTTACACCAAAATCATTTTCAGGGCCACTCGAGGACGTCTTACTGTAGCACATAAACTTAGTCTTACTAGTATTCAGTGATAATAGACTGTTTTCGAGCCATTGTGTTACTTTAGCAAGGCAGTTCTCAGCCAGTTTCGCAACTCCTTGCCAAGTTTTATCATGTAAAAGCAGCACGGTGTCATCCGCAAACATCAACAAATCAAGGCCAGGTAAAGTAGTGCTACATAGATCATTAATATAAATCAGAAAGAGTGTAGGCCCCAGCGTACTACCTTGCGGCACGCCGTAGTTACACCCTGCGCCATCACTATCATAACCTTCAACCCTTACCCGTTGACTCCTTCCAGATAAATAATCTGCAAACCAGGCACAGGCTATGCCTCTGATGCCAACGTTCTCTAACCGCGTCAACAAGATAGGAATAGAGACTGTATCAAAAGCCTTTTGGAGATCTAAAAATACTCCTAGACACTTATCACCAACATCCATATATGACGTAATCAGAGAAGCTAATGTCAGAACCGCATCCTCTGTCGACCTCCCTTCTCTGAAACCGTATTGATTTTGATTAAGAAGTCCATTTTTCTCAAGGTACCTCATCACTCTTATTTTGACCAGTTTTTCAAGGATTTTAGAAAGGGTTGAAAGTAGAGAAATCGGTCTATAGTTCGATGGACTTTTTTTATCACCTGCTTTGAAAATCGGACAAACTACAGCTTTTTTAAAAATAGTTGGAAATATTCCTGTACCCAAGCTTAAATTGCATATCAACGCGATTGGTTCTGACAAAAACATTATAAATTGTTTTAGAAAGCTTACAGTGATTTTGTCCCAGCCTGGCGCGCTATGAGATTTTAGTTGTAAAATCACACCCTTAACTTCAGTTGGGTCAGTGGGAAGTAGTGCCATAGAGTTGAGAGGCGGGTTTGGTGATTTTGCTAAAAGAGCCAGGTCACTTTCTGTTGTTTGCATGCTACTCAGCGTTTTATTAGCTAGCGTTCTACCAACAGAGGTAAAGTAGGCATTGACAGTATTAAGCGATTGTACTGGACTATTCGTAATGTTCAATAACTCAGGAGACTGTACTTTTGTTTGGTTAAAATTAGACACTTCTTTAATTACTTTCCACGTCTCTTTAACATTTCCTTTACTTTGAATTAATTTATTTTTATAATACTCTCTCTTTAAATTTCCAATTATTCTATTGCATGTATTCCTATACTTAATATATTTATTTTTTAGTTTATCGTCGTCTGGTGACTTTTTTACTTTCATATGTAGTTTATCTCTTTTTCTTATGGACCTGACTACTCCTCTAGTTATCCAAGGTTTAAGCGGTTAGTGTCTTTTTGTAATTGTTTTTATTTGTGTATTATCGTTAATTATTGTAATAATCCTATTAGTAAAAAGCTCTGTTGCTATATTAACATTAGTCATATCAAATAAATCTTGCCAGTGCTCTTCCATAAGTAAATCTTTAATGCCTTTATAATTAACTGTCACTTTATTAAACTTAATTGGGCTTTTATTTACTTTAGTATTATCAATATAAAGCAAAATGGGTGAATGATCTGTTAGCAGTTGTTCAAATACTATTGTTTTCCAAATACCTTGAGCTTTGACCATAAAATGATTGATGCATGTTTTTATTCTAGTAGGACGATTGACTCCTTGTCTAAGTCCGTGCATTGCCATTAAATTAAGATAGTCATGTGAACATGCACATAACGTAGTACTAATCATTATGTCTAAATTAATATCTCCGGTGAATATTATATTTTTGGTAGTGATTCCTTTCAGAATTGTGTCCACTGAATCTAAATATTTACTAGCACTACGAAAACTTGGAGATCGATATGTACATATTATTGTATAATCAGGTGAAATTGTAATTACTAGTAAATTCCCTTCTATAACATTTGGTTCACACGAGAAGGATTTTATTTCATGTCGAACATAAGCAACAACTCCGTCATTTTGATTCAAACTGTTCTTTGTCCAGAACATATTATAGTTATGTAGGCTAGGTGGTGGATTTTGACGGCTAGTCCAGCATTCTGTCAGCACGAAAACGTCTATGGAGATATCAAGACTTGATACAAATACCAAAAATAAATCAAAGTTGCAGTTAATACTACGAATGTTAACTGTTAAAATCATAAGCGAGTGATGACTAATTACATCAATGTTTAAAAGTTTCAGACAACCGTTGGAGTCACAGTCAACAGTGGTGGTCAAATTGCAAGTATTAAAGTAAAGTTAAATATGTTAGTAAAATAGGATCATTAAATTTATATAAATTCAGCTGCGCCCCGCAGTTTCACCCGCATCCCTCAGGAACCACACATTTTTCGGGATAAAAAGTAGCCTATGTGTTAAATCAGGTTACAAGCTACCTCCTTACCAAATTTCATCCAAATCCGTTCCGTCAAGCGTGAAGAAGTAACAAACATAAACACACACACACCCTTAGCCCTTACATACATACAAACTTTCGTCTAATATATGTGTGATTCGTTTTGAGGTCAGCTCGTATTCAATAATTTTGTTCGCAGACGGATTTTTTGTATTTATATAATAATTTTACTTGTTGGTTCGCAGAATTTCAATCCTCTCCCACTTGGTGGTAGAGTCAGTGTATCTCGGCCCTCATCCCAGTGATGGCTTGGTCTACCAAACCATCACTGGGATGATCACAGAATGGAAGCCCATTATCATAGTTATTATATAATAAGTGATGACTAAATAGTAAGTAGAGGCTATCCTGAGTAGTATATCTCGGCCATCATCCCAGTAATGGCTTGGTAGAGCCCATTCTTTATTTATCACAATCATCATCTAATAAGTGACGACTAAATAGTAAGTAGAGGCTATCCTGAGTAGTATATCTCGGCCATCATCCCAGTAAAGGCTTGGTAGAGCCCATTCTTTATTTATCACAGTCATCATCTAATAAGTGATGACTAAATAGTAAGTAGAGGCTATCCTGAGTAGTATATCTCGGCCATCATCCCTTTAATGGCTTGGTAGAGCCCATTCTTTATTTATCACAGTCATCATCTAATAAGTGATGACTAAATAGTAAGTAGAGGCTATTCTGAGTAGTATATCTCGGCCATCATCCCAGTAATGGCTTGGTAGAGCCCATTCTTTATTTATCACAATCATCATCTAATAAGTGATGACTAAATAGTAAGTAGAGGCTATCCTGAGTAGTATATCTCGGCCATCATCCCTTTAATGGCTTGGTAGAGCCCATTCTTTATTTATCACAGTCATCATCTAATAAGTGATGACTATATAGTAAGTAGAGGCTATCCTGAGTAGTATATCTCGGCTATCATCCCAGTGATGGCTTGGTAGAGCCCATTCTGTGTTTATCACAGCTATTATCTAATAAGTGTTGATTAAATAGTAAGTAGAGACTATCCTAAGTAGTATATCTCTGCCATCATCCCAGTAATGGCTTGGTAGAGCCCATTCTTTATTTATCACAGTTTTTTTTTTTTTTTTTTTTTTTTCCTTTTTTTTATCATCTAATAAGTGATGACTATATAGTAAGTAGAGGCTATCCTGAGTAGTATATCTCGTCTATAATCCCAGTGAAGGCTTGTTATAGCCCATTCTGTGTTTATCACAGCCATTATCTAATAAGTGTTGATTAAATAGTAAGTAGAGGCTATCCTGAGTAGTATATCTCAGCCATCATCCCAGTAATGGCTTGGTAGAGCCCATTTTTTATTTATCACAGTCATCATCTAATTTATGTGGGGTTTTCAATCGCTCCGTGCTTCGGAGGGCACGTTAAGCTGTCGGTCCTGGCTGTTATTGATTAATAGCAATCATTAAGCAATGTCAGAGGCCGTAGGCCGGCCTGACAAACTCAGACACCAGTGGCCAGCACTACCTCATACATAAAACAAACAAACTTATTGATGACTAGCTGTACCCGCGGCTTTGACCGCGTGGTCATTTCATTTAAAAGTAGCCCATACACGTGTTATTCCAGGACCAAAACTACACATAAAGTATGAAGAAATATGGTCAATATATTTCTTCAAAATTCGTTCAGCCGTCACATAGTTTTTTATCGATTGGTTGGCATCTAATCGTCGTATTAAGATAGCACATACCCTAGTTTTTAAGTCAAACCCTAAGCTATCCAACAGTAATGAAAATGCATCGCAATCGGTCCAGTAGTTTTTACGTGAAGCGCGAACAAACCTACAAACAAACAGAAAGACACTATTTAAAAAAAATGTATATTCTAGTTCATTAGCCTATTTTAAGTAACCCAGACTATTCTTTTTAAATTATCTTCATTGTTCAGATAATTTTGGTACTTACTGTTTTATTATGAGTAATAGGAGATGGCTGAGATATTAAACAGAGAATGAAAATACTAAGCCATCTTAGTAGATCTCAATATCATAAAGCCGATGTTCGTCCTATGGAAAAATTATGACACTAGATAACAATTGTGACACTGAATAAAAATTAACATCATTATTTACGTCTACAAGGCTCACAATTTCAATGTGATGTGTTAATATAATGAAATATTAGGCTTTGGGCAGTTAGTTCATAGCGGGGAAATAGGAAAATAGCAAGCAAAGTCATGCGAAAAACTGTTTTTTTTATATAAAGTTAGGAAATTTTATAAGCACTAGCTTTAGCTCGCGACTTCGTCCGTACGGATTATAGTCTATATTTTAGGATATTAAAAACTAATGCATAAGTAGTTATAGAACCAATGCTCTTGATGTTTTTTGACAGGCTTTTTATTATTTCGTATCCATGGCAACGTTCCTTACAGCGAGTAATCAAAATTTTCCAGTTTTTCCCGTGGAAACTTGCCAATTTTCAAAAAGTATCCTATGTTTTATTCCAGGGTATAAGCTATCTCCATTCCAAATTTCATCAAAATCCGCATGAAAGAACCCCAATCAAAAACCAAACAAACAGACAACGTTTCACTTTTATTTATTGGTATGGATATTAGGTAAATTGAATTAAAATTGGATGAATGCATGTCCAGGAGTTTTATCATTAAATTACTTCTATACTTAGTTCTAATTGAAACCTTAGACCGCAGGAGGTAAGCATATTGTTACGAGCTGGGGTTCGGATAAAATTAATGTACGCTAATTACACCAAAAATTAACACCTTTATTCGAAAAACCACAAAATAAATTAATCCAACAAATAACGCTCAAACACTCTTTAGCTTGACTGTACACTCTTATCAATTATCACTCAATACTCGCTTCGAATCACTTTGATCGTTTCGTTTCGTCAGCCAAGTCAGTACTGTTCCAGGCAGTCGATGCGCGCTCTATTTATACCGCGACCGACGTTTCGAGAAGGTACTCGTAACTACTCGTATGTACTAACAGTAGTCGGTAGGTATTTGAACTTTCAAGGCCGGCGGCGCCTTTGAGTTGCCGCGCCGCGCTGCACCTGTAGGTACTTAAGGCTGGCGGCACCTTTGATGTCGCCGCGCCCGTAGGTATATACCTACCGCGCGCTCTGGAAACTTCTGTAGGTACCTAAGCTCTACTAGTGTGTTCCAGAATGTTCCTTTAAATGTAGGTATTGCGTCATTTTAGTACCTACTGTTTTTCTAAGAATCGACCGGCGTAACAGTATGTTCGAATCCAATATATTAAATTTACATTTACAACTAATATGCAGCTATCTTATGCCTCATTAGATAAAAACTACATTTATAGGAGAAATTAATTAGGTAGTTCTTGAGTATTTAACAACTCTCCTTAAGCGACTGAAAAAAAAGGAATTCCTATTTGCATTTGCGCTGCAGATAGTATACAATTACCTACCTTCTCGTGTCATTATCAGAAGGACGCCAGATGCTTTGAAGTCATCGCATTCCCTTCGATGATGTTAATAACTAATAGTGAAATACGAGTAAACTTAAGCATACCTAAGCTTAAAGTTCATTCAATAGATTACAGTAGTAGGAAGTCGTAAGTCGATTCTCGGCAAACGATATTGCGTTAAATACGCTATTTCTTATTAGAGCATGACATGCAACGCTGCAACACTGTTGTGATAAACATATTAAGGCTAGGCTGCGTAAATACACACACGGGTTAAAATAGGATCAAAATAGTCTCCACCACAAATGCTCAATCGCATTCTAATTTAACTCTATAAATACGTAACCATCAAAAAACATATAGCTAGTTACGCAATGAAAGCTTAAAATACCGCCTTTTAACTGTTATATTTTTAGTGAAAATCTGTTAAAATTGGTACTTTTTGACAGATGATTATATGAAATTAGTTTTACGACATTTAGTAAATTTTAAAAGCATTTTATAATGCAAAAATGGGAGTTACTCCTGTGTAGCAGTTGATTTATTCCAGCTATAGTTTTAACCACTTTCGGTGGTCTTTCACAAGGGGACCCCGCAGCCACAGAACCGCTAGTCTTTGGGGTAAACGTGATCTCGAGTGAAGACTGCGAATTAAATAACGTAGGATGCCCACCAGCTAGATGGAGCAACGATCTGCGCAAGATTTCTGGCAGAAAATGGATGCGATGAGCTGAAGATCGGGCTAATGGCGCGCCTTGGGCGAAGCCTATTGCCAGCAGCGGATGAACACAGGCTGATGATGATGGACCTCATCAGAGAATTAAATAATTTTAATAAAAATTAAGAAAATACATGAAATCAATAGGTTCCCGAGATTTTACAAGCTGTTTTGGCAACTTGCTGTGACTAGGAGAGTTATATTTTCACGAATCAATTCTAAATGTACACATTTTCTGTTCTAAGATTATGTTTTCTTGAAGACCAAAGGAATATATCTATCAAATAATTGATTTTATCTAAATTAATATCGTAAAATCCAGATTATGAACTCAAAAATGGTGACATAATGGAATACTTTACGCACTGCAAAAAAACATTGGTTTTGTGACTAATCTATGTTATAATATATATTTTTTCCCATAAAAGCACTGGTTTGGCTCCGTACCAACGAGGGTTTTAGCCATTTATAATCTATAGCGGCGCGTGCTACACCGTATGCGCGCGAATTCGCCGTGGACTGGATTTTGGCGCCCTAATACCAAAGTAAATTAATGTATTTTTGTTTATCAAAAGTTTTATCCTGATTAAAAAATTCCGACAGCAGTGTTAGTGAGGAGAATTTGACTCCACCTGACATCACGGAAACATCAACAAACATCACAAACGAGCTTTTACCACATTTTTATTTTATTTTAAGTATGTTCCTATTTCATGCCAAGCACTCAAGTGATACTGTGAAAAAACTCGCCTATAGCTCGTTTTTAAAACTTACTCTCGTGATTTAATATCCCTCGTTATGCAACCATTTCATAGACTACTATATTTTTTATGTTAAATACTTAACTTTATTATCCCAAGATTGAAACCTAGCCGGGCAAACATTTGTGACCTGGGCATTAAAATGTTTGGATTTTTGTGGTGTGTTCATACACACCACAAAGATCCAAACATTAGTGTGTGTCCATCCACAACACAGGGAATCCTAGTGCGGTATCTATACTTATAATAGCTTGTAACGCTAGGAGGTTATTTAAGTCTAGGCTGAAGTGGTGCCAGGATAGACAAGAACAGATAAAGATGGATATTCTGGCTTCAAATCATAAGGCGGGTGACTTTAAGGGCTTCTGGAAGGAGACAAACAGGTTGAACCCTAGGTCAGGTAGGTACCCCTGTGAGCATCGATGGTGATAGCGATTCCAAAAGCATTGCTAACAAGTTCAAAGACCATTTCTCGGTACGGTCACCATTGGGGTCGTCGTCAGTGGCTGAGGTGGGTGATGTTGAGGTCGAGGTGCCACGTTCGGAGAGCACTATTAAAAAAAAAATTAAAAAAAATGCAGAAAAAAATATGCGTGCTAAATATGCAGAGAGGTAAATCTCCCGGGCATGACGGCCTCAGCATAGAACATTTCAAATATGCTGGCGTCCACTTACCTCGTGTGTTAGCAATGCTTTTTAAATTGTGTTTGTGTCACTCGTTCCATCCGGAGCCACTGATGAGAACTGTAGTTGTTCCGATTGTAAAGAACAAGACTGGAGACGTGTCGGACATATCTAATTATAGACCTATTTCACTTGCTACTACAACAGCTAAGATACTTGACAGTATGCTTAATCGCAGCCTCGGTGCACATTTGCGCCTTAATGACACACAGTTTGGATTTAGGGCGGGACTGTCCACTGAGGGTGCAATTTTCAGTCTTAAACATACTGTCAGGTACTATACCCAGAGAAAAACGCCTGTGTATGCTTGTTTCCTCGATTTGTCAAAAGCTTTTGACTTAGTGGCGTATGATATTCTTCGGAAGAAGCTGAGCGAGACAGGCATGCCGATTGAAGGTGTCTCTCTACTGAGGTACTGGTACAAAAACCAGACAAATCATGTGAGGTGGTCTGATACACTATCTCACGAGTACAGGTTAGAATGTGGAGTCCGTCAGGGTGGTTTGACGTCCCCAAGCTTGTTTAATTTGTATATCAACGAGTTGATTGAGAGACAGAGCAGTATCCATGTCGGATGCTACATAGACGGAACCTGTGTCAATAATTTCAGTTATGCTGATGATATGGTGCTGCTTGCTCCCTCAATCAACGCGTTGAGAAAACTTGTTAGCATTTGTGAGCGCTACGCAGCTGATCATGGCCTCAAGTACAACTCTAAGAAGAGCGAAATATTTATTTTCAAGGCGGGTAATCTGAAGCCTACATATGTACCTCCAGTTGCACTTGATGGCACTGCTCTAAAAGTTGTGAACAGTTTTAAATATCTTGGACATATGTTGACAGAAGATCTGAAAGACGATCTAGATATAGAACGAGAGCGAAGGGCGTTGGCGGTAAGAAGCAATATGCTGGCTCGCAAGGTCGCCTCAATGTTCCTCCGTCTACGAGGTAGCTCCAACAGTGTTCTGAAAATGATTGCATCACGCTACGACTGTCCCATCCAGAAATACTGGATAGACATTGTCACAGGCAGAACCTCATAGATTAATTCTGTATTATTAACATAGGTTTAAGAATAATTATTGTTACTAACAAATTTATGGATTTTTAATCTGAAATAAACATTTTTATTTTTTAATTTTATTTTATTTTATTTATAATAAAGCAATAAGTACGAAAAAGACTGTACAAAGACGATAATTAAAAAAAAAGTCTTGCATACTTAAAATAAACTACTGAACAAGAATTGTTATACAATAAAAAAAACATGTCTGTCTGTTTATTTGTTTCTTCGCGCTTCACGTAAAAACTACTGAATCCATTGCGATGCGGTTTCACTGCTAGATAGCTTAATGTTTGGCTTAAAAATTGGGGTACTCGATAAAAAACCGAGCAATCGATAAAAAACATTCTGATGGCTGAAGGAATTTTGATCAAATGTTGGTAAATTGGTATTTTAGGTCTTGGAATAGCACATAGAGTATATACTTTTAACCTAGAGAAATGAACATGCTTGCGAAGGCGCGGGCACAGCTCGTATATATGTAAACGGTTTTCATTATAAAAAGCTTTGATTGCGCAAGAAACACATTCGCATTTCACATTTCGCAGGTGGTTTTTCTTTATATTGCAACCCTTCTTAGCTCTAAATAAAGTCATTCTCTCTCAATAGACCGGCCGCTAAAGGAAAACTGACGTTTACTACATATCTGTACTTTTTCTGCTGTCGGCAATGTCGTAAAGGATAAATTTCACACTCAACGGATGCCAATTAAAATTCTTTAGAACTATCAGTATTGACTTTACTGTATTCTCGTATTTAAAGGGCCGGTGGCTCCTAAAACGGCAGTAGTAATTGTGTATTTGTGTGTATGTACGGATAGTAGAAAGTCAGTAATTCAGAGAGGACATGGATAGGTAACATTTTTGTATAAGTACCTACCCATCTCAACATATATTTGCGCATATAGTTCTTTTGTATACATATTCTATAGTCTCTACTTTGTCTCTACTTTTTACTTTGGTACGTGATTTTATAAAAATAAATTATTATCTACTATGTTTTCTTTATTTAATATCTGTATTAAAAAAGACTTCAACGAGCATCAACGTTTATTTGAAAAATCGAGCACCAGTAAGTTTTTTTTTAAATTTGTATATTTTTATCTTTGAGATTATAGAAATATATTCTCAAAGATTGGCGAATGCCTCTCTTCCCTCTTCGAAGATCTTTCTACTTCACAACTCAGTTTTTATTACTATTAAATATCTAAACATCAGCATTATGTATTGTAGGCCATCAAGTACGTTAATAGTTTTCTGCATATATTTTGATAGGGATATGGTACTAGTCAACAGTACTACTGGCAAAGGTGATTCTACATTAGTGTCACTAGTACCATTGATGGTACTAAGGATACAAGGTTGAGTCACTTGTACCACCAATGTTAGTAGTGAATGGTACTACTGACAAAGGCGATCCTGCATTAGTGTCACTAGTACCATTGATGGTACTAAGGATACAAGGTTGAGTCATTTGTACCATCAATGGTACTAGTGAATGGTACTACTGACAAAGGTGATCCTACATTAGTGTCACTAGTACCATTGATGGTACTAAGGATACAAGGTTGAGTCACTTGTACCATCAATGTTAGTAGTGAATGGTACTACTGACAAAGGTGATCCTGCATTAGTGTCACTAGTACCATTGATGGTACTAAGGATACAAGGTTGAGTCATTTGTACCATCAATGGTACTAGTGAATGGTACTACTGACATATAACCATATATTTTCATTCCTATAGCTAGCTTTAGACCAATAATCACTATCTCAAGCCCAAAAGTGTGAAAGTGTCAACAAACTATAATTATAAAATCACTTGCATGCTGAATCATGTGTAACATATTTTGTCAAATAAATCATCTTAATCTTTAATCTTTATGACGTCGTGTTAACCGGTGATGATATTATTGTCCAAATAGTTCAACCTGTAGTGGAATAGGTCATGAAGTTGCAGGTGGTATAGGCAGACACTATTAACCTCGAATGGGATAATGTCTCTCAAGGAGGAGACCAGAGTAACCGACTTGGAGACTCGATGCTACTGGGTCGTAGCCAGCCAGATGGGCGTCAGTATTCCCTACCACGTGCCTAAAATGGTAGCTTAATGGTTCAATAGTGCAACTTAGAATCCAACGATATCGGGTACGGTCCTAGGCTTCGCACCAATGATTTTTCTAAGGTATGTGCGGTTTTATATTTCTCCGTGCTTCGGAGGGTACTTTAAGCTATAGGTCCTGGCTGTTATTGATTAAAAGCAGTCGTTAAGCCAAGTGAGACGGCCCTCAGGCGGCCTGACAAACTCTGACACCAGAGGCCAGCAGTGCCAGCACTACCTCATACGACAAACAAACCACCAAGATATTAAAACCATTGTTTTATTTTTGATTTTCATCTTTGAGTTACCTCTATATCTCAAAAACTGTGAAATTCTGTACTATAAATTTAGGAAACAGAAGCAAAGAGTAGTTATTAGTAGTCCATAGTAGAGGTCAGTGGTACACGCCGCTAAGCAATAGGTCGAATACCTACTCACCGGTAAAGACAATTAAACTTTACTAATGAATGAGACATCCCTGTATACTTATACAGAGCTACAACTTTATCTTCTAATTAAATGTTAATAAACAAAAACGGCGAGTGATACCGTGTGGTCGGAGTGCTAGCGATTTGAGATTGATTCGATTTGAATGAGGAAAGATTTGATTGCTTGGGTTTGTATGTTGGTAATGGGGAAACTCAAAACTATAAAACCGAATAATAAATATATTTCTTTTACAATAAGCTACATTAGTGAGTAAAATGAGCTACATTTTATTTAAAAAAAAGAAGAAGGATAACCCTGCAAAAATTACAATAATGTAACCCAAAGTATCAAAAATTAGCTTAGAAAAACGGATTGGAATGACATGTTGCCGTGGAAACGAAAAATAACAAGTCTGTCAAAAAGCACCACGAGTTGTTCATAGTAAAGCGTTCATATTCCACCTCCTTGGCCTTGCATTGCTGCAAAAGATTTTAAATTACGCTTACTGGTGTTTATTTATAGAAGTTTCTACGTGTGTAAAAATGATAAAAGTAAGATAAATGCCGCGTTGTGAGCGTTGTAAGGAACTGGGTTGAAAAAGGGATTATTAGGAAGAAAAAACATCATGGATAATCACAAATTAATAATGTAATCCATTGTCCGTATCAACTTCAAATATAATGAGGTGTTGTATTGTAATATTTGACTTGTATCTGACGGTCCTTTGTATGATGGATATGTTGCACGAAAGCCTAAGTTATTTATTAGATACATTTGATTTTCAGATTACTGTCAAAATATGTTTGAGTACACGTGTAACTTAGCTATTACGCAGCAGATTTGTTTCGATCAAGCATGTAAATTCATTTACGTGTGCAATGGTTGATTAGGTGCATTGTATTTAAAATTCCTCCATAGTCCAATGTTCCCGAGATGATGAGGACCGCAACAAATGGAGGCGCATCGCGGGGGCTGTTGTAGCCAAAGAAAATGCATCGTCGTCAACCACGACCACTCTGTCAAGAGTGTACGACTGAGGAGGAGGATTTAAAATTCCCATACAAAAGTAAAATTATTTTGATCTTAGAAATTTGCGACAACCATAAATGTTTGTTTACTGTCTATCCCGTCGCACCCAAAAGTAGGTATGTACATACATACTGCTCCATCTGCGGGTTCAGGTTGCTAAGCCTCTCCTTACTTGCGCACTGGTGAAATGACCCCGTTGAATGGAGACGGTTCAGTCCGAGAAAGCAGATGCGGGGCGAGCCAGCCTATTATTGCATGCACATAATTCTAGTAAGAAGTGTTAGTTATAGCTGAAGAAAACTGAGAAGGCTTAGGATATTCACTTTTTACAAAATATTAAAGAAAATTCGTTACATTCATACGGATTTATTACATTTAGATTTTCACTTTGACGTTCAACTGTCCACTGCGCAGTAAGCTCCGATGCGCAAGGTCTGTCAACCAGACTTGACAAATAGACTTGCACAAAGACAAGGTCAAGGTATAGAGGTACGCTATTGATTATTTGCCATCTGACTACTATAGGTATTACTACTATTTACTCTGTGCTACTATGGTCGAAGTACAGAGGAATCCTTAAGAGTAAATACATGAAAGCAAAACTTCGAAATCTCAAAAGTGTAAAACTAAAGTAGATCGTCATGACGTGTGGATACCCCACCCCTGTACTTATTAGGTAATTTTGTTGCATATAAACTGCCCCTAATACCCCTGATTACTTTGAGTCCATAGTTCTCCAAATTTTCATAAGCTTCAGAAGTAAGGTTCGAGGTATAGGAATCCTTGTGAGAATCACGACTATTACACACAGGTATGTGACACTCATACAAACACACACAAAACATATGTCGCATGACATAGATGTCCGGAAAATCAGTGCTAAGGCCTGCTACCTTAGCTTTTGCGGAGTCGAGATCTGTATAAAGCAACACACATCATTTTTTTGTTTGTATTTTTTGTTTCTGTTGTGTGTGTTTGTTTTATAATGTTGTGTGTAATACATAAGTGTATTTTATTTATACTTTCTTTTCATAAGTGATAGCGAGAATTGGAGCGACCAGCCGCTGATATTCGCAGCACACACCGCCCCGCGACAAAAACTGGCTGGACTCGTTGTAACGGCCTGCGCGGGCGCATCGTCCGCGCCTACGTCACGGGAATGCTATAGAGCGGCGGCTAATTACTATGAATTTGCGGTTATGAAATACACCTTAACTCTGACGTGAGCGAATTATAAATAGTCTCATTGGCTCTCATTGTCTCTTGTTCTTTGGAACATCGATGAGAGAGTTTAACGGTAATGTATAATGTAGAGGTCCTCTTAGAAACGCATCTTCCTCAGAACATAATTGTTAAGGAGATGCCTTAACAATGATATTCTGAGGAAGTTTTGTTTTGTTTTTTTTTTATAGAACCGTATGACGACTGACGAGACAAGCAAGTCTTACGCTTTATGATAAGTGCCAGGCCTGCTGTACGGACCAGAACATGCATTTTGCGAAGTAATTTTAGTGGTAAACAGCATAGTAGATAAAATAACGCTTTTTTCCGTTAAGTTAAAGTATGACATGTCATACTATAAAATGCCATTGTCTATTACCTGTTTGATTTCTAAGATGTTTGTTTTTTGCTCGGCTTGTAGGTTTGATCGGAGAAATTTGAAGTCCTCGGTGCTCTTCTCAAGAGACTTGTTCACAGGAAGGTTGAAATGTTTGAGCGAGTTTAAATTCTTGTTCTTGTTGATGATGACGCTGTACTTTGTTTGTCCGTCAGTTTGTTCATATTATAAATGGATAATAAATAAATAAAGTCCCTGAATGCCTGGTCGATGCAATTCGTAACCAAAATGCTGGTACTTATTTGACTCATCGAATTAGCATTGCAACTCAACGGGGCAATGCCGCCAGCACGAAGGGTACGCTGCCAGGTGATAGTGGGCTAGTCTCGAACACTTATGCCCGATTGCACTAAAGTTCACAAAGCATAAACTTAGCTAAGCAACACCTAAAATAAGTCTGACCTAAGTATCAACTTGCGCTTCCATGCTTTGCACCAACCAGTATACGTAAAGAGACAACAACTGACGTTTCGTAAGTGAGTGAAATGAACGGAAGAGTGATACATTTCTTTGATAATCTATAGTCGTTGTGTATTTTGACGCTGGTTTTAATTTATATGGTTTGGTTTTGCCACATTTATGTAATAACCTATATACCTGTAGTATAGATAACTTACCGATCACTCTCGTAATCCAGACTTTCATAAATTTTGCGAAGTATTAACGAGGCATACTTCCATAGATAACGATACCATTAAAATAAACCGAAATCATCCATAGTTTCAAGCGGGTTTCGTCATGGCCTTACAATTCGTGCCCTGTTTTTGGGGTTTATTGACGTGTTCCAGGAATTCAAGAAACCCCACAAAATCGTCAATATCATCGAAATCATTGTTCACACTCATTTTAGGATTGCTTTGTTTATTCAAGGATTTTTCTAGCGAGGCGAGCGTGCGGTTATATTTAAATGGACATAACAGATGTTTCACTGACCTAAGCAAGTGTGCTTAGCGTTATGACATGCAAAATCGATGTCGTAAAATTAGGACTGTCCTACGCATTTAAGCATTGTCCTAGGTTTGGTGCAATGCATTGTTCATGGTTAAGTACGTCCTAGAGAGTTAAGTACGAACTTAGGAGCTGTTAAAGTTTAGTGCAGACGGGCATTATTCTACCTGTAAGAATGTAATGCTGACGATCGGTTGGATTAGTGGATAGTGACCCTAAATGCGAAGTCAAACGGTCGTGGGTTCGAATCAGTGGCAGATAAGTTGCAAAGTTTTATTGTACTCGTATCATTGTTGCTTCGAGCAATGCAAAGTGTAAAATGTGGTGTAAAGGCATAGAACTAGTTAAAGGGAGATAAGGCACGTTTAAACATCACGTAAACAAATACTGGACTTAATACAACTACAGGAAAACACACCCACACAGCTATATATTCCGACGTGCTTCATGTGCATCAACAAAGATAGAGAGTCATACATAGACTGTCGCGTAAATGAGTGTCACTGCTAACACGTGCTACACAAACGCAACTTCGATTGGGACTAAGGTCATAGAAGGCCAATTGTGTGCGTTGCACTTAATTTATTCGGTCCAAGCTTGATGAGCTAGTACCTTATCTGCCCACTTTTAATTTGCCTTATTGATGAGTTATGAGCCGTGCCTAACAAGAGATCACACCAGCCGGTCGCGCGTGACTGGATCTTGGGCTATGAGAATTGCATTATACAATTTTACAAAGATATATTCTACTTTTCAGTACAGTACAGTAGCAAACATGTCTTAATCAACTAGGGCTGAAGTTCCTCAACATTATTAGAACTTTATAATGAGGTTAATATTTTTTTTAAGGAAAATTCATTCCAGTTTTCTAGCTCCATAATTAGGATCCTCAAGACGAAAGTTTATAATCAGTGCGTGTTGCCAGTGATGATAAACGGCACTGAGAAGTGGTCGCTAGCTATTGGTCTCATACACAAGCTCAAAGTCGCGCAGCGTGCAATGGAGAGAGCTATGCTCGGTGTTTCACTATATACGTGATAGAATCCGAAACGAGAAAATCCGTAGAAGAACCAAGGTTACCGACATAGCTCTCAGAGTTTGCAAGTTGAAGTGGCAATGGGCAGGCCATATTGTTCGCAGAACCGACAACCGCTGCGGAATAAAAGTTCTCGAATGGTGACCACAAACAAGCAACCATCAGATTGTAGCCATCGCAGGAAGTCGGTGGATGGAGGTGGCACAAGATCGCTCGTCATGGCGCTCTTTGGGGGAGGCCTATGTTCAGCACTGGACTTTTAAAGGCTGATATGATAATGATGATGATGATAACTAGGATATCCCGTACTATGGGTACTAGACAACGGATAAACGTACATAGATACAAATATTACATCCATGACTCGGAAACAAACATTTCTGCTTATCACACAAATGATTGCACCTTGTGGGATTTTAACCCAAACGAATATTACATAAAAAAATAAAAAACTTGACAATGCCACAAAATAAATAATAGTACAAGTACAGTAGAATATCTGATACAAGACGCTCGCCCATCGCTTGCAGGCTAGAGTGTATCGTATCACTACGGCTACGCACGAGAGCTTCCATTACTCTAACCGTTTCAGAATCGTTCTGTCACTTTTCCGCTCGGTAGGGTTGTATTGTATTAAGATATGACTCGATACCTACACTATAATTTATCTGTGATATGATATGACTTAGATATTGTAACAGAATAAACAATTATGTAATAATGTATTATTTTATTACTTATTACTATAATTTTTGATAGTTCTATTACCTAGATACAATGACATTCTCCACCTCATTATCTGATTATATCATAATAGGTGTTGCACTTTAATTCCATGCTTAATAATGAGTGAAAAAGAAATGGCTACCTACGTAATAAAATGTCGGTATGTAAGAATTGACAGTAGGTAAGTATGTATTTTACGAGACCTGTCAGACCGAATGCTAAGCAGTACCTTCTAAAACTCTTCTAGGTACTCATAATTTAAAAAACGTACAAAATTTGTCAAAAACTTTACGTAGGTACTTTATTGCTAAGCACACGGCGCGCGTCTCATAGTGTGCACGCTTGACAGCCTACTGAATTAACCCCAATATTGCGGTGTCGAAGTGTAGTGTACTCGTAGGTATAATATTTATACTTGTTGCGGACTTGCGGAGTGCGACCGGCCTGACAATGCTACCAACCTAACGGGTTGTATGCACATAATAATTTTGGTTTTATCGATATCAATAAAACATGCATGCACTCCCTCATCGAGACTGCATATTAATCAAAGTCGGCTCCAATAACCCTAACGTTGTTTTCCCATAATGCAACAACGTAGGGCTTGTTGGATACCCATTGCAACAGGTAAATGTGGAGCTATGTAACAATAGAACACTTTTAAACGACGGACAGTTTATTTATATTACTGTTTTACAATATTAATACGAAAATGGATCTTGTTCTCTAACGCGCACACACTCTGTTTATATTTTGGCTGGTCTCTAAAGGAATGTATACATACATGCTAGATCCTCATTTTCTTGAACTAGAAATATATATGATGCTTAATATCTTTATCGATGGTAAATAGTTCTTTGATATTGCGCATCCCTAGTGTTTAAACAAAATGAAAATAATCTAAATTATCATTTATCGTCACTTTTAGGGAACCTAGATCTAAGTAATACCAAAATGAATGCTTACCGGGCCTGATTATTGGGAAATTGTGCCATAAACTTCCTTTTTTTATTGGTTTTTGCGAACTCAACATGAAACACATCTTGAACATCTTCTGTAGCTTTTTACAGTAGGTGGCATTATTAAATTATCATATCAGATTATATGATAATTTAATTTCGGTTTAACACTAAAAACTGATAATCATTCGAAGAAAAAACAAAACAGCACGTTAATAACAATAATATGAATAAAATTATTAAGGCGCAGAACACTAACTTTGATTTTTCCAGGCAAATTACAAAAAAAAAAATGTCTTCACTATTCACATGCGAGAAAGAGAGAGCGTGCTGTGCAAGTGGGATGCCAGTACCACAAAGAGATTGGCTCCAAGAGTATAGTAACAGAATAATAACATGTTTGGACTCTATAGTTCATTCTTTTTGGTTCGTTCATTGGGATCTGAAAAACAAATGAACTTCACTGTTATCCTAAAGTCCATACATTTCGCGATTGTGCCGGACTGATTACACCCATGACTCGGAAATTGCACATAGCGGGATTCGAACCCGTGTCTGTTGGTTGAATGGTCACTAGCCAACCGGCCGTCATTGTTTAATACATTGTTTGAAAAAGAAGAAATAACTCGTGTCTAGAGTTCTTCGGTACCTATTTTTTTTGCTACGTACGTCAAATTATAAGTCGAAGCGGTTGCACCTCACTTATTATTCAAAACACACAAAACGAACTTAGCTATAGGTACTACTTACACACTACTTTTGATTCATAAGTTAATGCAAGTGCTTAAGGCTAAACAGCAAATGTAATCAAGTGTGATGCTTTGCTTAATTAACTAAAAAAAAAAATAAGAAAAAAAAAAAAAAACTATTAAAGACTATGCAATTAATGCTGTAGGTTAATTGTAACTGCTACATATACTGTAGCAGTTACAATTAACCTACAGCATTAATTGCATAGTCTTACACCCCCTTTTGCATGCGTGGATCTAGGTACTACAGATTTTCGATCGAGACTAGAGAGGACTGATGATACTCTAAAATACTAAGACCGTAATATTGTAATTACTTACTCTATTTTATGTGAATAAATAATATTCTATTCTATGAAAATAAAACCTAAAAAACACTACAATTTGTTACCTACTTTCACAATAAAGGGTGTTTTTTTTACATGAACTGATTTTTCCCGTGGATTTTTCATCCAGCATATTATTTTACAAAAACACTATTGACAGTATCAAAATATCAACATCCCGTCTCCTTCTAGTTTCGATTATTCAGCCAGGGCGCCTACGCGTTTCGTGTGGTTCATACCACACGAAATTTCTTGCAGAAAACATGTGACGTCATTACAACAATTGCCGAATGATGCCCCGAAGCAAAGGGCAAAGCATTCTGACCACAGATTCTGACCAATCTAGATGATGCTTCACGACGCATCGGTCTCTAAATGAACATAGATAAGACCAAGATCATGTTTAACGATCTCGTTGACCCGGAATAGATTGCAGTGAATGGTGTAACTCTTGAAGTTATCCTTGGGCAAATATTGCAATTAATTAGGAACAACTTAGAGAAGGAAGACAACAGAAGAATTCAGCTGGGTTGGGCAGCATTCGGCAAGCTTCGTCAAGTCTCGTCGCCCATACCACAGTACCTGAAGACATAAGTCTTCAATCAGTGCGTCCGAAACGTGGACACTCACGGTCAAACTACTCCACAAATTTAAGGTGACCCAGGGAGTTATGGAGAGAGCTTTGCTTGGAGTTTCTCTCAAGGACAGGCTGAAGACCGAGCTCAGTGGCGTGCATTAGGATTGGACAGATCATGATGATGGATTCATGATGATGATGATGATCATAACGCGTCGCGTTACGTGTTTGCACGGTCATAGCGAATAAGGGCCCTGTTATTAATTCAAACATCTCGTGGTAGGAGCCTCATAAATTCTTAACAACAGCTCAGTATAAATAATAGACAGGAACTCGCACACTGCACAAGTCAGGTAGATGTACGTGATCGATTTCACACCTACCACTTTACGCATAATGAAAAGCAGGAATTAAACTAGTATTCCTAACTATGTACTTTGATGATTGGATAACGGCTAGCGAACTGCATTTTCAGATTCGCAGCTCGTTGTAAATCTTATTTTGATGTGTTAACATCTAATGGCGCGGTACGGGAGTAACAACGACTCTTGGCGCGGCGACGCGCGACGCGTCATTCGTTGCTCGTGGCTTCTTTCCGCCTAATCTCGGCCACATTCAAGTTATAAGCACTTTTAAAATGGCAATATGTACTTACTCCATTTGGGAATTGAACTCCGGTACTACAGACTGACATAGAAGACGAAACGAAATAGCGGCGGTGGCGGTCCGAAGTTGGCAGGAGACTGCAAAGGCAGGAAAAGTGGAATCTCCTGGAGGAGGCATTTACCCTAAAGGGGTCCATACAAAATTAAAATGAAATAGCAATTTTGTTTTTTATAATTATATTTAATCACCATTCATTAATATTTAATATAAACTTTCAAATATTGCTAAATTAATTGTATGTTGTATTTATTGTAATTGTTTTTGCATGGAATTATATAAAGATTTATTATTATTATTATTTTTACTGAAAACTTCTGTTTTCTCTCCGAAATTGGAGGTATTTTAATGGCACGGGCCAAAGCCATGTGCTACATTAAATTAAAAAAAATCCTGACTATCCTACAGGTATTTAGTATGACTGCTTTCTGAAGCAGTATATATGGTGAAGGCTGTATTTGGAGTGTCTCAAGACTTGCGGTTAGGGTGTTGTATTATTACTACAGACTGGCGGCCAAACGGTCTCCCATTGCACCAACCAGACTTACGGTATCAGGCCGAAATGAAAGTATAGGTTAGATGAAGAGTTGCTGATTCAAAGTTGATTCGAGAGCGCGCGGTGCGAAACGTTGCTAGTTTAGTTATTTTCACGAGTTTTTTAATGTTTACACGAGCTGAGCCCGTGGCTTTGTGTGCGTGGTTTTTTCATTTAAAAACAATTCAATGCAATTTCATTTATTTGCAAGAATATTGTGTTTACATACATGGCAATTATATACAAAAGGTCCATCCAGTACATTCTACCATGGTATGGTGTGCGAATATTATGCAATAAAGGTAGCCCATACATGTAATTCCATATTATTATTCATTCCCGCATTGCAATCGATCCAGTAGTTTTTACGTGATGCGCGAACAAACATACAGACAAACAAACAAACAAACAGACCGACACTTTTTTATCTATTCTTGTTCAAATTCAAATTAATTTTATTTGCGTGAACATAGGTAGTTATAAAGTGATGTAACATTAAAATATTAAAAGTTCGCTACATTCTACCCAGACAGGGTGTGCAAAAAATAACAAAATTACATGTATTACAAATTATAAATTAAAATCAAATATGCATTAAATTAACAGTACAATTATTACCTACATACTATATTGGAATCAATTACATTATATGGATACATACATTACAAGTCAAACACACGCACACACATCTAATATATACATTTATAAAAATTTGTCACATAAATAGTCATTAATAGAATAGTAGGGCTTTCCTAAAAGTAAATTTTTGAGCTTGTTTTTAAATATATTTAATGATTCTACATTTTGAATGCTCATCGGTAGCTTATTATAAATTTGTATTCCCATAACAAATACGCTGTTTCTATACATAGTTGTTTGGCACTTCGCATTGCGTAGCCTAGTGTTGTCTTGTACTTTTTAGAGTGTCGTAGGTATTTATATTTTTCTTAACTAATATTGAAGCTTCGTAAATATACAGCGAAGGGAGTGTTAATAGTCTTAGGTTCTGAAAGTATGGTTTACATGAAACGGTTTGACATAATCCACACATTGATCTGATGCACTTTTTCTGTGCTTTGAAAGCAGCGTAGAGTTACCCCAATAAAGTACTCCAAATTTGATTGTAGAACCTACATAAGCATGATATGCACTCAGTAGTGCAGCTTGATTAGCAACTTTTCTGAGCATGTAAAGTGCATAAGAAAATTGATTTAATTTGGTGCGTACATGTTCTATATGTGTCTTCTATGACATGTTTGAGTCTATATTGATTCCTAGAAATTTTGTACAGTTAGTTTCAGATAAAAGTTTACCATTGTGAATTATATATATTTTTATTGTTTAAGTTGATTCGAAATTGTATTTTTATTTCTAAATGTCATATAGTTCGTTTTGTCCAAATTTATTTTGAGGTTATTTATATATAGCCAATTGATAATGTCAGATAAACATTTATTAATTTCCAATTATTTCCAATTTATTATTATTATTACTAAAGAGTGCTGTGCTATCATCTGCAAATAAGATCATAGGGTGTTGTATGGCATTGGGAAGATCATTAATATAAACAAGGAAAAGGAATGGTCCTAGTATTCTTCCTTGTGGTACACCATATTTCACCATCCTTGGTTTAGATAAATATTTTATTTCCGTTATCGTTTTACGACATATTCTTGTGATTTCTGTTCAGTAGCTTATTTTAAGTACACTAGACCATTTTTTAAAAATTATGTTCTTTGAACTGTCTTTTTCGTTCTTATTGTTTTATTATAAGTATAGATATCTGCCAGGCCTCCCGCGAAACTCATTGAATTTCTCGTGCGTGATATTTCAGCCATTTGAGAAAAGACTTTTGAAATTATGATCTACTAGCTGTACCCGCGGCTTCGCACACGCGGCCATTTCTCTAGGTTAAAATAACTCTATTAACCAAAACCTAAAATAAAATATACTAACATTTAAACAAAATTCCATCAGCCGTTATAAAGTTTTTATCGATTGTTCGGCTTCTACGGATTGAGATAAAAATTAAATCAGTTTTTAAGTCTAATCCTAAGCTATCCAACAGTGAAAACGGGATCGCAATCAGTCCAGTAGTTTTTATGTGATGCGTGAACAGACTAACAGACAAACAGACAGACACCAATTGTAAAAATGATTTATTATTTTTCAGTAGCTTATGTTTAGTACCCATAATTTATACCCATACCTCGCAGGAACCCTTTATTTTTCGGTAAAAAAGTATCCTCAATTTTCAATAAACAACTAATGACTGATGATGATAAACTATGACTGTACCAAGTTGCATGAAAATCCGTGCAATAGTTTCAGCTTTATACGTGTTCTTTTAAATATCTTTCAATCCCTATCCTGCGGGAACCCTTTAATTGTTATCGGGATGAAAGTATCCTATGTTCTACTTCGTAGTATGAACTCAAATCATTGCCAAGTTTCATTTGAATTCATTCAGTAGTTTTGGCGTGATACGCGTCTAAGATACAAACTGACAGACACACAGACACACAACAGAAAAAAACGAAAAGAAAACAGTTTTGGCTTCAGTATTGAATACATAACAAACAGTCTCCAAAAAAAATTTACAAAATATCTTCAATGTATAGAATTTGGATTCGATGAAATAACTTTCAACCCCTATCCTGCGGGAAACCTTAAATTTTTCGGGATGAAAAGTATCCTATGTCCTACTTTGTAGTATGAATTCAAATCATGCCAAGTTTAATTTGAATTCATTCAGTAGTTTCAGCGTGATGCGCGTGCAACATACAGACAGACAGATAACAGAAAAAAACAATCAGTTTTGGCTTCAGTACGAATATAGAACAGCCTCCGACAAAAATTACAACAACATACAGAGTTTGGACCCCTATCCCGCAGGATCCCTTTATTTTTTCGGGATAAAAAGTATTGGCAATTTTCACCCATCATATAAACTATGACTGTGCCAAGGTGCATCAAAATCCGTCCAGTAATTTCAGTGTAAGTGTTTTTTTAAATAACTTCCAACCCCTATCCTGCGGGAACCGTTTAATTTTTCGGGTTGAAAAGTATTCTATGTCCTACCTCGTAATATGAACTCAAATCATACCAAGTTTCATTTAAATTCATTCAGTAGTTTCGACGTGATGCCTAGCCAAGATACAGACAACAGACAGACAGACAGACAGACAGACATACAGACAGACAGACAAAAATGAAAAAATACAGTATTGGCTTCAGTGTGGAATACAGAATAGCCTCCAAAAAAATATTTCAAATTATCTTCAATGTACAGAATTGGACCTGTTACTGTTTTATTATAAGTATAGATAGCTAGATTACCTAAGGGAAACACAATTATAACTAAAATAAAATTAATCAAGGATGTTTAAAAAATAAACCTTCTTGATAATCATATTAACATTTATTTGGGACTAGCTGTACCCGTGGCTTTGCCCGCGTCAATGCATTTTTATGGTAAGCATGACCTGAATCGACATCCATCAATGGACTCCAGATAATGGAACTCTTCAACGGTCAACAGTACATACACGAACTTTTGTGTTTGCAGTTTATTATGATAGCTGGTTTTAAGTTTCACCATGACAAGGCATAAAAGTTATTTTTTCGATTAACTTATTTATAAATATTAAAGTTACTTCTAACGGCAACCAAGCTAGCGTGACCACGAATAAGTGTGTATGCACAATAAATCTAGTTTTAAGTTGATATGAAATCCCGTCGCGTTCCGGCAGCGATCGCGATTTGCATGCGCCGGTAATCAGGTGACCACGTTTTTTGTAAAGGTAAACCATGAGTTACATTCTGAAGAGATATTTTGTATATATGTAGTAGTTTTTTCGTCGGTTTTTCGTCACTTTACTCGAGTTCTATACCTACTTATAGGGACTAAACGGAAACGTATTGTTGTGGCAACGCTGCCTGACTATCTGTCTGTGTATGTCTGTCTAGTAATAAACTCATGTGAAAGATATGGAGGAAAGACGTTTTACAAACCTTGGAACCAAACGGTAACTATGGAGAGCCATATACCTAAAATAAAAAGTTTAAGTAAATAATAATTGCAAAAATTTAAGTAAAACTATAGTCGTATACATAAAACAAATGCGAAAGCATGTGAAAATGAAACAAATGTAAGGTTTTAGCGAAAATATAGAGTAATAAAACAATTTTACTATGTAGGTAGTGTAGGTACCTACTTAATAGATAATGTATGTTTTTTCTTTTTCTTTAATTCAATTGATAGGCCGATCGTAAAAGATCATCATGATCGTAGGTCGTAATAATCTGAATAGTCTTGATTTTTTTGGGATGATGTTAGGATATATAGCAATATAATAAGTGTAAAACCAAATTTCAAGACCTGTGCTAACTTCGTGGTGCTCCAAAAACATTGAAATTTTCGGTCTTTTTTCATATTTTGCCTTATTTCTTCTGAAAAGTGCTTACCATGGTAAAGTTGTGTGCTTTACTTATAAATTTATCAAAATTACCTATAATTTGATCACAATTACAGCTTTGTAAGTCCAATAGAACCCAAGATAAAGCCCGATTGGTAATTTTCACCAATAAGTTCGAAAATGTAGTTCTAGCTGCCTTCCGAGTAGAATATCGGCTATAATACTCATTCTACGAGGAAACTCATACAAAAAAAGTTGTAGAACAGTTATTTAGCTTTAATTTAAGCACAAATAGAACTTTGTAGGACCAATAGTTCTCCTGTAATCTGGACAAAACGAAAAGTTCAAGGAAATTGTAATATTCAAATATGATATTTTTTTATTAATATTGAACAGTTTTCTGGCAAGAGAAAACGAAAATGTTGGACCCTTTCAAAACAACTAGACCTTCTTGACGCGAGTACCACGATTCTCAACCCTTACGCACTCATGAGGAGATAGCCTCTGCTGGCAACAAATGTCTCGTGGCGCTCTATGGTAGAGGAGAATACGACTCCTTCCGTGCCACGCGTTACCATATATTTGTCCAATCTGCTGCTAGCGACAGAGTCCAACTTGCTCGTAGAATAAGTATTACAGCCAAAATACTACTTGGAAGGCGAAGGTACGAAGTGCTTTATCTCGGGTTCTATTGAGCCTACAGAGTTGCAATTGCAATAAAATTATAGAAAATTTTGTCTTTTTTATAAGTGCAATTTATAACATTTCCACGAGAAGCACCCGTTAGAAATCATAAGCCAAAATCTAAAAAAAGGCCGAACATTTCAATGTTTTTCGAGAACGACGCAGTTACAGGCTTATCAAAGCTGCAAATTTAGTTTTACATTATTGGTATCTATTCTAACAACATCCCAAAAAAGCAGTTTTTTTCAGATTATTGCTGTATAACTCTATTTATATGTCTACGGTACCCGGCCTAAGTGATTAGAAGGTAGCTCACATGATGTTAGACAATGACGATATAGCCACATGCTAGGCGACCTGCTCATAATAACTACAGGTGCCACCCAGAACTTACGTTTGCAAAGTTATCATTTTTTTTGACATTTTTTTATCTTCTTTATCATATAATATCATTGTTAATGTAAATACATTGTATTTAATGTTATATTTATTGCTAATGGTAACGTAAAGCATTAAAAAGTAAAATAAATTTTATTTTTGTACAAATATTGGTCTCGAAGCGTGGCCACAGTACTAATTCATTCACATGCGTGGGCGCAACCGAGTTATGTAAGTTTCGCAACATTTTACCTTTGGAAGTCGCTGCCAGGTGTATATACATTGTAATAATCAGCACATTAGGAAATTGCATGATAGCATCTCATTAGGTTGGTTCTAATTTGTTATTTCTTAACTGTCGTGAATAATGAATATCTACTAGTGGCTCTGTGAGCTGTAGACCTCGCGAGTCTGTCTTTGCATATTTTAAAACCCCCTCAAGGGGTCGGGCCCTTGAAGTTTATGCGTCTTAATAAAGGTAACAAAAACTTTTGGGATATTTTTGAACACTTTCCGTAATGGCTGAAATATGTTTCTCTTTTACTTTTTCAATCCCCATATCCGCAATTTCAAAAAATTTCGAAAATCTGAACTGACAAAAAAAAAACCAAACCTACTCACAAAATTTCATGAGAATCGGTTGAGAAATGCGACTTGTAAAGGAGAACAGCCGGACAACCGCCCCGACCAGACATACGAAAGCATTTTTGCCCAAGCTGACACGCAGACGTTTCGCGCTCGCTTGGTCAATTAGATACATATTGGAGAATATTCATACTTTAATAAATATTTGTTAAAGTCAGCTGCCTTAGTAGAATACGTTAAAGTAATGTGAATGTAATTCTAATTTCATCAAACACTACGAAGTTATTATCTTCTACTTAAGTAAACGTTGCGAAATAAGTACATAATAATGTACTGTATAAAATAATGTACATTATGTGATGTTTTATGCTTCATGCAGTTCATGCTTTTTTGAATGATTGAACGGCAGTGCATACAAATTGCTTGCCTAGTTGCCAGTGAGGCGATGACCCAGTATATTATTAAGTAATAACTCATATGTTTTTGTATAATGTATTTCACGCTTGTCTTAACTTTTATTAGTTTATAACAAACTAGCTGTACCCGCTGCTTTGCCTGCGTGGTAATTTTTCTGTATCTTCTAATCAAAAGTACCAATATACCAAATTTAATCAAACTTCGTTCAGACGTCAACTTGATTTTTATCTATTGCTCTTCTAATCATGGGATTGAGAGAACAAGTACACCAGTTTGTAAATCAACCCCTAAGCTTTTCAAAAGTGAAAACCGCATCGTAATCTATTGAGTAGTTTTTACGTGATGTGCTAACAAACATACAGACAAACAAACGATTTAAAAAGAATGTTATGTTGTTGTTCAGTAGCTTATTTTAAGTACCGTAGTCATTTTTTTTATTATCTTCATTGTAAAGACTTTTCGGTACTCTTACTGCTTTATTATAAGTACACTAGCTGTACCCGCGGCTGCGCACGCGTAGTCATTTATTTAGGTTAAAAGTACTATATGTGCTATTCCAGGACCTAAACTATCAATATGCTAACATCTGATCAAAATTTCTTCAGCCGTTTAAAATATTTTTATCGATTGCTTGGCTTCTACTCATCGGATTGAGATACCAATGACACCAGTTTTTAAGTCAAACCCTCAGCTAATCCGACAGTAGACCGCATCGCAATCGGTCAAGTGGCTTTTACGTGATGCGCCAACAAATAAAGATACAGACAAACAGACAGACACGATTTAAAAAATGTTATATTCTTGTTCAGTAGCTCATTTTAAGTACCCTAGAACATTTTAATTTTAACATCTTCTATGTACAGACTTTTTCGTACTTATTGCTTTATTATAACTATAGATACTTAGATACCCCCCGTTTATTAAGCAATTACTATAAAATTCAATAAATTAATTCAAAAGCATTACGGGTATTCGACCACATTTGCCTTTTACAGTAATTTTTATCGCAATTTAATTAAGTGTCGTATAATTGTTTAAGAGCATAAAATAAATGTGTATAATAATAAATGTAGACATCACAATTAACTGGATACTCTGCGCAGGCGCAGAGCAAACATTTTAACGAGATCTTCGCTGTTTCACGCGCATTTTAGTTTAAAATAGTTTGCAAAAAGAGAAATCTGATCGATTGAAATTTAAGCGAGGCAGCGGTTGCAGTTAGCGGGTCGCTAATTCAGCCGATCTCGTTTTATTTATGTCTTCATACGAGCCGCCGATAGTCCCTAATTACGACGCCGACGCAAAAACGCTAATCGCACATCGTACACTATCTTAACAGTATTCATTTAAAACAACACTACAAAAACAATCACTTAAAAATCCCCTTACATGCAAACAAAACAAAGCTGAAAATCAATGATCAAAAAAATCACGTACGACCTTATTCGGTATAACCCTTACGCATCCTTAAAATCACAACAGCTCAAACGTTTGTTATTATTGGAAATCCAGTTTCAACTCTAAATATATTAAGTTAAAAGTGATTTTCAATCAAAAATTATTTCAGAGTTGAAATTTCGTTTCGACTTCGAAAATCGTAACGTCGAAATTTCGAAACAATTTTTGTTCTATACAGCAAGACGTAAGAGCAGTTTTCGTTTGAAACCTTAGTGGTCAGTAAGTCAATTGTTTTCTGTAGGATAGGGATGCGCAGGAGAAGCGTTAATGAGCGAGGGTTCCGTCGGATTCCTGCTTGCTGCAATGTTACTGCGTCGGCGTTTGTCGGCGAGATGTGGCGAGATGCTGCTTTTTGCGATGGTTAGTGATAACAATGACCGGTGTCGAGAGGACGCGGATTTTTGTATAGAAAACAGTATATACAGATAATAGCTGTTAATTAATTAACGTTTTTGTGCGTAGATGAGATTCTATGGGCTATTATTAGAGGTGTTAGTGTGGAACGGGTTTTTTACAAGTCGGAATGACTTTAAAATCTTTTAGATATCATTAACCGTAACCACAGAAAAATTAACACTTACATGCAAATGATCTTGCCATTTCAGAGGATGAGATCTCTTAGTTAAAATTTAATTCTCTTTGTCAGTTTCTTACATTTTAAGCGCCTGAACCGATCTTGATAAAATTCGACAACAAAGTAGTGCAAAAACGCCATTTTTTTTCTTTTTATCCCTGAAACACAACCACGCGGGCAAAGTTATGCATAATTAACTTTATAACATCAGCATGGCGTTGCAACCGATACATAACACTTGCTATGCATAACCTGATTCCGTCGCGGCCGTTGAGCACCCTGAACAACTTCTGCACTCGAACAATAATCCACTTAGCGTCGTAACAAAATGCCAGTTTTTGCTGACGGATGTTACCAGGAAGTACAAGTAAGACTTATTTGTAGTCCGTGGGCCTATCCCACGTTGATCAACTTTACTTAAGTTGCAGCGAACAATGAAGTGTCCGCACATAGCAATACTAAAATCATTTGTAATCGGAGGATATTTTCACCATATTTGTTGGGAACCTAGATAGTATTTATCTAGGTACCCAACTGTGTTTTGTTTCAAGAAACGAAATATAAGCGAATTGTATGTTTGTCGTGAAAATAAGATAACCGCGATATTTTCTTACACCTCGTTCAATAGGCATTTCTTTTTGAAAACAGAATACAGATGGGAACATACGGGTAATCATCATCATCATCAGCCTATATCTGTCCACTGCTGGACGTAGGCCTCTCCTAATGTACGCCACTGAGCTCGGTCTTCAGCTCTCCTCATCCATTTACTGCCAGCCGCTTTTCGCAGGTCGTCACTCCACCTGACCACAAGGTGAAGTGACGACCTGCAAGGCGTCCTACTCTAGGTTTGCCTAAACGTGGCCTCCACTCGAGAACTCGTCTACCCCAACGGTTATCTGCTCTTCGGGAAATGTGAAACCAGCCCACTGCCATACTTTAGCTTGCTTATCCTTTGAGCTATGTCAGTTACCTTGGTTCTCCGTCGGATATCTTCATTACGAATCTTTTCCTTCAGAGAAACTCCAAGCATAGCTCTCTCCATAGCTCGCTGAGCGACCTTAAATTTGTGGACTAGTTTGACCGTGAGTGCAGTCCAAGTTTTGGCACCGTAAGTCATGACTGATTGAAGACTTTTGTCTTCAGGCACTGTGGTATGGACGACGCAGCTGAATTCTTCTGTTGGCTTCCTTCTCAAAGTTGTTTTTACCCAATTGCAATGTTTGCTCAAGGTAAACATACTGTTGGAAAACTTCAAGAGGCGCACTATTAACTGCAATCGGTTCCGGGTCAATAAGATCTTTGAACATGATCTTGGGCTTATCTATGCTCATTAAACAATCATCGAGAAGCATCATCCAGGTTGGTCAGCATACGTTGCAACTCTTGCAGCGATTCCGCCATTAGGACGATATCATCGACAAATCGTAAGTGTGACATGTTCTCGCCATCGATATTAATGCCCATTCCGTTCAAATTCAGCGTCTTAAACATATCTTCGAGGGTATAAGTGAACAGTTTCGGGGGTATAACATCTCCCTGTCTCACTCCCCTGTGGAGTTGGATATGTTTAGACTGCTGGGTTTGTACTTGGACACTCATAGTCGCGGCGCCATACAGAAATCTCAGCACTTCAATGTATCGCCAGTCCACTTGACAACGCTGCAAAGTGTCCAGAACCGCCCAGATTTCAACGGAGTCAAATGCCTTTTCTTAGTCCACAAAAGCAAGACAAAGGGCCTGGTTTTTCTGGCCTCTTCAGACTTCTGTATAACCCGCCTCACTGTGTACATGTGGTCTATGGTGCTAAATCCTCCGCGAAAGCCGGCCTGTTCAAGAGGCTGGAATTCGTTCGTCATGTCTTCTTGCGAGACGATTTGAGATGACCCTCGAAAACAACTTATAGACGTGGCTCAAGAGTGAAATAGGTCGGTAGTTCAAAAGGAACCTTTTAATTTTAATTGGGAAAAAAGATCTTAGAAATAACAACGCCTCCAGTATCTCATCATCAAGCATGCTTGTCAATTTGTTGCACTTAGGTACATTCATAAAATCAACTGGCAAAACAAGATGGTGATTAATGTCAGTGACAAATTGTCGGATAAAACGAGATTGGAGACATATTGACGGGTAAAACCATAGGCTTGTAGCGAAAAAATCCTAAGCCTATAGGTAAAACGCAATGAGCGTTTCACTTCAAGCAATCTAATATGCATTTTTTTTATTATGTCTATCCCGAAAATTTCAGGATCAGGAAAACTTAATCCTGAAATTTTCGGGACTGAAAAGAGCCCGGAAAACCCTCAACTGATAGGTCAACGGCGGAATATGCTTGCCTTGAAGATACCTACCTACTCTTATCATAAAGACTGTTGGAACTATTTAAAATGAACCAAACAGTTTTACTTCTCCATAGATACTTTTGAACTCTTTGATAGGCCGTACTACTGTTTTGTTTTTTACTTCTAGTTGTCACTTTGTATTTTAATTCATCCAAATAAATTCACACAATTATAATGTTATTTATTTTGAAGTTATTGGTGTATTCCATACGTTAAACGTGCTGTGTAACTTTTGGTTACGGGCAAAACCTCCAAAATTTTACCTATAATTATTGTGTTTTGTCAGTGTACAATCGAAGTCAAAAATGGAAGGAGATTCTTGTACAATTCCTCCTGCTCTTTCAAGTCCACCTATTACTATTGCTACTCCATCTTTTCGTAAATTAGAAGGACGCTGTAACTACACAACTTGGGCATTTTCAATGGAAATGATGCTTATAGACTATGGCTTATGGGATTGCGTACAAAAGCAACCCTTAGATAATAGTTCTCAAGAAGTTCTACGCCGCGATGACAGGGCTCGCTCTAAAATAGGGTTGTGCTGTCATGAAAGAGTATTCTCCAAGATAATGGGTTCTAAAACTGCCTTTGAAGCATGGAATAATTTAAAAAAGGCATACGCCGATGGTGGTCTTGTCAGAAAGCTTACATTAATGAAAAAGTTACTGACTACTAGTTACACTGACAACATGGAAAGTTATGTCAATGAGATTATGTCAACCTATCAACAACTAGAGCAAATTAATCAGAAAATAGATGATAATTTTCTTGGAGTCATACTACTTTGTGGTCTACCTGAAAAATTCAAGCCTCTTGTTATGGCATTGGAACATTCTGGCTCAGACCTTACTTCTGATAATGTGGTAACTGCACTACTGAAGGAAGATAACCACGACATAGTCAGCAGCAACAGCAGCACATCTGAAGTTTCTGCTTTAGTGTCGTCGAATAAAAGTTTTAGTAGAGACTCTAAGAACATATTTTGCAATTATTGTCGTAAGTCAGGTCACACTTTAACTAACTGCAGAATTTTTAAAGCTAAAACCAATAAGGAAAAAGCTGATATCTGTGAGGTGACACTGATGGTCAACCCTCTACCTGTAAGTAGTAAAACAAAGTCTGTAGTAGATAGTTTGGTGAATTGTAAACCTGATTGCAACTCTTCTATTTGTAAACCAAATGTTGATAATTCGCTTCTAGTTAAGAGTAATGCCTGGTATATCGATTCTGGTACTACAAGTCATATGACAAATAGACGTGATTGGCTAGAAAATACTAAACCTATAAAAAAACAAGTAAGAGTAGCTAATGATGAAATAATTCTTTCAGATGCCATTGGTAATATAAATCTAAATACTTCTTCAAATAGTTCTAAATTTACCAATGTTCTACATGTTCCACACCTGTCAACGAACCTGCTCTCAGTGAACTCGTTGGTAAAGGAAGCAAACATTGTATTATTCTCACCGTCTGGAGGAATAATTTTGGATGCTCAAACTTGTAAGGTTTTTGGAAAAGTTTTAAGTACAGCCTCAAATGTCAACGGTATGTACAAACTTGATTTACCTATTGCCAATGCGAATTTAATAGAAGCAACAGATAACACCGCGAATTTATGGCATAAACGCCTAGGTCATCTTAACTTCAGATCTATGGAATTACTCCGCCTACACTTAGCTCTTGGTGTGAATTATTCAAAACCTGTCTGTTCAATTAAAGATAATTGTATTGCTTGCGTTGAAGGCAAACTGTCCAAGCAACCTTTTATATCATCAGATTCAAGGGCAACAGATATTTTAGAATTAATTTACAGTGACGTTTGCGGACCTATGAGTACCCGCTCATTTGGAGGTGCTTTATATTTCGTAACCTTTACGGATGATTTTTCTACAAAAACTTTTACCTACCTAATAGAACAAAAATCAGACGTAGTCGAAAAATTTTGCGAATTTAAAAAACTAGTAGAGAATCAAACTGATAAAAAAATAAAGGCTTTACGTTCTGATAATGCCGGGAAATATATAAATACTAAATTAAAAGAGATTTTAAAACAAGCGGGGATACTACATCAGACAACTGTACCGTATAACCCCGAACAAAATGGTATAGCTGAAAGAGTTAATAGAACTCTTGTTCTTACAAGAGTTCTATTAACTCTTTCAAGAAGAGATTTCTCTTTCTTCTAAGGCAAGATCTATGCTTTCTGAATCCGGTCTACCTCAGATTTATTGGGGTGAAGCTGTCAATACGGCAACATATTTAAAAAATCGCTCACTGACTAAAGCCTTAAGAGGCAAGACACCGGAGGAAGCGTGGACAAAAAGAAAAGTAAATCTGTCTCATCTGCGTGTTTTTGGATGGAAAAGGCTACAGAGTAATAGATCCAGAAAATCCAAAATACATCATAAAGACTAGACATGTAATTTTTTTTGAAAATGATTTCCTTAACAAACCAATGTCAATTGAATGTGGTATTATGAAGAATGGGGTTGGAACTCAAAAGTCTGAACCTATTACAATTCAAGAACATTTTGAAGATGTATCATCAGAAGGGGAAGTTAACGTGACTCCATCAGAACCTGTCAGTCAGGATAATGAAATCATTATACCACATGAACCAGATATTCAGGAAAGTGAAATAAGTATACCAGAACCTGTTATACAGTAAAATGAAATCACTTTACCTCAAACTGAAATTCAGGAAAATGAAGAAGAGTTTCTGGCAATCAAGTACAGTCTCAAGATCAAATTGAGAGGAGATAGATACCCTTTAAGGAATAGAACTCCTAGAAAAGGGCCAGATAATATAATTCTATACAAAAACATAGAGGATGATACTCCTGCAACTTATAAGGAAGCTGTTTCTTCTAAAGATAAAGATAAATGGCTTGAAGCTCTACAAAATGAATACGATTCACTTCTTAATCATGAAACTTGGACACTTGTGGATAAACCCAATGACAGAAAAATAATTCATAGCAAGTGGGTATTCAAGATAAAAAAAGATGCAAACGGAGAAATCGTACGCTACAAGGCAAGATTAGTAGCGAAAGGATTCACACAAACTTACGGCATAGATTATGATTAAATTTTTGCTCCTGTTACACGTCTGTCAACTGTCAGAATACTACTAGCTTTCGCAGCTCACTGGAATATTACCATGGATCAAATGGATGTGGAAATAGCCTTCCTTAATGGTGATATTAATGAAGAAATATTCATGGAACAAACAATCTGAAGGTTTTACCAAAGAATGCAATAAGAGGAAGGTATGCCAGTTAAAGAAAGCACTTTATGGTCTTAAACAAGCGCCGAAACAGTGGAATCTGAAACTTAACAGTGCAATGATGCAACTAAATATGAAGAGGTCAGAACATGACCACTGCCTATATTATAAAGTAGACGGAACTTGCATTTTAATTGTCGCAATCTTTGTTGATGATATATGCATTCTCAGCAATAATGCTGGAATGAAGGAAAAGTTTAAAATAAAATTCAGCCAATTCTTTAAAGTCAAGGATTTAGGAACTTTAAAACACTTCCTAGGATGATGGCATGAGGATAGCAAAAGAAGATAATGGCATAACCGTTGATCAAGAAGAGTATATTAGAAAAAATCTCATTAATTTTTCTATGTATAACGCAAAGCCTGCTAGTACTCCTGGTGATCCAAGCCTAAATTTAGTAAATCCTACTATTGAAGAGAAAGAAGAAGCCGAACATTTGCCTTACCAAAGGTTAATTGGTTCTTTAATGTACTTTTCAGTTGGAACTAGACCAGACATTTCACATGCTGTTAGTGTACTGAGTCAGTTTAATAATAACTTTGGAACATTGCACTGGAATGCAGCAAAAAGAGTTCTAAGATATTTAAAAGGAACAATACACTACAAACTCAGTTTTCAGAAAACAAGTACACTTAAACTGAGTGGATATGCTGACGCTGACTACGGTGCCTGTCTAAACGATCGGAGATCATATACAGGCTACGTATTCTACCTAAATGGACCCGTTTCCTGGGAGTCTCGAAAGCAGCGGACAGTGGCTTTATCAACAACCGAAGCTGAATATATGGCTCTCAGCGATGCTTCAAAAGGCTATATTTAAAAAACTTATTAAAAGAAATATTTAGCTTAACCAATGGTGTTTGTATCTACAGTGATAATCAGGGAGCTCAAATGCTTACTAAAAACAACGTTCACCATTCACGTACAAAACACATTGATATGAGACATCACTTTTTAAGAGAGATTGTGTTTAGTGGTACAATTTGTATTAATTATGTTCCCACAAATGAAATGAAGGCCAAAGTTTTTACCAAAGCAAAGACATCTGTGTTTTATAAAAGATATATGTTTAGTTTAACATTATATTGGCCTATTGTCTATCTAGAAGTAGGGGAAGTGTTGGAACTATTTAAAATGAACCAAACAGTTTTACTTCTCCATAGATACTTTTGAACTCTTTGATAGGCCGTAATACTCTTTTGTTTTTTACTTCTAGTTGTCACTTTGTATTTTAATTTTTCCAAATAAATTCTCACAATTATAATCTTATTTATTTTGGAGTTATTGGTGTATTCCATATGTTAAACGTACTGCGTAACTTTTCCAAGGACGCTCGCTGGTATAAGGTGTTCCTTTCCTTAGCTGTTCTTAAAGAAAGTAGTCGAATCGATTTGTTGGGATTTGATTTATATTGAGTATTTTTTTTACATAATTCATTATATAATAAAACTTCTTCAGAAAGACTTCAAATAAATTTCTTAAAAACTACTGAAACAAGCCGAGATACTGCTCAAATTAAACTTTTGCCTTTTCTGAGTTAGATAAATAATGCTGTGAATGTATATAATCAATTATTAGGATAATTGATTATGATAATTGATTATGTACATTCACAGTATAATATTACGATGGTGATATTTTCATGCTGATAAATCTCCCATGCAAATCATAGAAGAAAACATGTTTATTCGGAACTTCAGTCAGGGCCTGCATTTTCGACATCGGTCGCAAAGCCAGATTATAACGATATTTGGTAGTCTCTGCCAAAAATCGATATCAATCATGATCAATCACAGTACAGATACCAATGACAATCAATAGCTTTGACAATAACTGTCAAAAAAAACACACCAACACTAGACAAAAAATATATACGGATATTGTATTTTGCAGCCATTTTTGGGCTCTCATTTAAAAGGTCCACTGAGTTACTCTTCTGATCGTCACCTGAAGTCAGCCGAATGAACCCATCAATAAATGTAGTGGCAATTTAGCGGTAAATAATTATCAATGTCCAAACGCAACATTTATCGAGCATCGAGCCAAATGGAGTTATTTTGCTGTAGTGATGGGAGCAGAGCCAAGCCTTTGCTTATCGACGTCGATATTTTAAAATTAGGAATAGGTACTGGAGATGGATGAACACGTGAAGCTATCTGACCACGTAGGGAAATTTCCTATCTCCGATACCAAAACCAGAGGGCAGAACCAAGACAAGGTGGAAAGATCTAACTACCTAGTGCAAAAGGACATAAAGTGATTGGCGTAAACCAAGATGTCAAGTTCTGTCTGTTCGCACATCAAGTAAAAACTACTGGACCGATTGAAATGCGGTATTCACTGATGGATAGCTTAAGTTTTGACTTAAAATCTGGTGTAAATCTTTGTAGCTCAATCCAATGATTTTAAGCCAAGCAATCAATAAACACTATTTGACAAACAAATGTTGATGAATACTGTACTTTTTGATCCTGAAAGAACACATAGTTTAGGCTAAGGCTATACCTTTCGGTCAGCTTAAGAGTCAGGTACGCTACCCTGGTTGACACACTAGATATTTCTACAACATTATCAATGAGGACTTTATTGACGAGGAACCCCACGCCACCCTGAGACTGCTGATCGTCCTCTCGGAAGTAAAATAGGTGGCCCGATTCCAGGGTTACTGTATCCTCCCCCTCTCTTCAGACTTCCCTTAACCCTAGGATATGCCACCTCATCTTGATGAACTCCGTCTCGAGTTGCGCCATGTTCTCCTCAAGCCTAATTGTTCTCACGTTGTACGTAGATAGGGTCAGTTGTTTTTGTTTCGGGTAGTCTACGGAAGCCCAGAGATTCTTTGCACCCCTGCTCTGCCATTTCCTTGACCGCCACCTTGGTCAGGACTAGCAGGGCGGCATTTTTTTATTGTGTCGCTCATTTTGGAGGGTTTGCCCACAATCGCCATCGCATGCGGGTTGGCAATCGCAGGGCGTGCGAGAGCACCGGTGACGCTGCTGCCCGTCACCGGCCTGTTTCATTTGGCTACGCTTGTTTAAGTTTCCTGATGTGAGATTAAAAATAATCTGTTAAATACCAACTATCCGAATCCAAATAATATCATAATTCATATGGATGAAATAATCATGCTTCAATAACAAAATGATTTTGGAATAACCTTTGCATGGGCAATTCATTGTTCGCCGGCCACTTAATTTATTGTAATATTCTTTATTGCTAATAGGTACATAATTACGAGCTGTAAGAGTAAAGTACTGGATAAAAATTAAAAGGTTTCTTGACAAAATAATACAACGATATTTTGAAAGAAATTCTTAGAACAGGTCCAGGTCAGTTAACCTGTGAACTGTTATCCCGATATATCTTACTTCCATCACGTAGATGTGTAAATAAACCACGCACGGGCCGAGCGATCTTCCTTATCTGTATCGATAGTTCAACCCTCTCACGCAATCCTCCCTATCATGGCAACGAAACTGGTTGTGTATGGATACGGTAGGGTTTAATTATAAGACATAACTCAGCGCCGCCTACTGCCTTTTGTATTTGTTTATTTATTCGCACTAATTTGTTTTAATGTTATCTGATGAGAATTGATATAATCCTAAATAACAGTTTATAATCAAAATAATTGCTGGCTCATCGTGGAAAATCATTATCAAAGGAGAAATTGCTTTCGTTAAAAACAATACCTAAGTAAATTCAAATTATTCTCTCGTTGGGTCCTGACTTCCAACTGGGTCCATTATGTCTATCTATATTTATAATAAAGTAGTAAGTAACAAAAAGTCTGTTCAATGAAGATAATTTAAAAAAATAGTCTAGGGTACTTAAAATACGGCACTTTTCAAGATATATTTTTTCCGACTACAGCGAAGCATGGTTAGGTACCTAGGATAATGAATTTAAGCAATCAATAAAAAACTATTTGACGGCCGATCGAATTTTGAAGAAATTTAGTATAATTTACTTTATAGGAAGTTTTGGTCCTGGAATAACATGTATATGATATACTTTCATCCAAGAACAATTAGCACACGGACAAAGCAGCCAATTCTAAGTACCTAATTATAAATATTAGGCTCGTCAGATATAATAAGGACTATTCTCCAAAAACGGTGTTACACAACACAACATTAAATTATTGTAGCGTTTATATCTTTCTCCTTAACAAATATTTGTTCCACAATTACATACAATGAAACTGCAACAAAGTTGAATACTGTTTTATCTACGCCAATCTTAACGCTTCCTCTCGATGTCCCCGCTAAATGAAATGTTCTTTCAAATACACCGCAGTGTTATAAGTTACAAGAACTGCAAGGAGCGAAACGCACCAGATCGTATCCAGCGTTCCCAGAATGAATCCCACCTCTCCCGCAAGGTGTGATGTCGGCGTATCTCGATCACAGCGCGGGTTAATTATGAATTTTACACGCGTTACAATACGCTGGCTCGCAAGTCTCCTTGTGGAACCCCCCCATCTGCGAACACAGATGACAAATTACCACCTGAATTCTGTACGCAATATTCACGCATCGGTTTCTTCCACTGTAATGAGAATTGAATTGAATGCCTGTCGTAAATATTGTGAGTTTCGTGAGATGATGTATGAACCTACACGCGAGAAGATAACGAGAATTTAATTCCATTTTTTATTTTATAATTACGTTGTAAACCAGTTATTTTAAAGATATGATTCGGCAATATAAACGATTGAAAGTTTCGATCATTTTTATCGGTAACCAAATCGGCGCACGAGTAACCAAGCGATATAACCAAGCCGGTCGTCAAATACATCAGCGAATCGACGTTTACACTGGAGGAATAAAGCTGGCATGGCTTGCGTCTCGGTAGATATCATAATTAAGTCGCATGTGGCGTGTTCAAATTAAATTATGTCGGAATTAAAGGTAACGGCGCCGTAAATCGGCGTGTGTTGCGCTGCGCAGGCGCCGCTCGCGCCCGTTACGCGCCCGCTTGATGTATCAGCCGGCCAGCCTCGCCGATCCGATATCGGCACCGGTGTTGGTTGATCGCTGCGTGGTTCCAATTAAAACAAGAAAACGACTTAAAAAGTATTATGAATTGAAAACGGACACAGTGAATGTGCGTGTTATAATCTGTTTCAATATCTAACCTGAAATGGAACCATGAGACCGCCTGCGTCTTCCAGAGCTGGGATACTCTCATAAAGATGACACAGAAAAGAGACTCGACGCGATGCTGTGGTAATAAGCCACTGAAGTAGCTACGAAGCTCTTACGAGAAAAGCTAGTAGGTACTATAATATAGTTTTATTGATGTCCAGTGCCGCACAACCCGATAAAAGGAACTTTCCTAATATTAAGGACAATCATTTGGCTCGGAGAATCGATAACAGATGGGGAAGGAAGGTTCTCGAGTGGTGACCACAGACTGAAACACTGTGCGTAGGATGTTGAGAGTGACGATGAGCCATAGAGCTATGTTCGTAAACGTCTGTCGACGAAGCTCGATAACATAATACGCGTACTTATGCCATCGAGCGACGTAGAGTGACTTGTAAGTTAAAGGATTTTTTAGCTCGAAAAATAATAAGGTGAACTAACGATGATACATTATTTTTAGCGTAAGAAATAAGTATATTTTTTTTACCCGCTAAAAGTCTAGTATCTAAGTGACGACCGGCTGAATGGTTAGTGATCCTGACTAGTCAACCAACGGTCGCGGGTTCGAATCCTGCTAGGTGCAATCATTTGTGTGATGAGCAGAAATGTTAGTTTCCGAGGCATGGATGTAATATGCGTATCTATGTATATTTATCCGTTGTCTAGTGCCCATAGTACAGGGTATCCTAGTTTGGGGATAGGTAACTGGTGTGAATTGTCCCGAATATATTTATTTTATTGTTTTTTTTTATTGTGATGCCTCGCTACTCGCTCAAATCTTACACCTCTTACCACAAACCAAAGCGAAATATACAAGTTAATCTGCAGCACAGCTTCCATTTAACCGGGTGTTTGTTTTATTTGTGCGAATCAATAACATCGGCGGCGGCGCGGGCGCAGCCGAGCGGCGGGATTGTATCGCACAGCTGATATTGAGATTGGTAATAGCGTAAGGGAACTTACTTGCAATAAGGTAAAATAAAACTTCTGTGTATACAAAAGACCGATTATTATTTAAAACAAGCTGTGCCTGCGGCTTTACCTGAGTTAAAAGTTACTTGTTATTCTAGGACCAGAAGTACCTATAAAGCTTTATAGTACTTAATACCAAATTTCGTTCAGCCTTCAAATATATTTTATTCGTTGCTCGGCTTCTACTTATTGGATTGAGATATCAGTACACCAGTTTTTAAGTCAAACCCTGAGCTATTCAATAGTGAGTGAAAATCTCATCGTATTCGGTGCAGTAGTTTTATTCAAAACTTGGTACCGCTTTTACAGTACAGTTTTAAAATTAATAGTTTTTTTATTAAATAGCTTTCTCCTTCTCTTCGGGTAGAGATGAATGAAAATGGCAACGCAATCGGTGCAGTAGTTTTTAGCGTAAACAAACGACAGACAAACAAACAGACACACAGACACGATTTAAAATATGTTATGTTCTTGTACAGTAGCTTATTTTAAGTAAGTACATCTTGACCAATTTTTTATTATCTTCATTGTACAGACTTTTTGGTATTTACTGCTTTATTATAAGTAAAGTATGTTTTAAGATTAGAGCGTAAGGTTTTAGGTTATATTCAAATTCGTATATAGAACAGATAAAAGTAAAACGAATAGAGAAGTGTGCAAATATATATGCATTACATTCAGATTCTAGCTGTTAATTGAAAGAGGCAGAAGAACTAAAATGTATCTATCCGCACGGACGAATCCTAAGAAACCGTTGTTTTTGGAACAGTTAAGCCAGCTGCATGTGAACAAGCATCTATTCAATAATAAGAAATTAGGTTTCCAAAGCTCCTGAAGCTTAATACTATGGCACAAAATAAATAATAGGTAGTACAAAACTATAGTGTAGTGTCAAGTGTCGTATCATATCGTAGGTAGTACCTTCAAGCCTAAATTATATGATGGTTAGGTATTTAATAAACCATCAGAGAAAATCTACCACGAGAGAGCTCTTGAATCTATGGCTGTAATTAAATCCCTTTTGTCTTGAAAGCCGCATAGACCTAGAAGGAATTAATGAACTTCCAATTAAAGACCGCCTCCATGGCGTAGTTGGTGATGAGTCGATTGCAAACTGCGTCATGTCGGTGTGATTGATCTCGTGATCATTTGCAATTGACCGACTGTTTAATTTGTAACTCTATGGTGATAAAAAAAAGAGTCTGACCAATCAAGGGGTAGGTACACTATTTGACGGTGGCGATAGAATCGCAGAAATCGAATAAATTGAAAAACTGTGCACTGATTGGTCGTTAATATTCAATCGTGCATGTTTCGTCTAGAATCCGTCAAATTGTAATCTATCGGTCCTCACAATAAACCGGTAACATATATTTGAGAACGAGTCCGAAATACAGAAATCCGACGGAGGACCAAAGTACCAGACGTTGGAGACCGTATTCTTAGACTCAAGTGGCGTTGGGCATGACACTTGGCGAGGCGTGGTGATGGCAGGTGGAGTAGAGCTCTTACGGAATGGTTGCCAAGAGCAAATAATACAGGAGTTGGCAGAGCACCTGCCAGATGGGTCAGCGACATTGAGGCGGTCAAAGGAAAGACCTGGATGAGGACGGCACAGTCCAGAGACGAATGGCACAAGGGAGAGGAGGCTTATACCCAGCAGTGGGGGGAAACAAGCTGCTGATGATGATGATGATGATGATGGTGATGATGATATATTTGCGTAAAATTCGACATGTTAATAAAAGAACCGTAGGATGATGGTGATGATGATGATGAATAAAACAACCGTCCTTGTAGAGTACATCCTGATAAGGTAACCTATGGAGCAGCAATTTAACACCGATCTTATTAAAAGTGTCGGTAAAAAGACTAAAAAGTATATAAATTAATAATTTAATTATGAATCGCATATTTTCCAGTCTGCTCGTCGATGGAGGGTGTGGTCGTATTGTGAGCGGAGAAAAAGTTAACTACACAAGTCAAACTTAGCATTAAGAGTCACAACGGGCGGTCTTATCTTCAGAGCGAGAGATACAGAGATCTCTTCCAGACACCCGTAGGGTACTGCTAATAGTCTCAAGTAGATTTGCAGACAGCGTTTTTTGAATGCTTAATATCAGATACCGTGCTAACATTCAAGAAAAAGTAAGACTAAATAAAAGATACTCGTGCGCTATTTATTGACCGACTTCATAATTATGATAGTATTTCAAATCTGCGCTACCTGTGACAGGGTATTCAAAACTAAGTTTGTATTTGCCAGCCTCATCCGAGCACATGCCAGAAAGTGAACAGGGTAGCCATCGTTGGCAACGACGTGGATCGCATCATTATAATTTCAAATCCAATGTAATAGTAGATTTTATGACGAGGGAGCAAAATAATATTTTGACGGCGAGGGCGCTATAGAATCCTGAACGTAGCGAGGGATTCAATATACGTCGCCCGAGGAAAAATAATTTTGCGCCCCAGTGATACACTCTACTTTTCATCTATGACAAAAATAAATAAAATGCGCTTTTAGGTACTTTACAACTCATATTATTTATTTGAAAAAGGGTATTAAACAGACTAAAAATAAACAATTGTAAATAAACTAGGTAATTACTTTAACCAAACCAAACATTATTTTCACTTTGTACGTCTGATTTACGTGCTTCAGAACATCTTCAGACAAGTCTTCAGATATTGATCTAAATTTTGTGTAGATCTCGATTTGAAATGACATTCAAACGACATGTTCATGTGCCTTCACTTGTTTATGAAGTATTTGGGTATATCTTGAAAATAGGTACAGGTTTGCGAAAAAATCTTTTTTTATTGCATTTTCCCATTCGATAATTTTTTTATTAGCTTTCAAATCTTTTCCTCGGGATAAACTTGATAATAGATTCTGTATCACATTTATTGCGTAGTACTTTCTCATATGTACTCGTATGTAAGTAGTATAATACTTTCGCGACAATTGCATTTTCGTGAAATGATTTAGTTTTTGCACTGTCAATATTCCTTGTCTCCTTGACGATGATATCGTTTTTCGCGCGCTTTTAATTTTTTCCTCCTGTCCGAACATCACTGATCTCCATGGATAGGCTATGTTATTTATGCCTTACATTCACACGATTCTTTTTTCAAATACAGACAGCGCACCACGCGACCTAATGACAAAATTCCATTATACGTAGGAAATGTCTTAACAAAATTCACGTTCCAAATTCAAAACTCATTACCGGTATGAGTAATGAGCTGTTTCTGAGGGTAGTTACAAACCGTCTCGCTCGTAGATTTGACGACTTTCAGCCTCCCAAATAAGCTGGATTCCGGAAAGGTTTTAGCACTGTAGACCACATCCATGCGCTCCGGCAGATCATACAGAAGACCGTAAAGTATAATCGGCTACTATGTCTAGCGTTTGTGGATTACGAGCAAGCCTTTGATTCAGTCGAGACCTGGGCAGTGCTACAGTCATGACAGCGGTGCCAGATTGATTACCGGTACATATAAGTGTTGAAGTGTTTGTACAGCAAGGTCACCATGATAGTCCATCTTCAGGATCAGAGCATGAATTCTATCCAATTACAAAAAGGGGTGAGACAAGGAGACGTAATTTCTCTGAAACTGTTCACCTCTGCACTGGAAGATATATTTAAGGTTCTGAACCGGAACGGATATGGTGTTAACATCAATGGCGAATACATCATTCACCTTTGATTTACTGATGATATAGTCATCATGGCAGAAACCCTGGAAGACCTAAGCACAATGCTCAGTGATCTCAATATTGTTTCCCAACAGGTGGGTCTTAAAATGAACATGGGCAAGACGAACATCATGTCAAATGCCCATGTCGTACCCATGCTGTTTTATGTTGGGAATGATATTAATCGAAGCTGTTGATCACTATGTCTACTTAGGTCCGACAATCCAACTGGGTAGATCCAACTTTGACAAAGAGGTCAACCAATGAATCCAACTCGGATGGGCAGCGTTCGGGAAATTACGCTGTATCTTTTACTTGCAGATACCGCAGAGCCTCAAGTCGGAAGTTTATAGTCAGTGCGTGTTACCAGTGATCATATACGGCACTAAGACGTGGTCGCTAACTATTGATCTCATACTCAAGCTCAGAGTTGCGCAGCGTGCAATGGATAGCTATGCTTGGTGTTTCACGATACTACGTGATAGAATCCGAAATGAGGAAATCCGTAGATTGTTATAAACTTTCAAATATTTTTCCCGGGATTAAGTTCGTAATAGATTCTGTATCACATTTATTGCGTTGTATTTTCAGGTGTAAGTAGTATAATACTTTCGCTATACTTGCATTTTCCTGAAATTATTTAGTTTTTGCACTGTCAATATTCCTTGACTCCTTGACGATGATCTCGTTATACGCGCGTTTTTCATTTTTTCTCCTCTCCGTACATCACTGATCTCTGTGGATGGCTCTGTTGTCTATGCTGTACATTCATATGATTCCTTTTACATGAATGCCCAAAAAAAGGAGTGTAATGTTTTTAGCATTCATGTGTGTTTGTATGTATGTGAGTTTCTTTATTCCACCATAACTTTTAAATGCCTGAACAGATTTAGACGTATGGGGTATCGTTAGAATCTTTACAACTTCTCAAGTAACATAAGCTATTTTTTTTTGAAAACATTCCAATTTTCAAATTCAAAAAAATATGTTTTCTTCTTATTTTACAATATGGGTATCAAATTGAAGGCCTTGATAAGCATATTCCAACAGTATATAATTTATTGGCAAAAACTCTTTTTTGGCAGTGTGAGCGTGTTTTTTTAGCTTTTAAGCTAGTTATTTCAAATACAGACAGCGCGCCACGCGCCCGATTGTTAGTAGTACCTAGATAGTAAGTACGTAGGAAAAGTCTTAGCAAAATTCACATTCCAAATTCAAAACTCATTACTGCTCTCTCTGAAAGTCTTGAACAGAAAATACCTACTTTGCTCCCACTTTTCAAGGAAACAATCAGTGTTTTTCGAATATATGGGATGAAAGATATATTTTGGTGTTTAAGACTACAACTTCTTGGGATTCCACTAATTTTCTATCCGTTCACATTACTAAAAACCCACTCTCAAGCTCGCGTAAGCGACTACATCTGACATACCACATCGCCCGCCGCTGCGCCCGCGTTGGCTTGTTTACCTCTCCGCTTCTTCTGGTTACAAATAAAATGAAAATTAAATTAGAGTTTCCGCTCTCACTGCGGCCACGCTGATGCTCGCGGAAGCGTGTCTGCCACAGCGATGCCCAGCTCATATCGCTCACCGCTTTTTATGGCACCACATTACATGCAAATAGCATGAAAGTAACACCACGGCGCTGGTTTGTTGGCCTTTTTGTTTGTTGCAGTTGCACAACTATAGTGCAACTGTTTTGTCGTAGTGTTGTAATTACTTTTTGTTGAAATTGCGTTGTACTACAAACTCATAGACATTACAAAATTATTAAAGAACCACTCGAAATGAGGCCACATTTTAAAAGCTTTTATGTAACTTCACTTGTATGTATGTATAGATGTATCTATGTATCGATGTATATATATTTTATCCTGGGCCCCGATTCTGTTAGCTATTGAACAGCGATAACGCAAGTCGATCGCTTGATTATTTTGGTAAAATTTTCACCAAATTCAGCATTTTTCACCAAATTCAGCATTTTTCAGCACATTTCAGCATTTTTTTTAATTACGCTAAAAACGCTTCTAGCATTTTTTAAAGCCAAATGAGAAAGTTTCGCAAAAAAAAACTAGCGATTGACTTGCATTATCGCGGTTCAATGGTTAACAGAATTGGGGTCCTGGAATCTTGCAATTCTAATTTCGAGCACTTCCCGATTAGCTATCCGTCTGAAACTTTCAGGGTAGCTCACATACCGATGACAAAGTAACAAAAAAATATATATAAGAAGAGAATATGAAAAAAAAAGGATAAAGTGAAAAAGAAATAAAACAAAAAGAAATGAAAAAAAAACATTAAGAAATAAGGTCGTAAAAGCTCGTTATTTAATTTTAAATTATACTTATTTAAGTTGAATTTTCCAGTACCGCGCTCTCCGATCGGAGTAATGCGTTATTGGTTTGAAATTTTGCGGTATTGGAGGGGTTATAAAGAGTAATCTGTAGTCTAGTAGAGAAACACAGATGTGCAATCAGAGACTATGTGCAGAACAATACGTCAGTGGTGTGTATATAAAGAGTAATCTGTAGTCTAGTAGAGAAACACAGATGTGCAATCAGAGACTATGTGCAGAACAATACGTCAGTGGTGTGTATTTATTGTACTGTGTATCCCCTTTGGCCGGAGGTGCCGCCAAATACAGCCGTATCTGATAGGACAGCCTTCCGCGTAAAACGAACGGTTTACGGCCTTAGAATTGATACACACGGCTACGTGGTTAGGGCAACTGAAGTTAGAGAGATAAAAAGAAGTGGAGCTAACAAGAATCAGGAGTTCTACTCTTATTAAGATCGAATTCAAGCGATTTTGACCTAGATTCCTTTCTTCCTTTGAAAGTTAATTTTTTAACATATATTCAGGACAATTCATACCAATTACGTATCAACCCCAAAATAGGATACTAGTGTGTTTATCATACAAATATTTGCACTTTGCGGGATCGAACCCGCGAGCTTTGAATTCGCTGTCAGGGTCACTAGCCACTCGGCCAACTGATTGTCAACCTTGTAACCCTAACAACGGTTTTCGAATGATTGTCTTGAGTAGGTTGGTACCACAGATTACCCCCTATAGATACCGCTTACAAGGCATCAGACGCACACAACACATACTTGCTTTATCTAGTATAAACAGGCTCGCTTTGAGACACGACTTCATTCTTGACCAAACTCTCGACCCGTGCGAGAGGGCTAGTTTATTGCAACTTTAATCGAAAAAACAACATTTTTAATGGCTTGCTGTGCAGTAAAATGGTGTGGAAAGTCAGCCAAAACGTCATATTATCAAAAAGTTGGCATAACGTTCCACTATTTTCTAATATTTTATTTAGATTTTTACCTGAGGAAAACACAATTACACTACATTATTTAATCGAGATATCTTTAAAAATATTAGGACTTAGCCGGAAATAGCTTAGTTAGATTTAAGTTGATCTAGATTTTGGCTTAGTATCACCTCTCCCGCTCAATCAGCACCTGGGTGACAAGGACAAAAAATTAAAGCGTACCACGCCTTACGCCCGCGCCCCTTTCCAAGCTCGTCAAGTTCCACTGCCGTGCGTGCGCCTCCACTGAAGGCTATCTCTCGCCACGTACAGCGACAATTAACATTTACCCTGCGCCCGTGCACTGCCAGCAATCTCTGCGCAGATGCAAACGACTCTTATGGCTACAAGTTAATTACTGCGCGGTGCCTTTCTCGGCCTTTGTACTCAGTCAAGATACAGTCTGGGCAAACTATTCAGGTACCGTTCGTCATAATGTGATGCTTTCCAGAATGCTCAGGTAAAATGGTGTGTGGAGTGGAGAATCAAGAACACAATACATTACATCAAGAATTCTCTCACAATTTATTTTAAAAATATTGACAATGGTATGTAACAAGAAAGATTCCTCACCGCCCAGCGCCCAGTTTGCTCTCAGCGCGGCTAGATTGAATCTATTAGTTGTTCATTAAAACCATCGTGGACAGAGTTCCGTACCAACCAGTCCATACTCCAACAACTCGGCATCAAGCAGCGTCTATCAGGCACAGTCCAATCTCGCATTCTCACGTTCTTAGGGCACGTGTCAAGGCGTGGAGAACTGTCTATCGAGCACCTAGTAGTACAGGGCAGGGTCGAGGGCACACGGGCACGAGGGGGATCGCCAATACGATGTACTGACCAAGTGCATAAAAAAGGAGCTAAAGATAACCCAAACAATTACCGACCACCGCTTTACTTCCGGCGTTTTCTAAAATTTTTGAACGTGCCTTGTATAATAGAACCATTAAATATCTTAATAAAAAATACATATTGAGTAGTAATCAGTTGGATTTCGCGAGGGAAAGTCCACATCGATGGCTATTCAATATAACAAAAAGTATGGGACTCCATAAATCAGAAAAAAACAATGTACTGCCCTCCTGCTGGACATGACCAAGGCATTTGATTGCTTGGTTCCATCTATTCTCATACGATAACTAGAACCTGTTGGTATTCGTGGAACCGCGAATTCTTTGTACCAGTCCTATTTAAAAAATAGAGTACAGTCCACAATACTCACTTGCTACAATAAGAACAATAAAACCGTGGAAATCATTCAGTCCAAACCAGAGGTAACTTCACTAGGCGTGCCTCAAGGCACACTGCCACTTATGTTTCTAATCTACATTAACGAAATGCCTAGTATCACCTAACACCACTGTGTACTCTTCGCAGATGATGTTACCATACTCATTATTAATGATAGCCTCTCTCTGGCTGAATACAAAAGTGAAATTTGTCGAACAATTGGCAAATAATGACCTGGTTGGAAACCTTAAAAATAAAAACCAACCATTCAAAAGTAAAGCTGGTACAATTAAAAAATTATAAAACCCCCGCGTTTGACCTTGTCACAAATTTTGATGGAACACAGGTGAGCAAAGTTCGGGTGGCTGAATTTCTGGGCTTAACAATTGATGGAAACCTCAATTGGAAGTCGCAAATTGATAAAATTAATAACAAACTTACCAGCTGCTGTTATGCACTGTCAGTTTTGGTTGATGTTACTTCCGTTGAAGTCGCCAGAAGCGCTTACTATGGTAATATTTATGCATTACTAACTTACGGTATTATTTTTTGGGGAAATTCAGTCCATGTAAACAGTACTTTTGTGCTCCAGAAACGAAGCCTGCGAATAATTTACAGTAAGTATGAAAAGTGATGAATCTGTAACTCAAATTTTTAGAGAAAAAAGGTACCTCACTGTTACAGGAATATTTATATTGGAGCTGTGCCTGTTTGTTAAAAATAATTTAGATCTATATGTTCAAAAGTCTGTCATGAGTGTGAGGAAAACGCATTATAAGGCAATATGATAGTTTGTACCTTCCTAGAATTAAGACAATGATATATATAGTAAAAGCACATATAATATCTAGTATTCGCGTCTTTAACCATTTGCCAAAGCATATCCAGGAGCTTTCTAACAATATATTTAAAAATGTTTTGAAGAACTGGCTTAAGGACAGATTTTATGACATTAATGAATATTTTAAATTGAAAACTTGCCATATTATTAAAATTTACGTATTACCTATTGAAATTGACATATTACGTAATGAAATTGTTGTGATACTAATATATATAATGTAACTATTAAATTAGTATTGTAATAAAGTAATTTGCACTAACATACCTACTTAATAATATTATAATGATGTATCAAACTAAAATAACTAATAATTACTTACACTTATAACCTGTTTTGCGGCGCCCTTACCGGGTATTATGTAGGGCATGCAAAACTCGGGTAGTTTTACGAGATTTCAATTTTAAAAACCGTTTTTTTCGAGTTTTACGGGATTTTCGAGTTTTTCTTTAGTTAGGCCTTGAAAGAACTATTATTAGTGTGTGTAAGTAAAGAAAAGGCTGAAATGTAATTAAAATATGTTTTACTTTCGTGTTCTTATTTTTAGCTTCACCAAGAGATCAATCAAGTAACATTTGGTACTAGTAATAATAAAAAACTGACTGTCCGTCTCCAAAATCAGAGCACGAATTCTATCGAATTGCAAAAGCGCAATGCTCAGTGACCTCAATATTGTTTCCCAACAGGTGGTTCTTAAAATGAACGGGTAAGACGAACATCGTGTCAAATGCCCATGTCGCACCCATGCCGGTTTATGTTCGGAGCAATATTATCGAAGTTGTTGATCATTATGTCAACTTAGGTCAGACGATCCAACTGGGTAGATCCAACTTCGACAAAGAGGTCAACCGACAAATCCAACTCGGATGGGCAGCGTTCGGGAAATTACGCCATATCTTCTTGTCGCATATACCGCAGAGCCTCAAGTCGGATGTTTATAGTCAGTGCGTGTTGCCAGTGATGACATACGGCACTGAGACGTGGTCGCTAATTATTGGTCTCATACACAAGCTCAGAGTTGCGCAGAGCGCAATGGAGAGAGCTATGCTCGGTGTTTCACTACGTGATAGAATCCAAAATGAGGAAATCCGTAGAAGAACGAAAGTTACCGACATAGCGCGCCCTGCCCGTGGTCCACCTACAAAGTGCACCTGGTTGCTCTCAGAGCTCTCAGAGTTTGCAAGTTGAAGTGGCTATGGGCAGGCCATATAAGTCGCAGAACCGACAACCGTTGGGGAATAAAGGTAATCAAATGGCTTGTTCGTGACAAGTCAGTGAAGTGTGGGGAGACTCTCCATAAGATAGACCGACGACATTGTAGCAATCGCAGGAAGTCGTTGGATGGAGGTGGCACAAGATCGCTCGTCATGGCGCTCTTTGGGGGAGGCCTATGTTCAGCAGTGGACTTCTAAAGGTTGACATGATGATGTTACTCGCTGATAATGTAGTTTTTTTTGTAGCCTAACAGGTGTTTTTTTTAAATCTGTTCATTATTTTTTGAGTTTATCCTTTACAAACAAACAAACATGTTTGTATGTTTGTTATGTGTGTAATCAAATCTTTATTATTGTAGATATAGATGCAAGCATTGGACTGTGATCTCACCTAATGGCGCGGCGTAAGATGAAGCATGCTCGGTTAAAAGCTACAGACTTGAGAATTAGATCCCGGCCCTTATTTCTGATTCCAGGATTTCGGGATTATTCTTAGCCAATCCCGGGATTGAGGGTAATATTTTTTTTTCATAGATCAGCTTTTAACAAATCAAAATTTAAAAATCATAGTATTTTACGGTATACAAATACATTTAGCTAATCTAATCACTGTAACTGATCAGACATGAAGTCAGACTAACTAGATTTAATATCACTGTCTCTATTTTAAAGTTATTTATATTAAAAAAACAGTGAGATCTCTTTAAAGTTACGTTAGCTGAAAATACCTTTATGTAGGTAACAAACTATGCAAAAAATCTTTTAAAATTTACAAAATTCTGTCTTAATTTCGACTAAATCACAGACATAACACTAAATAGATAACTTCATTGTAACAATTTAGTAAGTTAACAACAAGTTTCTTACCAAAAAGTATTGAAAAACAAATATTAATCAGTCGCATTTCTCTTAAATATAAAGAAAAGAGAGGAGAGCCAAAGATCGGGCTCCGTGGCGTTCACAAGGAGAGGCCTACGTCCAGCAGTGGACGAATTCGGGCTAATGATGATGATGATGATAAATAAAAAACGAATCTAAAAGGAATGTTTTAATTTAATTGGGATATGCATAAAATCTGCTGGCAAAACAAGATGGCTATAGAGATCTGTGGGTAAAACGCACTGAGCGTTTCACTTCACGCAGTCTAATTTGCATATTTTTTAAAGTCCCGAATTAGGAAGACTTAATCCCGAAAATTTTTGGACTGAAAAGAGGTCGGGATCCTGGGATCCCGGGATCGAATCCTCTATACAGACTAGACAAGACACGCATGTTGTGTTTGTAGGGAAATAAAGACGCTGATACGTGTTCCAAGCCTTAGCAGTTTGCATAATTTTATCTTAATACGTCTTTTGTTATTGTTACTATGTATCTAATTATCTTCTATTGATTTTAAACTGGACTTCAAATATAAAAGGTTTCAAGTTGATGTGCATGTATATAATATTGTTGAAATTGCGTAATATTCATAAATGTTAATCTACTCGTATATGAGTGTCTAAGAATATGTACCAAATTTCATGTATGTGTGTTTGTAATATTTTCAAAAATGCTTAATATTCATATATGTTAGTTTTTGCAAAATTTTGTAATTGAACAAAATTTCACAAATGTATGTTTGTCCGCGTATTTCTCGGAAACTATTAGTCCGATTGCAATAATTATTTTTGTAGTAAGTACTTTAAATATCTTTCAACTTAGGGAATAATTTAAATTTTTAATCAAATAAAACTTTAAAAAAATAAATAACTGAAAGTTTTTGAGGTCTGTGATAAGTAAGTAAGTGCTTACTTTTTTCTTATTATTTCTTTCTTTTAAGTTTTATACGATTTGCAGACGTTTTTTTATTAGTTTTTTAATCGTTACTGAGAACAGCAAAAGCAAAAGGAGAAATGTCCACTGCTAAGTACTTACCGAATGACACCTTTTGCTGTTGCTCATATTTATCTAAGTACTTGTGCAAAATATTGCGCTGAACCACTTATGTTATAAATATGAAAGAGTACCTAAGCAAGAACTAGAGAACCAAGATCAAATTTGAGGTATTTCTCCTGTGTGCTCAGTCTCGTCTTCAAAATCAAGACATAAGTTATATCAAGATCAAATATATTTCAAGACTGTAACATAATGACAACACTACAACTTTTTATATGTCTCAAAGTCCTCATCAATTCCGTTAGCATATACGAGTACACGACGAGTACAAGACGAAGCGTTAACTTATTCCGCCGACGATCATTGTAATTACGTGAAACGTTCGCGCTGCGGGAATAAGTTCGATTGTCTGTCTGCCTGTATGGTGTATGCGGTAATCTTGGGAGAGAGATAAGAGCAAGTGATTAGTTTTGTTAAAAATATGAACTGTGGCTGTGTGATAATTGCTTGGCTATACAAAGTGCTAGTTAACCTAAAGAATATCACTGGGTAGGTAGGTACTGTGTAACCTACCAATTGCTAAGTTTAATCACAGAATAAGGTGATGTACTCGTAAGGTGTAAAAGATTAAGAGTGCAATATAATCATCATCATCATCATCATCAGCCTGCATCTGTCCACTGCTCGACGTAGGCCTCTCCTAATGTACGCCACTGAGCTCGGTCTTCAGATCGATCCATTTTCTGCCGGCCGCTTTTCGCAGGTCGTCACTTTTTGTGGCTCGAAAATAAATTTCTACACCCCTGTTGTACAATGACAGCTATTGCTGACCGTTGGCTCCGGTGAGTAGTTTCCAATAAATTAAATCTGTCAAAATTGGGGTGGAAATGACCGACTGTGAAATCGGGAGGGTGGGTTAATAGATTTTTGATGGACTCTATAGGTGAAAGGATTTTTTTCTTTAAATGTTTTTCTACATCTACGAGTACATTAATATTATATAAAGTATTTTTTAATGTTTGTATGAAACTGATTTCAAAAATTCTTTCACCTATAGAAAGCTAAATTATCATAACATGGGATGAAATGTATTTTTCAAAAAATTTGTTATCCCTATATTGCAATAATGTAACCAGGTATTGAAAATTTGCCTATAAAATTCATTGATTGGCGTGTGCTGCGAAAACGATTGTTAATACATACAGTACCTACTACATGTAGAAATTACTCACCATTACCCACCTAAAAGGCCACGAGGCTAAATATATATATATAATATAATATATATATATATATATATATATGTCTAACTATTATAGTTATGTCACAACAACCGTTTTTGTTCAAATTAGTAAAAACACGAATCGTGTACAAATAAAGAGAAACCCAGCTACCCGTGCGAAGCCGGGCACAGAATAAATAATAGTACAATGTCGGGGCGAGCTAGTCGCTTGTTACAAGGGCGTCGCCAGCCCATGGCCTAGGGGGGGGCAAGTTGATATTATATGGAGGACGGAAAAAGTATGAATTGTAGGTTCAGTCAAGAACACATGAAGCTTTACAAAGGCGTTGTGTGAGTTTCTGCCGCCCGGCTGAACCGGAATTTGCCACCCCCTATTTTCTTTATTTCCAAATCTATTGATATATCGAAATGATTAAAAGACAAGAGCGGAGCGATCGGAAATATGATGTCGTTGTCTTACTTTCTCAACCTCGTATCTCAAAAAAATACTTTTTTGTTTTATTGCTCCGATCTATTTGTTGCTGCATATTTCATAACTACAGCTAACTCGCATATTGATACAAAGTGAAGTTGTCGACGTATTCACTATGCAATTTCCTTGTATATTTCTAGGAAAGATTTTATAACTCAGCAAACTCGTATCATGAAATACAAGGTTACAACTCTAAACATTTACACAGAGAGTTTATTTTTGCTAACCTTGTCTGGTGAGATGCGAGGTTGCCGCTCTTATTAGTATGAAGATAGGCAATATTTTGATGGTTTGAGAAAATTTTGATCAAATTGTAATTTAAGAAATAATTACTGAAGAAAATAGTGATTATTTAACTTGAAATCGCAGCTGAGAGGTAAGTTATAAGTAATTCTATCATTTAGTTATTGAAGCAATTTTGGATTATTCATGAAGTTCATGAAGGAGGAGGCTATTGAGCCTAGTGCTCGGCCAGAATTAAATAATTTCTTGAAGTTTCATCATTTGATGAAATGGCTTTTAATGGAGCTCATGAAAATGATAAAACTATTACGCTCATTCAATAACAAACTTCTGTTCTCGATGACAAAACAGGTTATTTCGTCTTCCGTGACTCCTATCCGTTGATCCAAATCCAAACAAGGAACAGTTGTGCCAGCAATCCTATTCTTTAGCCAACGTCATACTAGACGAGAAAACAGGAACAAGACTCTTACAAAATTTCAATCTACATACACCAGCCCGATCTTTAGCCCGAGTCTAAATTTTTAGAATCCGAATACATTCCGTGTAACTACGGAAACTCATCAGAAGTTGAAAAATTTTGAATGATAGGTATATAAGTTTTATGACGCTATCAATGTTAAAAAAGCTCGAAATAGGCAAGGAAATAGAAATAACTGAACTAGAAATAGAATAAATGTAAAAGGATGAAAGGGCAAGAGTACGTTTCTATAAATAAAAAAAGTAAAATTAAGTAATTGTAGCAAGTAGGAAAGGAAGAACACTACAAAATAAATGTGATTCAGAACAGTGTGCCAAAAGGTTTGCCAAGAAATACCAAGAAATGCCATGAAATAAGTATTACACCTTTATTATGGCAGAAAGGTGATTTTTGATTTATTCTGGAATTTTTTACGGTAAAGAAGCTAGATTGTCCACTTAGAGCACGCATTTTTCCGCGACTTTTCGACGCTTAACTATCTATAATATATCTATATATCTATCCAGGTTCCAAAAAGTTCCATGTGTTTTTAATTTTAAAGCACTGAAGTACTTACACATCCAACACTGGAAGTCAGTATAAACTCTGTTTTGATGAGGACTGGAATCTTTTGCGCTATAGGATGACTCGTCAGCCAATTTCTGCCATGACCTCATAATCCCCAAACTTTATCATTAGATGTCTACCACAAAGAGAAAATATTACTACCTTCGAGATATCAAGCAAAATATTCCAGACAATTGTCACAGCTTCTATGACAATTTAGTGCATGAGTAAAGTAGTCACGATGTTTTTGTACTAGCATTTAATTTTGTACTATGTCAGATAAGTAGTTATTAGAACTTTCATTTAAAACAGAAAATAATCTAGTTTTCCTTGATTGATAGTTTGTTTTTAAATGCAGCAAACTTCTATCTTGGGTATCACGGTATAAAAATTTCGATGAATGCTTAATTCAATAAACTCGTATCTTTAAAATTGCGTGTAATTTTTTAAGCTTGAACTTAATAAATATAAATCTATACTTAAAACATGGTTCTTTGTATTGTTAACAAACCCCTTTCATAAGTTGTGAATATTATAAAAATCAATGGAGTTGTTCAGTTTTTTCCCTCTCCTGAAAACTTGTATATTTTAACTTATGAGGTTGAGAAAGTAAGGCAACGATGTGCTATTTCTCTTAGTGTGGAAAACGAAATCTAAATACTGAACCACATTGGAAAATCAAAACAAACGCGAGGTTCGCGAGCGCGAAATTTTTGAGCTATTCGTATTTCCGATTCTAAAAAATATATATGCATTGGAATGAGTAATAAAAAGCGCGAGAACAGCGAGCGCGAAAAATTTGTTTATTTTCTTTCAATTACAAAACGAAACATCATGAAAATAATGAAAAAAAAACTATGATAGGTATTTATAAAGATCGCGAAAATGTTGAGCTACTAATATCTGCAAAGAAACTAAAAAAGTGCGAAAATGTTGAGCTACTAATATCTGCAAAGAAACTAAAAAAGTGCGAAAATGTTGAGCTACTAATATCTGCAAAGAAACTAAAAAAGTGCGAAAATGTTGAGCTACTAATATCTGAATAGAAATTCAAAAAGTTCCTATAAGAAGAGCTATTTTTAACTGTAAAATATTAATAATAAAAAATAAACAATTGAAGCTCTTGACAACTAAACTAGTAAACAAAGTGCGGAGCCGTTTTGGCGAGAAGATGTTTTCGTACGTGAGTATATTTTTAGATAGCTTTATTACTGTTTAGTATTTTTTCGAGGTTCTTTATTGTTTTATCTATAATGGTATAATAACTATAATACATTATGTCATTTATTGTAATAAGCTATTCACAAAAATAAGTTTTGTTCGGTGAGCTCCCGCCAATATCTTTGAGTGCTGATATTAGAATTATTATAATGATTGCATATTTTTTTACTTATTTTAATGAAATGGAAATGGTTTCAAAAAACGAGAAGAAAAATCAAAATTGAAAAAATAATGTTTGTTTAAAGTAAAGGAAATTTATCTTCAAAAATGACAGTTTTTCTAAAAGTTTTTTTCGAATCAAGCAGCTACTAAACTAACTGTATTTAATAAAATTATTATTTTTGTGATATTATGATCACTTAACCTTATTGATAATTTCTATGGCTTTCTAGAATAGAAACTCAAAACATTATAATCGTAAGTTTTCAGCAGGAAGATACGTAAATAGAGCAAGGGAACCCGGTACAACCCGGACAACTGCAGGTTACCGCTAACCCGTCACACACGTTTTAGGCGCGTGTTAGATTACTAATTATTGTAAATATAGAAATGTATAAAAATAATACTTGGTACATGTAAATGTTATGTATCCAGCTTTCAGAAGGAAGTATTCGTTCTGAAACGAAGTATTGACTACTTTAAAGAAAAGTAAGGTACCACGTGTAAACTTACGATGTATTTCATCCATCACTATGAAACATCTGTATTATTATGCCATATATTATGGCTTTCAGAACGAATACTTCGTTCTGAAAGCTGGATACATAACATTTACATGTACCAAGTATTATTTTTATACATTTCTATATTTACAATAAGTAGTAATCTAACACGTGCGTATAGGCTTGAACTTGTAAGGGTTTAACAATAGACTATAGCAGAGCGGATGGCACTTGGAATGGAATGAAAGTCAAATGGAAAATAATCAGTCAAACGACTTACTTAGGAAATACATTGGCTTCTCTGCATTTGGCTACTTTTTTTGAATCTCTGGGGGGGGGGGGGGAGCTGCCCCCCCTTGGCGACGCCCATGGCTTGTTAATAATATTTTGGATCTTCCCGCTGTTTTAACGCTTGACATCGAGTAAGGCTTGGTGCTTCTAGGTTATATTGGTACTAAGGTGGTGATGTTTGAATGTTTGTCATGAATTCCGTAGGAAATCAATGCCCAAGGCCTAGCATTTACTATGTGTGTTTTCATAAATAAATGATTTTCTTGTTATTGCCGAAGTAATTGTAGTGCTTTTTTCTTTTCTGTTCTGGCCTTGACACTGCTGGTGGATGCCAGAAGTGAAGTGCTTACTTTCGAAATCTCCTCAAACTGCAATAAACCTCTGGCGGCCAGCGGTGAGTCCGAGGGATGAATGCCTGTCACCTCCATGGAGAGTGAAATTTAATTTAGTACGGCTGACAGGGGCTAGCCGGGCTTAGGGAAGGTAATTATTACGTGTAGGAGGCTAAGGCTATTGCTTTCTATTCCTAATCTTCTATCACACTAATATTATATAAAGGCGAAATGCATGTATGACTGTGTGTGTGTGCGTGTGTGTGTATTGTGTGTACTTCTGCACGCTCAAACGGCTGAACGGATTTTGATGAAATATGGTATGTAGGTACGAATAGCTTATACCCTGGATTACATATCTGGACATAAGCTACTTTTTATCAAGGAAAAATGCACGGTTCCTGAGGGACGCGGGTGAAACCGCGGGGCACAGCTAGTTATCTATATACATAAAAAATAAAAAATGTTGGTAAGCGCATCACTTGAGAACGGCTGAACCGATTTGGATATTTATTGATTTAAAATGTCGGTTATGGTCCGAATTATAATATTTATGTGGAAAGAAAAATTTGAAAAGTTTCCCGGAAATTTTCGAATTCGAGAAAAACTGTACGGCTTTTTTATATGGGATTTTTGTATGAACTCAGACTGAACTAGAATACTTCGTTCGAAAATCAAGAATATTAAAAATATGCATGCTTCTCTCCTTTAGCGGGCCTCATGGCACGTCACGAATACACAAACAAGTTTCGAACGACGGAAACCACGGAGCGCAGCTAGCAGCAAATGAAAATGGTTTAAAAAAATGCGATGGTTTATGCTACGGATTAAAAATGGCTTTTTTGGCAGACGTCAATTTTTAGTTTTTTTTTTAATGATGACTTCTGCGATGGCGGCGGCAATGCCAGCAATTTCGACAATGTCCAGATTTAAGGTATAATAAGTCGTATTGTCTCTCGTTCCTGTGGCGCGACAGCATCGAGGGCCGCGCCAAGCGCTGCGTGCGCTACCAGCCGCTGCCGCTGCTGCTCAACTCGTACCGCGCACATCTGCGCTGCATCTCCTGTCTCGCCTCATCGACGAGCTCAAGCTGCTGCTGACGTGAGTCTCGTTTTACACCTGTTCTCTTCCATCGAGGGCCGCGATGGTTTCCCCGTTTTTAACTAAATATGTAAATAAGTCTAATAAAAAACATTGAATCCATTAATTGTAAATGAACTAACTTCGAATAATAAATAAGAAACTTGATAAACATGAACAAGAATCAATAAAAAAATATGACACTGGCAGATACACAAGAAGTGTTAAACCAATACCTCCAAATCAGGGGAAAAAAAGAGTCGTATTGTCAAGTCACAGTCAATTGTCAAAGTCATGATTCAGTAAAATAAAATGGTAGATATGTTACTGAAACTTCCGAGGAGGTTTTGAAAAACAACTAAATACATATATTTTTGCGTTTCTTTTATTTTGCCTGCCCTCGTGCAGGTTAACGAACACCTGATTGTTAATATGCCACCAATATTACACATTTACTCTCAAAGAAACACAAGATTGGGAATAAAGTCAAACTCTACAACACAACAACAAAGCGTTTTTTTTTTAAAACCCTCAAAATTTTTGTTAACCTTTTTTGTTAACAGATTCAAACACTTTTATACCTATTCTAAAGATTATTACACGTCAAAGTCAGGGCATTGATCATTGACGCATCTCTGTTAACTTAGACCTCCTCTTTCGTAGTTGGGTAAACACCTGTTAGAAAGCAGTACAAACACGTAATAGATCAGAGGATACTAAGTCCATCACAGGGCGGATAACCGTGATTTTCGCAACCTCTCTAAATATTCAATTTTATTCACAAACACCCTGTATAAGCTACGGCGCATTCAATTTTCATGCGTTGAAACTTCCATATCCCCCGTCTCTTTTTTTCTTAAGAAAATGTTCAGAAGAGTGAATAAGAGGGAAGAGGGATGGTTAGTCAAAGAAATCCAGGGTTTTATAGAGCAGTCAAGAAGGGCCGAGTGGCCTGTTACAGCTTGAGAAGTCTATTTGTTATTCCATTTTCAGATTTCGAGATTTTAGAATGTTTAGCCGTTTTGTTTGATATTTCGGTGCGCGTTGTTGCATGTTTCAGAAAATTGGTTAAATATTTCAGAGAGGTTTATGAGACGGCTAGTTGTTAATTAGTTTCGTTTTTAACCCCCGAACGCGAAAAGAGGGGTGTTATAAGTTTAGGGTAGGCATAGACATATACATACTATCTGTGGCAAAGGAATGGTTGTTTTTTTCTGGAGCTGATGTGATCGAGATGGTTCTTAGCTATAATGGGGAGAAGGGGGGTCTGGATCGTAGCTCCTAAACGAATGGACCCGTTTTTATGCGGTTTTTTAATGTTTCAAAGCGGATGTGATCGAGATGGTTTTTGACTAAATGGGGGGCGGGGGGGTCGTAGGGTATATATTTTAAAAAAATTGTCCGTTATTTAATGAGAGTTTCCAGTCCAGATCAAATACTGTCATTGTATCCCAAAGTTTGTATTCACATATTTTAATCTTTTTGACATGTAAATAATTTTATGTATAAATTACTATTTACTATTGACTGTTGAGTTTTCCGAGCATCAAAATAATGCTAATGGAATATTTTATCAAAATCTTATCAAGTAGGTACTAAAAAAGTAATACCTACAAATATTTTTTGAAATTGATGAGTTTACTTGTACCTGGTACTGATTCAGTTTACTTGTACCTGGTACTGATTCAGTTTACTTGTACCTGGT